>OU015748.1:6122984-6135484 GCA_907169655.1 Acomys percivali
CACACACACACACACACACACACACACACACACACACACACACACACCATATTTATTTAGGGGAAAATACATATGATAAGAATTGAAGGGAAAAAAAGTTCAGAGACCATGAATTTGAGAGCAAGGACTGTCTCTGAGGACTTGGAGAGAGACAGGGAAAGAAGAAAGTGGCACAATTGTGCTTTAATTTAAATAAAGACTCTTTCCTCGACTGCGTGAGTTAATTCTTTACCTGCATATGCATATGAACAGTGTGTTCATTGCCCTGTTGTTATTTGATTCTGTGTTTTTAAATTTGAGTCATTTTTCATCCTGCATACTATGTGATCCCACTGAAGGACACAGACAGCCCTTGAGTGCCATTCCCAGTGACTAATTCCATCTTGAGACACAATTCATTTTCCTTCACCACTACAACTAATTTCTCTTTTGTGCATTCAAACTTCTCCTTCAACTCAGCATTTTGCAGCACAGTGATACTTTGTCTTGGCACTCTTGGAGGCAGGTCTTAACACACTATTGATTCTTCTTCTCTCTCACAATTTCTGAAGTTGATGGTGCAACCGGTGTGATCGAGAGATGGTGGGCTTTTTCTTCCCCAGTGCCTAAATCACTTCCTTGTAGCAAGGTCACCACTGATGGAGGGCCCTAACGTTCCTAAAGCCCCCGGGATCTGTTGAGTGAGCTATTTTGGATTGCTTTGAAAATGACAGCTGATTTTTAAGAAGTATAAAGACAAAATGGGGAACAATAGCCACGGCTTTGCTGAGATTTCAGAGGGCTGGGCACCGAAGAGTTAAAGGCCCTCTAACCACACTTCAGGAAGGGAAGTCCCAGACTGACTGAAGGGACCCAGCTAAACCACAGGGTTTGGGATTTCCAGAAAGAATGTATGTATTCTGGGTACAGGGTGGTGGGGTTTTTGAGCATGTTAACTACAGGCCACAGACTAGCTAATATAGCCCAATAGCTTCCCAATCTTTTGCCTCCTTTATATTTTGAGGGTGGCTTCAAAGCAGAGATTTTTGGGTCTAAGATCCAAACAAAAACAAACAAACAAACAAACAAACAAACAAAAACAAAAAACAAAACAAAACAAAACAAAACAAAAAAACAAAACCACTTTCTCCTGTTGATGTTACTGAACCTTTTACTCTCCTGGGAACTTTCATAACAACTTGTTCACAAGGACCTCAAAATTTGAATACCCCTAAATAGACCTAATACCCCACTTGTAGAAAAACAGAACCATGGGCCCTCTCTTGTGAATGTTCTAAGCCTGGGCTTAAGAACATGTGCCAGGAGGCCCCTGAGTACCAGCTCATCTCTTCTTCTTGGGGACCATGAAGACTTCTGCACCAGTGTCATCTAGAGAGTCAGTTAAAAGCAAGCGCACATGTTATCCTGCAGCTGAGAACACACAGAGCAAAACTCACAGGTTCCCATTTAATGCATGCTGTTTGAGTATCTGTGTCCTTCAGATCCCTAATCTCTAGTCTCTGACGTGATGCGTTTATGATGGGTGATGATATGACATTTTGGCCTGATAGAGGTCACCTTGTTTATAGTGTTTGCCATATTAGCCTGTAGACAAGACAACATGAAATCTATTAGTTAGAAAACGTGTTTAGAAACTATAGGGGCCATGGGGTGGGTGACAAATGGAATCAGTGGACATAAATTTGGAGTATTCCTGCTTTCTAACTTGCTATAATAGCCATATGAGGACCAGGGGCAGGGGGGGCTCAGTCTAGGTTAATATAAGGGGCCTGCGTAGCCTGGGTACCCCAGTGTTTTATATTTTGAACATAAGAAGCAGATGAGAATTTATCGTATGATAGACAAGGCCTGAAATTAAGTGAGAGTAGATCGAATGCTCACGGCTGGAGATCAAGCTTAGAGTCTGCGATGGTTCCTCAAGTCCTGAACCTGAGTTCATCAAGGGAAACTTTAGAGACAAGTATCTGATGGATGAAGCTGAGAAGAGCGTGTGTGTGTGTTTGTGTGTGTGTGTGTGTGTGTGTGTGTATGTGTGCAGAGTGGCCGCTATGGGCTCGTCTTCCTCCTCTGTTCAATAGGGATAATTAGTACCACATAAACACTGGCTGTGGTAAGATGTAAGCTATGAAGTAGGAATGTACAGCCCAGTATCTAGAAAGCAAGTGCTCCAAAAATCATTATGTAAGTACAAAAGTCCATAACTTATACTTTCTCTAAGTTTTACCTTAGTGAAAAAAAAAAAACGTGAACAAGAAAACACCTGGCCTGGTGTTTCCTTCTCTCTTTCTTTGGTTCTTCCAGATGTTAATTTTTTTTTCAACTCGTGTGTGCTCCTGTGTGTGGATTTATGCACATGAGTGCAGTGCTCACAAAGGCCAGAAGGTGGCACTGCATTCCCTGGAGCCGAAGTTAAACCCACTAATGCACTTCCAATGAGAGTTGGGAGTCACATTCGGGTCCCTGGAAGGGCAGCAAGCATATGTATGCACTGAGTCATACCGCCAGGCCCTGGCCTGTGTTTCCCACACAGTATTGTTAGTAAGAGCTCAAAGATGTGTCAGAAGCATCAGAGCCCATGTGTTAAATTAGGAATGTTCACAGGGGCGTTATGCCTGTGTGTTCCGATGTGTCTGTCCATGATGTTATTTGTAGGAAGTTTCACTCCAAGATGAGGGTGGCTCAGACCTGCCTGCTAAGAGACATGAGATTCGGATAGAATTACCTTCAAATCGGTGCTGCCACTACATTCTCGGTTAAGGTTTTTTAAAAAAGACAAACCAAGTTTCTGGAAGGGGCATACAGTCACATCCCTTTAATAAGTAGCATAAGTGTTCCCTTCTCCCTGATCCACTCTAAGGCATGTGCAGAGGGATAATTAGATAATTCCGGAGCGTAGTCAGGAACTTCAGCATAGACAAATGCTGTGGATTTTCAAAGGAATCATCTTTCCTACCTAGCAGACTCAGAAGACGTGTGGATTTTGGGAGCTCTCTGCTTCATGAATCCTCTCCTTAAGAGGATTACAAAGATAATGTCTCAGAAGTCTATCGGCATTCTGAGATGAAAGACACTGACATTAAGATGGAAAGTGCTGAACAAAGAGACGGTTTATTGTTTTATAGGGAGGAGGAGTGGAGGGCGGAGGGAGGAGGAGGGGGAGGAGGGGAAGGAACAGTAGTAAGAGGTATGTAGACATTCAGTCATGGGTTTCTAAATATATTTAGAACTTGAACACGGAAATATATCTATATCTACATCTCTGTCTATATATTTCTCATAAATAAGCACATTGCTCACCTTTTTAGAGGTACTTACAGCTGTTTCCCTGTCTTCTTGATCTCTGCCTTGTCTTAGCTACTTTGATTACATATTCACCCAGGTCATTACTGGCACCTTGAGAAGCAAGGTTTGCGGATAGTGTCTGTGTAAGTGGCTGTGTTTGAAAAAATTCTCACTGCCACACTTTCTTCTCAGTGGGTTTTTACTAAGTTAGAAAATCCATGGTTAACAAGTTCTGTTTTGAAATTTGCAAGTGGAGCTCCGATGCCTTATCTTAACTACAGGCAACTCTTAATGACGCCTCAATTTACTCAGACGATGTTTTGAGACTGTTTTTATTTATTTATTAGATTCTAATTTGTATTACAGTGCTAGTGATGTCACTATTTGTTGGAAGACTAACTGGGGAATTTCAATTTATTACATTTATACCCAAGGAAACAAAGAGCTGTCAAGTTCGTATAGGACTGTGTATAATGGACCCAGCTGTGGCAGTCATTTACACCACAGTCAGCTGTGGGATAACAGACGCATGTTCAGGAGATCTGAAGTGCTACAATGCAATCAATACCTTCGGCTGGGTCACTCATCAATAACAACAACAACAAAAAAGTTTGTAGTTCTAGAGGCTGTGAACTATAAGGCTCAGGCACCAGACAATCCACAGATGATACCTACTGTCCTTAGTTAGCAGATGAACTGGCAAAAGGCCCCCAGGTCTCCTTTATAAGGGGCATCTCAGTAATTACATCTAAAGCTTCCAGAAGTTAGCTCCAACATAAATGTTGAGTGGATAAATACATTCTGACCATAGCAACAGTCACTAATAAGAATCTAAGTGTTTGGAGTACCAGCTTTGGCCTTTCATCTTAAACACGGATGACAGTGGGACAATATGGCTTCCCAATTTTTAAAGCCATTTTGAAGATAAAATATTATGCCTAGAGAATACACTGAAAAATGAAGTATAAGCTTATATTATTTTAACTGACATAATCTATAATTACTCAGAGCAGTACTGAATAACAAGCCAAATGCATGGCTTATACAGAGCTGTGAATGAACAATTTAAACTCCATGAAGAACAGAAATTTAAATATCTTATCTCTGTGTTCCAGATCCTGTGTATTCCCAGAACATAGGATGTGCTTAAAAAAAAAAAAAATCAGAAAGGAGTAACTGTAAATAAGTGTTGGTTGAAGTTGCCTGGCATGTGGTTATCTGCAATGAGGAAGGAGAAATAGGAAAGCAAAGAAACACTGAGTGTCTGTGACTGGCCCGTCACTACCTTTTACACACTTATCTCAAAGGCAATTGTCTCTTCCACGCCAAGGATGAGCGTTTCTTCCTCCACCTGTAGTGCTAGAGAAAACAATGCACTCACACGGACAATATGGCTATTGTCTTTACTCCACTTACTATGTCAGCTAAGTAAACGACGCTACTAAAATTGATAACTAGAACCAAAAATTTTAGTTCTTGATCACTTGATGTTACTTATTAAAACTGATAATACAGTTAAAATGGAAGCTCTCACTTACAGGACAGTCACGCTGCTCTCTGGTTGGTAGGCTAAGCTTAGAGCCACGGGCTCTATGGCCCCAGCAGTCCTCCGAGTGTTACAGAATGCCAGATACTTCAGAGTGCTAAACCTCATCAGGAGTATTTCTTGTCTACATATATAACTATGGTATTTTTCATTTTTTCCCTTAGAAGAAGATCTTCATGGCTCATCTTTGGCATCTTCAAATTGCTTGCATCACTAGTCTTGTACTTTGGGGCCATTTCTGAATACAATAAGAGTTCTTTGGATGTGAGCCCTGTAATGGTGACAAGTCACTCTATAATGAAGATGCCTGTGAAGCACCTAACAGGTAGGTCATACACAACCTCGATAAACCGAGAAAAGGGTTAATTCACATTCCTGGCACGATGGAGTGCGATAGTGTAAAACGTCACCGCGCTGTCTACAGTGATGTGCAATTTAAAACTTATCATTTAGTTGCTTCTAGAATGTCTAAGCCTCTCGGACAGCAATGGACTGTGGATAGCTAAAACTAAAGAGAGTGAAACATGAGTGGATTGAAGAGGTTACTGTGGCTGGGTTCAAAGCTGAGTCAGTGGCATCAAAGTGGTAGGTAACTGAGACCCTCTCCAAAACTGCCAACCTCAATATCATTATTGTCTGGCCACAGTTCTGGCCAGCAACACCCCTTCGTCACTACAGCTGTATCTTCTCTCTGTTGGCAGTCATCCACATCACCCAGCTGTCACACAGTTGAGGGCCTTTGCTCAATGTGACAGTAGTAGCTCTGGAGTGATGGCTCCGTGCTTAAGAACGCACACTGTTGTAGCAAAGGATCTGCGTTTTGTTCCCAGCACCCACACAAGTAGCTTACAACCATCTGTAAGTCCAGCTCCTGAGGATCTGATGCCCTCTTCAGACCTCTGTTGGTACTGCACGCATACAGACATGTACAATCAAAAACAAGTTCTTATAAGTGGAAGTGGCAACTGAAATGTGTTTATTTTTATTTTTATTTTTTATTTTTTATTAATTTATTCTTGTTACATCTCTATGGTTATCCCATCCCTTGTATCCTCCCATTCTCCCCACCCTCCCATTTTCCCCTTATTCTCCTCCCCTATGACTGTTCCTCAGAGAGATTACCTCCCTCTGTATATGCTCATAGGGTATCAAGTCTCTTCTCAGTGACCTGCTGTCCTTCCTCTGAGTGCCACTAGGTCTCCCCCGCCAGGGGACATAGTCAAATGTGAGGCACCAGAGTACATGAGAAAGTCAAATCCCTCTCTCCACTCAAGTGTGGAGACTGTCCTGTCCATGGGCTAGATCAGGGTAGGGGTTTAAATTTTACCGCCTGTATTGTCCTTGGCTAGGGCCTTAGTTTGAGCGGGACCCCATGACCCAAATCTGCCTATCATAATGTTCTACTTGTAGGTTTCTAGGACCCACTGGATCCTTCTACATTGCTATTCTCCCATGGTTCCCTCATCTAGAGTCCCAATAGGATGTCCTCTCCTCTATCCCAGTTTCCTGGTAAGGGAAGGCTTTCATGGGACATGCCCCTTGGGCTAGTATGCAGATATAAGTGAGTATATACCATTTGAGTCTTTCTGCTTCTGGGTTAACTCACTCATTATGATCATCTCTAGCTCAATCCATTTGTCCACAAATTTCAGGAATTCCTTGTTTTTAATAGCTGAGTAGTATTCCATAGTGTATATGTACCACAGTTTCTTTATCCATTCTTCTACTGAGGGACATTTAGGCTGTTTCCATGATCTGGCTATTATGAATAAGGCTGTTATGAACATGGTTGAGCAAATTTTCTTGCTGTGTGCTGGTGCATCTTCTGGGTATATTCCAAGGAGTAGAATAGCTGGGTCTTGAGGAAGCCCTATTCCCAGTTTTCTGAGATAGCACCAGATAGATTTCCGAAGTGGCTGTACTAGTTTGCATTCCCACCAGCAATGAAGGAGTGTTCCTCTCTCCCCACATCCTCTCCAGCATGTGGTGTCGCTTGAGTTTTTGATCTTAGCCATTCTGATGGGTGTAAGATGGAATCTCAGAGTTGTTTTGATTTGCATTTCCCTGATGACTAAGGAGGTTGAGCATTTCTTTAAGTGTTTCTCATCCATTTGATATTCTTCTGTTGAGAATTCTCTGTTTAGTTCCAAGCCCCATTTCTCAATTGGGTTATTTGGTTTGGTGGTGTTTAATTTCTTGAGTTCTTTATATATTTTGGATATTAGACCTTTGTCAGATGTAGGGTTGGGGAAGATCTTTTCCCAGTCTGTAGGCTGTCGCTTTGTTCTCTTGACAGTGTCTCTAGCCTTACAGAAGCTTCTCAGCCTCATGAGGTCCCATTTAATAACTGTTGACATTAAAGCCTGGGCTGTTGGTGTTCTGTTCAGGAAGTTGTCTCCTGTGCCAATATGTTCCAGGCTCTTCCCCACTTTTTCTTCTAAGTGACTTAGTGTCTCTGGTTTTATGTTGAGGTCTTTAATCCACTTGGATTTGAGTTTTGTGCAAGGTGACAAATATGGGTCCAGTTGCATTTTTTTACACATAGACATCCAGTTAGACCAGCACCATTTGTTGAAGATGCTATCCTTTTTCCATTGAATGGATTTGGCTTCTTTGTCAAAAATCTAGTGACCATATGTGTGTGGATTCATATCTGGGTCTTCAATTCAATTCCACTGATCAACCAGCCTGTTGCTGTGCCAGTACCATGCTGTTTTAATTACAATTGCTTTATAGTACAATTTGAAATCAGGTATGGAGATTCCTCCACAGCACCTTTTATTGTACAAGATCGTTTTTGCTACTCTGGGCTTTTTGTTTTTCCATATGAAGTTCAGAATTGAACTTTCAATGTCTTTAAAATATTGTGTAGGTATTTTGATAGGGATTGCATTGATTCTGTAGATTGCTTTTGGTAGGATGGCCATTTTTACTATGTTAATTCTCCCTATCCATGAGCAAGGAAGATCCTTCCATCTTCTCATGTCACCTTCAATCTCCTTCTTCAGAGTTTTGAAATTTTTTTCAAACAAGTCCTTCACTTGCTTAGTTAAAGTAACTCCTAGATATTTTATATTGCTTGTGGCTAATGTGAAGGGTGTGGCTTTCCTAATTTCTTCCTCTGCAAGTTTGTCATTTGTGTATAGGAAGGCTACAGACTTTTTGGAGTTAATTTTGTATCCAGCCAAATTGCTGAAAGTATCTGAAATGTGTTTGTATAAGGATATTGAGCGTAGGTAAATGTTGAGTAGCTTAAAATATTTCCAAAAATGTTTCATCGAAGTTAGTACCAAGAAAGGTCACGTCACCAACAAATCAAACTTTTCTCTAGAGTTTAAGTTCACGCATACTTCTTTTCTGGTTCCTCACAGCTTCTGTTAATTTCTTAAGAGACATATACCTGAATATAGTTTAACAATTTTGATAAATATTTCTTTCTTTGGTTTAAGATCATTAGATTAATAACACAAATGTTCCAAGTTCCCCGCTTTTCACTGTTGTTTGTGTTGGCAAGTCTTTTCATGGACTGCCTTCTTCGAGAAGATGGTTTTTCACCCCATCATTTCAGACAATCTCTTTTCTCCTTCTACGCAGCCCCCCCGCCCCCGTCTCCCCTCTCCTCTCTCATCATCTTTCTTTCTATTTTCCTCCTGACTCATGTTTTTCTTTCCTTGAAGATAGATTGCTCATGGTTCCCTGGCCAACTTCTCTGGCAGTTCCAAGTCCCTGGACGTATTCAGCATCCTGTTAAGAGAATTCAGGATTCTGAATTGAGTCAAGTCATCAGTTTTTGTTTGGGTCACTTTTTTACTGGCTTTGAGTTTTCAAAAGCTGGCTGCCATGTATATTTTAAGGTTTAAACAATTTACTTCCAACACTTAAACAGCTTGGTTCCAGGATATCTGTCAGATGTGTTGCGTACTTCTTAAAATCTTTTCTTCAATAAAAAACAAATTCTTTCCAATGGCTTGAGAACTTTTTTTTTTTTCTTTTAAAGTTTTTACATTCCTTAGACTGCAGGACGTCTTGATATTTTTTCCAAATGAGCATGAGGCAGAGTTTCAAGGAATTGAATGGAGCATATTTTAGTGTAAGGAGTGAAAAGAAATCAACGTCCCTCTGCCTGGTTAAGTGATTATTTAACATGCTCTTTGTTTATAAGGTTGAAAGGAGTTCTTTAAGGTCAGTTGGCAGGATATAGGCAAATACATGAATCACATCAGCCTGGTTGTGACCCAATCACCCACTCTATGATGATTCAACAAATACATAGTGAGTGTGACTTTGGTCAAAATTAAGTGGTACAGATATGTCTTTTGGACATATCCCCACTCCTGTGAGTGTCCTGACAAGACAGAAGGGAATTACAATGCTCTGAGTGTAATGGGAACAGCCTCAAGGAGGAAGTGGCTCCAAACAGAGAATCCAGGAAGCAGCCTAGAACAGCAGTGGTGACCTGGAACAGGTTCTCACTGCTCATAGATGGACTGGAGACATTGCTAGTAATTTTGTAAATCAGTCACTAAATATGATCATTGAAACTTAAGTTGTATATACTTATAATTACAGAAATTATTCTTTCTCTCTCTCTGTCTCTCTCTTCCTCTCTGTCTGTCTCTCTGTCTGTCTCTCTCTCTCTTTCTCTCCTCTGTTTGTGTGCATGTGTCACTCTGTGCTCAGTGACATCATGCCTGGGTTTGCAACCAGCCACAATGTTGGTATTTACACCAAGGAAATTAGCAAACTCTTCAGGTAGAAGTTTTCCCCGCAGAGGCAGATCCTTTACAGGCACACAGTTAGGCTGCCTGTCGCTGTGATTCCATCAGTGTCAGGCCAGATCACGAGTTTCTTAGTGGAAAGCCAGTGACCAGAAGTAGGAACGAGGCCATGCATTCATGAGAATGGGCAGAGCCTATCTGTGAGAAGTGTGGATCTACAAAGACTTCCTTGCAAAGGAGGGAGAAGTAAGAAGATTTCTGTGAGGTTCAAAGCATAGATTCCTTTCTTTGCTCCGAAGGACACACTGAGTGTCTACCTAAATTGAGATTCACTAATCTATTCTTCTATGGACTACATTAAACATCTCTTCATCCTTTTCCAGCAAGCAGAAGTCTCCAGGTAAGTCCCCCAAGGCCAGAAAGAATCAAGAGTTTTCCTTTATCACTGAAAGGGAAGACACAATTAGAACCTCCTTTCCCAAGAAGGAAAGGGCAAATTAGTTTTTTTCAATATTCTCCTTATAAATAAGCACATTAACATTATGAAAACCATGGCTGTTTCCCTGAAAAAAAAATCTGGTTCTGTTACAGATGGTGATAGTATACACCCCAATTTTCCGCACAGAGAAGAAAAAAAAAAAAAAAAAGCACAAGGCGTTTCAAGGTCACTATTTACATGGCGCCCTGCTGCATGTGAGAATTCGTGAGTAGAATGAAAAGTCTGAATGTATAAAAAATAATCAGAGAAAACAGGAAAAGTCCAGAATCACAGAGAATGTGGTCCTTTCCTTCGAAAACAAGCTGTAGAAATTAATAGTTCATAAAGCTTTGTGAATAGTGTGAGCCTTTGCTTTTGTTCTCAGAGATCACATGGGAGGAAGCCAACTATCTACCCATAGAACAAACTAATAAGAATAATATGACCAGGGCAGAGGCCACCAAAATTCCCTTGTTGCTTTGGTAAAGACAAGAGGTCCAGACTAGAACTGAGTTGTTGATGTAGTCACCAAAACCTTGGCATCTCCAAAGACATATATTTAGGTCCTACCTCTCTGGAGGTGGGGACTCTTAAATGGAAATAATCAAGCATGCATGGGATCAAATACGATGTGGAGATAGTAACTATTTTCTGCTCTTACAAGCTAAGTTTAAACCTGTAGACTGTCCTGGGTGAATTAAGACGATAGTACCAAAAGTCTCCAGAATTTACATATTGTGCTTGTTTTTAGTAACAATTAAGAGCCTTAACCTTCAGGAGTGGTTTTAATTTGATGAGCTTCATGCTAAACACTTTACATGTACTGTACCATTGTTCTGTTTAAACCACCTTTAAGTTGTATTAGGGTTTTCATTTTGAACATTGGTTAGTTGAGTTTAGACGGGTAAATGATTTGCTTCAAATCACAAAAATGGTAACAACCAGGCCTTGGGTCTATCTGGTGTCCAACTCAGACTGACCCATTAACTGATGCCATGTTTGAAGAAATCAGAGTACCTTCAAGCTAAGTTAAGGTATTTATTGTCCCTTTTTTTTTTCTGAAGTCTCCCTCACATTATGTTTTCACACTGTGAGTTCGACCAAGCGAAATGCACTGTTTCTTCCATATGTGGCATACTAACAACTTCTTCTGCAGAATTTAAGAATGAATAAGATGTAACTCCTGTCTTCAAATAATTTATAATATTGTCAGGAGAATGGACGTAAAAAATAACCATAATTATCAATACCATGATTGCCTTAAGAAGGGCGCATGTAACACTCAGTTCCCAGGAAGGAAGAGAAAATGCTCCTGAGTAAAAAGACAGATTCTAGGTAATGTCCTCTGATTGAAAAAGAAAGATATTTTCACCATTTAAATTCTCAAGATAGTGTTCATCCCTAATTTCCTAAAGGAGAAAAGGTACAGGGAAGAGAGACAGTGAGGGAGAGCTGGGAAAAGAATACTGCATAGTTGGTGAAGTAATGCGTGTGAAACTGAGAACTGTTCTACAACGGACCCTTTAGCCAGACCCAATAGCAAGAGACAGAAGTTGCTCTATTCTCTTTAACGCTTTTTTACAGTTTGGTCTTCTTTAGGTCTGCACATTCAGGAGGAATTGTCTAGATACAATTAAGTGCAGTGAGGCTGTCTCACCTTCACATTCATCTATAATAGCTGTTAATTGAATAGATGGCCTCACTCAGAACTTAATAAGTATTCCTCCTTAATTTAGGTTACATCTGACAAACCAATCTTCCTTGGTTAGATTTGAAATTATTCTTAATATAGTTAAATGATACCTAGTGAAATCAGTTTTATCGTCCCTGAGAGGATAAGGAGGAGAATCTCAATAAATCTGAAGTTTGAAGGCAGAAACTTGATTTGGAGTTTTCTCTCCTTTTGGAGAATTTCCACCAATGGGCAGCTGTGAACTGCTCTCCTTTGCTTGGGATACAGGGGGCTAGGAAGAGTTCTTCCTCGTCTGTCCCGAAGCTGATGGAGATGCAGAATGTGATGATGTGCTGTGGTTAGACGAGCTACTGCCACTCCTCCAGAATGTGGCGGGCCAACCTCCCCCATGCTGTTGGCTCTTCCAGTGTCTGACATAATTGGTTTTGGTGGGGGAGATGCTTATAAACAGAACTGTGGTGTGCCAGGGAAATCTTTTTCTTTTTGGTCTGACAGATCTGGTTGCATCCCAGCTCTGCCACTTCTGTCTGACCTCAGGCTAACTGTTTAATTTATGTAAATTTAGCATTCCTTTCTAATAAGCAAATAAATGTAGGCTTTGCAAGATTTCAGGGAGGATTTGAAATAAATATATAAATAAACCATAGAGAAAGAGACTATGTCAGCAAAGCAAGGACACTGTTTCTCTTCTGCCGTGTTCCTCGGCCTGGAGCATGCTTTGGTATTTGTCGAATGAATATGATCAAGGACTAGCCAATTATAATGGCTCTCATTGCTAGTTGG
>OU015748.1:6137984-6144984 GCA_907169655.1 Acomys percivali
AGGTACAAAGGCCTTGGGTAGGGGGAAGAGGGAGGCCTTGTGCTCCAGTTGAGGTGTAAAATGAGTTGCTGAAGGTGAAGCAAGGGTGCTCAATCTTGTTTGTGTTCTCTAATAGTTGCCTCACTAAATAAAGGGGCAGATTTGAGGGGCTTTCAGAAAGGAAGCCAAGGACCAGTCAGGAAGCAGGACAATAGGATGTTGTCCATAGAGAAACTGTATATCAAAGAATCTTGAAAATTCAAGTAGCAGAAATTTGATATCAAAACAGGTCCCGTCAGTGTGGCACAAGGGCTGTGCTCATCCCATCTGCAATTGTCTGGTGTCTTGTTGTTTGTTTGTTTACATCCTGGTTCCTCTGCTTCCTACTGAAAATGGTGTTGGGTACAGGTACCGAACCTAGTCCACTGTGCGTTGCTGATAAATATTTATTAAATGAACTGATGACTTAAAAGGCAAAAGATGACCGGCTTGCACACGGGCAGGCACAATGGAAAGAGACGCCTACTTCTGAGTCGTGAATGACGACCTCAGGGCACAGATGCTATTGTTCATCTTCCTTTTTTTATGTTCCCTTCTTCTTGGGCTGTTTTACACTTCCACAAACCCAGGCCCGCAATTACTCCACTGCTGCTGGGTTACGAGGCCTCTTAGAACAATTCTAATTGGTTTTTAGGTGGTGGATTTGAGAGAAACGGAGAGTTGCTATTTTTTCTACAGTAAAGAAAGAAAATGGCCTTTCATGAAAGCCCTAGATGTGCGATTTCCCCAACTGTTGATGGTAATTCAAGCGTCCTTCTCTACCTGGTACCTCAGGTTCACTGAAGCCTAGAACCAAGCCTAGAAAACTCTAGGAGGATGAAATGCAGGACAGAGTCTTTCTGAGCCTACTTCTGCCTGGCTTACCCTGAGAAGCACAAGCTCAGATTTATTCATGCCAGTGAAGGAGGCCTGGTGAAAGTCCACGGTGCCCTCTCTGGGCCTCCATTTCTTCCCTCCTCCTTGACTGTATTTGGAATCTCTTTCACAAAGCATTTAACAAATGAGCTAAATAATTATGGGACCCTTGGCACATGTCAGTGGCAATGCCATGGCCCTGTCATCACGTTTATAGGGCTGAGATAGATGACGTCATTTTAACGTGGACCCGGTGGTAGGGAGAGGAGAAGGTCTTTGTGCATGCACCAGTGTTGTGGAAAGGAGGTGATGAAAGCCTAGGTTGGAGCCCTACTGAGACCTCCCCACTTTGCTCCTCACTCGCTGGGTGAGTGCAAGCAAGAACTGGGGGCCTGGTGTTTGTGCCAAACTCAGGACCCCTGTCTCACATGATTTATGAGACGCTGAACCTTTCTGCCTTCAGTTCTTATATACAAAGAAACATCTTCCCCCAAAGCCTCACTAGTGAGGACTAAACAGTTGTGTTCAAAGGAAGTCAAAGGTGGTGTGTGATTATTTACTATTGAGCATATATGGCTCTCACCTCATGTGCACAGCTGATGATGTCAGTAGACGGTTGGAGAGAGAGAGAGAGAGGATTAAATGAAGGTGTACAGAAATTTCAAACATCGAAATAAAAAATTCCTCCCAAATTGCTCACACATGTGCGGGACTAGTCAGCTATACTTGGGGCTCACTGAAACCTTTAGGCAGCCAATAATTTTGTCATGATTGAGTAGCTGTGAACTAAAAACTTACTTCCCTTCGCAATGCCATTTTGTTACATATTTTGAATGAAGGAGCAAATTTGTGGTTCAACAGAAAAAGCTACCTGGTGGTAGACTAGAATTTATAAGCCCTGCCCACATATCTCATCACTCCATTTTTTTTTTTTTAGGTGACTAAAGCGGTATGCTGTGCATACATTAGGAGCCAGATTATTAACTGAGGTACCTTGGCCGACACCTGCATGCTGTTTTCTTGCATGTTCATGATGGCTTCTGAGATCTTGACGTCTATCGGGTCCATGACTGACTCGATGTTGAACGGCCCTTCCAGTCTCTCCGCCACCAAGAGCATCGCATCTGGGAAAATACAAGGATGGTGTTTATTTTGGAACAGGGCCCTCCGAGTTTTTTTTTAAACTTACATCCAAACATTTATAGACAACTGGCTGAAAAAAAATAATCATGAGGCTTTATGCGTCCAAATGAAATAGATGGCTAAATCTTAAAGTCATAATATACTTTATTTTACTCGAAGATTTAGAACTATTTCACATGTGTAGATGCATGCCTGATGAAATACAAGAAAGTCAGTCCAAATGCAGGAAGTTGAACATATATATCATATATCATTCTATGTGAAGTAAAAACAATGTTTGGTTAGATATGAACTGCATTTCGAAAACGGGTCTTGGTGTCCATTCTAGATTGAATCTGAAATCTACAGAGGCTTATGTTTTAAACACTAGCCCTCTAGAATGGTTGATCCCAAATACATTCTTCCTTCTACAGTTTGCTTCTGATTGTGCTGTTTTATCATAGCAGCAGAAAAGAAACTGGTACAGGGCCCCAGCTCCCAGAATTATTTTAGTCTCTGGAAGCTTTAAGACTTGAAGCCTAGTTAGCGAGAATGGGAGTCCTGGAGGAACTCTGAGATCTGCCTCTGCTTCTGGCCCGACTTCTCTGCCACTGTCTGCGCAATGCTCCTGCAGCCAGGCACAAAGCTGCTCCCGTGAACACGTCTTCCCTACCTGAGATCTCTCCAGAACCACAAGCTGAGACAAGTTCACCCTAAGTTGCTTCTGCTGGGTGTTTGTGCACAGTGATGGGAAAGTGCCCAACGCACGTTCGTGTCTTTGGAGACAGGGGAACAAGAACACTGAAGCGCTGAGTTGTGGAGCTTGGACACACGGACATCATGACCAACCGAAGCACTGCTGTTTGTCTGATTTTGACTCCATGGATGCAGTCATGTCCTTGCTTTGCGCTAACACTCTACCCAAGATACCATTTTATTTAGGGTCTTATTTATTCTCTAGAGGGGTAAAGGGCACCCCTCTCATTTGGTTTGGAAGATTAAGGCTGATTTGGGCATACACCCCATGGTGTACCCTTAAAAATGTCTGAGGGGTTGCGCCGAGTTAAACTGATCTGAATATGGGGAACAAGGCTGGTACTTGTGACCTGGAGACACGAGTTATGTATTGGGAGCCACCTTCCCTGTCTAAAGTAGCTGGAAGGACACACATACTTGAGGCACACCAGGCTGACTGCTGAAAAGGCCTCAACGTCTGCAGTGAAGGGCAGATGCCCATTCCAGTGCCAGTGAACACTGGCCCCGCTTACATTCTTGGTACCCAGAGCATAGTTTGGAAATGCACTTTTTACCTGGGATGTAGAATGGCATTTTTTTCCCCTGATGGTGTGATTGTGGCTGTGGATAGAAAAGCTGTGCTTAGTGTGGCTGAAGAACTAATTAGTTACACATGATTTAAGGTAACCATTCCAGGCCAGCAGCCACCACATTAAACTGCATAAGCTAGACTCTTAACTATGCACTCATTAGATCTCAAAATTTTCAGTTGCTTAAGCTCTTAAAAATGAATCTTAAAAATGTTTCCTCCTTTCTAGAACAATCTACACTTACCACGCAATGCTCACAAAATACAGAAAACAAAAACAAAGGGAGACTAATGTGCCCATAACCCACTTCCCAGAACAATACTGTGATCACTGTGGTAGATGCCCTATTTATTTTTTCTTTGCACATGAATATTTTAAGCATGCAATGAAATATGCTGTGCATATATCATATAATCTGCTTTCTAAATGTAATATATTATTAATGTAAAATGCTGTTTATAGTTAGCTGTTTTACAGTACTAATGTGAGGAAACCAAATTTTATTTTTACTGCATACTCAACCATGTTCAACCCAAATCTAACATCAAAACATTTCCAGGGTTATAAAGCAGCTATGAATTAGGATGGTGAGAAACCTTTTAAGAAGATTCTTTTCTCATATAGAAGATATAAAACTGTCTGGAAAGTAAAGATTCATGTTTTAAAAGAGCCCCAGGCTTTATAAACAGTATCAACTCTTAGTGTCGTCACATGTTCTTCCGCTGGGTCTCATAAGAGAGTCCTCACCATATTCTTTAGGAGCGAGGGAGAGCCAACCATTCAGGGCAGCATGTGGAAAAGAAAGAAGCTGCTGCTACAGGACCCAGATCCACATTCCAGCCCACATTTTTCTCACAGGTGTAAATGGACTCACAGGGATGTATGCACAAATGACATCACACGCGGAGGCCCCTCCAAGTTTTCCTGATACTTTTCTGCATCATGCAGATTTATCTGTACACGTCATGAACCTTCTAACAAAGTAGGTACTTCACAAGATCTAGTTACCAATTAAGTGGGGGAGAAGATGCACATTATTTCACTGTGGAGAAGATGCACATTATCTCACTGTAGTAGGTCACAGTGAAGGCCATTTTCTCCTTTGGGTTTGAGGGGCAGTTACATGTTGTCTGAGAGCTGGTTGCTTCTTTTCTGTCTTTATATCTGTTTCTGTGTCCTTATCAAAATAGCACCCCTCATCGAAGACCTTTGCAGCTGGCTTTCTGGTGAGGGTCACCTTCTGGGGACAGATGTAATCTGAAAGACCCGGAAGTATGGGAAATGCATTGAAACAACAAGACATGCAAAAGATGTGATTGAAGAAAAGGGTAGCTATGGGATACTTGGGTGCCTCATAGATGCACTTGCATAAATCACCATATAGTGAGTGTTGGCTGTCTCCATATATGTTCCTATTACAAGTATGTTAGGTTGTAAAGAAATACTTTTGCTCATAAAAAGCTTGTAAGGAAAGGACATGATTTTTGGATTGTACACTAAGAACTTAACAAAGAGTCTGAAAAAGACATAAAACCTTGTTAAGAAGTATCATATTCTCAGCCCTGAATTTTATACAGTGGAAGAGGTGTGTGTGTGGAAGTAGTTAACATGAAGAAAAACAAGAGGGAATGGCTGGGTTTAAATTGCAAGAAGTTTCTTATTCTTCTTGACTGAAGTAGGGCTTCCTCTTCTGTAGACCCTCCTCCCAACCATAGTGCTGTATTTGCAGCGTAAAGTTGGAAGCATTCTTTGATGATGTCAATCCTTCTGTTCCATGTTGTGTCACGATCAGAGCTCTAGCTTTGTATGTGTCTGGGCCTACAAACTCAGCCACCAAACCACAATGAAAATGTTCATCACAGGGTGGGATGACACTTTAGGGCCACACAGTTCTTCCTGCTTTTCCAAAGGACCTGAATTTGATTCTTAGCACCCAGGACTACCTACAATTCTAGCGCCAAGGATTCTGACTCCCTTTTCTGTCCTCTTTTAGCCATTCACATGGTGTACTCATGTATGCATAAACACACACACACACACACACACATGCACACAGACACACACATACACACACCCCTGGTGGCTTTGGAAACATAGTCCTAGTGATGAACAATCACAAGAAACATGGAGCAAAACTGTCCCTGCACTCAGGCGGCTGGTTCTTGCATTTCTCACTTTTACATCAATGCCTTTGCTTTGCTCTCCAAATTAATGTAAGATAATTTTTATTTGACCTCTTCCTCTGTGGCCTGGCAAGGCTGCCCTGCCAGAGGGAAGTTATCAAAGTTGGGGTCCCAGATTCTATGTCAGAAGTAGTCCCTATTCCCCATATGTGGGACCCACAAGGAGACTGTGCTACTACATCTGAGCAGTGGGTCTAGGTCAACATCATACATGGTCCTTGGTTGATGATTCAGTCTCTGTGTTGTAGTGTAGTTATCCTGTATTATGTGGCTAATATTCTCTTATGAGTGGGTATATACCATGTGTGTCTTTCTGGGTTTGGGTTACTTCACTCAGGATGATCTTTTCTAGTTGCATCCATTTGCCTGAAAATTTGAAGATTTTCTTGTTTTTAATAGCCGAGTAGTATTCCATTGTGTAAATGTACCACACTTTCTTTACCCATTTTTCAGTTGAGGGACATCTAGCTTGTTTTCAGATTCTGGATAATATGAATAAAGCTGCTATGAACACAGTTGAGCAAATGTCCTTGTTGTATGATGACGCATCTTTCGGGTATATGCCCAGGAGTAGTATGGCTGGGTCTTGAGGTAGAATTATTCCCAATTTCCTGACAAAGTACCAGATTTATTTTAAAAAACCTCAGAGACATACAGAATATGGAATTTAAAATGTTTTTATTATTTTAATAATTCATTGACAATGAGACAGGTTAACTGATGGCAATGTCCAGCCTACCTCAAAGAAGATGATGAGATTCAAAGAACCTCCTTATGTAGATGGCTTCAAAAGTAGCAAACCAGCCACTGGAGAAAATGTCCTGGTTTCTACCACAGACAGAATTCTCCCTAAAAAAGGGCAGCTTGGAAGCAGGCAGAGTTGACAGCCAAACTCTGTCAAGACAGGGTAAACAAGTCCTCAATAGTTCCTGCCCCACAAATATATGTCAGATATATTGAACAAGAAGGCTGAATATGACACTCCAGTGATATAGAGTTTTGGGTGACTTTTCAGGAAGCACACTGTTTCTGTTATCTTCTCATTTTGGAAGCTGCTAACCTGTGCTCACTGTATACACAGATAATCAAATTTATTCCTTCTCAAGTCTCTGATGGGGTTGAAGACCAGATAGTTTAGTTTTAAAATCAAGGTTAGTTGTTTAGGGGTTAAGATGTTTTTAGGTCTAGATAGATGTTTTAAGTTGATAATGATGAGATATGATAGATATTGATTTACATTCAGAATTTTAGATGCACCAAGATAGGAAAGATGTTTTCTTCGAGGTTGCCAAATACAAATAGCCAAAACACTATGAATGTAACATTTATATAATTTCTGATTGTTTTGTGCCTCCTCTTGCTGTAGGTAGTTTATTGTATATATGAGTAATAATATAGATGTATATGTAAAAATTAATAATAAAATTTTTATTTAAATCTATATATTTTCAAGAAAAACTTTTGATCTATTATTTC
>OU015748.1:6149821-6163416 GCA_907169655.1 Acomys percivali
CTTTTTTTAAACTTTAATTTGATATGCAAATATTTTTGTACACTCAAATTTGTCAATCATTAAAAAACTTTTTTTCTTGGTCTCTCATATTTTACAGCTTTTCTCCACTCGCAGCTCACTTCCATAATGTAATTGACTACACATTTTTTTCTATTCGTTTTTCATCTTGCTGTTATTGAATATAGTCTGTGTACCCTTCCCCACCTCTACTGTACCCAGTGCTTTTTCTTTCTAGAACACTCTTTCGCAGATAATGGCACAGTATACCATCCTACCTTCTGTCTTCCCTTCGGCCCCAGAGCTGGGAACAGAGCCCAGGGCCTTGTACTTGCTCAGCAAACACTGAGCTAAATCCTCAACCCCACTTTCCACTTTCTCTAGGCCTCTATCAAATACAGCATCTCAAAGAGGCTTCTTTGTCAGCTCCACAAAGCCCCACCATCCTTACCCTCCTGTTTCTGTTATGTGCTGCTGATCTCTGTCTGTATCACAGGAATATTTGTTATCGGCCCAGCTTTTATCTTCACCATGTCATCTTCAAAGAGGTAGGGTCTTTATTGTCTTTTGCTTTATTTGTTTAGTTCTTAAAGTTTTTTTTTGTGTGTGTATGTGTGTGTGTGTGTGTGTGTGTGTGTGTGTGTGTGTGAGAGAGAGAGAGAGAGAGAGAGAGAGAGAGAGAGAGAGACAGAGAGAGACAGAGAGAGACAGAGAGAGAGAGATTGCCATAATTTACTTTGGTGCATAGGTTCAAGAGGTTTCATCCTGTTATGGAGGGGAAGGCCTGACAGAGAGCTTCAGGTCATGGCAGAGGGAGTGTGTGTAGGGGCTGCTCACATGACAGACCAGGAAGCAGAAGGCAGGACAGGAAACAGGGGCAGGGTACATCCTTCACAGGCTTGCCTTTAGCAACCTACCTCACAAAGCTTCCATAATCTTCCTAAATAATGCTACAAAGTGGGAAGCAAGCGTTTAAAGCACAAGTCTTTGGGGGCTTTTCACACCCAAACCATAATGAGATGAGAGGTCATCTGCCCTCTGTTTTGTTCACTGCTGAGCCCCAAGACCTACAACAGGGTATTTGGCCATCCTTGTCTGGGTGGGCTCCACATCTGAAGATTTGCCCATCTCAAATGGGAGCTATTTTTTGAAAATGTGCACTTTCTCAACATATGCAGACTATCTTCCCTTCTCATTACTTGCTAAGTGATACAGTGTAATAACTATTTGCATAACATTTACATTGGATTATATATTGTAAGTAAATTAGAGGTGATTTACAGTGGAAGGGAGGGCGTTTGTAGGTTACATGCAAATGCACAGTTTTCCTTAAGGAACTGGAGCACCTACAGAGTCTGGCACCCTTGGAGTCCTGGAGCCTGTCCCCATGAGTAGAGAGACATGGCTACACTGGACATCTAATGGCCTCCATGGGATGCTAGAGCTTGACACCATGAGTAGAGACATGGCTATTGCATCTGAGAGGTGTGCAGTGAACACTTGATAAGTGAGTACCGGAGCAAACTTTCAAAAATGGTTCCATATTTTCTTCTAGAAACCTAATAAAACCTTTCTACCCACCTCCTACCCTAAGACTTCTTCCCTACTCTCCTTTCATGTGTACAGCCACAAACACCTGTAAAATTTTATTAGCAGTGGCTATGGGATAAATGGGCTCTGGGTGGCTTTTGATATGGTCTAACATAGATGAAGAGTTTGGGTGGGAATTTAAAATCATATTGTACTTTTTTTATTAGGTGGAAATAACTTTTTACTTCTTTGGGCTTGAAATTGAAAAGCTGGGCTGGTTTTGTTTCTGTCGAAGGTTATTTCTAGGTTAACTCCACGGCCCCTCTTGAAGAAGAATGTGGATATTTTTGGCTGGGTCAAAAAAGTTTGTTTCCGCCGCCGCTTTTAAAGACCCCACTTTAGCCATTAACTTTCAAAATAATTTCTGTGATGAATGTCAGGTTTGTTTCCTACTTGTAATTTGTCTGCAGTCAGTAAACAGGAAGTTGGCAATACTCCTTATCCTACCTTGCCAGTCCAGCATCAAAAATACATCGAAGAGGGATGAGATCCGACTGGAATCGAATTTAACTGAAAAGTCATAGGCGCACAGAAGGAGGCAAACAGTCAAGAATGGAAGTGAGCCAAATGCATACAACTCAGAACCCTGAGCAGATACAATATTCAACAACAGCAGCAGCAAACTAGGGAGCAACCCAGAAACATTTCAAAACTAAAGAACTGAAGCCAAAAGAGAGATTTTAATGAAAATAACTGTTTACTTTGAAACAAAATTCAGGAAGAGGAGGAGAGAACAAATAGAAAAATCTAATTTAATCTGAAGCCAGCACAAACAAGAGGCTTATTTTGCTTTGACGCTGGAAAAGAAAATGCAAATCATGGGAAGGAATAATTCACCAGTT
Organism: Acomys percivali; assembly: GCA_907169655.1. Taxonomy (NCBI): domain Eukaryota; kingdom Metazoa; phylum Chordata; class Mammalia; order Rodentia; family Muridae; genus Acomys; species Acomys percivali. Next base: position 6,152,251 of record OU015748.1, read on the forward strand.
GTCCTTGCACAGTGCAAGAATTAGAATCCACAGGACACTTTTCCAGGCAGTTTCTTTTCAGGAGAATGACACACTGTATTTCATAAAGATATAATATATTCATGTAAGCACTGTCTCACTGCTGTTTTGTATTTTTGAAGCGTTTAGTTACATCATGAGCCACAGAGAATAGGACTTGTAAATCACTAACTTGATGGGCATCAAAGTATATGCTACTCACAGTGACTCTCTATTTACATTTTTAGGACTTATTTTTCATATGAATAAGTTGTTATGTAATTTGTAGCTTGAACCATCCAAATAATTCACAGCAACCTATCAGTCTCTGCCTTGAGGATGAATCACGGAACTTAAGGGGTACACATCTCTCTGAAAGAAGAGCTGCCTATCTGGATGTTTCTTGAACGTCAAAAGGCTTTGGAGCTCTGGCCGATTCATTCAGACCAAGCAATTGGTCTTGGTTGGTAAAGAAGAATGGGAAGAAGGAACTCATTTGGTGGAAACAGTGGAGCTTGGACCAACACACACTTCTCACTTTATCCTCCAGTGCCTGGGACACTGCTCAGTAGTGTTCAGGGTTTCAGTTACTGACTATAGCACAAGTGCAGCACTAGTTTAAAAGGCAAAACTGAAAGAGAAAGCATAAACAGATGCTGTTTTTATCTTAGCTAAGCATGTGCACGCATATACACATGCACTCACATACACATGCACTCATATGCACACACACATACATGCACACACAAGTGCACACACATGCACGTGCACACTTGCACACACATATACACGCATGCATACGTGCCCACACACACACAGCCACACATGTGCACACATGTGCACGCATGTGTGCGCGCACACACACATCGTTAAAATCACATTTCTTTTTAAGTATTTCTTGGTGACTCAGGAGTGACCATGAGGGCATCGTGATCCAGTGTTATCTTTTCTTGGCTATCTGAACACTCACATTGCTGCTCGTGCCACATGGTTTTGTATGGTACCCTTGGGTTTCTGTGAATTCTTAGCACCTTGGGTGGGCTCTGCAGTATGTCAGGGAGGTAGTCAGTTGTGAGGAGGTGTGATTCTGAGAAGTGTGTGGGGACTAAGGCCAGATGTCACCAGTCAAAGGCCCTGTGACACTGGGCAACTTCTTATCCCCCCCCCCCCCCCGTGGGCTTTAGACTTCTTCTCTTTTCCATTTTTTTGGGACCCTCCCTGTTCTGTTGTGGTAATTATGTGCGACACTGGCATGGGACACCGAAAGTGACCGTGATACTGTGACTATTACAGTCTTTTGCTTCATTCTTGGTTTTATTGAGATAAGGTTTCACCCTGTAGCTCAGGATGGCTCGGCATTCACACTGTAGCCCAGGCTGGCCTTGAACTCTTAGCAACCTTCTTGCCTGAGACTTTCACTTTTGAAGTTTACGAAAATGACATTTATCTATTCACCGCATGTGTATGTGTGCCTGCCTGCAGCATGGGACTATGTGAGGGATCACAAGACAGCTTGAGGGGGTCCCTGCTCTTCTTCCACCATGGAGAGTCTGCGGATCAAACTCAGACCTGAGACTCAGCAGCATAAGTCAGTCTATGGGGTGAGCTACCTAGCTGCCTCTCCTGTTTGGTTGTTCGTGTTTTGCAACAAAGTCACATTGTTTCCCAGTCATGACTAAGGTGCACCACATTGGCCAGCGTAGCCTCAAAGTCACAGCAATACCCCTGCCTCAGCCTTTTGAGTCCTGGGCTCCAGGTATGCCACCACACTAGGTTGATCATTGAATCTGCATGGACAGTTTCTTTTTCAACAGAGTTAACTTTGAAGGTTTGCGTTTATGGACACTCCTGAAGCCACAAGACCCTACTGAATAAGGACAGTCTAACTGATGCCTTCAGGACACAGAGAACAATGCCACGTTGCACACACCGGAAGCCCCACACGAGTGGCAGGGCACGGCACGTTGCTGACTTGGTTTCTCATTGTTCCTTCTCCTACACACTGGCCCCTTGTGTTCCCTTTGTCTGCCACCAGGAAAACAGGACCAGTTCAAACATTTCCAAGTGTCACTCAAGTTCAAAAGTCTCAACTTTCTGCCCATCTCCTACACTTAATGTAATTCTTCTCTTTCTTCCTCTGTTGCCCCAAAACGTAATAAAGCAAACCAGCCCAAGAGCCCATTTGTTCCAGAAGTACAAGTGCTTGCAACCTGCATAGGAGCAAACCTCGGGCCTCTCCCAGAACCAATAAAAAAAAAAAAAATAAATGAGAAGTCAGGTGTGCTGTCAGAATCCCCTGGTTAGCACAAACGGAGTGATTAGTGGGCGACTGAGTAAGCAATGGGAACCCTTTTCTCCTGCTCCGGTGTGCTTGTATTATTAAAAAATAGATTATTTTTTTATTATTTTGTTGCTTTGTACCATTTGAACCAAAATGAAAAATATTTCAAAAATGGCTTTATGTCCTGTATCCATGGGTCACTACACCCCGAAGAAAACTATGGATGGTTTAAAAGCAGTGAGAACAAACAAACAAATAAAAATCCCCAAACCAATCTCAGTTTGTGAGGCTGTGACCTCAGCTCAAAATAAGTGCGGGGAATGACAAGACACCTTTTGTTACTTCCTGTATCATAGCTCTGGTTTAAAGTCATCTCCAAAACATCCCATATGGAGACAACGATATCTTCCTGGTCAGGGCAGTGGGAGGGAAAGAGGCCGGCGGAGGAGTACTGAGGCAACAGGTGCAGGCGCAGCTTTTTCAGGGGCCCCCAAATGCTCCAGTAGCTTTAGGTCATAGAGATTCATTTGATTTTTCCAAGTGAACAGCAGAGGAAGAACTGACTATCATTTCTCTTAGTGGCTGTGGAGACTGAGACCCTGGAGGTGAAATAACTTGTCTAAAGTACTTTGGCTGGACATTGTTAGCAAGGACCCTGCTTGGGGCAGGCAAGAGCTACCCTACATTAAATCAGTGAACTGTCTGGATTTGAGTCTCAGGTTCGTGGGCATGAATGTGTGTGTGTGTGGGTGTAAGAGTGTGTGTCTCTATGTAAGTGTGTGTGAGAGTCTGTGTGTGTGTAAGAGTTTGTGTCTCTGTGTAAGAGTGTGAGTGTGTATGTGAGTGTGTGTAAGTGAGAGTTTGTCTCTGTCTGTGTGTGTGTAAGAGTATGTGTCTCTGTGTAAGTGTGTGTGAGAGTCTGTCTGTGTCTGTGTAAGTGTGTGAGTGTGTGTGTGTAAGTGTGTATGAGAGTCTGTCTCTGTGTGTGTGTGAGTATGTGTGTGTGCTTAACCAGGATGAGTTAGGGGAGTCATTCCTGTTCCAGGAAACTACATATAACTCCCTGCTTGGACACAACAGCACACACCTGTCATTCCACTACTCCTGAAGCAGAAGGATCATAACCCTGAGGTCAGTTTAGCTTTCAGGAAACCCTGTTATTGAAAAACAGAACAAAACTTTACATCACTGGCCACGCTCTTTCATCAGCGAACAAACGTGTCTGGAGCTTCACCTCCAGCCATCACACTGTGCGTGGTGTGGGCCTACACTTTCCAACTCTTGTTTTCACTACTCAGAATCTTCTAGACTGACTGTTGATGGTTATGGAAGTGTGGTGCTACATTCTGGTTTTTGAATGTGCTTATAACCAAGGGAAGGGACAAGTCGGTGACACCCACTACAATAGGAAAGATAACTCCAAACACATGAGCAGGGGGCTCAAGAAATCCCAAGGGGAGAGTGTGTGACAAATGGGCCAGCCCCATGTGAAGTAACTAGGTCAGACAGAAACCATCAGCTTCAGAGTGCAGAGCAGAGCGCAGCAGGCAGGGGAAGCAACGTGAACACAAGCCGGGCATGACTTCGTTTACTTTAGAGAGTCGTAACGACTTTCATATGAGATTTCTGTTTAATTTCAAAATGTTTTATAACACTTTTGGCAATACAAAAAGGAAAGAGGTGGCTACAGAAGAGAATAAAATATCTGTCATTTATCATAAGTGAATATTTTGTGCTACCCCTTTCTAGCTGTTAATTCTAGTATGCATACATGAAGCTCGAGTCATATAAGCAGTTTTAAACATTTATTTTCAATGCAACAGCATACAGCTAGATATCCCCTGGTCAATGTTTGAAAACATCTTTTTAAACAACGATGTGAGGTCTATGTCATCAGTGTGCCATAACTCATGCAATCAGTTTTAGCGTTTAAAATGACATGTTCATTTACTTATTTGTGTGTATGCATTAGAGAACATGCCACTGTGTGTGCAGGGAGGACATGTTGTTGGAAGTGGGTATCTCTTTCTATGTAAGTTCCAAGGATCAAACTCAGGCTTCCGAGGTGGGCAGCAGGATCCTTTATCCACTAACCCATCTTGCCGGCACATCATTGCTTTATTGATGCTTTTTAGATTCATAGATATGAACCAGTATAAAATATTCTTCCTATCTCTGTTCTGTCTCTATTCGTGATTATCTACTTAAGATAGATTCCTTTACATTTCATAATTTATTCATTTAAGAACTAAGTATAGTAAGCGCTCATTTTTATTAATAAACAGGAAAGGTTCAAACTTACACTTTATATGGAATTTTAATAGGGATCGGAATGAAGGCATAAGACCCTGTCTTTGACTGTCTCTTCATAGACTTAAATTTACAGGGCAGCTGTTTTAGTAGATGTTCCATATTTCATTGAAAACCTAGAATTGGAAACAAGTTCTTTCCTCACATTTTAAACACTACAGGTCTTGACGCTGCTCAGACCCAAGCTTAAGTGAATGGCAATGAAGCCCATTCCCAGATGCTAATTTAAGCATCTGGAGTTATAGATACCTCAGCGCTCCTAAGTCAGGTGACTGCTGAGAAGCATGGAGGATCTAGAAGAGCCAAGCGCGGTACAGAAAGCACTCAGCCAAACATCTGAGCAGGGTCTTGAGAAATCCAAAAGGGAGTGGGGGAAGGTGAGCCAATCTACGGTCCTGAAAGTCATTAGGCAAGTCCCAAAGCAAACATGTGGCTCCCTTGTGTGAAGAGGCCATCAGCTACCATCCCCTTCCGATGGCACTGAGGGGCACAGTAGACAGTGTCTGCTTAATCCTCCTGAAGCCAGGAGATGATGTTAATGCTTAGCCCCACAAATCCCAGTTGTCCCTTATGTATAATAGAGCCAGAAGATGACTCAGGCCAAAATGTCCACATTTAAAAATCTTATATCTCTGCCTTAAGACATTTGGAAATATTCTCAAGTATCCATGCACAAGTGGCCATGTAGAAAAGCACAGAAATGCTTGCAGACCAAGTCAACACATTAATCAAATGATTATGCAGTATTGAGAGACGCCCCTCAGTGATGTCAGTGCTGGTCCTGTCAGTCAAATAAAATGCAGTGTCATAGACCTTGATGGTTTCATGTAAAACCCCTATTTGTGTGTGTGTGTACCTCGTACAAACTTTAAGCTAAAATGATAACGAGAATGCTGATTACCTTCTGATAGAAATAGAAAAAAAAATAACATTATCTACTATTTGATGATAGAATCAACTCCAAAAATTGATTTCCAGTGTATTCCTATAGCTATATCCTCTCCTCATTTCTAGAAACATGTGTCATGAGATTTCTACTAACCTTAAGTCACCTTTGGGTATTTAAATACCCAAGGTAACAGTGAATATGGGGCTACAGAGAGACAAAAAAAAATTTAATTTCAAAAAGTCAGGATGGTGCCTTCAGGAAGTACTCACACTGTTCTTCGTTTTCTGTGTGACATTCTTTAAGTGCTTCGTGTAACTACAGTCAATACATTTACACGATGATTTCATTAACGTCTAGGTAGCCCTGAATTCTGTAGCGAGGACCTATGTGCTTACCCGGCGAGCTTCCTGGAACCACAAAGCACCATTTGGAACGTAGTTGGCAGATGTGCTAGAAGACACCGTGTATGATAACCTGTTCTGCCTAAGCATTCAGAGTTTCAGATCTGGCCTGGAAACTTCAGCTTAGGAACCTCATTGGCCTCTACTGTTTGGTGCTTAACTTCGTCTGGTTCTGATTTTTGTGTCTTTTGTGTTTCTTCTGCACATATCTGCAGGTGCCTTCAGAAAATTGGTCCGTTCTGAATATGTCACACAAACAGACTGCAGCAGGCGAAGAGGCCTATTCGCTTCGAAAATGCCTCCGTGCAACACTGGAAAGGAATATTCCTTGAGTAACATTACCTTGTGTCTCTACAGAAACACAAGTGCTTCTTCCCCCATGCACTTAACATAACAAACATAACAAACACAACCTCTAGAGAGGTACACCATGAAGCTGTACTTCCTGATGGAACCAGGAATGAAGAAGAATTCTGTGTTGAGCGGACATGGCAGGGGAGTGTGAGAAGCCAGGATAAAATTACTCACTTGAAGTTGCCTCAGAACCCTGAGACTAACTGACTGGACTATTCTGAGAAGGGCTTCTAGCTCCTCAGTGAATAAATCTATTCTGTTGTTTGGTAGAAAGGTATGTGCATTTTGTGGATATTACACATTAATCTCTCTTCTCTGTGTGTGTATATGTGTGTGTGTATAATATTTTTACCTAGATTATGTTGAAATCTTAGAAACTTTTTACGCAGAAAAATGAATATCTGTTGCTCAAAAAGTGTATTACATTCTAAACACACACCAACTTCATTCCACATATCTCTAAGCTAGCCTCTGTGTTCGGCTGTCCCCACCTCAATAAGCCAAGCCAAACGTCTCAGAAACTGAACCCTGTCACTAAATATACTTTTTGAAAACTGTATCTTTTCTCCTTCTCCAAGTTAGCACCCCTCCCTCTACACAGACACCCACATGAGGAGATTGGTCTAGACTTTCAATGTTTTTGTTGCTGTTGAGATGAAGGGGACTTTATAATGATTTTTTAAATTTGCAAACAACTATTTTGTTGGTGTATATTAATTATGTAACAAATGGCTAGCATTATGACATTTCTATATGTGTGTGTAATGTAGTTTGCTCATATTCTCTCCCTCTATTACCACCTCTTGATTTATTTTCAAAATAAGATGTGAATAAATACTAGTGTAGAAAATTTAGAGAATTAAAAAGGCATCAGAGAATGTTTAGGAGGGCAACGTTATGACTAGTAATGAATACAGTTCTCACCTCTCATTAAGGAAATTTTCTCTACAAGACAGAGACTATTACAAAAACCACAAACAAAAAACATGCAGAGCTGTGTTGCCCAGTCCCAATGGATATATCTATACAAACAAAACAAAACAAAACAAAACAAAACAAAACAAAACAACCCCAAAACCTCCCACACTTAGAAAGGGGAGGAAATATTATAAGAGTCAGATGATCAGGAGTTTGCTGTGAGAGTATGTCTCCTAGGAATGTGGGAAGCTAAACCCGTGAAGCCTCACCCACAGAACTGCCTAGACATGAGCCAAACTAGAATGTCAATATAGACAGGGAAAGACCACGGGACCTCAACTCTACACAAATACCGTAGGCAACTAAGAAGTGCTGTGAGTGGGATGAATAGCCTTCCCCAGGGAAGAGCACACCAACAGGTTATCCAATGCCAAACGGTCAGGCCTGGAAATACAATTAATATTATAGACATTGAGCAGGTTATATATAACACACACACACACATACATACATGTACGTGTATGTGTGTAGCAACAGTCAGTGAGAAAAAGAGGGCATGCATTTGAAAGAGAACACGGAGAGGTATATGGGAGTGTTAAAGGTAGAACAAGGAAGAGACAAATAATATAATTGTATAATGACATCAAAAATAAAATAGTTAAAAATAATGAATGGGACAGACACATGTCATTTTTTTGTCCATCTAACTTTGGAGTAATGAAGCCGTTAGTGAAACTTAACTGATGTGAAGTCCCAGATCCCTGACTTCTCTTATAGCTGAAAATGCACTTCTGCTTTCTTTACTCCTGCAGGCAATAAGCTCATGGACCAAGGCTCTGCAGCATTGTGTGAGGCCCATCCTAGGTGTCAGGCCATAAGAAGGCCACAAGGCATTCCCGGCACTGTTCATACAAGGTGAGCAGCGAGTAGGCACAGGATGCAGCAGGATGCCAGGGAAAGGACACACAAGTCAGTCTGCACAAGACTGTGCAGTGCGCCAGGGCTGGGCCATGGCAGGGCACATGTATTTTCAATAGTAAATACATGCCGAGGAGGACTGACCTAGCTATATACCTTGTGCACTAAGCAAATGTGTAGTGTTTCCACAGCGAGAGGGGAGATGAGCTTCTCCTGCCCGTAGCCTTGCCCTGTCATGTCTCCAGTCCCTCATTCATTCTTCAACACAGGACAGTATAGTAGCAGACGACTCTCTGTTCTCAGTTGTTTTAGTTTTAGACCACTATCAAATAAATTAGTCCAATGCAGAACACAATGAAAGCTTTGGCTTTGCCTGGTGTTGGTTTCTCTGTCATACCGGCCAGGAGGAGAACAGGCAGGGTGGATATCTCTTTGTAAATGCTGGAACATGGAAGAACCATGACTAAACTCTGCTAATCTTCTTCCCAGAAGACCGAGGGGACAGTTGATGGAGGTCTTGGGACAGGGGCAAGTTGCCATGGGAAACCATAGTGGTGGCTGCACAGTTTCAATTTCAAATGACAGTGATACAGTTACCAGTGATACAGTTGTAGGGTGTCATTAAAGCTGGTGGCTGTGGCTCTTCATCTTCTACCAGTGTCTTTTGTTAATATGAAGCTGTCTCTCAATTGCCTGATGCGTTTTTTAAAGCTTACTGCTAGGCTCTAGTCTCAGAGAGGTCTTGCAGGCTTTCTTCTCAGACAAGGTTCTCAGACTTTGGCTTCACACAAGTAAAGAGACTGAACCAGTAGGAATTCTCTTTGGGCTATGAGCCACAACTCTTCAACAGTAACTCTGGGACAAGGCTGCTGCACTCCCCCACAAGGCCATGCCTGTTTGCGATGCCTCACGTCTAAATGACCGCTGTGAGTAACCTATTTATTATTTTGACATTGCAACGAAACCACAAGGGAGGAACCATTTTCTCTGCTTCTGTCTGGCTTGGTTAACCACGTTTCTTAGGGTAGAAAAGGCAAATTGATTGAAAGCAGAGGCACAGGGTTACAAGAACCTTCGATGTGATCTTCACAGCAGTCTTCCCAGCTGTGGTTGTCTTTCCTTTTAATCAACTAATGCTGTGCTAAAGGTCACTGCAGGATAATTGAATGTGAATGTCAGTAAAGGGTTAATTGTAAACAAGGGCTAAAGTAAATGGAGGCTACTTTAAATATTTATATATGTAAATGAGAACCACCTTTCCATCCTCTGATTTCTTTTCTAAACCCTTTGTTCTAGTTTGCTTTCTGTTGCTGTGATAAATGCCCAAACGCAACTGGAAAGAAAGTCTTATAGCTTACAGTCTGTTATCATCAAAGGAAGCCAGAGCAGAAACTCTGTAGGGTTCTGGAGAAGAAACCAAAACAGAGACCAACCATGCAGGGATGCTGTGTACTGGCTCACTTCCCTTGGCTTGCTCTTTCTTACATAGGCCAGGCCCATCTACCCAGGGATGACATTGGCCACAGTGGCTTGGCCCTCCTATACCAATCAAGAAAATCCTCCACTGGCCAAAATGATAGGGGCACTTCCTCAGCTAAGAGTCCCTCTTCCAAGGTATGTCTAGGTTTCTAACCAGGACAGGTCTATGTACTAATTGGGAGAGAATCCCACTAATGTAACCACTCCTCCCATCACCCCAAGGCCCTAGGATCCTGCCCTCTCTCTCCCAAACAAAGGAAGGCACTTTCTGAATCTTACTTTGAAATCTGTAAGATGGGATCCTAAAAAGCTAGGAGGAAAGAAAAGCAATACTTGCCTAGTAATTGGTACTTCGAAATTATTTTCAATTCCTTTTTTTATATGTTGTTCCAACAGACACATGGCTAGACCGAGAGGAGAACAATTTTAATTACCTATACCGGGCGTATTATAAAGTATTTTTAGTATTATTCTCAATCTCTTTATAATTATTCATCTTTTGCCTTATCTTTCTTATATACACAGAATTTAATAACTTGGTGGGAACAAAGGAGAGGTAAAATGTTATTAAATCTTATTTTATGTCTTCACAGGGAACAGTTTATTTCTAAAACCTTACCTGCTAGCCCATTAAAAAGCAGCTTTTTTCTTTATCTTTGAGCACTTTCAAAGTTATCTCTACCCCAGTGGTCATCCTTGACAATAGTCAAAAAGACCCTGGTTTTTAAAGTCTCCACTCCCGGGCTAATTAGAGAAGATAGGATTTTGAGAGTTTGAATCTAGCTTTCTGTTGGTATCCGCAATGCAGAATCTAACCAAACGCCCACTGGTGGATGAGCAGCTAACAAAATATGGTGTGGGGGCACAAGAAGGTACCGTCTCACCCTTTAAAGAGATGAAATTGTGACCCGTGCTACAGTGTGGTTAAAGCGGAAGAATGTTTTCCTGAATAGAGTTAGATAGGCATGAAGGACAAATTCTGTACGATCCCACTTATGCCATTCTGGGAAATATAAAGGACAGGAATGTGGTGGCATACACCTGCAATCCCAGCATTTAGGACGTGGAGGAAGAAAGAGAGAATTCAAAGTTGACTTGGGCTACACAATAAAACTCTGACTAGGAGCAGAAAGGAAGAAAGGACACAGAGGGAAGAAATACAAAGTAAAGTTATAATGCGGAGACAAAGAGTAAACAGAGACTTAGATGTTAATGAGAGTTTCTATTCAACTCTACTTTCCATGATGAAAAATTAGAGCCCAAATTTTCTCATTTCTTACTTAAGAAGATGCTAACCAGCACCTTGAAGCTCCCACTGCCACATCTGTGGGTTGTCATGAACTCCACCAGGCTTCTATTTACATAGCACTGTAGGATCAGCTTCGTACAACTAAAAATTGTTAAAATGGTAAATACTTCAAAATAACCTATAAGCCTTGAGGAAAAAGAAAGTAAGCATACCATTAAATAAAATGGTAGATCGTAAGGACTCTGCACTAGAATTGTAGATGCTGCAGGCTCTGACCATCCCAATACCCTAGAAGCCACACATCTACTCACTACTCATTCCTGGTGTGTGTGTGTGTGTGTGTGTGTGTGTGTGTGTGTGTGTGTGTGTG
>OU015748.1:6163426-6197369 GCA_907169655.1 Acomys percivali
GTGTGTGTGTGTGTGTGTGTGTGTGTGTGTGTGTGTGTGTGTGTGTGCTGTGTTGTGTTCCAGTGACAAAGTATGCCACAGTCCAGGTACGCTCTGAGTGCCTAAGCCCACCCTGTGTATCTCTAATTCCCCATGCTGGATAATGGTTCAGGCCTGGGCTTGCAGCTGCCTGGCAATGGAACATTCTGACAAAAGCTGCTAGGGGGAAGTTCATTTTAGCCCATGATTCCAAGTCACAGAGCGTCACTGTGGGGAAGACAAGGCATCAGGAAGCGGCAGCAGTCAGTTACACCCACAGTCAATGAGAAATTGTAAAATTGTAAAATACAAGATGCTTGTTTGCTTGTCCAGCCTTGCTCACCTCTCCCAGTTCTCATTATTGCTAACTTCAAAAGTTCCACCCTAGTTCCCAGAATAGTTACATGTAAGTTTCCATATATCAGATGTCCCCATACGGCTTTCAATAACCGCTCTAGAGACCCACACCCAAGCCCGCACAAAGAGCTTCCCAATGCCAGATGTCCTAATGTCCATATGGTCTAACTTGATAAGCAACCCCGCCTGCTTTGTGGTTTTAGCCTTTAAAACTAGCCTGTAACAGCTACTCGGGGTCCTTCACCTCCCGAGTGCTGAGGGACCCTGACACATTGACAATTGGGACTTCTGAGTGTCAGTAATAAATTTTACATATACCTCCAGCCTGTGTGACTTGAGTGGTCTCTCGCGGTGACCCCCTTCCTGAATTGGACTCCAGGGTCCAACATCAAGAGCACAGAAAACAGAAGCATAAGCCCTTGTCCTCAGCCCACTTTCCCCTTCTTATACAGGTCAGGGCCCAAACCAAGGGCGTGGTGCTGCCAATTTATAGCTGGGTCTTCCTGTATCAATTAATGTAATCAAGACTCTCACATTGCTGTGCCTGTAGGCCAACCAGTCTCAGCGGCCCCTCCTGGAGAATCATTCTTCAGGTGACTCTAGATGGTTTCAAGTGGACAAAACTAATCATCACAGGAGATCTTGGAAACTTCTGTCCAGAATTTGTTGCAATTCAATGTTATGCTCAGAGCAGCAACAGTTATATTACAGCCATGAGAACAATAAGCCCAGGAACATCTGAAAAGGAAGGTGATGAGCTTACGTCTTCATGCTCTCATGGAGCCTCTGAAGTTATTGATCTCTAGTACAGCAATCTTCATGTCTCGTGGAATTATTACTACAGCTAACAGTATCCCAGAAGACACTGAATGAATGGCTCAGTGCTGAGTCTTCAGTCCCTTTCAGTCTTTGACACAAAGCGAGGAGCCCAGTCATGTTTTCTGAACAAATGAAAGCACTTGTATACCTAGTAAAAAGCTAGCAATATAGACAAAGACAGGGTGAATGCTTCCACATTTTTAGGGGAACCACAAAAGGCACTACACAAGTAGGAGAGATGACACTGTATTTAAACCTGCAACCATTAGCACATTACTCAATTCACCAGAACCCAGGCCAACTCTCCTTTTAGTGTAGACAATTGTGCTTGATGTAGAACTTGGTACTTTAACCTTAAGCTCTTACACCTAAGCTCAACTAATGTCTTCTGATGAATGAAACAGTGGCTTTGCCCAAAGAATACTTATTTAACAAAGTCCACAGAATAAATGCCAATTATTTCTAATTTTGGGAAAATATTTGTCTACCCTGGTGGGTTGTACATTGGCCAGAAAAATGCAATCAATCCTTAGGGGGTTGGCCTGTGTCAGTCATTACTTGCTGTACATAAAGGCATATTTTGGGGAAAAAAAACCCCAAATATTTGTCAAACCTTCAACAAAATATATTCTTAAAATGTGGTGGCTTGTGTATGGTTTTTTTAACATTAATCCTGGTGGATAAAATCTTAAGCATTTCAGTCTCTTCTATAAGTTTTATAATTTCTCTCTATTTTTGAGATAGTCTATATAGCCCAGGCTTGCCTCAAACTTGCTATGTACTGTAAGACAACCTTAAGCTCCCAATCCTCCTCTCTCTACCTCCCAACTGTTGGGATGCGATACAATGACTGGCCAGTCATCTCTACTGTCCGGAAAAGCATTAGCATCCACTTTGTTTGCAATAACAAGTAGGCTGGGATTCAGTTGACGTGCACATTGAATGCTGAGAATGGAGGGTGCTTGTTACATACACAGACAATCTAAGGTTACGATCTGCCACTCTGCTGTGGGTCTCAGATGGCTGTCTGTACCCTGGTTTGGCCTTGGTGTCTCTCACTATGAGAGTAACGATCCTTCTTGCCAAGCCTTGAAGAGGCCACGCATTGAAGGTATGTGCAGCATTGAAGAGGGCTGTTGGCACTTGGGGCAGCGGGAGCTAAGCAGCTTGGACCTGTCTTTGTGGTTTAGAAGCTTCTAGTAGACAGAAAAGCCTTAGAATGCAGTGGCAGCCGGCAAATCCAGGGCAAGCCCAGTTGGCTGGCCTCATGGGTGGCAAAGTCCCTCTGCAAAGGGGTCTCTGCACCCCCATGCCTGCAGAGCTGGACAAGGAGTTTGGTGTACTCCTCAGAATTGTTTGGTGTCAAGGAATTTCAAGAGGGACAAGGTTGCCACACAGGACTCTTCATAGAAGTCAGGCTCTGATTACTTTAAAAAAAAAAAGGGCTGATGAGGGATGGAGGGGTAGCTCAGCAGGTAATGAGTTTGATCCCCAGAACCCATATAACAAGCCAGGTATAGTAGCATCTGCTTGTATTCCCAGTACTGGGATATGGAGATAGATAGGTCCCTGGGGTTCACCTGCCACTCAGCATAGCCTGCTTGCTGCGTTCCCGCATGGTGAGAGACTATCTTGTATTTGGATGGTGCATAAGGAATACACCTGTGGTTGACCTCTGACTTCCACAAGCATGCACATACATGTACTCACATGAACACACACACACACACACACACACACACACACACACACACACACACATATACACCACAGTCCTGAAAGGGACACTGATATTAGGGCAAGTTCTTGACCAGAGGTGCCTTGTGTTGATGGATGGTGTTGAGAATTACAGCTAAGCAAGCAGGTGCTCTGGTGTCTGTGTCACAGGCCCGTGTGTGCTGCAAAGATTTTGTTTCAAAAGTGCCTTTCACATGCATCTCACATAATTTTTTTTTGCTAATATTTTTCTTCCAAATTCTTTGTAGTTTGGAATGACAGTGGAGCAAAAAGCTTATAGACTAATCTAACTGCATTTAACCTGTAAGGAGCACAGTGAAGGGCCGGCCCCAAGGCTCAGGATAGCTGTGTGTCAACGGCGGGGGGGGGGGGGGGGGGGGGGGGGGGGGGGGCTTTTTAAATGAGCTGTCTGAGCAAGGAGAATTCTCGGATTCTTTCAGCTTAGAAAAGAAAACATGGAGCGGGCTTAACCTGCAGGCCCAACAGCACCCCTGAAAGACAATAGATAAAAGGCTGTGCCAGCGCTGTCCTGAGCTTTTTAGCGTGTGACTGACACAGGAAGAGAGCATTGCAGTTAAGGCCAAGGAAAAGCTTCGTCTTTCAACCATCCCAACATCCTACATTCCACAGTGGGCGGCTTAATGAGTCACCAAGTCCCTGTGCAAAGAAGGCTTTAAAGGGGTGGGGGTGGAGACCACAGCATGCCAGAAGCTGGTTTCTGGTGATGAGACCCTTGAGGTTAACCATGCAGGACACACCTTTTAGTTTGCTGGTGGATTTAATGGAAATAAAAACACTTCCTGAAGCACACTTCCTGTGAACTGAACCTTGATGGATGGCTGCGATGGAAGTGTGGAGAAAGGAGTAGACTGGCCACTCTTGGGGCTGAGGATAACACTAATACAAAATTAGCAAGTGGTGGGTAAGCCTGGCCTCTGTGACCCCCCACCGGCGGTCTTCTGGTTTTTTAGAGTAGGTGTTTTGTTGTAAATCACTGTTTTTTCTATGTGTCTTCCTTAGTGTATCTGATGCGCACAGGGGAAAGACACCATTTGTCCTTCAAGGTCCCTATTAATCTTCTCAGCTAACTTTTCAGATTCTAGCAAATACTATATAGAGATCGAGATCTTCTGCACAAGTGGACCCTCACCACCCACCGAGGAAGCAAACTTTCCCTACACTGACCATTTTCTGTGGTATATATTACTTGTCATTTATCTTCATGAATTTCTATCAGAGTTGGACGGCCACCTCAGGATCAGTGTGTGAAATCCAACATGGATCAGCATGACTACCTCAGCAATTGTTTAACTGGTGAGGAGTCCACTCTGTCTTTGCTGGTGTCTTTTGCCCAGTGTTTCTGAACCCATTACGGGCATGTTATCAGGCCCAGGGTTTGATTTAGGAGGGACGAGGGTTTGCACGTGTTCTTCAAATTCATGGCTTGGAAATGTAATCTCTCTAGTGTATCCGTGTTGAGTATTTGGCCCTTTGTGATGCAATTAGATCACGAGGGCTCCACTTTCATGAATGGATTCAGGCCATCACTGTAGGAGTGGATCAGTTATCACTGGGGAAAGTTTACGACAGGACAATTAATTTATCTCCCTTCAAACTTCCTCTGACTGCCATGCACTGAGCCATAGGATAAGGCAGCAACAAGGTCTAAGACTAGACCCAAACCAGTATCCACCCATTAGAAGTTATCTATCAGTGGAGTTGTGTTATGGCATCATAGGATGGACTCAGACAGTAGTTCTGAGGTAGAACCCGAGACAGCATTTCCACCAAGTTCCCAAGTGGTATGAGAACTGCCAAGAAGAACCTGGGACTAAATGCCTTCCTCTTCAGCTTGACCCAGTCAAGCTTAGGAACTGGTTTCCTCTTTGGTCTGGGCCACTAAAAGTCTCATTCAGGAACTACCCAATTATGCAAGGGACCTCCTGGCTTTCCTGCTCCACGTGGGCCGTGTCCCTGTCTATAGTGGAGGTCATGAGTGTTCATACATTCCCAGAGCAGCTGAACACATAGGCAAAAGCACAGAGGCAGGGGGCAAGTCTCTGAAGCAGGGACAAGGTAGAGAAGCGAGGAGTGAGGACAGGGGAAAGGGACCTGCTCAGGGTCGCTGACACTAAGGGGGATATTTCCAGATGCCCAGGCTGACAGAGGCCCCACACATCACTTCTTCATTTTAACAGTGACATGCGTGAGATCTTATTGTGAAGTTCATGCCATTTGTTAGTGGAAGAGCATACTGCCCAAATGGGGTACAGGATTCATATAAGAGTGAGTACACTATAAAGAAGTCAGCCTTCTAATGACCCGGAAGCCATTTCTTCTTAAATAAGAGATGTGCATGTTTTGGGTTGACCACAGAAAGGAGCTTTGATTATGATAATGACCCTTGATTATAAGCCCTTTCACTCATTACACTGCAAAATCACAACCAGCCGTAGTTTCGCATGCACTCAAACGACCAAGTGCTTCCTCATTTCCAGCCTGGACACGGCCAGGCTTTCAACTGCTTAACAAAATAATCACTGACTTGATTGGTGATACTTGTGATCCTGTTCTGAGTAGTCCTGGATCTAAAGGGCACAGACTCTTTTGTGTGCCTCAATCATTGATTAAAATTGACGCTGGCACCTTGGATAGCATTTCCTGGTTTTCAAATGCTGTCTGGATATTCTATGTGGCTTCCTAGTCTCTAACTTTACTCTGTAGAGGAAACTGAAGAAGCACTAAGAAGACCATGGTTTTGCTTTTGGTTTTTTTTTTTTTAATGTAGTTTTTTTTTTTTTTTTCATGTTACACTGATAATTACCGATGGGCCATGAGCTGATCACTTTAACATGTATGTTTACTATATTACACATCGATGTATACCCTACTTTATTTTAAAATAAGAGCTAAGGATTTTATACTTTTTTTTTTTCAAAACAAAGATGTGTTATTATTGTCTTGTTTTTAGATTCAAACTACACCTCTTTCTTCAGCCAGCTATTCCCTGGGCTCGGCTAGCATAGCTGTTTGAATCAGCAGATATTTCAGCTGTTTCTAATTATTCTAACAGGATCAATAATCTCAGTCACCTCAAGTGATTAAGCTTTGTTTTATTATTGTCACATTTACAGTGTTGTGTGGTCTGTTGTGCAGATGGAGATGGAGTGCTGGGCTGTCTTTTTGATGGCACATCAGTATGGGGTGCATGGTAGCTAAACATGAGATGATAATCACAAGGCCTAATAATGAATATAAATCCTGATGAATAAGGGAGCGGCCTTCTCCCATGAAATATTCTGAAAACAATTTTAGGAAATTCTTAATTACATTGACGCATCAATGCTGCTGGGAAGTCATTGGATAACATTATTAGACACTGCAGACATTAAATACAGTTGAGAAAAAGGCCAATATCTGCCAATGGCACTCTCTAAGTATATAACTAAATTTTGTAATAGGCTCCATGGACAGGGTCATTAAAATTCTCTAGAAAGGACAAAACCTAGGTTCTGCGTTCTGTAAATATTCATGCACTGTGCTCACTGTGTTGGGGTGGGAAAGATCCCATGAGTACTGGTGCTAAAGATGATATAGAATCAATGAAGGACCAAATCATCAATACATCAATCTGTGAGCTACCAACCCAAGAGGCTAATGTGGAAATTAACGACCTTTAAAATGCAGGGAATGCACATACATCAATCTAATTGAAAAAGAACAGATAAAGTGCTCCGTGTTTACTGCCACCAAACAGGGAGGAGAGATGAACGACACACAGTGCTGGACCACGTGAAACGGAAGCTGCCAATTGGCCCATCTCACAGGCCCTGATGCAATCCTGTGCTTCTTTTGTACTGGAAGTTGGACCATGAAAATGACGAACAGGTTGTAATAAGACTCCTGTGTCTCTCTCGACACCTAAGAGAAGTTTCCTGTGATTTGAAATACACCCACTCAGCAGTTTGTAGCCAGAGCACAGATTCATCTTCGAATGGGAAACTCACAAAAGACTTCCACATTAAAAACAAAACAAAACAAAACAAAAACAAAGCAAAACCATGGCCCTTCTCCACTCTATTATTTTCTCAACTCTGGGTGAACCAAGTATTGTTTAGATATCATGATACTTCTGATTCTTATTAGGAAAAAAAAAGTTGAGATAAAGCAGTTTTATTACAGGTCATTCTCTGTGGTGGTAGTGCCAGGGACTACCTCACTTTGTGCAAAATCAAGTGGTGAAGAGGACACAAGATGCAATCTGGAAAGATGGTCACTATCGGTCATTTTTAATAGCATTTTTCTCCCAAAGGGTGCCTGGGGAACAGATGCCCCTCCTAATCTTCTGTCACCTCACTAGTTTAAAAAGAACTTTTCTGCAAATAAGACAGAGATTATATGTTGTATGTACATCATAGACAGTTATAATGTACTGTCACACATATGTCCTTTCTACATTCCTCAACAGGGGCACAGGAAAAACTCAACTTTCTCTTGTTTAGGTGGAAAGAATTGCTAGATTCCCCTGGGCTTACTGACGTCATCATTCCTGGTGCATTTCCTCTGGGAAACTCTACTTCCCCCTTTTCTTCTGGGTGCCCTTTATCAGCCATCTACCCTGGCAAGCGTTAATGGTTGTCAATGGTACTTTATAGTCTTTGGATGACACAAGAGCATATCACAGCCTCGAGCCCCACTTTTATCGACTCTCCCTGTCTCCCTATCGATGGCCATACATTTGCGCCTCTTAGATTTGCAACCATGTGATCTTGTCTGAAGAAAAAGAAAAAGTCTGTACCTTTTGGTTTCTTTAACACTGTATATGTGTATGGGGGCGGGGGGTGCATGCAGAGACCAGAGAAGAGTTTCAGATCCTCCGTTACTGGAGTTACAGGCAGCTGTGTACTGTTTAATAGGGTGCTGGGAACAGAATCCGGGTCATTCTGAAGAGGATCAAGTGCTCTTAATTCCTGAGCGATCTCTCAAGTCTCACTGATGTCTTTTTTAGCAGCCTTATAACTATCTAAGCTATCCCTGTGGCTAGTAATGAAGACAACATGCCCAAAATTACACCATTTATCCCTATCTTTGTAGTGGTCATGGAACGAGAACCCACCCTCCACAGCATAGGACACTCATCCTCCTGATAATTTTGTCAAGCAGCAGATGGCACATGTTAAAGTCTCCTTTTCTTTTTTAACTACTAGAAAAGAAACACGAATACTGGCCTAGGGAAACCAGACATAACTAGAACGGTGAAATTAGGCCTTTGAGCACAAACTAGCTGCGCGATGACTCTTTTTCCTAAGTATCATAATTGATGGGCTGTTTAGCAGCTGGTCCACAGTGCTCCATGGAGAACTTACAAAGCACGCATTCAGAAAAAAAGATAACATGCCTGTTTCAAGCACAACGTTTATCATCACAAAGTCACAGGAGAGCCTTGATTCCAGACACAAAGGTGGCAAATCCCTCTCAGATTCTGAGAAGTGCAGACAATTAGGCACAGGACACGCCAAGCCACCCGAGGAGCATCGCGGCAGTCCTGTTGCTGGAGCTACAAGAGTGCCATGGTTGTCAGTGGTGCCAGGAGAGGAGCCAGGAGCCTGCTGGGAACTAACTAGACAGTGTGCGTCAGCCAGGGCAGTGGTGGGGGAAAGCATTCAGCGATTAATGTCTCACAGCTGTGATGCCGGCCTGGATACAGGCATAGCTGATAGGTTTGCAGCAGGAAGCAGATGAGAAATTACAGCATCTGAAGACGCTACACCAAATCAATGATAAATTTACACCCATGAGACATCAGCAGTGGGAAAAAGGGAAACACGAGAGCTAGCAACTCTTAGTGCTGTTTTTCTCCTCTGTGTTCTAATTTGTGCAATTTCTGCACTTCCTGATTGGGCAGTTTTCTTTATTTCCAGTTTACTTGTGTTGGCTTTGAATAGTTTTTTCTTTACATTCTATCATCGTATCAAGTAATCCCTCTGTGACCAAAATTTCAAATTATTCTGGCATCTTAATTTTTTCCCTTTTCTCTTAATGCATTTTATTTTATTGTATGCCTGTTTCTGTTAGATGCACAGATGTGCATGTGTATGTGCATGCTCTTGTATCTGTGTGTGCCTGTGTGTGTGCATGCATATCTTTGTGTGTGTGCATGTGTGTGTATCTGTGTGCGCATGCCCATGTGTGTGGTGCGTGCGTGCGTGTGTGCATGTGTGCATATATGTGTGTGTGTATCTGTGCGTACCTGTGTGTATGTGTGCGTGTGTGCACGCATGTGTGTGTATCAGTGTGTGTGTATCTGTGTGTGCATGCACGCGTATGCATGTGTGCATATATGTGTGTGTGTATCTGTGCATACCTGTGTGTGTGTGTGTGTGTGTGTGTGTGTGTGTGTGTGTACTCAGAGGCCAGATGATGGTCATTAGGTATTCCGGTTTACCACTCTCTTCCTTATTCTAGATTCCAGCTTTTTAATGAACCTAGAGCTAGGATGGCAAACTCCAAGTCGTAAAGATCAGGAAATCTGTTCTCTATCATGCTGAAGCTATGGGTGTCCCTGGCTGTTCATGTAGATACTGAGGATCTGACCTCAGGTCCCTGTGAGTGACAGCGAACCCTCTTACCTGCTAAACCATCTCCCTAGCCCTGATCTCACATTTTTAAAGAAGGACTTGTAAACATTTTAAATGGGAAATTGCAAATGTAAAGAGAACAGTAGAATGCATCGTATCCTCATCTCTTATATTCCTCTCCCAGACTTCTACGCAACTTCGCTTCCAGATTATTCTTACTTGCATGGGAATGATAAGAAAATGCCATCCAGGGAGCCAGGAGTGTATTTTGAAAGTTTACTTTTAAGGTTCTAATGTGAACAGAGTCTCTTAAAAGAGCCTCTATTACTTAATATCCACTTTTATTATAGCAAAATCCATATCAATGACAGAATTAGGCTGATTATTAAAGACGTCCATGTAAGCACACTTTTTAGATAAAGTTCAGTAGTTATTAAAATATATTCTACCTCTTTGGGACTCTGACAGATCATTGTCAAATCTTTCTTCACTTAGAAATAAATGGAAGAATGCACAAGAAGGCTCAGACAATACGAGGTTTGCATTTCCTCTCAAATGATGCCACGTTGTACCGCAAAGATGTGCCTGCTCTTTTTCGTAACTGGATTTTTTTTTTCTTTTAGTGCCTTGTAGGTTCCTTACTCTCTTCCACCCTTCTCTGCCCTTACTCCACCCAGCACTAGGTAAGAGAGAGAAAGATAGAAGGGAAGGTGTGTCATTACCATTAGCCTACTGCCTGCTGATTAAGGACAGTGAGTTCCTTGGGGCAAGTTTGATCTTTGCTACCAGGATCTTCAATTTCTCCTTCTCATCTCTTGCCCATGACCACTTGTCAAACCAAAACAGCAAGCAGCAAGCAGCAAGCAGCAAGCAACCCCTCTTAGGGCTCTAGCATTTATCTATCATGTCAAGAGTCCCAAGGATTCCAAATGTCATATGCTTGCGGGAACTATTTGCAGCTGGCACAATTATGCTGCTGCTAGCGCACTAGAAAAATCATAGTCAGCTGCTGTGGACAGTCTGAAGCAATCCCATATCCCACACCTGGAATTAAAACAAAAACATATCCCCATAACATTTCTGTGGTTTTTTAAAAAAAAAGAAATCAGAAATTCTCACTGCAGCTTTTAATGTACAATTTGCCCCTATAGGAATTTTCAGAGTATTTACAATTATTGCAAAGGATTGACATCCAAAGGACTTCCTACACATTTTGTTTCTTTCCAGGGTTAGATTGTAAATCATATAGGTGGAGATTTTCTACACTCCTTTCTGTTCATTCACAACGCCTAATACAGTGTTTAGTATTTACTAGAGATCAGCAAAGACTTGTCAATTCATTGGCCAATCAGGATTCTCACAACAAAACTCAAGAATTGGTTTATGAATAGTTCTTGAAGTATAAGCTGAGCTGACATGTATGCTGCCCCTAGCTGCTTCTTGTGCCCATTGCAGACAGTGCTAACGGGTCACTGATTTGGAACACAGCCTCAACACATGCAGCACGTGAATTATTTTCTGTTCTTGCTGTGGCATTACTTAGCAAAGAGAGTCTCTCTTTGACATTGACCTCGTCAAATATTTTTATTTATTTAGTGATGCTAGAGCCTAGGACTCTACACATTTGGAAAGCACTCTGCCATGGACTTGCACCCTCATCCTTTTGCCTGGCTTTAAATGTTTCACAAACTATGTATATTGCTCAGTGTGTGTCTGGTCAGCTATCCGAATTCAGAGGTCCTGCATGCTCAACCCTGGTTCTATAAGAGGCTTGGGGGTAACATTCAACTTCCAGACCTAATTTCACATCAACACTAGCTAAGATGAACGAGTGAATCACCCAGTCTCCTCAGCTCTTGTTTTCCACCTTAGGGTTTAGATAAAAATCTCCCCGTTGCTGGAAGAGCATTTGAGCAGAGAAGGGATAAGTGCATTTTAACGGCATGTTAAATGCAACATCTGCTGCAACCAGAGCTCATCTGAAGGACATCTTAGAGGCCATGCATGTCACAGATGGGCGACATCAGCATCTGATACTCCCCCGCCTCTCTTCTTGAGTCCTTTCCTATGATTATTTTTGAGGCACCAGATGGATAAGGATCTTCTCAGAGTGTGATCCGGGCTCTCATAATGTCTCATTACCCTCCAATGTCATCAGACCAGGCTTAGCAGCAGGTGTGGGGGTCAACCTGACAGGTTAGAAAATTAGACAGGAATTACCGTGAAAAGTCTGAGGCTCAGAGAACTCCGCATTTGTTCTTGGGGGTGTTGATAAGGCTCGTAAGCAAACAGCCTTGGGTGGTTCTCCTAAAGCTCCTCAGTGGCCTCCCATTCCAACAGGGTGACTTACTGGCCACATGTCACCTTTAAACACTTTTGCAAAAAAAGCTGCTCCTAACGCCATCTGCATGTTGGCATCCTTGACAATATGGAAAATACGTCATAGTCACCTCTCCTAACCACCCCGAAACTAGCATGTCTGCAATGCATTTCATCAGCAACCGAGTGAGCTGCCAGTTAAGAGGCACATCACCTTTACAACAGTATCATAAAGCTCCCACCAGCTATAGCTGACAGGTGGGAGCAGAGGAAAGTGGATCCAACAGGGCTTCAGCAGCCCTCTGCTCTGAGGGGCTGGCTTCTGAGTTAACAGGCTGGCAGTGTGTGTTAGCATGTTCCTACTGTGGGGCTTTGAGTCAAAATAATTTCTAAGCCCACCTCTTTCTCTCTTTTCAGGACTAAAGCACTCAAGGGCATATCAGCAGCTGTGTGGAAACTGTTCTGGTGCCAGGAGGGTCCTTTCAGAAGGCCGCTTTGTATAATATTTGAGAAGTTGCCTCACTTTTATTACTAGCATTTAGGTTCTTGGGTTATATTTAAATGCACAATAAGGATAATAAGAAATTATATTTCTTGACCACATTATGCAGGGATAGAAAAAAATCAAACTTGTGACTTAAAGCCATGAGTTTCTTTGATGTTGGTTACTTAAAATTTTTATATCGCTCCATCTTCAATCCAAATGTCAAGTCAGGGTAAAGTTCTTACACGCTTTGAAAATCTCTCCCAAATCATCACACCAAATTTGGAACTGTTCATCCAAGGGCAGACGTAGCTGTCAGAGTGGGAGGTGAGGACAGAGGAATCGCTGTCCACGGCAGACCGGACAGGAAATTGGCTGGGAATTTTTGAAGGGAACATAAATTTCATTACCAATGACTTTAAAAAGTCCAACTTGCATGGCTCCTGCAAATAAGATCCCAGCAGTTTAAGGCTAACTGTATTCTCCACTTCCTCTCTATCCTGCTTTTCTGTCTTTTAGGGAAAAAGACAAATCTCATTCTAAAAGAGAAAATGTTCCAGGACTTCTCCTGCTTCATATAAAATCTTTTCAGCAACCACAACATTCAAAGCTCTGCTTCTTTTTCCCTTTATTCTCATCTCTCATAGGAATGGATGGGCCTTCCATGACTGACTTTATGCACACACTCATGCACACACACACACACACACACACCACACAAATGCACACACACACAATATACATTTACACACATAAATGCGCGCGCGCGCGCGCACACACACACACACACACACACACACACACACACACACACACACACGGAGAGGGGCAAGAGGTAGGTTTAAAGACCTACTCAGGTAACTGCACATAAGGTCTCACTGCTATTTTATCTCTTACACATCCTTGCTGATTTTAATGTCATAGATCTGCTTTGTATCATATGTTTAAATCTAGATAGAGACTTAGGGCATGTCAATCAAATAGTTCATTTCAATGAGAAGGAAATGAGGGTCCAAAAGTCACCAGGAGGCAAGCCGCAATAGCATCCTTCTTTTGTACCAAAGGCCTCTGGTCTACTTGAGGCCAATACAACAGCACTTGGAGCCACGTGCCTGATCCCTGCATGAGCCACTGTGGGTCTTAGGCTTCTCTCGCTCTGAAAGTGACTGTCTGTTCTTCTGTTTTTGCCTTTGCATCATGAGAAGGAAAATGAGGCAGGGAAAGACACAGCATTCTGTTCCCCTAAATGGCACAACTTCCAGATCTAAGCCACAAGTTGTTACTTACCCCTATCTGGCTAACTGGCGTTCTTCTGAAGCAGGCAGAGAGCTCTGTCTGCACAGGGTAAACGATGAGCCAGGAATAGTTTGTGTGGTCTCCCGGTCGACATAAAAAGCCGTGAGGTCAGCCCAGAGTCCAGATGGGGCAAACACTAATGTATTTCTGCCTGCTTTGATTTGCTGACAAAAATCGTGGCGTTTTAAAGGGGAGGACAGAGTTTAACGACTGTGAAAAAAATTAGAAATGTCAAGTGTAATCCTTTGAAACAGGCACTGAGAGCTCAGGAGTCTGACTGTTTTGATGTTCTGAGCCCTGCCAGAGAGTGACAGGGGAAATGAAGACCCTTTCAGACCAACCATTGTGGTCCTGTCAAAGGTGTCTGGAGCTCTGTTCAAACACCTGTTTCTAATCTTTATGAATATTAAAAGCCTCTGTGATTTTTTTTTTTTCTGGAAGCAATGATTTTGAAGTGTTACAGTACACAAAGGGCATCATCTCAGACTTGTTCCAATTCACTGCTACTCAGTTTCCCCCCTGAGGACATGCATAATTTTTTAAATTAGTGGCAGTTAGATTTGTAGATGTAGGGCACACGGAAAGTGAGAAATGGAGTTTATTTTGCTTTTTCATTAGCATTAGTTATTCTAGTCTTATTTTATATATGGTCTGTTTGCAGCTTCGGAGAAAGGCCATTGGTTTGGAACTGTAAGACAAAAGGCCTTGGAAAAAATGAAGGTAGGCCCTTCCAAAGCCATCACTCTGTCACTAGCAGTCCTGGCACTGGCAGCTGTATGTGACAATGCATTCCGCTGAACCGATAATGCTCCAGCATCTGAAATGTGTGTGGGTACGGCAAGTGCAGCGCTTCCCCCTGGATGTAGTTAGCGTGGATTATGATTTCCTCCGGAGCTAAATAAAGGTATGTGACACAGACAGGTAGGGCTTATGAAGCGTCTTGGAAACTTACTACAGATTCAATAGACTATGGAGAACAATGCCAGGAAAGTCTTCCAGGCAGCAGCTCTGGGCTCTTTCTCTTTGTTTCGGATGCAATTGTGTTACATGAATCATGGCATTATAAAATGGCCACTTGCAGTGAACTCCTTCCCAATGTCTGGACTTGACCAAATCTCTAGGTCAGGAAACCCAGACCAGTAAACTGCCTGAACAGTCATGGGTCATGCCATCCATGCTACAGAAGGGGAGATGTCCTGACTCTTCTTCAAAGACAAAGGCAACGAGTCAGAAATTAGATCAGGGTTGTCTAAATTTTAGAGGAGTGTTTCAAGTAGCCCATTCACAGTTAGGGGTGGCGATAAAACCCAAACCCACTTTCAACTGAAAAAATATGGGGGTGGGATGGATTCAAGAAGATCCAAATCATGCTTCTTCTTTGCCTCCTGGGCACAACCAACCAGCCTTTTTAGTTTTCTAGTTGTTTTTGATGGTTATTCCAAGCATTAACAAAACTCAGCATTTCTACCTACAGAGCCAAGGCCCATGCGCAAGGTGACGAGCCATGGGCATCGTTCTGCTGCTCATAGATGATTGGCATCTGAATGCTCACCTGGGTTTCACTTGATCATCTCAATCACAGTGTTCTGGCATGTGCATAGTGGAAGTCACAACATCTCCCAATCATACGCAGGCGAGGCGCCCTCAAGGGACATGGTGCAGAACAGCGAAATCCTCTCCAGCAATTTCTCAGGTTTAACAAAAACAATTAGCAATCAGTGTCTAGAGCTTCATTAGGTTCTAAAGATTGAGGATTCCTCTAGACTTAGTTAGCAGGTATCTTAGCCACTGGTCTACTGCTGTGCAGAGACACCAGGATCAAGGCAACTTATGAAAGAAAGCATTTAAGTGTAGGGGGGGAGGCTTGCTTACAGTTGCTGAAGGCGTGTCTGTGACCACCATGGTCATGGTGGGGCTCATGAAGGCAGGCAGGCATGGGGCGAGAGCAGCAGGTGAAAGTTTATATTTGGTCTACAAGCAGGAGACAGGCAGAGAGAGATACTGGGGTTGGCCCAGGCTTTTGAAGCTTCAAAGCCCACCTTCCCTCCCTGCCCCCCCTGCCAGTGACACATCTTCTTCAATAAAGTCACACCTCCTAAACCTTCTCACACAGTCCGACCAACCTGGGGCCAAGCATTCAACTTTATGAGTCCATGGTGCCATGCTTTTTCAAACTACTGCAGCAGCCAAGTCCCCTGTTGTCACAGGGCCAAGAGAATATAGACCAGTCTCTTTATCTTCTTACCATGGGAGTCTACTCTTAATGGCTCCATCTCCCAATGCCATCTCATGTTAGATTTTAACATACGAATGAAGAAATACAACCATTTCATCCGTGTCTCAATGGCCATTATTCACTTTGCCATTTCTCAGCTATAGGACATTGGGCCTCAGAGTGTATACCGGATCACACCCCACTTCAGGACTCCAAGTAAAAACATGCATCTGATTATGAACATGTACTTCGAGGATGTCAAATTCCACTAGATGCACAATTATGAACAACCAGAATGAACACTGACTGTGTGCTGAATTTGGGGAAGGCAAAGGCTTTGCAGAATGTACTTCTAGCTAGCCCAGGACAGCTGCTGGTATCTGTGCAGCTTATTCTGGGCTGAGGTGGCTGAAAGAAATAAGCAGAGGGAAACCCAGCTGCTCGGGGACCACTAAAGCCATAGCCCCCACTGAGAAAGAGGAAAGGTGTATCTTTCTGTAACTCAGGACCCCACAGCATCGCTGTTTTCAGAGTCCTACCTCCCTGATAGCAGCTGGCCCCAGTGAGTCCCTTTCTGGGCCACAGTCTAAACACTCAGCTTAACTCTCAGCCTTCAAGATTGATTTTCCATCCAGAGCTGTTTTATCTGTGAGCACATAGGCATCACTTTCTATGGAAAAGTGGGTCCAGTGGTCCCAGGAGCATCTTTCACACAACACATCCCCTCCCCACCACCAATGTCATGCCAAAGTTGAATAGCGGCTGTTCTTCTGAGAGAGGAGATGGGTGGGGATGATAACCAAATGCTCTCACTTTGAAACCCTAAGCTGTTTGGCTCTTCACTTTAATATGCTGTAGCAAATCCCCAAACAACCCTCTGGAGTAGCAGGGTAGCACTTAATTTAGTCTTTACTAACTTCTTAATTTGGAGACTGAATTCCCAGGGAACTGTCTTTAGCGAGAGTGAATTTGTAACACACACTTTAATGACTTCATTAATAATGCTCTAATGTAGAGCATCTGAAAATATCTATTTTCTATACATAGGATTTTGACTCAAAACATATCTGAAATTAAAATGTTTTTTTAAAAAAATCTCCAATTTCCTTCAGCTTTCCAAATCAGTTAAAATTAGCCCAAATGTCGCCTGTATGTGGTATTCTAAATTTTTCATTGATTTGGATTTTCTTCAAAATTCATGATGTTTTACTGGCTATGGAAACAGTTGTGTGTGGACATAAAGCCCGTGGCTGTGTTACTTAGGCTTTAGAATCAATGGCCTTTCCTTTGGCAGGTGTTTAGTCATAAAAGATAATTCTTAGATGTCCTAAGTTTAAGTGCAGGAGTCTGGCAAATGTAAGGTAGAAGAGGTAAAAAAAATTCATTAGTTAACAGCCGAAGAACAAGTGGGCAGTGGAGGTTCATGCCTCCGGCCCCAGCACTCAATGCTGAGGTGGGGATTTCTACAAACTTTAAAACCACTGTGGGTCACACAGTGAGTTCTAGTCCCAGTCTGAGCTACAGTGTGAGAGTGCTTCCAGCAGCTAGGAAACAACGCCTAAGAATCCAAAACAAGAAGACAGCTTTACAATTCTCCTGTATGTGCACTCAAACCTTGACTCAAGGCTGAAGACAGCTCAGGTAGCAAAGCACTTGGCTTGTAAGCATGGAGAAACTTTGTCAGAAGGAAAGAAAGAAAAAATGAGGGGAAAAAGGAAAGAAAATGGAAAGAAGAAAAGGTGAGCAATGCTAGAATAATAGCTAAGGTGTCCTCTGCCCACTCTACTCTCTCTCTCTCTCTCTCTCTCTCTCTCTCTCTCTCTCTCTCTCTCTCTCTCTCTCACACACACACACACACACACACACACACACACACACGACTTAGGTCTACCTGCTCCTTCCTGTTTTCCTGTGAACTTCTGAAACTAACTCCATCTAGTCCAGAATTTACAGGTTATCTGCCCTGACTGATTGTTTTACCCCAAACTCTCCCCACTTTCAGCACATTGCCTCTTGTCATTTGTAACCCACTTGTTCTGTTTAGATAATTCAGGCTTGACTTCCCTGGGCGTTTGTTATTAGCAAGCCTTCGGCTCTCGGGTCTGGAGGGCATGCTGCTAACTGCTGTGTGGCCTTCGCACTGCTGCTTGTGGACCTTGTCCCAGGCCCTCACCCTCTTCTTCCTCATTCCAGTAACAGCCCAACAAAACCTTTCACAGACCAAGCTCAACTTGCAAGCTCCATTTTAATGTTCCTCCCTTTCTCCTAGAGCTTACAACTCCGATATGAAAAGCTGTAATGTATTGTTCCTTTGCTAAGCAGAACTGTGACGCACTAATTGTCTCAGCTAATCAATTAAACCAAGAGAGGCCCCCCCCTAAATGAAGAAAAAGGTGGAAGAGGAATTCAGGCACGAAGCTATTGTGACATCCTTTCCTGGGCCTTTCACTTAAACATTGTGAACTTGTAAAATCTGTTGTGTGATAAATGTTTAGAGCCTTGTATTCACATTATTAACTCAAGAGAAGTAAAATGTGTGAAAACAATCCTTATTTTAACCAAACATAAGAGTTAATGTAGCATAATGAAGGATCTCTGGGAAAAAAAAAAAAGCCTTTCTTCATCTTCTTGTTATGTTCCCTTAGTGCCCACTCTAATCTCCGTAAAAATTCTCACTTATTTCATCTTTGGTTTTATTTATATTGCCATATTACTTTTCTTTCTTTAGGTACACAAGCTTATTTTTTTAAGGAGCAAAGAGGTAAAGAATGGGGGTGGGGTGGGGGGAGGAAGAGAAAAGAGGGAAAAGGAGAAAGGGAGGAAGGTGGGAGAAGCATTTACGAGCCATTATGTCTTTCTTTTTCTTTAAGAACGTACTTGCTTTTGTTTGTGTGTTCATGCATGTGTGTATGTGTGTGTACATGAATGCATGTTTCTGTGTGCTGGGGTACCTATGGTAGGCAGAGGAGGGCAACTCCCTGAGACTCCCTGAGGCTGGGAGTTACTCACCCTGGCACTGAGAAGGCAAAGCCAATGACCACCGCCTCCTGGAACTGGTTGTCCATTCTTACATTTTTTAAACCTTTATTTATTCTTATTTTTATTTTTCTGACATAAAGGCTTTGTGCTTGCTTTTGGATACATGATGTAGCCTAGGCTGTCCTTGAACTCACCATATTCCTGTATTATCCTTCTGAGTTTGAGACTGCAGCAGCATGCCCCCATGCCCAGATTGGAAACCCTTCCTTTTAACCTCCTATACATTTGTCTCTCTTCACCTTCAAAGGCTGTGAACAAGATGTTTGCCACTGTCTGTTAAGTTCCCTTCTTCACTAGCTGTTTCCATGCCTGAGGCTGCTTCCATGCCCAGATGCCAGGGGAAAGGGCCCTTCACTTTCCTTTGCATATTCTAGGGAAAGGAATATGATGCTGGAGACTTAGATACATCCCCACTCTTGGCTCCTTCGCCACCACACTTTCTCTGCCTCAGATTAGAAGAGGCCTTTATTTATGTGCTCAGAAAGTATCTGTAGAATGAATAAATACATAATTTTCTTTAATATCTTATCACTGTAATATTTTCTATCCTTTATGGAACCAGCTCAAACCTACTTTCAGCATAAAGATTTTTTTTCTGCCTCTCTAGCTTGATTTAGTTCTTACTATCTTCAATCCTCATATCACACCTTTCATAATAAGAATCGGACCTAGTATTTTACTCTTTCTGGCAATTATCTCAGAGTCTCCACCAACTGTTTCCGACACACTATCTGAGGGGCATATTGTCTTTTAGACCTGGAAGCTCGCTGGTCTTAACACTTTGTTCTGAAGCTCCTCACATGTTCCCCACACAGAGACACAGCTCAGCACCAGCTTGTTGAGCTTATCTTAGTTCATGGACTACAGTACTTGGGATAGGGGGGGATAGCAGTGTTCTTGCAGATTGTGGGGGGTCACAGAGTGTCCACTGTAATCATTAACTGGGGGCATAGTGCGTCTCTGGTTCCTAATTACTCAGAATTTCATTTCCTTTATAAATGGGGTTAATAATATTTATCTAATAGGGTGGCTCAGAAGATTCTTTAATTAATGATAAAGCATAGTCTAAGACCCTCAAAGGAAATAAAAGGATAAACATTATTATATCTCTTATTACTGAAGATAGCAGTTATTAAACTCACCCATAAACAGGAACCCAAAACAATTTTATGCTAAACTAATAGTTTAATAAGAAACAGCCAGGGATTTCCACAGTTGGGGTAGCATAAACACTGACTTGCTTATCTTCAGTTGATATTAATACTGGACAAAGTGAGCTTTCAGGGAGCCCCAGTTTCCTCCCCTGACAAGGAAGACATTGGGAAAGTGACCCCAAGAAGGTCTCTTGATCCCAATAGACTATCCTAGTAGCTCAACTCCTTGACTAATTGAACAGTCCTGGGTTGTCATGTGACGGTGTACCACTAACACACTAAAATGGCTTTGCTTTTGGGTTCTACTTCAGTCACACTTGAAGGGCAAGTGTTGATTTCTATATATGTACAAGGAAGTAGGCTATTGTATGGAAATTTCCATGGAACTGAGATGGAAAATCAGGTGTCCTAGAGAAAGAAATGTAAAAGAGGGTAAAAAAGATATCATGAGGATCCACCTTTGATCTTAACAGATCATAGCAGAGGCAGGCAGATATCTGTAAGGTCAAGGCCATCATAGTCTCCATAGAGTGTTCAAGGCTAGCAGAGTGAAAGCTTGTCTCAGAACAACAACAACAACAATAACAACAACAACAACAGCTGAAAAGAATGAACATTTCTCAGTAGTATCTACCGCCCCTGTGACATCAGGCAATGAGGCTTATTATGTTTTTTCTGAGTCTTTATGTACCAATCATACCCACTGAAGTAAGTGATGATGCTATGCATCTGCTCAAATACCATGAAGCCCTGTGCTTCCTTAGGGGATGCTCATGGAACAGGTATCCAGAATGTCTGTCTGAGCATGTGTGAGCTGGGAGAGTCAGCTTCACTGACTAATTCCTCCTGATATAAGTGGGCAGAACAGTCCTGGGAACCGAGAACCACGAGATGTGATGCTTTGCAGCTTATCCCATGTTCCACGCTGTGCAGTTGAACATGATTCCCAGCGGGTGTGCCTGGATACCCTCAGGAATGGGTATAGTGTTTCATTTGTGAAATTTTATTGTGCTGAAAAAGAGTCTTACCAGAGCTAAACTTTTGCTCCTAACAGTTTTAGGTGTAAAGCACGGCATTGGCAATGATATGCACATTGTATGGGTAATCTGTAGAAATGCTCATATTGTGACACTGAAGTACTGTATCCAATGAATAACTCATTTCCTTCTTTCATCTACCCAAACCAATTCTGCTCTCTTTCCATTAGGCTAACTACTTTAGTACCCACATGTATGCTTCCTCTTCTTGGGATTGGCTTATTTTACTTAGTATAATATCCAGGATGTTATAAAATATGTTGTCTTTTAATCTACATATTTTCTTCTACCACATGCACATTTTATCTATGACATCTTGTACCTCCAGTTAATGGTCTGTTGATTTTCTAGAAGGAAAAGGAGCTCTCCAGAAACATTGGAATAAGAGTGTTACCAGGTCAATGCTAATTTGATACCAGCTTAGAGACTAAGAATGTCTTCAAAGAAGTCTAAACTACTTAGACATTTGCAAGCCACAAGATATATTTACATTTTGTTCTTGTAGTTTACTTTGTATTATTATTTATGATGTTGATGATGATGATGATGAAAATTTTGATTTTTTGAGACAGGGTTTATCTGTGTAGCCCTGCCTGTACCGGAACTCACTCTGTAGACCAAGCTGGCCTCAAACTCACAAGCTTCCCCAAGTGCTGGGATTAAAGGTGTGTGCCACCACTACCAGGCCTTACTTTGTATTATTATTTAATTAGTGTCAATGACACTTGAGAGTAATGAAAAAAATTTCTCGGAAAGAATAACTTAAATTCCAAGAATCACATTTTCAGTGATGCAAACTAATTTTTACCTTGAGTACTAAGTGCAGAAAACTAACTTTTTCCAGCACTTATGCACTGTTTGACTCTTCGTCGGTTGTATGTCTACTAATATTGCAGTACTGTTACAATTGGTGTCACCAGAAAGCACGAACGCTGCGGAGTTTGTATGATGTGCCTTAGAAGTATGAGTGCTGTGGCGAAGGCTTAAAACTGGTTGTTCTATTTGCTACTTGTCTTTGAGCCTCAGGTTTCCCATTTGTAAAAGTAATGTTGCATCGATGTCATGGGATTGTAGACTCCTGTCTACACGGACGCATCCTCATACCGCACCACTCCTGTCACAAACACATGCCACGCACAGAGCCACCTCCGAGCCTCCCATCCTAGGAAGGGGAGTGCTTCAGCCTCTCTAAGGTCTCTGTCCTCTCTTAGAAGGAGCAGCAAACAAGACAGCGAGCATACAGAAAGGAGAAAGCAAAAGCTCATTATTTGCTTGATTGACAAGTCATGCTTATGGTTCCGAGATCTTAGTCCTTCCTAGGTCCACAGTACTGGGCAACAATAACTGTTTCTACTCAGACAAGAGTCCTTCCCAGAGCCTGGCTCTCCGATATTCACAGCCGTGTTGAGTTTTTAAGATGACAGAGGCTGGGTTGATCTGAAGCATCGTTGTTTTTTATAGAACTTTTAAAGGAGACACAAATTTGACCATCCTCAAGCTCCTATACAGGCCATTTCTAGATTTCCTGATACTATAAAAAAGTCACAAAACCTGAGTTACTGTGAATTCCTATAGGGTTTAAAAATATGCCTTTTTTTTCCCACAACTCTGTGTTTTTATTGATTGTGGCTTTCTTTTTTTTAAATTTTATTAATTTATTCTTGTTACATCTCAATGGTTATCCCATCCCTTGTATCCTCCCATTCTTCCCTCCCTCCTATTTTCCCCTTATTCCCCTCCCCTATGACTGTTCCTGAGAGGGATTACCTCCCCCTGTCCTAAAAATATGGCTTTTACATGGACCGTACTGAACCTCCCGTGCAGGTCTTAGCGCCTGTCCTGACCGCTCCTTGAGCCCAGACCTGCAACAACCAGTCGCTGGAGTTCTCTGTCTCTTGGGAGTCCACCTTGGACCAGCCTCAGGCACGGAGGCCCACAAAGCACACGGATGTTCTTCCAGTCTCATATTTCCGAGGCTGTAGGAGCAGGTGATCATTAATGCAAATTTATGGGGCATTACAGAATCCAAAAGAAATGTATTGTGGTTGAATTAAAAGCATTAGCTCTTCCCACGTGCTTCACTTATCAAAAAGACATAGGAAAGGAAGGCAGGGCAGTTACAGATTTAGCAATACTGGATTCTAGATAATGTGTAGACTTCAACAGTCCTTGACAACATCAAACAAACAAGAAAAGCTACTGAGGACAGGAGGTATATTTTGGCAAAAATGCACATTTCCGCTATTTAAAAACTTATATAAGATTCTAAAGCTAACAAGCTCTCAAAGCGGGTCTGTGACCGCTCCTGTCAGTGCCAGTGTGTGGGTGGCAGAGCTCGTGCAAAGCCTGGTGTGCATGCTGGGTGTTGCCCCCTGTGTGCCATGGCCTGGCAGGATAGCCTCTTTCCTAAGGGGAAAATTCAAATGAAGAAAGCAAACAGCTAAGAGCACTATCGGTTCCTGTTTAAACTTGAAGGGAGAACAGCTAAACATAGCCTATGAAAGAAGTGTTTTTAGGAATGAATGGGCTAGTCAGACCACGGGCTGCAGGTTTAAAGCAGGCTATTGCTCTGTCTTAGTAAAGAAACGCAGGTGTCTGCCACGGAGATCTTTGCTCGCCAAGAAAATACCTTCTCTGCGGTTGTTTTAAATTGTTCTTTATTCACCAAAGCTAAAAACTGCCCTTTCTTGCCAGTGTCCAGTGCTTTGAGTGTAGATGCTGAGTGCCTATTTGGCCCTTTTAAATCTTTCTTCTGTAGGTTTTTTCCTTTCTTTGGATCAGAGAGAAACATTTTGAATCGCCACTTTAAAATGTTATTAAAACAAAAGGTCTGATAGAAACTTTACAAAAAGATGCCTTATTTTGTGTGCTGATAGATAACTTCATTTCTATTTTGCTTTATTAAATAAAAAGTATCATTTCCTCTGACATTGATTTTTCTGACCCAAGATTAAGAGAAACTGGTCCTAGGAAAAGAGCATTGACTGTCACATCGCTTAGCTTCCGCTTTAATGATAAGAAAACGGTTTCCTGAGATCTGTTCAAGCTGAAAATACTTCACACAATCCCTGTGCATTTTTAATAACAGTAAAATAAGAAAACCCTCAGATAACTGCATTTGGGATTAATTTTTAATAACCGTATGCCTATTAAGTTGCCCTTTGTATCTTGTTGGTGGACAGAGACATTTTTATAGAAAGTTAATCAGGAAATAAAGGCCTTCCTCATTCTTAGAGCTTATCAGCATGGCAGGGACACACACTTTGAATGTGCATCTTTAGAAACAAGCCTCCAAGCCCTCTGGCCAGGATGATCAGTTTTAACTTTCTACTTAACAGCGCTTTCCTCTCTTTAGGGCTGAATTCTCCTTGTCTCTGCCATGGTGTTTTGTCTCAGCAAACAGTCTCTGTGATTGATGACCACTAGCCTGGGGATCCCTGGAGTGGTCGTACTGGATCCACAAAACAACACACACGGTGATCATTATCAGTCACTCACTCAACAAATGAGTGAAAATTTCCCAAATACTCGGCATACACTGAACCTTGTTCTTGGCTCTAAGAGTCACCACAGAGACCATTTCAGCCACAGTTCCAACAACATAGCTCTGGGGACACAGCTAGCTGCCATTCACTCTTTTAAAAGTACCTCTAGGGTATCGTAAGTCCCAGGAAATGTTCAGAAAAATCTTCACACCTGTTTCTCCTTTAACCTTTGACCTCGCCTGGCTACAGCTTCCTCTGCTGAACCATGGGGATAACAACGTGTTACCCTGAGGATTGAATGGGCTTTGCCGTTACAGGGTTCGCCATGAAGGTTACCCCTAAAAGGAGTCTGAAGTCACTATAAGCTATTTGCTGTCTACTCTGCACTTACATCCCAGTCTCTATCGTGGGCTTTTAAAGACATGTTAGCTGGTTATCTGTAATTCTGTCACCAGCTCTCGGAGCTGCAGCTGATCACTGGGCCCAGAGCATTGGTGCTAGCTCATGGCTTCCGTTTCTGACTCTGGCAAGTCCCCCACAGTTCTGTGTGACTTCTCTACTAAGTGGACCATGTGAGAAGAAATAGTTTATGGAGTAATGATCCGGGCATTGTTTGACGAGCCCAGGGGTGATAGAGTCTTCCTGGCTGACAGGCTTTCTGCAATCAAGGGCAGGACTATTCACAGCCAGTGAGAGAATCCACCATCCGAATGCAACTCGTGGCTGCATTGGCACTAGATACACTGGCAAGAAAATGGCAGTTTTTAGCTTTGGTGAATAAAGAACAATTTAAGACAACTGCAGAGAAGGTATTTTCTTGGAGAGCAAAGATCTCCGTGCCAGACACCCAGGTTCTTTACTAAGATGGAGCAATCTGCTTCATTCAATACAGTCTGCTCTGTCTCCATTTCTTTGTGTGAAATTCATGAAGGCATTGGAGGGAGTCATGGGTTGGAGGGAGGATGTGTGAAGTAAAGGATGCCAGTTCTAGGAGTTTCTCTATCTAAATGAGTAAGTTCCGGTAGTGAGAGTTTTTAGCCTTTGTATTGGGTAACTCCTCCCGGAGACTCAATGAGAAAACAAAACAATTTTACCATTGACAAGACAGAAGCTCAGAGTCTTCAGCTTCCTTACTCCTGCTAAGTCCAAATCCAGAGCTTTTTGTAAGTCTTCACTCTGCCCTGGCTTTCTATGTGTCTCCCTGTGATGGTGATGTGGATGCATTTCATTGCACACTAAAGATTACGCGCCACCATATACAATATGATACTGGTGTTGTCTAGTTTTCTAAACCCATCACTAGAACGGCTGGTATTCAGGTAAACTGGCCTGAAGAATCACTCTGTTCTGCCTTTGAGTCACCATCACTGCTTCCTTTACATCTTTAGCCTCCTTGGCATCAGCAGTCTTTTTATCTCTGCTTCTTACAGGACAATATAATTGTAAGCCAGCACGGGGGCTACTTGTCAGAAGTCAGGGGCGTTGTCCTTCTAACGTTATCCCCGAGCAGGGAGAGGCTCACCCAACTGCAACTGTTTTCCTCACGCCGCCCCATCTGAACCTGAACACAGCCAAACTGGCAATTTTGCTGAAGTGGAGTTTGTAATTAAAATCCTCCTTGGCTTCTGTAGTTTCTTCCTATTCAAGCTACGTGCTTCAAGTGGCTATTGTGCTTCACAGAGCAACTGTAAAATGAGAATTAAGACATTTAGGGTTGAATGGCAACACTGAAAGAAATACCAACAAATATTCCCAGGCTGTTTCTACATAAAATAGTCTTTGAGAAGCAGAAGCAGGCCTTTCCAAGGTTTCCTGTGCATTGGAAGAAACACACAGAGCCAGCTTATACCTGCTGTAATTATCCCCCATCTGCCCCGTCTGAGATCATAGAAATAAGAGTATTACACTAAAGGCAAATAATACTTAGAAACAATTAGGAAAAGTTAACGAGAGGAATAATTAAAAGGATGTTGAGTAACAGTGTGCTGAGCACGTGCCATGTTTGGGATGAAGATAATTCCACAAGAAGAATTCTGATGTTGGTATGAATCTCCACTCTCCTACACTCTCATCTACCTGCCAAAATGGTTTTCCCTCACTGGGATTGTAAAATAAAGCGTATTTCATTTCCCACCAGATTCAACCCTGTTTCTCATCGCCGCATATAGCTTTTGCATTCCAGTAATACATCGGGGAAACACTTCTGGAGACGTGTCTCGTTTTTGGCAAATTATGTGAAAGTAGCTCCTTCTGCAGGCTTTTTCCTCCTGCTTGCTTACTCTCAGCTGCTTACTCCTCCCGAACTTGGCAACTGCAGTTTGAAATACTTTAAACTTTTCTGTCTAGACGTCTTCATTTAGAACCCAAGAGAACGTCTGTGTGTTGGAGAAGGCACCCTGCAAACCCCAGCTGAACTCTAGCAGGCTCCTAGGAGGAGACGATGCTCCAGCATCCTTGCACATGCGTAGTGCGTACACATGCGTGGTGCGTGCGCACGCTTCCTCCCCTTTCAAGACGTTTCCCTTTGGGGTAGTCTCAGCTCTTGGGACACAGTTTATCTTTTGTTAGGCTACAGTATGCTATGGCATAATTAGTGCAAAATAACAAACATGTTTCAAATCATAAAAAAATACATTAGGAACGAGTCGGTGTCACAAAATTGTAGATGGCTTCATCAGTTTTTAAGAAGAGCATCGTGTGACAGAGGATGGAGACGGCTGATTTCCTAAAGCTTTGTACCATAAACGCAACAGCAGCAGCCTGAAGGAACAGACCCAGCCCTGCTAGGAATCTAGTCCTGTTTGCCTTTCTGTTAACCTGGCCCCACGGACCATCTAAGGAGTTTATGGTCACATAACCTCTTAGGGTTCTCTCCATTTGCTGTGTGCCGCCTGTGACACATTCCTAGTTCTCCCATCTTCAGCCATGCTTTACCTGGTGTTTCTTGGATTCTTACATTTGGCTATTGAGAGTTTGGGAGTTAGGTGCTGTGTGCCAAGTTTAGCTAGAGCCGTTGCCTGCTGGGAACATCCCACACGAGCCTCTCTTCCCACTGCCTTGGAACTGGTAATGTTCAAGACAGTGTTGTAGTCTCAGCACCTGAATGAAGGCAGCGAGACATGACAGGGTATGTAAATATAAGCCTTTGTCTGAAAAGCTACCTGGGTTTCAGGGTTGTATTGCTGTTGCTGCAGCACCTGGCCTTTCTAGAATGAGGAAAAAAACACTTTTTAAAAAAAAAAAAAAAAGAGAGAGAGAAAAGACCATTAGATATGAGAGCACACACTTTTGCTATTATCAGGAGGGATGCCTTTGCAACTCTGGTTCCCCAGAGGACAAAACAGTAGTTTTGCATAATTAAGACTAAATCCTGACACTAGAACATGTTTCCTAAAGAGATCATGACCTGAGCTTTAGAGTCACCCTGCAATTCTAATATAACTTAATTTAAAGTAGGCAAACATACGTTGGGCCTAATTCCTTTACTGTATTATTTTCTCTTTCTTGTGAAGGATTAACACATGCTAAATTTTGTTTTATTAATAAACACTAAATTTTGTTTTGTTTTATCTGAGACGGGTTTTCTATCATAGGACAAATTGGCTTTGAATTCGTGGCATCTCTCCTGCCTCAGCTCCCAGATGCTTGAGTTATAGGAATGACCCACTATCAGGTCCTAAGATTTTTTTCCCATGTTATTTCAGAGCCATAGATTTCTTATTTTATGTTTATCTTATTTGCATTTGTGCACATGTGCTTGTATGTGCACTACATGCACATATGTGTGTGTACACGCCTGTGTGCTCACACAGAGGCCAGAGAAGGAGGTAGAGAATCTCATTTCATCACTCAGCACCTTACTGACCCAAGACAAGGTCTTTCACTGAAGCCAACACTAGGATAGCTGCCACGAAGCCCACCCTAGCAATCCTTCTGTCTCTGCTCTCCACAGTGCCGGGCTTACAGGCTAGCTACCATGCCTGGCTTTTATGCAGGTGCTGTGCATTCTACCACAGGTCTTTATGATTACACAGCCAGCACTTGTACCTACGAGCCATATCCTCAGCCACACACCACTGATTTGCGTTTACAAGACTGGAGTTTATACAGTAACTCTCTGTTTGGAAAAGCTTCCTCGAAGGAGTCTAAATTATATGTAACTGGTGATGTGGATGTGAGCATCAATAAGATGACACACAGAACAATGTTTTGTCAAGCACAAGAATCCTCCATACAAGTGTCAGTCTCCTTTTGTGACTACCATCTTTGTAGGTAGGCACGTAGATAACCCCACATTTTTCAGATGAAGAAATTTGGATTTGGGGAGGTATTGTGACATGCTCAGAGCTATTTGTGTGTGGTGAATCTGGGCTGTGTCCCATGTCCTTGGATTCCCAGCCATGGCCTCTTCTGTTTTCTAAGAGGCTGCAGAGGAGCCAGTCCCCGAGCTCACAAGCAAACTTGTGGGCGTTGGAGTCATAAGAGGCATTATGCTGTAGGCTCACTGTAGTTTTTAGTACCCTCTGCAAAATGGAAAGCATCGCTCTCACCAATGTAATCCTTGTTTTGCTCAGTGGAGAAACTTGTAGATGAGAGCCAATATACAACAGAAAAAGGGCTAAATTGCAGAAGGTTCCTGGTGGAAGTGAGAGCCTGTTGTACGGTGATATGATTTGTGTGCTAATGTCTGTCTTTCTGCACTTGAATGTGAGCACAGTAACTGGGTGAAGATGTTGAGGAAGGAGCCCTAAACACTTCATCTTGCCCCACATTTTCCATGTTCATTTCAGAATCTGACTCTCACTAAGTACAAATTACTTATGTATATGAACTTGCTCTAAGCTAAATCAATTTAAGTAAATATTTGATGAGTTTGCTTTAGTGTGTCCTGCGCTGTGTTTTCCTCATAGCGATATGGTGAGACTGTTGCCTGCTTCAGCATGACTTCAGAGTAGCATTGTTGGGTCTGAGTGTGGTGACCAGTGAGGAGGCAAGCTGGGGAGAAGGGATCTATCATTGTGGAAAATGCACATGTACATCAGAGGTGCATCAGTAAGACAGGGCATTGGGAATTTGCAGAATGTGGGTAGGATTTGGACATGGGTAGTAGACAAATTAAGGAACTAGAAGCAAATGTTGTTGGCTGTAAAAGTATGTGTGTTGCGTGTTCTGTAAGATCATGGTCAACACTGAGTTATTTGAAGAATGAACAATGTGATGGCCGTAAGAGATACAAGCTAGGTTCTTGCAGTCTTCTGCTCATAATATCTCCATCAGATGATTAACACAGCTTTGTTTTCTGTGCCTTCATAAACATATAGCTATATAGTTTTTCATATAATATTTAAGTACATAGCTACAGTATATTCCATTCTCATATATATATATTAATAAGTAGATCATATTGTAGGACATATATATGTCTTATGATATGTATATATGCATTTATTTATTTATTTATTTATTTATTTATTTATTTATTTATTTATTTATTCATATTGGACTCCCAGCTAACAGCACTATGACTCATGCTCAACAAAGTGTCTCTAAAATATGTATTTTTCCAGATAGTACCTCATAGCCTTCTTGTATCTGAAAGCACTAGATTACATTGTACCCTTATGCATAGTGGCATTATAAACTGTGACATCTCCCACAAAGGCGCAACTACTCAAGCCCATGGCACCAACTAGAGGGCAGAAGTGTTGATAATATGCCAAACTATCCTGTTGATAACATGAGAACTGTTGTAGGCAGGAGGCGTCTTTGATCCACCTCGGCTGGGACCCTGTGTGTTGAGTGATTCTAAGCGATAACTCTCTGAACACATTTACCATCCACTGGAGAAGTTCTCTTTACACCAGTGCTGGGATGCCAAATGCACTGTACTAGACTTTGCCATCCTACAAATACCGAAGCCATGAATAAGAAGGATGGGCTGCACTGGGGTTTGTATCTTAGTTCTGCTACCTTTTAGCATGGCCAGTTTTTCTAAGGCTTCCAAGCCTATGTTCTGTCACATATAAAATGATGACAGGCCCTGTTTTTAGAGAGGTGGAGGCCCCTGTGAACACGTGTGTGAGCATG
Organism: Acomys percivali; assembly: GCA_907169655.1. Classification (NCBI taxonomy): domain Eukaryota; kingdom Metazoa; phylum Chordata; class Mammalia; order Rodentia; family Muridae; genus Acomys; species Acomys percivali. Next base: position 6,194,052 of record OU015748.1, read on the forward strand.
TGGCGCATAGGGGACATTTAGTCAAGAATGAGCTTATTATCAGCAGCACGGAGATATTGTAGAAGGAGGAAACAACTTAGTGGAATAGGAAAATAACAAACACACACGCACACAAATGTATGCACACAAATGCATATGCTTCTCTCTCTCTCTATATATATATATACATATATATATACACATACACACATGCATATGTACATGCACACACACACACAGATTCTGTCTCCCAAGCCATGTGGAAGCTGTAGCTGCGCGACCACGGGCAAGTTATCTTTGGTGAGATTCAATGGTCTGCTCTGTAGAATATGCAAAACAGAATGACGATTCTTGTAGGACTGCATCTAGTGCGTGGATGCCGTTGGAAAATAAGCTCCCTGTCTATCTCCATGTTATCACCATCAAGTGGGATTTCTATCCAGTGAGTGAAGATGTTTATAATGCTCTACCAAAAGAGGATGCCCCTTAACTTTCATATATAACATGTGTGGATCGTAGGGAGCAGGGTTCAAAATGAGTAAATACTGAAGGGCAGGTATAAACTTCCATATTCCTTCTACTTCTATATACAAAATAGAAAAAGACAAAAATGTTCTGTTGCAGTGATTTTTAAAAAAAGTAAAATTCAAAAATCACAGTGTGAGTGAGAAATCAAACACGACAATTGCTCTTTAACCCTGCCCTACATTTGTCCCACTTTGAGAGATTCCTAATGTCCTTGGCAAAGGAGACCTTACCAGTTAGAGAAACTGTGTCTTAACTTGGCAGAAGATGGAGCTGTCGCCGGGGTTAAGGGGTAAGTGACAGTAACTGATCAGGGAATGGGTGGGTGGGGGGGAGACTGGAGCAATGAGCTCAGGTCAGAAGACGGCTTCATTGTAGGTGGTGCTCAGGATGAAGTAAAAGGGTAGCCAGAGCCTCAAGACGCAGATGACATGAAGAATGGGATGACTTAAACCCCCCTTTCTACTAGGTATTTCTTGGTTTTATGTCACAGTCTAATTACATGGTGTGTATTGAACACGAAGATGCAGACACTATTACATCAATCTAGAACTCCCTTCACTCCTAGTGGAGTCTGATTGGAGCTGCAACTCCAATACTGAGGATCACTCTAATCTTGGGGCATTGAGAAGCTAAGGCAGAGAAAAAGTTAAAATCTGATTTAAAACGATGATAAGCCAAGTTATTTTCTGAGGGTACTTTGGGACTAATGATATGCCACAGAAAATAGGAAGCCAACAAAACACAACCAAATGTATTTGTTTGTATTTGGTTTGTAAACAAAATCTCCTTAGACTAAAGCACAAGTGAAGATGCTCCTGATAGCCAAGCCATCAAGAAGCAGAGAGAGCAACAGAAGCATCACAATATGGATTTCAAACTAAAACCAATATGGCAGCAGCACAGAAACACACATGAACCAAAGAAATAGAAGGCCCAGAAATAAACTTCCACAAGGAAAGCCACCTGTTTTCTTTCTCCCCCCAAAAGGTGCCAGAAACAGACACTTTAGAAAGGATGGTCTCCTCCATAAATGGTTCTTGGAAAGCAGATACATCTGTGGAAAAGTGAGGCTAGATCCTTCTCTTCCACTCTGCATAAAAATCACATCTCAGGGGAACAAGGGCCTGGATGCACGACTCAGAAAATGCTAACATAATCAACTTCAAGATGGACACATAGGTAACGCCTTCTGCAAAAAGCTCTAGTAATTCCAGAAGCAATTCTAAAAATCGACCAGTGCGATTGCATGAATTAAAATGTTTCTGCACAGAAAAGAACACAACCAAGAGATGGCTTGCACAACTGAAAAAAAATTGCCAACTATGTATCTGACAAGGGTTTACTATGTAGAATATATACATAATTTTAAAACTTAGAAAGCAAATCACACAATCAATAAATCATTGAATCAAATCATCCAATCAATAAGTGAGCAAGTTAAACAAAGGGTTCTCAAAAGCGAATGTACAGATGGTCAATACATGTATGAAAAATGCTCAACATCCTTAACCAGCAGGGACATACAAATCATACGTTAATTAAGCATCTATTTTACCTCACAGAGGCTAGCATTAAGGAAACAGAGAACAAAATGCTGGGGCCACCAAGGAGTGAGCCCTGATAATTGCTGGCAGGAAGGTAAATCAGTCGAGCTCTCGCTGAGACAGACCTGGCTCTAGACATGAGTGAATCCAGCTCAGCATCCCTGTACAGCTGTGTTAGCTGTGGCACACCACAGTAGCTAAGACATTGACTGGCTATCCACCCACAGCTCAATAGTAGATAACACTTGGTTTATGTACTCAGTGGGGCCATGGAGAAGAGCAGAGGATGGGCTAGGGAGAGGGCTTAGTGGTGAAGAATGCTTAGTCTGGTTTCCAGCAGCCATGTCAGGTGGCTCATCACTGCTAGTGAGTCCCTTCCCAAGCAGATCTGATGCCTTTGCCCTCTGTGGACATCTTTATATATATGGCATGCGTACACATAAATAAAAGTAAAATTTAAGAACGATGTTAAAAACAATGAGGTATTGATTGTCTTGTTATTCCAGTAAATCAGACTTGGAAAGAAAAAAATATTGGGTAATTTGTCTCAAACTGCAGAATGGGAAAGGTGTGGAGGGGAAAGAGGAGAGCCAGTAATGGGGAGTAGGAATGAGCAAAGCACATGATCTGTGGGCGTGATGATGCCACAAGAAGCTCGTTGTGATGAGTGGTTTGAACTGAGGAAGGTTTGGAATAACTCATGGTTATGGCAGTGCTTGCTTGGCTCTGTGTTGAGAAAGAGGGGCTGTTTCTAGAATGATCCAGAACATTCTTCCTTTGCTGGATCTACCCCATTGGTAAGAGATCCAGTAGTAGAGAGCGCTGGCTCCATGTGCCTTCCAATCATAGTGCAAATAGAAGGCAGTGTGAGATGACATGCTGTGAGGAATTAGGGCATCAATATGCACTAAGTTGGTTGAGTGCAGGAAAAAAGGTGGATGAGAGTTCCTGGAAGTTGCACTGAGACAGCACCTTTCAGAACAACACTGTCAGGGCCAGAAAGTTTAGGACTAGTGCTGAATGTCTCACATGTACCCGAAGCCTGTAGAAAGGCCCTTGGGAGTTACCGCTATGTCTGTATCCCATATGCAAATGAGGAGAGCATAACCAGTAAATGTCATCACTAATTCCCAATGTTTTAATTCCTTCTCTATTGCCTCTACCACCACTTAAAAGGCAATAGATTCTTTAAAAGGTAATTTTATTTTTATTTATTATCATCTCTCTCTCTCTCTCTCTCTCTCTCTCTCTCTCTCTCTCTCTCTCT
>OU015748.1:6197379-6233950 GCA_907169655.1 Acomys percivali
TCTCTCTCTCTCTCTCTCTCTCTCTCTCTCTCTCTCTCTCTCTCTCTTCACCCCATCGCTCCTGAAAATACTAAGTAAAGGATGCCAAAGAACACAAACATATGGTACTGCTTCTGATATCACTCGTGAACCCTTTTAGGGACCATTTGTTTTGTATATATACTGCCATAATCACGTAGTTCATAAAATGGTATTGATAAAAAGTAGGATTCGTCCAGCTCCTCTGTAGCGACCAACCACCTGCAGCACATAGAGCTGGGAAGCTTAGAGAACTACATTCAAACTTCAGGACTCAGAACAGGGCAGGGGGCTGTGGAGTCTGAATCTTTAATGAGGATCCCCCGCGGTGATTCTTATGCAAATTAAAATTTGAGAGCCCCTGCTGTAAAGGTTAGGGCACTAAAGGTCTCTCAGTGAAGCCTTTTGCCTCTGGCACAAAGACTTCGAATTGTAGAGCGTACAGCCAAGCTCTGCTTTTACCACGGGCTGCAGCAGGTGTGGAGGCCTAGGGATACAGGAGGGTCATAAAAAGAGGACACAACACTCTCAAGGCTCACATCATAGAGGAAGAGTCGTAGAGTCTGTAAAAAAACAGCTTAACAAGCAGATCTGTGCTCCTTTCAGAGGCCAGCACTGGAATTTAGCTGCAGAATAACCAGTGAGCTGGGACTCTCCTTGCCTTTTTACGGAAAAAAGAAAGAAAGAAAGAAAATGTTGTCTTGATAGCCCCAAACAAATTCTGTCATCTTCATCTCTTTCTGCCTCATGAAAGATTCAGCCTGGAGCAGCTGCCTCTTTGTCGTTTATCTGCGGTGGGCACTGGGCACAATGCGGATGGAGAGTTTGATTGGGGTTGTGTGAAGTTAAGGAGCAGAACCGAGTTCCTATCTTCTGAGCCATCTGACAGCCTCACCACTTCCCTGAAAATGCACAACTTTCTTTTCCCCTTTTATCAGAGGAAAAGGGCTCTGTTGGTTGGAAGGGTTACCTGATCTTATCAAGCAATTTCAGTTCACTGGAGACCCATTTATGAAGCAGCTTCAGGGATCTCTGCAGACTGAAATAAGAGAATTTTATGTCTACTTCATGTTCCCTGATAGAATCCAAATCAGAGTCAAAATTCAATAGACGGCCATTATCCCACGATTGTGTTTCAATCTCAGAGTGAGACAGAAATACCAACTTGGATTTGAATAGTGGCCGTTGGTAACTGCTCCTCCTATCCGCTGTCTGCTGTTGTGCCCAGCACCTGCAAATTTCATTTCTGTTTTCATACAACTCTCTATGTAAGTTTGGTTATGCCCATTACCTTGAGGAGATGAGCCAGGCCTGGTAGACTATATCATTTGTGCTGGGATGGCCAATGAGTTAAGGGCAGAAGGCAGACAAAAGCCAGTGTTTGATGATACTACACCTGCCTTCTTAGCCACAGAGCTGGTCAGTTTCTATCACTAACTTGGCACAACCCATGTTCCAGAGAGGATGGACCCACAAGTGAATGATTGCCTAGGTGTGAATGGTCTGCTGTCACATCTGTTAAGAGGTTGTCTTGACTGATGGTTGACATGGAAGGGTCTAGAACCACCCCTTGGTCATGGTGTTTACAAGGGAAGAGAAACACAACTGCCAGGGAGTAGTCATGAAGCAGTATTCTGAGGGGGCTCAGCTTTAGAGCCTGCTGGAATTTCTGCCCTGACTTCCATCAGTGATGGTCTGTGACCCGGAAGTATTAGCTACTATTGATTACAGAGTTTCCCATAGCAACAGAAGGGAAACTAGGATGACGATCATAACAACCTCTTTGTCCCTGCTTCTTTTTAATAGTATACAGGATGTAGATGTTTTTGCTTTGTAGGAGAGATGATAGCAGCTTTTCATAATTGCAGTGTGAACTCTTTTATCAAATGCAGTGTCTGGTATCCTTTAACACTGATGAGACAGAGTTAAATAACAGGGCCACTGGATACACTGCCACCCAACCATCTTTATGGCTTGATGGTCATTGGGATGTTGCCAGACTCTGAAGGAAGGTGAACAGTGGACACACAGCATTCATTATTGTTTTTTTTTTCTCTCTCTTTTAATTTCCTACCTTTAGATACAAAGGTAGATATATCTGATGCTGTAATTTCCATACAGATGGGCCTGTGGGTACTGATTTAAGGTTAGAAATGTGTGTTTGGGATGTTTCTGCAAGTAAGATTGTAAGGCTCTCTCTCTCAGCCAGCCTGGGAACATGACCCAGGCAAGCTTGGGAAAATGACCCAGAAAGAATTGAAGGCCAGCTCAGCTTCAGCTTCTGAGATCAAGGTGGCCAACTGAGATAAACAATTTCAACTAAGGTAAACAATTACCATCTGGAAATTCTCTAGAAACTCCCCAACACCCTTCCCTGCAATAGCCAATAACATTTAGACAAGCACCCTTAGCGACCACCAGAGCCAATACTAACATAGGACATGCAGCCCCTCCTAACCTTTGCGGTTTTAACCTTTAAGAATAGTCTGTAACAGTGACTCGGTGTGCCTCCCTCCCGAGTGAGTGCTGAGGCACCCTGACGCACGTCAGCAATAAACCTTGTGCTTTTGCATCAACACTGTGGTCCTCGAGTGGTCTCTCGCGACGACCCCCCCCCACCCGAGTGGACTCTAGGGTCCAACAGACTATGATTATGTTCATTAAGAGGAGGAGGATGTGGAATGCTGTCTTCTGGACAGGACACGGCCGCAGCACTCAGGAACTCACAGTGGCTATGGTTATATAGTATCAGGCCCCAAACCACCAAGATGGCAACCTGTGTTCAGGTCAGCCTGGACTCTGACCTGGCAAACACTCAGTATGCCTCAGACACCTTGTAAGGTGCGTTTCTGTTTGCCTGTTGGCTCTCCTAGGCCTCCAGTGTCCAGGAAGGGCATCTAGTTCTCTGTGAACTCAAACAGCCTCAGTAGATCAAAGCCCCACCCTACTTGCCAAGTTCCAGGTTCCAGCTACCTGCCTTCCTTCCGCCACAACACAGCACCTTATAACCAGCAGGACTCTTCCACCATTTTTGTTATCTTTTCTGCTCCCATAGAACTGGCAATTGTAGTCTACTCCTGTCCTTGCCTTTCTGTCTTGGAGAGATAACAAGGTAGACTCTCCCAGATGCCTATGGCCGCTCTCTTTCTTATCTACAATAAAAACCTTGTCATATTTCATTGTATAAGTATGGAATTACCTAGGCATGATTTTTATAAATATTATGTAAATTATGCTAATGTGCTGTAGCTTTGGCTGCTTTGCAACCTGTACTTCTACTTACAATGGGATTATATGGTTTTCCCAAGCAGTACTTCCATGAATTATCCTGAGCATTGCCTTCAGTGGAAAATTTGAAGCTTAAATTATGAATATAAGGAGAGCCTGTTCTGTGAGGGAGGATGCTAATTTTCCTAACCTGTAACGTAGACAGGAAAACATTGCAAACTAGAGTGTCAACTCCATTTAGCTGATGAGAAAACAGAGACTCTGGAAGACTAGGCAATATCACTCAGCTGGGTTAAACCCAGCACTTCTGTTTTCAGGTTTGAGCTCTTTGCTGTGTTATCCAGAAGAGACATCCATTACCACAAAGGAGAAGACTTGAAACAGTTTTGAGTTCCAACAACCACAAAATAGAAGCTGTGTGATTACCATGGGAAACAAACCAGTTTGCAGAGAGCTAGACTTGAAGTTTCTCTACCAAAGCTGTCACCCAGAGCACGTGCAGAAAACATCTGTGGTTATGCAAGTGCAGGAAAAAGCTGGCACTACGCAAACGACCCATAAAGAGACACGGCCCTTTCAGTCCTTCCTGATCCTTCTCCATGTCCATAGTCTCTCTTAGTAAATGGTTTCTCTTTCTGGCACTCTCTATGTCCTGCCGAATTCTTTTCTATTGTAGGACAAAACAACCTTGCCCTCCAGCAGACATTTATAGCATATTTGAGGTTGAATAAAACTGGCCTTGGCCTCAGTGTGAGTGTACCTGACTTTTAAAGTGGGGTTCTGACCACTGTGAACACAAGGAAGATAAGAAGTGGGGCAGGTATCTTGCACAGATTAGGGGTGAGTGCTACTACTAACCTCCCTTCAAAGCTTTCTGGGTATTGTAGTATATGTTTAGTCTCTTGGACTACAATATGATTTACTTAAAGTTAAGGCAAGAAACAAGATGGGTAAGATGTGGTCAGTGTTCTAAAGTACACACACACACACACACACACACACATACACACACACACACAGTCTCACTGTGGAGTCCAGGCTACACACCACGTGCGCGCACACACACGTGCTGACCTGAGCCATGGAGGAATACGCTGTGTGCTTCCATCTTATTTCCATGCATGCCACATAATACACAGCATGTAGAAAAATTACACACAAGGAAACTACTATTTTAGGACATCTGTCAGGCATTGGTTGTGCAGGTTGGGAAATCTAAAAGACAAGACAGAGCATATGGAAAAACCATAGTCCAGAATTCACAGCAACAGACAGTTGTGGTGTTGTGGAGAAAACACACAGCCCTTTACTATGGCAAGAGAAAAAATCTGAGTGCTTATTCTGCATAACCATTGATGCTTTGTAAGCTTCCCATCAGCGTCACTAGAAAGCACTTGAGAACATTAGTGTGATGTGTGGGTCTGCACATGGAAGCTGAAAAACAAGGACTGTCCCCATATATTCTTTACCAGCTGAAATTTATACATCCATACGACAAGAGAACAGACTTGGGGGGGAAAATCAGTTACCCAATGCTTTTCTTTCTTTTCCTTAAGTGGAATGTCACACTTTAAATAGTATCTTTGCCCAAGTGCTGAAAAGAATTTAATTAAATGTATCTATTTCAATAAATTCTTTAGACAACAAGACGACAACAGGGACATAAAGAATGTGAGCATTAATTGCATTTGAGATTAGCTCTATTGAATTGCCTTTGCACACAGTGATGCCCTTTGTTCTTAAGCTATAAGTGACAGGTGTTTATACATCTAGCTATTGATAAATCTACTATAAAAGAGTGATGCCACAATGAAACCTAAATCTAATAAAGAAAGCAAACAAAACAACAACAGCAAACAAAACAAAGCAGAACAAACCAGAATAAAACAACTTTAATACTAAAAGGGCATACTTAAAAATTACCCAAAAGAAACAATGATGTTATTAAAGACATGTAGTGTTTTGGAGGAAGATGCCTTGATCCTTTGTCTTTTTAATAAACTTTCTTTAAGTATATAAAATCTAAATATACATGTATAAGTATATAAACTCTAAGTATATGCATATATACATATCATATAAAGAATATAATATAGAGAAAGACAGCAAAAGGAGGCTAAAATACCTAATGAAAACTCCAGCTCATTGGTAGATTAATTAAATTCCTTACCTATCCAACTCTGACTGAATCTGTCCCCCAGGGAAGTGAAATTCAAAGATGAATTTGCTAATTAATGTTAATACAGTGGATGGCCCAATTATAAGTAACCCAGAGGAGGAGGAGAGCCCTTGGTGAGACAGTCAGTGAGACAGAGTGTTCATGGGAACCTGCCACACAGGCACAGGCCATTTGGAATAGCACAACCGCAATTCTATCACATTTGGTTCCACAGTGAGAATGCCTAAGGTAACATGATGGAGAAATGTAAGTCAAATTTGAAATAATTGTTATTTCAGGATGATCTTTAATCACATTTGATAGCCAAATCCTAGGAGACAGACAACTTTTTTCTCTCCTTATAACAGAAGCGTATATACTAAAAGAATACTTAGTATATCGCCCTCACGCCATATTGAACAGATTATTTTTATTTTTTATTTAATTAATTTATAAACACTTATTGCTGTATGTTTCACAGGTAAGGTTGACTATAATAATCCATTCAGCCAAGAATGGCCTCTGTTTTCCATGTCATGTGCCTTGCCATGTGATTTGTGGTGTCTCCTGCCTAGAAGTTAGGAATATTTTCAACTTTTGTGTGAAATAAATTAATATTATGCCTTGCTTCAGCCAACAGAGGTTAGTGGAAACAATGTCCTATAACTTTAAATATAAGTTTTAAGACATTTCTACTCAGCTTGATTTGCACCCTCCATGGGAACAAGCCCCAGCCTTGGGTGACACAGCACAGGAAAACAGGGACAAGCTACCTCCAATGACACTCTGCCACCAAGTAAAGAAACACCAGTGTGCTAGGGGTCACTAGCAGAACCAATGAACACATTCTAGTCCAGACGGATGACATAAACAGTCACAGATAAGCAAATGGCTAGCTTTCATAAGCCTCTTTGTCATATAGCAACACCTAACTGATAAGCACACAAGAGAGTTACTAGCTTTCTTTCTTTCTTTTAAATCACAGGGTATTTTTAAAATTGACTTATCAAGAATGGCCATTGATAGTCATAAGTCTTTTATTTTTTTTACTTACCTAAATTATTCCATATCATTCATGATAAAGAGGGACTCCTGATTAGAGGGAAATGTGACTACCGAGAGCGCAACTTTAAATCCTAGCTCAATGTTTAGTAGTTTTGCCCATCTCTGTGTCACTGGGCTCAAACCCAGGTCCCTTTGCATGAAAAGTGAACACTCTACCCATAACCTCCAGCCCTTAGCACCTAACAGTTGCGACACTAACTTAATACATTGTATCTGCCTTGACTTCCATACCTCACCTCTGAAATGGCCACAGCATGGTGTGTGCTTCTCACTAGTAGTGCGTGCCTCTTTTATACATATGACTTAAATTGTAATATGCACTTCCCAATAACTTAACGTCAAGGAGTGTGGCTGATATCATTGCACACGGTCAGATAAGATGGATGACAAGAGCAGGCACGCTTTAAATGGTTAAGTACTTATCTAATCATATGTTTTCCATACCTGTATGCATTCTTAGGTGCCCAACAGTTCCAGGCATGCGTTAAAGGATACAGGAATACTGGGAATGTATGGGTGTGTGGAACTGTTGGAAAACCCAAAAGCTTCACATACTTAGCACCAATGATGATACTATTATGTGGCAAGTATTACAGGAACACACGAGCTGCAAAGATGTGAAGTGACTTTCTCATGTTACGTACTAGTGAGCAGTTCAGCAAAGGAAAAAAGCCTTGAGTGCTCTTGACTTGGAGTTGATTCCTTTCGCTGTCAGAGGCTACTTCCAAATAGGCCCAGTTCCTTATACATATTTATGAAAGAAAGAAAATCATGACTTGTTTGAAATAAGGATTGAGATGTTTAAATAAAGAAAAAAAAAGAGATAAGGTGATTTGCCAGTCCATCTCTGTGTGGGACTAACAGGTCCATGATATTGAATGCCTTTTTTTTTTTTTTTTTTAAAGATATGAAGAAGGGCTTCCCACAGTGTTCCATCAACAGGCAGACCACATTTTCCCAGTTGCAGAATTGGATATCAAAGAGTGTTAATACAGTCTTCATTGATTTTGTAGTCGAGAGATGTGTTTGGGGGAGCATTTAATACTTATGCCAAACGATAGTTGATTATCCCGTTGAGCCAAGAGTTTGTGCACATCCATTAGGTGTTAAGTACAAAGACCGTATTGAGAAATTTCTCACACATGTAGGCCTGCACAGAGTTAGATGTCATAGTGGGCTAGACTCTTCTCTCCATTGTAAATAGCTTCCTGGAAATTGCATCGGCTTTTTCCATAACTGTTTGTATATAATAGGGCCATGAAAATGACTGATCCTAAGCCTGCAGTCTTTAAGCCATGGACTTAAGAAGTTATTAACTCTGATCTGGACAAGTCGTTTATACTTTCAGGCATTTAGTTCCCTTGTCTCTAGATCAGCAATGACGTCATTTACTGTTGTGTTATTGATGTTGGATGGTGCGTAAGTGGTCACGAGTGATCACTAGCAAACTGGGCCTTTTCTAGGGAATCTTCTTCTTTCACATGCATATTGTTATCCACCCACTCCACAATAAGTAAGCCCTTAAACAAATGTAATATTCATCCATTATAATTGTGAAAATAACCCTTGATTTCGGTGGAAGGAGACAGCAGCCACCCCTCTTTTTCTTTATGGTTTCACACGGGCACACCGGTTTGTGTGGAGTCAATGTTGAGAGGGTCTTGATTTACAACTTCTTTTGCATTTAATCTTGGCTAGTGTATACAAAACTGATTCTAATCAGTTTCCTGCTTTATGAATAAATTGCTCTCAAAGATTCATCTGCTACTTAATGCAGCTAAAAATTACTTAGGACATAGAGACCCTGCTAGATCACCAACAAAGAGCAGCACGATCAACACTTGGAGACCATACAAAGCCAGTGCTTATGTAGAATTACATCATTAATTCTTCCATTGTTTGGTTTTAGAAGATGCGTAGTATTTGTAAAAGCTCAGATACTCTGTAAGGTTGTTTCAGAACTGGTTGAAGAAAGGCAAAGATGATGATAGGATAGGAAGCACTCCACCCTTTTTTTCCATTGTTTTCCGCTGAGCTGAGACTTGAAACCTGGAGTGAATCTTTCTTATCACATTTTTAATGGTGTATTTCTGTCGGAACATTACTGACTACTCTAGTTGCAGATCAATATGATTGTGGCTTAATATAGATTTACTTTCGAGGTAGACTGAAGGGAGCCATGGCAGACAAATGAGTAAATAATGTCTCTTTTGACAAGTTTATAATTATGTATTTATAACATAGGCTCTTCCTCACGTGGCTCCAGGGAACAGACATGAGCCAAGGCTGAAAACCCTGCTCACCCTCACGAAGTTCTAGGGGCATCCATGAGACCTGAGGATAAACTGCTTGAAAGACACAAACCAGCATGAGTCACACTATTGTTTTGTCTTACTGCTTGAGAAGGAAGATGAGAGGAAACAGGATGAAGAAAAGATTTCTGAGAAAGGACAAGGAAACCCAAAGAAATTCATTTGCCTTAGAATATTTAACAAATGTTATATGCAGAGTGGAAAATATAATATTAAACATACTTGCTATGCAAGCCTATAAACAACATAAGCATGAGATAAAAAATTACATATACATATAAAATGTATGTATGGTTATAGACACTCCTTTCTCTTCCGAGCATATAAAGCATTTGCCTTATAATTACTAGTATGTATCCATTGTTATGATTTGGATGTTTAATGCCACCACAAGATTATGGTTTGAACCCTTGTTCCTCAGCTGGTGTTCCCATTTTGGGAGAGTGGAGAACATTTAGGGGCTAGATCTTAACCAAACAGTAGGCACAGGGGCAAGTCTTTAAAGAGATCACTGTCCCCTCCCCATTTCCTGAGCAGCTGGCAGGTGAACAGGCTCAGACACCCAGTTCTCCCTCCACTGCTGCAGAGACCCAGGTGCAGAGCAAATCTTTGTCCCTCCAACTCCTTCTGCTGGATAGTGGATAGTGTACACTCCTGGAAATGACGGTGTCGACTCATCCTCTCCACGCCACTAAGCACTTTGATTTAGGATATGCATCATGACTAAGGAATGTATTTTTCTCATCCTCTGAAAGAGGAAGAGAAAGGACTACAGACACAAAGAAAGGGTGAGAAAACCTGTTTCCTTCTTAAAATCATCTTTCTGATCAGGATTTCTGTGTGTATGATTTGTTTTCTCTTGTTTTAAAGATGAATTTCTAGGGAATATGTGAGACTGAAGGCCTCTTCTTGCTGTGGATTTGAGGCCAGACACTTTTGTTTTATTTTATTTTATTTTATTTTATTTTTTGTCCCCTGTTCTCTGGATTGCATACTTTGTTATATTCCTGGTCTCTACCTTCTAGACCCCAAGAAGAATCTTTCAGCATGAATCCACTGAGCAGAAGTGTGCCATTGGTGGCATGACCAGAGAGCAATGTTCCCTTTCTACCCATTGAGATCTGGGAGAGTCCTATAGCATCTGTATTTGAAATAATATATTTTTTTTTCTGTTTCATTAAAGGCAGTATCTCCCTTGCTGGCCTGGAACTCATTATGTAGCCCTGGTTGACCTAAAACGTTAGACCCTCTGGCCTCAGCTCTCAAATTCTGAGTTTCTAGGCATGCACCATCACACTATGTATACTCTTTTTAAAAATATATTTTATTAATTTATTCATATTACATCTAAATTGTTATTCCATCCCTTGTATCCTCCCATTCCTCCCTCCCTCCCATTTTCCCCCTACTCCCCTCCCCTATGACTGTGACTTAGGGGGACCTCCTCCCCCTGTATATGCTCATAGGGTATCAAGTCTCTTCTTGGTAGTCTGCTATCCTTCCTCTGAGTGCCACCGGGCCTCCTCATCCAGGGGACATGGTCAAATATGGGACACCAGAGTTTGTGTGAAAGTCAGACTCCACTCTCCACTCAACTGTGACTAAGGATAAATACTCTTTAATGGTGGAGAAGTTGCCTCACTTTCTCCAGCTTCTGAGAGGAGATAAAGTCACCAAGCACAGAGAAGTAAGTGGCATGTGTAAGGCAGTCCCCAGTAGAAGCTGTGAGAAGGGACTGGCACGAATTCTCATGAACCAGATCACATGCGCACAGCTGCCTCTACGCCAGCCAGGCAGGACACAGGCCTCCTCAAGCCGCTCTTGCGCTTAGGTCAGGAAAGGATGAAGGAGACTTGCAAACTTTTCTGTAGTTCTTCGCTTGCCCTAGTTTGACCTTACAAAACAAAAGGATAGCTCAGCCTTTCTTCCACTAGATAGGTGGTGATTGCGTAGACAAGTTCACTCATGTCACCACTGGACGCAAAGCCGGGCCGAAACCATGATGACCACTTGAGATGTGTTGTGCCCAGATGGCCCAGATGTTCACAGCTGTGAGAACACATGCCTGGGTATGAGATATGAAGCCCTGAGTCCCTAGATTGATGTTGGATTCTGGCAGCAACCAAAAAATTGTATGTGAGAAGTTAGGAAACCAAATGTAAGCACAAAGGAGAAAAACAAATACAGATAAAGGATCAAAGGGGGCTGGAGATATGGCTCAGTGGTTAAGAGTACCACCTGCTCTTCCAAGGTCCTGAGTTCAATTCCCAGCAACCACACTGTGGCTCACAACCATCTATAATGTAATCTGGTGCCCTCTTCTGGCCTGCAGGTAAATAAGCAGACAACACTGTATACGTAATAATAAAATAAATCTTAAAAAATAAAAAAGGGTAAAAGAGCACGGGCAACAGGTACTGTTAGCACAAAATAAAGGCTTTGTGTGTGGAACATTAGATTTGTCTTTTTATTATCTGGCCACTAAATAGTTCATTCCTGTTGTGGAAAAGAGTGCTATACCTGCCCCAGAGCTGAGTTTTATTGAGTTTAAACAATGACAGGGCTGAATTTCTGATTTATATTCTTTTTGGATTCTTAGTTTACCAAGTCATGTTTTGTTTCATCAATGCAAGGGAGTGTGTTATAATAAATAAATATTTATAAAAGAAATATCCAGTGGATACATGCATTGAGGTTGTAGTGCCTAAGAAGACAACTGCCTAAACCCTGTGGCCTTAGATGCTACCAGGAGAGAACTCGATGCTTGAACATAATTGATTCTAGTTGACAGAACTGATAAGACCTGTCTCTGCTGACCAGTTAAGGGGGGCTCAAAGACTGAAGGTAAATAAACCAGTGCTATTGAAAGGAATACCCGAGCGTTGTGTTTGCTTGAGAAATCAATGGCAAATCTGAGGATTTTGAAATTTAAATCTATGGGATGTTTTCTTTTCCTAGCTTTTATACGAGTTAGTAGTGTTTTGCAGAGCTCTGAATGAAGGCAAGCCTGAGCTAATTAGAATAGCAAAGGCAGAGACCATCTGCCTGTTTCCATCGCCAGTGGTGCACACCCACATCAAGGTGGATTATGTGAGGATGAGGGTAGACAGAAGTGGCTGCTGATTTATATGTACCCCTCTTGCATGTTTCTAGGGTTTGGGTAGTGCCCTAAAGCACCTCACACTCTAAAACAAAGAAAGTACATCCCTTCCCTGTCCTGTGCACTGTGCACAGAGCGGAGGACCCAACCCTCCAGAGGATCAAGGGCACTTCCTTTCTCAGTCGTCTTTTGTTCAGAGGGGCAAACCTTTCTGTTTATCAGCTTAAGGTATTTATGAATTATAGAAAACTGGAGTTTTGAATGTAGGAGGATTTGGCTGAATTCTCCACTCTTCCTTTTTATTCGAGGTGTTACTTAAACACATTTTTCCCCTTTAAAAGAGACACACACCCACACACACACATACACACACCATACCACACAAACAAACAAAAAACTCAAATCAAGTATTTTCTTCACTGTCTTATATGTGTGGACTTATCATATATACATTCAAATGTGTATCTTTACAAGAATAAGGTTGATTAATGAGTGTTAGGTTGAGATCCTTGATTAAAATGGTTGAATATATATATATATATTCAGAGCAAGGAATTACAGGAAAGAAACAAACAAGCAAACAAAACATTTTTAAAAAGAAAGGCGCAGAGGGATATAAGTGTTTACAAAAAGTGTAAGAATAGGTATAGCACAGAGAATGAGTTGGATGCTCCAAAAAAAAAAAAAAAAAAAAAAAAAAAAAAAAAATTCATTTGATAGAATTTCCAGAAGGAAAAAAATGGAGACAATGGGAGAGAACAAATTTAGAGATAAAAGCTGGGACTTTTCTGTAAGTAAAGAAGAGTAGGTAAGTGTGGCATTCACCTACCTAGTCTTGATAAACTCTGCATAAAAATAATTTAGAATTGAGACTCAACATTCTAGTGCTGTGTCGGAGGGCTGTCAGCACAAGGTTTAAAATGAATGGGTATTGTCTTTCAAGTGAGGAGCACCGTAATAAATGTACTCCCTTAATATTTATTACGGTGAATCCGAGGACAAAGGAGATTAAATATGACACGTCATTTGTTTTTTCACAAACTCTGGAAAACAACAGGAAGAAATAATTTGAGATAATGTAATTGTGAAGACTCTCATTGCGTTCCAGCAGCAATATAAATGTGCCCTCTCGGAGAGTCTTTTCGCTATGAGTGTGCGTCCAGGCTGCTGCTTGTGGGCCTTACTGCTATTCTCTTTTACTTTAGAATAAAGAGGACCCGTTACAGCCTGGATCTGTTTAAAAACAAAACAAAACGAATTCCAGCACCATAAACAGAGACCCCCCCTAATGAGCCTCGGCGTCTATACATGTACAAAATCTGTTTAATCTGTTAAAGTTAGGGGGCATTTGAAAGTACAAGCGTTCACAAAGAATGACCCGGAGGCTGTGTGATCAAGGAAGCTAGTGATTTTCCCTAATGCTAGCTTCCCATGAGGTGCTGAAAGTAGGATTATTTTCTGCCTCTCACAGAGAGTTCCCATTTGATTTTCTATCCCACTAAGAAAGGATGTTTGCTCTGAGAGCCTTCCTCTGGGGTCCTTCGCAGGCTCCTCCTCTTGCCCTCTGGGCTCTATAAGCCCCATCAGTGTGTGAGTCAGCAGCCAGCCAGGCACCCTGTCACCTTCCTTAGCCTCTCCACTGAAAGAAGCCCACTTTCTTGCCTTGTTGCTGCCCCACTTCTCTCTCACCCCCAACAAGCCCAGGTGATGTTAATGCCGTTATGTTTTTCTTTAGCTCTGACAAGCTAAACTGTGCCAAGGACTTTGTGTGGAAACATCTGTCACTGATACAGATTTTTTTGTAAGTGACCAGCTCTTGTTCTGAAGAAATTTACAATCAAATTGAGGAGGGGCGACAGGGCATGAATCTAGTCACAGAAAAACAGAGATAAGAGGCAATATAAGTAAGGGCCGGAGAGGGGATGGGGAGCTGATCCTGAAAGTCTTTGAGGGTCACCATTCACTGAACAGCTTTCTGTCATGCCTTTATCCACCTGGCGTCTTGATAAGTTTATTAATCGACTAGCTTTGTAACCAGCCTGCCAACACAAGTAGGCAAATGGCCAGCAGGTATGGCTGTGACGGGTAACTTTGCTTAGTTTATGCATAATAAGATCTGAAGAGTGAGATGGAAAAGACAGTATGTAAATCATCTCTTGCAAAGATGCTGAGACTTTTGTCTTCCTCGCGTTTTGCTCTCTGGACTAGATAGATGTCAGGACGAGACGCTTACCTCCACTATTAAATACCCAGTCTCAGGCTCGTGTGGCTAAGCGGCTACTGGCAAAGCCGACTTCCGGTTTCGCATTAGAAGCAGTGTAGCAAAAGCCCCGGCTCGGCTCTGTCTCCTCCCTTGGCGGGTGTCCATGTCAGCATATTCAGGGCTGATTCATCGCTGTCACCTGAATCATAATCAGCCTCAGCACCCTACCCTGCAATGCATCACTGTCAGACCCCTGACTTCTTCATATCTCTGTCCCCCGTGAGCAGCGTGGAGATCAAATCACACCTGAGAGCTAAACCCAAGAGCCAGCACACACTGCTCCACAAGGAAGTGAACCATGAGGGGCGCATTTCTCCGTGCTAACTGGATGTCACCTCCCAGGCAGCCCTCGATCACGTCGCAGTTTTCTAAGGGGCGCCTTAATTTCTTTGATGTTAATCACTTTGTTTGGTCTTGAAACAGCGTCACTCAATGCCAACCCGTGTGTGCCTCTTGTGGGCTGCCTCTTGCCTACCATTGCAGGGACCCAGGCTTCAGGAGGTAGAGGCATCGCTCACGTACCCTGCTCCCGTGCATCATGTCTTCCACATGTCTCCTTCAACCCCAGTGTGGAGAGTGAGATGCTCGCCATATTTGTCACCGAGCTCTTACACTATTTCTGTTTTGACATTCTCCACCTGCAGTCAAAATAACCGCCAAACCACACCAGGATTCTTTAGGACATTACCAAACACAGCCTCAATATATTGAGTTATCTTTGTTCGAGCCATGTAAGCTTAAATCAATCCTTCCTTCCTTCCTTCCTTCCTTCCTTCCTTCCTTCCTTCCTTCTTTCTTTCTTTCTTTCTTTCTTTCTTTCTTTCTTTCTTTCTTTCTTTCTTTCAATTGCATTGCCTTGCTTTGGTTGTGTTAGTCTCTAACACCCACAGTTACTTGCACTGAGGCACTCTGAGTTGAGCTGAATGCGAAGAACACAGAACAGCCATCTCAAGCATCTTCTTTCAACACCATCCACTGCAATAGCATTTCGGTTCTATCTCCTGAGTATACTGAAAATGAAGCTACCTGCCTGTTGTCAGTAGAGCATGGACTCTGAGTGGCTGGTGATTTGAAAATAATCCACTGTTATGTATTCTCATCTGCCCACAGCTTGCAAAATACAGCTCATTTGGCTGGTCATGATTTTAGCTTTGGTCCCAATGCTGCCTTTCCACCAGCTGAGCTAATGGCCTTAGGCACACAATTGTACCCAGTGGTAATGACAGACTCATGTGTTGCTGTGGTTAAGGGGATTCCAGAAATAGGATAATTTAATTCTTCATTTTAAAGTTTAGCCTGTGAAGAACAGAGAGCTTAAGAGCCTTGCCCAAGGCTACCCTGTTGGTGAACGTGTAGGGTTTAGACATTACGGTAGAAATTCTTTTCTGTTGCTTTAGCTCTCCCTGACCTTACAGCTCTCAGGGAACATGTCCGAAGGAAGACTCCTGGAAACACGTAGAACATTCTTTACATAAAGCAAATCCCTCTCTCAAGTTGTATGTGTGCTCACAGAGACAACTGGAGAAGAAAGAGAAGAGGATGGAGAAATTACAGAGCAAGCCCTATGTCCAGAACCTTCTAAAGATCAGTAACAAAAAGCATGCATTGGGTTGCTTGCCATGTACAAAGCACTGTTCAGAATACTTTGCTACATGCTATCCATCCATTTAAATCCCAAACAACTAAACACAGAAGCACTGATTCTATCACACCCATTTACACTACAGAGACACCCAACTGACAAGTGTCCACACCAAGATCCTATGATTCTGAAACTGGAAAACGTGAGCCTTTCTCTGAGGTGGAGGTATAACTGCTTTTACAGATGAGGCAAGCAAGGCCATAGGCATTATATAAATAATCTCTGGGAGATATGTATTACTGTCTCCTCTGTTGTCTCTGCCAAAGTGATGCCATGGTCTCTCTATCAAAACATGAGTTGAGTGTCATAGCTGCTGAGTTCAATCCGGCTTACCAAGTTAATAAAAGAATGGATTCGTCAACTGTGTGCTTTGACTTTCTCTCTCTCCTTCTCTGTTGTAAAGGAGAGAAGGGCAGATTTCAGCTGATGGATTAGGCTGGGCAAAGCTCTTCCTGGGCAGGGGATGAAAAGCATGCATGGCACTTCTCCCCAGATTTCTAATGTAGCTTCCAGCACACAGGCTGTTGAACGAGCAGGTCGCAAATTAGATGATTATGCCAGCCTGGCGCATCCCTGCTCTGAACTCTCCACTGCCCGGTCTGCATCCTAAGGAAATTTCCCATGGATCATTGCATGGAGAAGGTCCTCCATCTGTTGGTGGTAGTCCTTAAAGCCACTGTGCCAGAGACAGAGTGAGGAGAACAAAGATTTAATCTGAACCCACTCAAGCCATGCAGCAAATCCCGGCTCCAGCGTGGGTTCAACAGCCGCCGCGGTGCCATCGTGGCCTTACGTGGCTCACACAGTGATGAGGCGAGAAATGGCTTGTAGAATATGTGCTAGGCTGATGCTTTTCAGGCCAGAGATTGCCCTAGGGAGAGTTCCCTGAAGACATTCCCCAATCAGGGATGGGGAAAGCCTGCCTGAGCCACCAGGTTTCATTACTCTGACAGGATAGGGCTTAGCTAGCGAACATATCCCCCAAATCTCACTTCTATGATTTCATTTGGTGAGGGGGCTTTTTTACCTAATCTTATGATCCAAAGGTTGTTTCTTATTAATAACTTATTTTCATTGCCTTCAGACAAGAGATAGCTGTTCCCTAGTTTTATCAACTAATTTTCCTTCCTACTTTATTTCCTCAAGTGAAAGAATCTTACTTCTTTAGCTACCCCCAAAAATCTTTACTAGCAAAAAGAGAAGCTGGACACAGAAATTCTGTAGGTTCTTAATTCATCACTTATATTAGGATTTTTTTCCTGAATCTCTCACTTTTAACTCTTCACTATTTTATCTTCCTTATACATAACCAATAACTATTACTTTATAGATTTTTTTTTTTTGGTCTAAGCTATTAGATCCAGGAAAGATAGCAGACACAGATGTTTACATTTACTCTATTTAGGGAAATAGAATCTGATCAGGGACAGATCTCCTCCCATAAAACAGGGATTAGTGGCTTATGGGGTACAATTAAACCCAAAACATTAGTCTTCCTGCAATAACAGCTGAGCAAAAAGCCACATTTTAAAAGCAAGTCAACATTTAAAATGCCCAACGTTGGCTATGAAGCATAACTACAGATCTTTTCTGGACAGAAAATGGGCTTTTTGTACCACCATTAAAAATTTACATTTCTAGGTAAAATAGTTCACTCAAGGTTTTTGATTAAATGTATATTTGTCACAGGTGACAGAATAACATTTATAGATCCAAGTCACACTAGGAATAGGCTCAAACATGCATTACCGTTGTATTCCTAGTTATGGATAGAGGTTGAATTGTGTCCCCTAAACATTTGTGCAGTGAAACCCCACCTGCAGTGCATTGTAACAGAGGGTCTTTGGGACATGATCACTGTTAACTGATGTCATAAGAGTGGGGCCGGAGGTCAACAAGGCTAGCTCTTTCTAAGAAGAAATAGCAGATAGCTGGCATCTCTCAGCTACTCCAGGGCACAGTAAGATGGTAACAATCTCCTGGAAGTTAGGAGGAGTACTCTATCCAGAAATAAGATCTCCTAGAGGTTACGAATGTCACACACGGCATGTGGCATTTTGTTACAGCAGCCTCAGCTGACTGATACTGTTACCACGTCTTTGTTCCTAAACCTGACAACCTGAGGAAATGGAGAAAGAGGCAGAGCTTAAGTAAAAATATGGGGTTCCTTGAGGCCTGGAAAGTGGGAGGTGCCCAGCAGTGGTGGGGTGTCCTTAGTACTGTGATGGGAGTTGGTGGTGGGACCACAAGTATTCCTTAAGCTGCCCTAGCTCCCCAGGATCAGCATTTCCACTTCCCCTTCTTCCTGTAGATTTCCAATTTGAGAGCCAAAGGCCCCGGAGCTCACAGTTATTTTTTTTATCTCAATAGAGATATGGAAATCAGACAAACTGGTCACTCGTCAGACTTAATCCACAAGGCAATTAGCACAAGGTAGCCAATTAAAGTGTCTCCTTACCCAACAGTATATATTTCCCAGTGTTCATTCAACTTGTGTTAATGCTTCAGATGTGAAAGTGAAGTTTCCATCCTGTCAAATGCAGTTTTGCTGTAGTAAGGGGCAAACGCGGGAAATGAACCAAATAAAGGCTTGCTTAACAAACACCTGGCACTGTTATGCCAACTCATAGCACCAAGTGGTTTTGATAAGTTGTTTGAAGTCTACTAATCACTGGGGGTGGGGCAGGGTGGAGGGGGATTCTGCAGCTTGTTCTACTTAGTCTCACACCTACTAGCAGTCGGTCATGTCGAGTTTTCTGTAGTACTGGGGAGAAGTGGACATGGCAGAAGATAGGTAAGGTGAAAGGTCAGCCTTGAGAGCTTAGAAGCACCCACATCTCACAACAACGTGTTCTACTGTTAACCTTTATACACACATCTGCTCTTTTGCTCAGAGGCTATAAAATAATGATATTTGATAAAATTGTAAAGGTGAAACGTGCAATATAATATCATTATATAGCATGCTCTTGATTTTGTGGTTTTTCAAAATATAGCAGTGTTGAAAATGTATTTGTACAGCTGAGATAAAAATTTTAAAAAAACCTATTCTTTACTTGGAAAAAAAGAATTTTCCATCTTATAAAAGACATCAATGTACTCTAAATGCTAACTAAAAATAATTGAAAAGGTCATTCTAGCTAATTGTGGTCTGAAGGACAGTCCTGTGTTCCCTCTCTGTCTCTCTCTCTCTCTCTGCCCCACCCCCCGCCAGCACAATCTGTTTCACTAGGGATGGGACATTTCAAAAGCTATCTATCTTTTGACTACAAAGAACACTTTGGGATATCTATTTTAACTTGTCAGCATCAAAGAGAAAATTTATTCTCATAGCCTCAAGATGCTCCCAGCACAGTGAGCAAACATTTTGAGCATGAAGTGGATTTTGGCTTTGGACCATATCCCAGGAAAGCCCACACTTACTCTAGCAGCAGTTTCATTGAACAATGGCAGCTGTGGATGACACATCTTCCTGCTTTTTCAGAGCTGCCCATAGCCACCCACACCTCTTTTTAAAAGTTCCTTGCTATGGACTCAGTCATGTTCCTCAGAAGTGTGGAAAATGTGTGCATTGCTTCTTCAGATGGTGGCCGACTCAGATGCTCATGGGAGCTGTGTACTGGTATTCAGGTTTTTAATGCCATGAGCCCTTGAGCTCCTGCCACATCTCTTTAGTGTTGCACAGAGCTATTTACTTGCAATGCCTCATGTTTCCTTAAAACAGCCCCACTGGGGAGCTACAAGTTAATGTCTGATTTGCAGGGGATTTTTGAATTAAGGACGTCAGCTCTAGCACTAGATGGGCTGATCCTGAGTGGTGAGGTCAGGTCTAGAATAACTAGATGGACTGATCCTGAGTGGTGAGGCCAGCTCTAGCACAACTGGATGGGCTGATCCTGAGTGGTGAGGCCAGCTCTAGAACAACTAAATGGATGATCCTGAGTGATGAGGGTTTCCAAGACAGGGTTTCCCTGTGTAGCCCTGTCTGTCCTGGACTACCTTTGTAGACCAGGCTGTCCTCCAACTCAGTGGTCCACCTGCCTCTGCCTCCCAAGTGTTGGGATTACAGGTGTGCACCACCACACCAGGCTGAAGTTTTTGTTTGTTTGTTTGTTTGTTTGTATGGCAAGTCATTTGAAAATTTAAAACCATAAACAAGCTTCTGTGTATTTCAGAACTTCAAGAACCTCTGATCCTCTCAGACTAAGTGCCTGCAGTTGGAAGGTACTCTCCATATCACAGTGGCTTCATGGTAGGTTGCCAAGAAGGAAGCTGAAGAGAGAAAAGAGAATTCAACTCATTTGAAAACTACAGACTAGATGCCCTATACAGGACATGGTGGTACCAGTGCCTATTACTGCCTATTCAGAGGGGATGTGCGTGGAAAAAAGCAGCAGAGAGGACACTGGAAAGGGTAAGGCTTTATTTTACATCTTGTATTGGGACACTTGTACTTCTCATCTTCACTCTTGGATATGTTCTTGGTGGAGATAGATAGGGATAGAGATAGAGATAGCGATGATAGATGAATAGATAGAGTCTCTCTCTCTCTCTCTCTCTCTCTCTCTCTCTCTCTCTCTGTGTGTGCGTGTGTGTGGTTACAAACACAGATACTTACACATATTCATATAGATACAAATATAGAGGCCTATATATAGACATAACACATATATAGACACAATATACATATATATACATATGTGCATAAATATACATGCATATGTATATATCAGGGTTGCCAGAATATATATATGTATATGTATACACACACACACACACACACACACACACACACACACATACACACAATGCTCCACTAAATTTTCATTTCAGATTAATAATACTCTTTTAGTATAATTATGTTTCAGATACTATATGACCTATACCTATTATAAAATTACTAATTTATCTGAAATTAAAATTTAATTGCACCCTGTGTACTTTTGCTAAACATAGCAGTCTGAGCAAATGCCTGCAATGTACTTATGCATATGCACATGTGTATATTCAGTACACATGAATATACTCAAATCTGCAAGGTATATATGCAGCTATATGTAACACTTCCTAATCCTAGCAGGATCTTAACTAATCTT
Source organism: Acomys percivali (assembly GCA_907169655.1). Taxonomy (NCBI): domain Eukaryota; kingdom Metazoa; phylum Chordata; class Mammalia; order Rodentia; family Muridae; genus Acomys; species Acomys percivali. The sequence goes on from OU015748.1 coordinate 6,218,262, forward strand.
GATGCTAAACTGAGACTAACACCATCCTGCATTATATGCTGATGTATTCCCCATATGTCAAAGTATTTATTCTGTCAGCTTCACCTTCAAAGTGTCTTTCTCCTAGATCATTGGCTCAGTGATTGACCTCAGAGATGTTGACCTGGAGTAGGAAACACAGCAAGTCAACCGAAGGACACAGACTCCATAGAACCCACATCAGAAATGAGCAGTTGGTGGGCCTGGCCAGACTGAGCAGGTGGGATTAAGGGCTTGGATCTCATGACCTCATTGTGTGACAGAAATGACCATACACACCCCAGCATATTTTATCTCACTGACTATGAATTGGCATTTTTAAATCATTTTCTTGTTAGCACTCAGGCCAGCCCACTAGATGATGGCCATTCTGCACATGAGTCCCTCCTCCCTGTGCCCTGACACACACCAGACCAGTCCTGCTCACTGAATGCTTACTGGGTTCTGTTTCCGTATTCCATGACACATTCAATATGGTTCTCATCGCTGTATGTTCTGCTATTACAAATGCCATTTAAACATTTTTACTTTTGCCAAAAGCATTTAAAGGAGGGATAAAAGAGAGGCTGGAAATGGAAGCCTCCTCATGCTCCGCAGTATATTAGTGGCATTTTAGAATTACAGCCACGCAGGTTTCCTGAAGAAATGCGGCATTTTTCATCTTTGGTGGCTGTGATTAAGTGACACTCACATTGCTCAATCCCTGTGGTGACACAGCTCCGTTACAAAGGCCTCCTGTGTGGCACTTTGGTCATTAACAACTACACAAACCATTAGGAAACAGTAGTGGGGTTGCTAACAAACCCTTCAAATTATGGTTTCTTTTCTAATGTGACAAGGAATAAAATGAACCAGTGGTGGTTGCATAAAACGGGAAATAGAGGGGTGTGCACACAGATAGAAACGCACACACGGTGTCCCGCAACGGAAGATACATTTCTTGGAACACTTTCCCATAGAACACTAGGTACACTCTCCCTGTCTTAAGAATGAAGGGTTTTATTTTCATTTCTACATCACATAAAATCTGAGGGTCAGCTCCCTCAACAAACCAACTCTGTATGTCTTTGGACACTTGCTGTCTTGTGCTTTACACTTTTAAATCTTTTAGTGAGCTGAACCCCCAAATTCACCTTCAACCCCTGAGAGGAAAATGGAAGCGTTAGATGAGGCTCGAATAAGACCAGCGGTCTGTGGACCTCTGCCCTCAGTGGCCCTGTCAAGGCCACCATAATTGTCATGGCAGATGAGCCTTCCTATGCGCTAGGGACACATGTCCCACAATCCCCTAGTGTGCCCCAGCATCACAAACGTTTAGCCCGTTTTTCTTGAGTTCCTCATGGTCTGTGAAACATGGACCTATATTTTACTGGCACACTGACTAATCTTTAGGGGGAAATCCTGCTTGTGTGGGAAGTGATTGACTACTTGGTACTCTTTCCCCTGAGCTAGTCTAAGCCTAGACCCCAGCTGTGCTCCTGGCATTCCATCTTCCCAGTGACACGTAAAAATGAGAAGCCAAACACACTGGGCTATTATGAATCCCATGGCACTTTTAGGAAGGCCGGAGGCCTCATCCTTAACATGCGGCAATGTGCCTGCAGGGTGAGGCTTCAACTATTTAAAGCTCCTCTATTCCTTATGGTGTTCTGTATTTACCCCAAAGATTAAATAGCACGGAGGGGGCCGTTTACTTGTTAAGTTTCTTTCTTTCTTTTTTATTTTTTTATTTTTTATTCTGTGACTCATTTTATTACCTGCAAAATGGAAATGATAGGTAATTATGAGTGTTAAATGTAGCAGAGTATAAATGCTTAGCCACGGATGACATTCAGCAAACACTGTAAGAATTGTGACTGATCTTTATGCATATTGAGATGGGGTTAGAGATAAGAGCTTATTTATTTTTATTTTATTTTATTATTTTTTTTTAGCAGGTTACCGAGAAGAGACTTGATACTCTATGAGCATATACAGGGGGGAGGAAATCCCCCTCAGGAACAGTCATAGGGGAGGGGAATAAGGGGAAAATGGGAGGGAGGGAAGAATGGGAGGATACAAGGGATGGGATAACCATTGAGATGTAACAAGAATAAATTAATTTTAAAAAATCTAAAAAAAAAAAAAAAAAAAAAAAAAAACTTCCTTTTGTCTCCCTTAGAGGTGGTATATTTCAGTGGTGGATTGAGCAGTTTTTGTGTAAAATACATAATCTATGGGAGCATATAAATGCTACATAAAATAAAGTAGTTGATAACAGTATTTTTCTGTAAACAAACAATTTTCTCAAACAAAAATTGAAAAATTGTGGTTGTTCATTGTGGAAAATGGAGGCAGGAGATAATATGAGGGAGGTGTAATTTTGGTGTGAATTGGGTGTCTTCCCGTTAAGTTACGAGAAGGTTTGTTTGTGTGTTTGCTTTGGTTTTTTTGAGACAGGGTTTCTCTGTGTAGCCTTGGATGTCATGGACTCACTTTGTAGACTAGGCTGGCCTCGAACTCACAGAGATTCTCTTGCCTCTGCCTCCCAAGCACTGGGATCACAGGCCTGTGCTGCCCTGCCTGGCCAAGAAGTTGCTGTTTATATAGACCGAGTGCCTAACCCATGTTCTGAGCATGAAAGAATTTGGTTCACATGAGCTTCATTTTTCCATTATCTGGGTTTGGTTCCCAAAGGCTTCCACAGACACTCAATTTGTTACCTTCACTAGCCTCCTTTGGAGACTCAATTCAACATGTGTAGCTCTGAAAAGGGGTTCACTATGGGAAATTAAACGGCCCTGGTCATTAATAGAAGGGACACAAGAGGCCAGGATGGGGAGGAGTGGATTTTTATAAATTGAAAGATAAGTCTCCATTTTTCTTGCTTCCTTCAAACTTGCTTCTGATTTTGCCCCCCCCATCTTTCGATGTTTTCTTCTTCACAGATTTAACCTAAATTCATCCAAAATGGTGACACATTCCAACATGAGTCCACTTTGAAGACCATCACTCCCAAGCAAGGAGTCTGCTGCCTCAATTCTCTGAATAGCCTTTCACGTCCACATGTGTGTTTATTCTACACCTGGTTAATATCTCTCTCAGTGCAACCTGATGCTTCTTTAAGCCACACCAAGCCTGTTAGCCCAGGGCCGTGCTTCGCAAGCCTGTGTGAGCGAGACTGTCACAAAATCCCACAAACCCCCATAAACTGAAGGAAATCTGTTCTTAGCCCCAACATTAGCCATCCTCACCTGGGTTTTCCACCATCCATTCACTTCTTATGAAATTCTCACCTCGGTATTAATGTGCATTCAATATTGTGTGCAGGAAGTAGATAAAGGCACCCGGTCATTCACAGCTGCATTTTGGAAATAACTCCAAATGATCAAAAAACCCACAGTGCAAAGAATAGTGCATATCTTTTATCCAGAATCACCTATCAGTAACATTTGTTTTTTTTCTGTTTCTGTATCTCACATACTTATCAATGTATGCAAGCTGTATGAACATTCATATTTATTTATTTATTAACAGATGCCTCTTAAATGATTTCTTTTTTGCAATACTGAAGCTTGAACCCCAGGTCCTGAGCATGCTAGGCAAGGACCCGATCACCTGAGTTATGAACCCAGCTCTCACTTAAACTATAGGAATAATGTTTGAGTACACAAGGAAGAGATTGTATATTCCTTATTATCTCAGGTGCTTACAAAGACATAGAACGCTATTTGAAAATAAGTTGAATACATTGTAATCTTTTTCTCAGTAGGACTTCAGTGTGTATTTTCTATGGGGGAAAACATGCTATGTCCTATCCCACTGGCGAAGTAGCTAACTTCACTAAGTTTAACACCGATGCACTAGTTTAACTGTATGTTCCTACTCACTCACACCATTTACTTGACATAGGCCACAGTCTAGGGTCATAGTTTGTATTTCATTGCCACTTCTCTCTGGTCCTCCTTTAGTCTGGAGTAATGTATTAGCTTTTCTCTGTTTTAATATTGCCAGCACTTTAGTTTTAATTTCGTTTATTTATTCTATTTGTATGAGTGTTTTGCCTGCATGTATATCTGTGCGCCAGTGGCCCGCAGAGGCCAGAAGAGGGCAACAGATTTCCTGGGAATGGAGTTACAGATGGTTGTGAGCTGCCATGTGGGTTTGAACCCAGGTCCTCTAGAGAAGAGCAGCCAGTATTCCTAACCACTGAGCCATCTCTTTAGTACCGGACATTGTTAGGTTTCTCAACAACTGTCCCTTAAGGGATCTTTGAGAGACTTGGGAGTGAGCTGGCAAGAGGATGGGCACGAGTGGATTGTGTATGCACGTTTGAGGCAGTATCACGTGGTAGAGGCGGGCAGCAGTTAGAGCCTTCCTGTCGTGCGCATAGTTGAGCCAGGTAAGGCTGTTGGGCCACAGCTCCGTACTGTGTGGAAAAATCAATAATTCGTCAACCTAAAGCGAGCTTATCCTGTTTGTTATAGAACACAGTAAGGTGGAGGCATCTGCTATGTGACAACCAAAAAACCTACAAGTGAGGATGGATGACAGACGTGTCGATAGAGCCGTCAACTGAGACGTGTAGCACACTGGGGTTTTTGGTACGCCAGCTGGTAGATTGCAGCCCCAGAAGTAATGAGAATGCCAGCGCGTTTTCAACAGACACACGCGAGAGGATCATAATATTGGTGCCATCTATCTAGTAATTTTCCTTTGTTAGAAAACTAATTGGGAGGGCATGTGAACATCTTATATAAAATAAGATAATTTTTACAGTTTGGGTATTTAATAATTGACTATTTCGTGGGGCTATTTGTTCAGATCCTATCACTCTTTGATAATCTTGTTCCATCTTAGCATTTTGTTTGCGCTCTCACCAGCAGGTCCACTCATCTTGTCATCTTCACTCCATCCAGTCAAAAGTGGGGACCTGTATCCTGCAGCCATGACTGTACAAGTTAGAAAAGCAGGTGATGCCTCTCTGAGAACCCACGTGCTTCCTGCCTTGTGGGCAGCTAATGACCTCTTTACTTTGGCTAAGCCTCACATCTTTCTTGTTGGCCCACAGCACCATAGCTGAAGCCACACCCACACAGATTAGCAGGCAGAGAAAAAAGAATAAAGAAAGCTTCTCCAAAGCCCGGGTCACTGACGTAAGCAGGGCTCTGAGTCCTGCCTGTTTTGCAGGGGTACTGTCTCTTGAGGAAGGCCCATAACAGAGTGTCTGGGTAACACAAGGCCAATGTTGGCAACAAAGAAGGGCAACCTTTTAAGAGCAGAGGAGGAGAGAATTGTGAGGACTTGATTGTAGAGCATTGTTTTGGGGTTGGCTGTTTCTTCTGGCAGAGAGAGATAGAGAGAGACAGAGACACAGAGAGAGACAGAGAGCGCGAAGCATCCACTTTCTGGCAGGACGGAAAATGGACTTGGAATCAGATGGTCTCGTTACTGCTGAGCAGCTAGAGAGCCTACGAGGAAAGCTCCCTCTTCTTCTCCCGAGACTCACTTCCTTTGTTATTAAGAACTAAACAGTGAGGGATGGAGGGACGGCTCGGCTGTTAAAGACTAGGCTCACAACCAAACATGTAAGAACGATGAAGTGAGCCATGCAGGTTGAGGATTTCGCGACGCCGTAGAAGACAATACGTCAGTGCCCCATGTCAGGTCCTGTCCCAGGTCAGGTTCCTGAGACGAAAAGGCAGGGTCACAGAACCTGCAGAACTTGGAGGAAGGTACCGAATGAGCAGTGGTCTCCACTGGGGGCTGCTTTGAGCTTCCTGACATAGGATGTTGTGGCCAACAGGTTTGGTCCAAAGAATCTGGCTGGCCCAGACTTGTAACTCTGTATCAATCACTAGTACTGGGATAGGGGAGACATAGCTGACTCTTCAGACACAATGATTCTAAAGTGGGAGACCGAGGCCCACACCTGGTTCTGGGCAGCTGCCAGAGGAGGACTGGAAAGAGATCTGGATGAGACCCAGGAGCAGCCGCTAAAATCCCTCGCATTGTTCACCGGAACAGAGCCATACAGACGAAGACTACTGCTAGCTTCTCGGTTACTGAAATGGTGTCATTAAAAAAAAAAAAAAAAAAAAAATCAAACTTTGGTACAAAGAAGTGACCGCTGACATCACAGAGCACTTTGAGCACATTGGGCTAACTGAATTCCACTGAGACAGATTTTTATGATGACAAGACCGTCTGTCTTCTTAAGCAGAGGGACCAATGGGTGGAAGAGACCCACGCCTATGGTCAAGCTTCAGGCAGTCCCAGGGGTTCGGGCTCCCGAGAAGAAGCATAGAGGGGACCGCACTGGGGCTGTCAAAGCAGCCCTCAATTACACCGCTCTCCTCCCTTTCATCACCTCTCACTTTCTGGCTGAGCATCATTAGCGCAGCGCCACGCCTTGCTGCACATCCTCCTTTCTGGGTCACCGAGACGTGAAGTGAACATTGGTCCTGATATTCATCTTTTTCTCTGAGAACTGGCATGGGGATGAAGAAGGGCAAGAAGCTGGAGCAGTGGCTGCTGGGAGAGTGGAGAATTCATTTGCATTCATTTCTCACCCTGTTAACTGGCATTTCACTTCTCTGCTCGCACTGTCTGCTGCCTGATCTACATTGTGGCTGTGCAATTATTGAGCTCAGCAGAGGTAATGTGCCCCATAAAATGGCATAGACACAGGTCAAGGCTGGGCCTAGGGATTCCTTAGAGATAAGGTTCTTACTCAAAATTATGAGGTAAGGCACAAATAAGGTTTCCAATTTTTTTGGAAAAGTATATATAATAAATGAAATTATTCATTTATAAGCTTATAATTGCATAATAAGATACAATATGCAACATACTGATATTATAACAGAACATTAAGCTATATTACAGGTATATAATATAATCATAAGCTATAATATGTGGTATTTTACATCCTATTTTATAATACCATATAGAACATATGGAGTTTAAAAATATTTGGCATATTATGGCTATATATATCCAAATGTTTCTCTAAAGTCTTCTTAATTTTGTCTTCCTCTCCCAATGGTTTCTATTGTCAATTTCATAAGAGGTGGAGCCACCTAAGAGACTAGCCTAAGGGCACATCTGTGGGGCAGTTCCTACTGTGGCTTAACTGTAGTGGGAGGACACACCCTGACACACCCATATGAAAAGGAGAAGTGGGCTTTTTCACCTTGTCCCCTGACTTCAGACACAATGACTTGTGCTCCTGCTGTTGTGACTTCCTGCGGGATGGACCGGGAGGTAAAATAAATTCACTGTTCGAGGGCAAAAAAAAAATCACCTTTCCCCCCATCGGCAGCTTCTCGTCAGCCACTCTGCCATAGCATTAAGGAAAGTAAGTAACTGACGCATCTCTCTGCTCGACTCTAAGGTTCAAAAGACTTTAACTGGTACCTCGGACAATGCCTAGTATATTTCAGTTGAGTATAATATTATGATTAATTCTTAGATTTGAAGTGATATAAAATATCAGGGTGATGAATAAGATACCAGATACCCTATTTTAAACATTGAAATGCCTATAAGCAAGAAACACTAATTTTAAAGGAACTTTTTTTGGGGGGGGGCGTTAAGGTACAGTAAAATTAAAAATGACTTATGAAAAAACAAAACAAAACAAAACAAAAAAACCAGGTTACTCATCACTGTTTCTTTTTTCTTTGCTCTACCATAAACCTGAATCTTCAATTTCCACTTCCATCAACATGATTTTTTAAAAATATATTTTATTAATTTATTCATATTACATCTAAATTTTTATCCCATCCCTTGTATCCTCCCATTCTTCCCTCCCTCCCATTTTCCCCTTATTCCCCTCCTCTATGACTGTGACTGAGAGGGATTACCTCCCCCTGTATATGCTCATAGGGTGTCAAGTCTCTTCTCGGTGACCTGCTGTCCTTCCTCTGGGTGCCACCAGGTCTCCCCCTCCAGGGGACGTCAGATGTGAGAAGTTAGGATGCTCAGTTTTAGGACAACTTGTAGCTGAATACATGTTTTCTTTTTTAAACTATTCTTTAGATTTATTTGCCTTATGTGCCTGTGTGCTTTGCTGCATGTATGCACGTGTAACGTGTGTGTGCTAGGTGCCTTCAGATGTCAGAAGAGGGTGTCAGATTCCCAGTAACTGAAGTCATAGATAGTTGTGAGCCGCCATGTGGATGCTGGTATTCGAACCCAGATCTTCTGGAAGAGCAGCAGTGTTCTAGACTACAGGGCCATCTCTCCGTCCTCTCCTCAGGTTTTTATGTTCTTTCTCTTCCAAGCTGCCTTGTGAGGGAGGGTGCAAATGCCTGAATGCCAGGTGCAGAAAACTTTCCTTCCCTCTGATTCTGAACTCAATGGAAAGAGACTCCTGGACCCTCCCATGCTGCTGTTCCGAGACAGGGATCTGTAAGCAGGACAGCCAACGTCAAGCATAGGAAATTTAAAAAACCTGGGGTTTTCCTTCAAACAGTCTATCTACTCAGCATGAGATCAGGGACTGGAGAGGTGACTCAGCTGGGTAGGAGCACTTGCTGCCCCTAGAGCCGACACATTCCTAGAGCTGACACAGCAGCCGCAGTCATCAGGGACTCCAGTTCCAGGGGAGTCTGATGTCCCCCCTGACTTACACTGAATGCATACAAGTAAAAATAAATATATCTTTAAAACACAGAATGAGTGCTTACACAGGCAGGAAAAGTATAGCTTCTATATGAATATTTCTAATGCTTTAGAGATGTCACTAAGCCTGTACATTCTCTGCTTGGATTCTGCTCAGGCGTGCGGGGGGCAGGGGCGCAGTATTTTGACTGCATAGTGCCAAGAACCATTGCTTTGGGGAAGTTCTGTAGGCAGGTGGGCTTTCTGGAAGGTAGTCCATTACTTTTCAAGTTTTATACTGCTATTCACCACAGAATTGCTTCCAGCCTCTGACACCTCTTCTTCTGTGTGCTGTTGCTTCTCTCAGAAAGTCTGGCCTTGGTGTGAACCCTCACTTTCTATCTGACATTGGTGTGAATCCTCACTTTCTATCTGGCCTTGGTGTGAACCCTCACATTCTGGGTATTTATCCACTCGGATTGAACAAACTTTCTATGGGATTTTTGTGAAGATGCACTGGTATTCAGATGAACTAATTCCTGGTTTGATTCAAACAATTTTAGAAATTTAAAAGTTAGCAGAAACTTCACAGCTGCAGCAAATGCTTTTGTGGACCTCCAGTCGCCTCACTAGGAGACAGGACTGAGTCAGATTTGTGCCTTCAGATACGCTTCACTCTAGAGATGTCACCGTAAATCCTGGTATGTACCTTAAGTATGTACAAGTTGGTTTAAACTTTCCATGAACCCAGAACGTAATGGGACTACCAAGAAAGATCTGCATTGAGTCCAAACCTTAATATCAAAATATACAAGCTGTTTCATTGTAATTCCTTATACTTTGTCAGCTTATGGAATAAAATAGTGTTACTCTAAATTTACTTTGTATCTTGGAATGAAAGACAGATAAGATTATTGTCTTGAACTCACTATAAACTAAGAAATAGCTGGAAAATGTGTATCCAGGTCAGTCCTACTTGAAAAGACATATATTCTTGTAACCACTTGGACCTTGTTAACCTTTAGGCCTTGTCAATCTTTGTCATTTTGAACTCACCATGAATTTATGTAATGGATACATAGATAGGAGATGTTTAGTTTTAATAAAAACAAAACAAAACATGTAATCTGTTGTACTTTCGGGCCCATCTGTTTTAGTGATTAATTGCCATTTTGACTATGAGGTGATTCCTTTTCTGATGTAGAGAGCTTTGTCTCAGAAGTATAAAAGTTGTGACTAGACAATAAATGGTGTTGAGGTTTTTTTTAACTTCATCCACCTTTTCTCTTGAATGCTTGTGTGTGAGAGTCATTTTTCTATCTCCTTCTTATTTCTTATTTCTCTTGTGAATACAAATAAGTTAACAGACTCAGGGCTACACCATCAACAAGCACCCTTGAGCCTGTGGGAGATCTCCACGAGGAGGCCTATCTACAGAACAAAGAACCTCCTTTAACAACTCCCCTGTAGTTCTTGGCTAGAATCTGCTTTTTGCAGCCCTGGCTGCAGGAAAAAGTGGTCAGTTTAATTTGTCCTCATTAGCTGCAGTACAGCCAGTCCCCAGTCTCTAGCCAGTAGCTAGAGAAGGTATCCTGGACCTGCTCCTCACTTTCTTCTTTCCATCATCTATCATGATCAGCTGTCTGAGCCATCAGCTCAGTAATGTAAGAGATAAAGAGAATGCTGGATTCTGCATCCTGTCCCAGTTTCTTCCCTGGACCTGCCAACACTAGACTTTGGCAGTATAAATTCTACTAGGAGGCAGGCTTTCCAAAGCTTGCTCAAAAAGGAAAACAAAAATTTTTTAAAATTCAACTTAAGTATTGCCAAAGCTGGAAGTCTCTGAAAACATCAAGGCATCTCTTACTCAGGGTTTCTTCATGATGAAACATCATGGAAAAAAAATGTCAGAAAGGAAAGAGTTTATTTGGCTTACACTTTCAGATCATAGTCCATCATTGGAGGAAGTCAGGACAGGAACTCAACAGGGCAGGAACATGGAGGCAGGAGCTGATGCAGAGGCCATGGAGGGGCGCTGCTTACTGCTTTGCTTCCCTGGCTTGTTCAGCCTGTTTTATTATAGACCTCATGACCACCAGCCCAGGGATGGCACCACCCACAACAAGCTAGAATCTTCCCCATTAGTCACAGATTGAGAAAATGCCTTATAGCTGGATCTCACGGAGGCAGTTCCTCAACTGAGAGGTATTTCTCTCTGATGAACCTGGCTTGTGTCAAGGTGACAAATAAAACCAGGCAGTACAAGGCATATATGCAAATATAACTAAATTATCAGAGCACTTGAAGATATCCATGATAGTGCCTGTTACTTTAATCAGTTTAGGACGAGCCTTTACTGCCCTGCTGATGTCAGAAACATGTTTTCAGTGTTGAAGACAAAACTCAGATCCCTGTCCTTCCATAATCAAGTGCTCTACTGCTAAAGTTCTCACCTGACCTGAGGGTAAAACCTTAGCTTTCAGAGAATCAATTGTGCTTCGCTATGAATTTATTTTGCCGTGTCCAGAAAACAGACCTAGTGAGAGAATAAAATACTTTGAAACAATGGGTCAAGTATAATTGCTAAGAATGTTGGTAGGGGTTAGATATGCCAAAATGTGGAGGGCTGGGAGGAAAACCTTGAAAAGAAAGAAGGAGGAAAGAAGGAAAGAAAGAAAGAAAGAAAGAAAGAAAGAAAGAAAGAAAACGAGGCTAAAGGCAAAACTTATAATTACTGCTTTTATTTTATGCAAGGAAAGTCATAGACAGAACACAGTTGGTGCCTACCTCCTCTTCCAATGGCCTTGGATTAAGGTTCCTGAGTGAAGCTGGGAACCTTGGTGCTTATCAGAATTCCTAGTACTATGGAGACAAAGTGGGAGGATTAAGAGTTCAAGCACAGCTTCATCAGCTTGGCAAATTTGAGTCCAGCCTGGGCTACACAAAATTGTCTCAAAATAAAAAAAGATAGCCAAAGAAGGTTGATAAGTCTAGCCCGTGTCATGTCAACTATACTGTTAGGTCACACTGCACACTTCCTCTTCACTAGTTGAAGATACCTGTGAGAGTGCCTGCTACTTTAACCACGTTAGGCCAGTACACAGAAATGTGTCATGGCTATTCCTCACACTTCAGGGAAGGCTTATATGCATATATGTCTTTAAAAAATATTAAAATTTCATGGGCCCTTTCACTTTCATATTTTTATAGCTGAAACAATAGGTAAGGGTGGGTCCTAGGATGGTAATGACTGACTGATGGACCAGCCAAATATAGAATATGTCACACAGGAAGGGTGATCTGTCATTAGGCAACAGAAAGCCATTCCCAGACCTCCAGTTGGTGAGACAGATAGCATGGGCTCTTGATATCAAACACAGTGCTTCTCCTGAAAGAATTTCTGAAAACAGACATTTTCCTTTCTTAAAAAGGAAATGGAGAACACATTTACAGTGCTTCCTTTTTAAACTCGGACACCCATCTATTCACTCATTTAAATAGCTGCTCTGTTTTCAGAACTGTTCCTCATGCTGGGACGCGACGATGTTTCCCAGTACTCATCCCAGTGTGTGGATGAACTTTCCACACACTGCATCTGACGAGGATGCTCCTTAGCCCCATCCCTCCTCTTCCTGTTGCTTCAAGAACTATTCACTCCAAAGTTCCAACTAAGACACAAGACATGGCAGATGCAGCTCTCCCACATGCTGTGGGATCTGCATCTTAGCACGTTGAAAGTGTTTATGGATCCGCTGCGGTGGCTATATAGAAGCTGGGAAATACGTTCTGGCAAGGGCAGGAACCCTTATGGCTTTATATCTCTGGTGGGTGTATAAAATGGCCCAGCTATGATGGAAAACCACCTGCATCTTCAAGATGTTAACCACTCGCCCCACCAATTTTACTAAGTATGTGCCCCAATTGAAAGTTTGGAGTTAAACAGAGATTTGTATTCTAACCTTTGTAGCAATATGAAAGAACTCTAGTGTGTATCAAAAGGTGAAAGGGAGAGCAATACAAAGGAATATTATTTAGTTCCTACAAGAAATGAAGTTCTTAGATATTATAGGACATGGTTGAACACTGATGACATTTTACTAAGTGAAATAGAGCAAATGAGAGAAATGTAATAAATTCTTTTCCATTAAGTTCTAAGATAGGTAAATTAGGAGAAAACAAAATAAAGACTATCAGTGGCTGGTGGGAAGTGGGAAGGGGAAAATAACACTTAGTGGGTTATAGAGCTTGTGCCTGGTTAATGAAAAACCTCATAACTTGGCAGCAGTGATACTTGCACGAAATTATAAATAAAATCAGTGCCACTGGCTTGCACACTTAAAATTCAATTTTTGCAGGGCTACGACCAGGATGTAAAGTGGATGCATTATTTTAAAAAAACATCCATTGTATATCTTGACCATAAACTAAGTTGTGTCATACCAACAAGAGGTTGTCAATGCCAATTATTTTAGTTTTAAGACAGAGACACAAAGTGCTGTCTTTGTAGACACTCCCAAGCTCTGCTCCATACATAGAAAAACTCAGGAACAAAGACCTGATGCTGTAGCCGTCCTAAAGTACCAACATCTGGAACCCCCTGATAGCTCCTGATGCCTGGGAGCTATTCCTGGAAGACAATCTCTTGGATCATCTCAGCACACTGTGAATCAGTCTCTGATTTTGTAGCACAGTTAGGAACAGGAACTTCTACCTGTTGGAGTTGAGCTGAAGTCTTTTATTTGCATATCTGTGACAGTGAGTGGAGACTGTCTGGTGTCTGCTGGCCAAGTGCTGTGCGGTAACAAGCAAAATTCCTTAACTGTGTGCCCTTAGACAAAAGAAGTGACACTGGGGTGGAATCTCTGCCGACCGGGAACCTCTGCCTGTCCTCTTGATACCATGCGTATACTGCGTGAGTTAAAGAAAGCCGTGATCCCTCTCCAATCCTCAATTTTCACATCAGGAAAATGAGGCTGCTGTTTCTCTTCCCCTAAACTGGACACAGGTTAAATGGGACTAATATATGTAAAATCTAGCACCAGGTATTTAATGAGAGCTTGACAAATGGGGTCTAAAAGTAGCTATTTTTCTTCCCAACACAGTTAAAATGTTCAGATATACTCCAGAAATTCTCTCACTTTTATGAAGTAACTAATTTTTAAATGCTGCTAGAATTAAATTTGCAAAAGCCAGATGGTACAGTGCAAGGATAGTTCCTGAGAGTTCAGAGACAACTGCTTATTTCCCCCCTCTGGCGACACCAGTAAATATTTGTTGGGGCTTTAGTATTTTCCTTGGAAGACAAGAGATTAAGAAAGTTAATGTTTCAAATCCTCTCTAACCCTACATTTTGATTACTGATGAAGAACAAAGAAACTATTCACCTCACTAACAACAACTGTTGTATCCAATTTGGGTCTCATGAATGATAAATTTTATGTTTAGGGTTTGAGGTCTTTTCTCCCATATGCTATTAGGAACAGGATAGTGATATAGTGTATGTTGTAGTGAGGAGACCATAGGAAAGATGAGCTCAACAGTTTCCTAATGCAGTGGTTCTTAGGTTCCGTCTAACGCCTACAGAACAGAACCTGGAGGGGGTTTCTTATTCTGTGTTTAGTAAGTCCCAACAATGAATAAATGAGAACTACTGTTCTAATGAATTACCCTTCGCTGCCCTTTCTCCCCCACCGACCACCAGGCTCTGCTTCTCTAACAAAGTCTATTGAAATGATACAAACATTGGAATAAGAATGTCTGTTCTACCTTACTGACTCATCTTCACTAATTTGTAGATTTCTTTTAATTAAAAAAAAAAACAGACAACATTGGAATTGCATGTTGATCAACTTCATTTTCAGTAGATTACTATCATTGGAAGAGGAAATAAATATATGTCCAATAGAAAGGAAAGAAAATTATTGTGGACAAATAAATGTGATTAGATAAATGCTGAATAAACAGTTATTTTCCCTGTGCATGGCTCACTCCAAACATCTTGCATTTTAATATGGTAAGGATGTCTCCAAATAGAAGTTTAGTTCATTGATTTTTTTTTCTTGCTATTTTAATTATCTACTTAAGCACAAAAGACATTGTGGCTTCATCGACTGCTTTCAGTTGATCAAATTGCTGTATTTGAAGCAGGGTATCAAATACAAATGGACAGCAGTAAGCAGCGTCTTTATCAGTTCAGGAGAGCATGGTCCAAGCCTGTGGTAAAGCCTCACACCAGAGGACATACATTCTAAGGAGGCAGAGCACCTTGTCACCAGGGGAAGCCAGCAACTCACATCTACTTAGAACACCAGCCATGAAATCATCCGAGTAAAGTCCGACTTAGTTCCCACTGTCTTGGACACCATCACCAGCAGCAAACAAATCCAAATGCAACAACAACAATGACCAGCAGAAAACCAAACCAAGACAAAAAGATCCTGCAGTAAGAAAGCGGTTGTGTCACACTCTTCTCTTTTCACCCTTCACACTGAGAGGGCCACAGGCATCCTACCATGTGCCATTCTTCCAATCTACCTCTTTGAACCCCTCACAAACCAGTAGCCTCCAGAATGCATTAAATCATTGTTTGGTTTACCAGCCTGCCTTCTCTGTTAGGATGATAACGTTGTTCACTATTTCCCTTTGGATCCCAGTAACAATATATGAGGTTATTTTAAATATGTGTTAAAACCAGTAGTTTTATTTTTAATCATGCTTTCCATTTTTAGGAAGAAGTTGTAGCCTAGTTTGAAGTCAAAGAACAGAGAGCATTTCCTAGTGACATTAATCTCTAGGGAAAGAGTTTTAGTCAAAAGGTAAGTTTTGTGCCTATTGTGCTTTCTCAGCTAACAGCAGAAATAGCCATTTTTAAGAGGAACTCTGTCAAAGCTTGTGAACAGCAGTTAAATTAATTTTCCATTTATTTTCAGTGAATAGGCTGTAATTAGAATTCATATCATCTTTTTTCAAACCTTTGGAGGTCTACATTCTAGATAAAATTTGAACTGGATTAAAAAAAATCAGCAATGCTGTCCTACACACACACACACACACACACACACACACACACACACACACACACA
>OU015748.1:6242236-6276999 GCA_907169655.1 Acomys percivali
ATAATAATAATAATAATAATAATAATAATAATAATAATAATAATAATAATAATAAAAACCCAACTAACAAGTGGTCCTATAGCTTTCTTGGTGATGCTTTCTTGGTTCTGTTTTCAATGTGTGGGTGAATTTGGACCAGGGTTGATGAAGCTGTCTCACACACTTTGTGGAGAGCGTCAGTGGTGGGGTCTGCACCTCGAGGCCCTAGTGGAAGAAAGATGAGCTTCCTACATGAACGGAGAGCCTGAAAAGATTGTAAACTTGGGTCTCCTCCAAGCAAGCATTTCCAGGTGAAAAGAATGAAAGCTGACGAAGTAAGGAGTTGGCTAAATAAGAAAGGCACAGCCCTCTTCAACAGCGGCTCCATAGACGGAAGAGGCACTTCCTGAAGACACGAAACTCTAACATTAGGAACACTGTGTATTTATTCCTTTGAACACCGGACATAAGTAAAAAAGAAAATCTGTATAATCCCACAGGTTGCACGAGTTCCAAGTTAAGTGTAGCAGTTCAAAAGACCCTACATATAGCCTTTCTCATGTACCTGGGTAAATTTAATGTCCTGGAAACACCAGTGTCCTTGTTTCCATCATGATAAGCATTTGCAAACATATGGACGGTACTTAGACTGGCATTTCCCACCATACTTCAGGCAATGCATTTATCTGGAAATGTGGACACACTCAGAAGCTAAAGACAGCCAAGTGTTAATATTTCCAGGGGGAAAAGCTGCTACCTAAAAGGAAGGAATTGTATACCCTCTTTCAATTTCTCAGTCTTCTGGCTTACACTCCAAACAGATTTAATCTCTGTCCCTGTATCAGTCACAATCAGCGCCTCTCCCCAGTGACCAGCACGAGGCTGCCACTTGGCTCTGAGACTGCCTGGCGGCCACCAGCCTCCTCACCGCCCCCCCATTCAGCTCTCCGCTTCAGTCCCACTGGCTTGCACAGACTGTTACTGGCATGAGTAAATTCAGAAAGCTTGTTAACATGGGGCCTGTTTCAGTGAAATTAACAGTGGAAGCCGACAGGAACGGGGGTTTGATTTCCATCCAAGGACCATGGGTTGCATTTTACTGGCTCTTCCTTGGCTTTGGACAGGGAAGCCAGGCTTTCGGCGAGTGCTGCTGCTGTTGTGGGGGCATGGTAGTGTCCTGGTTGAGGACCATGTGTCTGTCTGTGTTTTCACTCACAACACTCATTATCACTTGATTTTTTTTTGTAGGGACAGCAAGTCTTGTTTCCAGAAACGAGCGTTTCTGTCTCCAATAGTAGTGGTGCCAAAGTGAAGCTCTTTTAATCAACCTGGTTGCCATAAAACAACTTGAAGCAATAACTACAAAAGTCCACCCCTGGATGTCCCGCCTGCCCAGCGTGCTCAAGTCACCACTTCTCATCCAATTTCCCTCCATTCTGAAGTGAGAGTGCAAATTTCCATTTCCCCAGGACTGAAAATGCAGGCAAATCCTCAAGCAGGAGTCTCCTGAAGCATGGAAGGGAGCTAGGCATGGACGGGTCTTCTAAGCTCTTCCTTTGTGTTGAGGTCCTGCCTCTGTCTCCAGAGAATAACTCTATCTCTGTAAGAGACTCCCCCCTCCCCACTACAAACAACAGTCCTCCCCTAGGAATGCACCCCAGAGGCACACCAAGCTTGGCTGTCTTCTCTGCTAGCCTCTTGACTTTTCCTTCCTAAGTTTTCATAACTGAGGTTCTCTTCTCTCAGATGACTTTAGCTTGCATCAAGTTGACATAAAACTATTTAACACAGAGAATGAAGTTACATCTTGGTGGTCATTACAGTAACAGTAATGTACAGTACAAGTACAGTAGCTTGCTCAGGCATTCTCCTGTGCTCCTTTCATCTGCTTGTATCCAGTTCTAAGGACTCATAAGCTTCACAAAGGTGATCAGTTTTCATATCAGGATGCTAACCATCCTGTGCTAGGATGGCAAGAGTTTAGTGTTGTTTTTCCTTTCTCTTGTTCATTTCCGGGGTATTTTAAACACCAAGTCAATGTGCATAACTTGAGAGTGAGGGTAATTTGGGGGTATGTAGTATTTTGAAGCATTTATGGCTCTTTGGCTGCCTCTGTCATGGCTAGATCAGTTTACCATTTCATCTTGCATTCAGGTTTGGAGCCTGAGCTACTTCGTTCTTGGAAATCCTGTTGTACAAGGAGTGAGGTGAGGGGAATGGCTGTGACAGTGTTAGTGCAGGCAGCCATTGGCCAAGTGGTTGCATTCCTTTCAAAAGTCAGACCACAAAGGCCAAGAGTTTAACTTGGTTAAATCTTTATGAGGTGTGTAAACAATAACTTAATCAGGTAATGATTTAACTAACAACACCACCTTCCTAGTTGTGACTCCCACCTATCTGTGGCTTCTATAAATCTGGTGTCAGAGAGGATGTTATTCAAGTGCCGGGCAGGTGAGACTTTCTGAACCGGACTCTTCATGCTTTTCTTTACAGAGACAGACGACACTCGGATCTTCATCAGGGTGACCCCCCCCCCCCCACAGAACTCTGGCCCCCCCGACAGGGTTCTATTTTAATATTTGAAAGTGAGAAGGAAAAAAAGACTGCTGACAATTAGTGTGTAAAAATGTATCCCGCCTAATAGTATTTTGTGGTATAAGCAAGCTGTGTGTGTGCTGTCCCTTCCACCTAGGAAACCTCTTACCACTCCACAGCCTACACAGGACATCCCATCCATTCCCTTTCCTCATTCTTTTATTGTCAGGCCCCTGTCCCATCCCTGTCCCTGTCTCACTGTGGTTGAGCTTGCCAAATGAATACATGTTTAAAAGTGCTCACATTTCATTCTCATGAATGTAAATGTATTAATAATTTCTCAGAATACCATTTAGGTTACTGAAGTTGAGTAGAAAAATAATATTGTGAAGAATCTCTTGGCCATCGTTAGTTAATCATTCGGCTAGAGTGTAATCAGAACTCTCCCTTTCTTTTTCTCTCCCGTACCATACTTGCCCTTTGTATGTAGTGTTACATCATAATGTTACTGTAATGACCACCACTTCATTCTCTGTGTTAGATAGCTTTATGTCAACTTGATGCAAGCTAAAGTCATCTGAGAGAAGAGAACCTCAGTTATGAAAATGTCTGCAAGCCAGGTATGGTGGTACATGCCTTTAATTCTGTCACTCGGGGAGGCAGATGCAGGCAGATCACTACGACTTCCAGGCTAGCCTGGTCTACAAAGTGAATCTATGACAGCCAGGGCTACACAGAGAAACCCTGTCTTGAGGAAAAATCTGGTTGTAGGTAAGCACGTAAGGCATTTATAAAATAGTGATTGACGAGTAAGGGCCTAGAATGCTGTGGGCGGAGCCACCCCTGGGCTGATGGTCCTGGGTTCTGTAAGGAAGCAGGTTGAACAAGCTATGGAGAGCAAACCAGTAGGCAGCACTCCACCACGGCCTCTGCATCAGCTCCTGCCTCCAGGCTCCTGCCCTGTTTGGAGCTCCTGACTTTTCTTCCGTGATGGACTATGATGTGGAAGTGGAAGTGGAAGTCAAATAAACCCTTTCCTCCCCACCTTGTTTTTGGATCATAGTATTTCGTCACGGCAATAGAACAGTGACTAAGACAGTCTCATAAGCAACAAGCAAGTTTTCCAAATACTCCCCTTCTTTATTGTAAAATGCCTTGTTTCATAGTTTGTCAGAAGGAAATGAGAGTTTGAGAGATATTTTATTTTGAACCTCCAAAATATAGTTAATTATGCATCACCTAAAACTTGGCCAGTTGATCTATAAATTAACAAGAATAGAGCATAATTTTGTGACGCTCTCCTTAAAGATATAAAATCATGATGTTACTAGGGAGTAGATAGTAGTTGCCAAATTGTGATTATTTAATTTATTAATCCATTAAAAGCCTATGCTTATTTTATTATTCCTAGCACTTGAAACTGAGAGATCAACTCTCAGTTACTGAAATAACTTTGATCATTGTAGATAATTCATAATTAAGTTCTTAAACTTCGTTGCAGAATATTAATGCATTTCTACTAAATACATGCTTGATGAAAACTTAAAACTAAGTGTTTTCAGGGTTCATGTATTTATTATCTGTCCTTTAAATGTCAGCATCTTTGACACACGTACATTATAGCTCAATGCTTCTGTGGAGATTAAAATATGTATTGTATTAGTATGAGTGATGATTTATGCCAGAACGTGCTGTCATCTTGTCTAATAAAGCAGATTACAAAGAAGATAGCTTTAATCTATATTCGAGGGTGTTGTTTTGAAATCTCTATATTCAATTTTTAACCAGGAAAGCTATTTATAAGACCTCTCCACATTAAACAAAACCCAATCAGTTATACTGACAGTGAGATGACTTCTAAAAATGAAAAAGAATTAGGAGCAGGCCTGTTGTTAAGAGTGTAATCCAGGCTCAGATTGTGAAGTGGCCAGGTTCACACCGACAGGGGGCCATCTCGGGAGAAGATGGCAAAACAAAGCCGGAGAGAGTAGGACACAGCAACAGGATGCACTACCCTAGAAAAGCTATTATGATGTCTTACAAAATGAACATTTTAAAAAATTCCGAATTCAGAGTCTATTTAAAATGTATTACCCAAAAGGCTATTTGCTATCTTTAGAAGTTTAATGCATTTTAAAGTAATACTCTTGCATTATGAAGTGTGAAATCACAAAGTTCGACACGGGAAGACTATAACCAAGGGCTCCTCCATTATCTGGTGCCAAGAGTCAGGCAGGGATCCCATTATCGACAAGCAGGTGTCACATTTACATCAATTTTGCTTGCGTAGGTCATAGGGTGCAGAGTAGCCAAGAATCAATTAGTAGAAGAAATTGAACATGCCCTACCTCTTAAAGTTTATACAGAAGAATGTGTGAAATATTTTCTTCCTAAAAACTCTTTGGTATATATAAATGTATTCCTATACATAGAATGTGTATTTGCAAATTTTCTAGTGGTAGGTCAATTATACACTGAAGAAGAAAAATAAGAATAATAGATGATTTGATCAAGCAAGTAGCTATTATCCCCCTGCAATGAAACTGTATTATTCTCATCTGTTATAAAATTTTGGTAAAGAAACTATTGCTAAAATGGAAATGGCTGGAGACTAGTGACAAATGCTGGCTTTGTAGTACTCTAACTTACCTAGCAGAGCTGAAAGACATTTGTGGATTTGATTTTGAAGAACAGACTGATAATGGTGTCCGTTTATTTAGGCTAGAAATCCTATTTACATTAAAATACACATTATAACATGCCGCTGTGTATAACAAAATGGCAAGAGCCATTGTATTCTCAGGAACCCTAATTTATTCTTCCTTAATTTAGTTCTTGTTGCATTTATCTGCATTTTTCATATTGAGGAATTTTTTTTGTTCTGTATGTAGACAATAGAATGCAAGATTGTAAAGATGATGTGATTCTGCCGAGGTGTCCAGTCGGCCCTGTTTTCTCTGTCACTGAAATTACTCCAACTATGAGCACAATGGGACGCATTGTGTGCTAACATCTCCTTCATACATCTAAACTGGGGCGGGGGGTTAGCTGGAAGGACTTACATGTGAGTATTTCATTGCTTGTTTTATGGGGGAAAAGTCTTAAATATCATGCAGAGAAATGTGTTAACACCTTGCTAACTTTAGTTTCAAAAAGTCACAGAGCCCAAGAACACCCAGTTAGAACTTATATTTGACAGGGCAAACTGCCACAGGGGCTGAGTTTTCCTGTTTAAAAATTGAGATCATGAGATCAACTTCCGATCACTCAAAGAATTAGAAAACAAGCTGATGAATGTGAGGCTAATCCACAACCTCCACAGTCCTATCCTAAGTAGCTTATCACTAGAAATGCGCTTTTAGACCGTGTAAAGCCATATCACAATTAATTAGGAAAGCCCCCTGTGCGGCAGAGCGGGAATCAATGACATTCTGAGTTGTTTAGCTGAGTGTCCAAAGTCACCCTCCTGATCATGTGTTCGAGCTACATCTTGAGCCAGATGAACACGCACCGCTTATTTCTCTGTACTTCATGTGGCATTTTGCGGATAAGAACTAATCTATTTCCTGCATGGTTTTTTTTTGTTGTTGTTGTTCAATCACACATCAGGCCCTTCCCCACTGGCCTCCAAGCACTCCATGTGTAGTCCCACTTTCATCTAATTGTCCACGCCATGCCTGCTTTCTCTATACGCTGCACCAGTTTTAAGAACATCGAAAGCGGGACAGAGGGGAGGACATCCTATTGGGATTTTAGGTGAGAGAAGCATGGGAGAATGGGGAAATAGAAGGATCCAGAGGGTCCTAGAAACCTACAAGAAGAACATTATGATGGGCAGATCTGGGTCCTGGGGTCCTGCTCAAACTATGGCACCAGCCAAGGACAATATGTGCAGTAAACTTCAAACCCCTACCCAGACCTAGCCAATGGACAGGACATTCTGTGGAGTGGAGTGTAGGGTCTGACTTTCACACGAACTCTGGTGCCCCATTTTTGACCACGTCCCCTTGA
The DNA here is from genome assembly GCA_907169655.1 of Acomys percivali. Taxonomy (NCBI): domain Eukaryota; kingdom Metazoa; phylum Chordata; class Mammalia; order Rodentia; family Muridae; genus Acomys; species Acomys percivali. Next base: position 6,248,762 of record OU015748.1, read on the forward strand.
TGAGGAGGCCTGGCGGCACTCAGAGGAAGGATAGCAGGCTAACATGAAGAGACTTGATACCCTATGAGCATATACAGGGGGAGGAGGTCCCCCTCAGTCACAGTCATAGGGGAGGGGAGTAAGGGGAAAATGGGAGGGAGGGAGGAATGGGAGGATACAAGGGATGAGCTAACAATTGAGATGTAATATGAATAAATTAATAAAATATTAAAAAAAAAAGAACATTGTGACACTTCAGCACCTCCCAGCACAGCACGCCCCTCCGGCCTTGCTGTGCTCTGCACATTTCCCCATCAGTACTCTTAAATGAACTGGCCCTCCTTTGACCTTTCATAAGAGAGACTTTGTGCCCCCACACAATCTAGGTGGTGGCTAGATTGTAGCTTTGGAATTCTTTTGTGGATATAATTTTCACCCCCCCCGTCCAAAACTGTATCATAAAATCAACTAAGAGAAAATAGCTCCCATAATACTTGAGCATTATGCTGAGTATACAGAATATCATTAGGAGTCATGTTATTGACTTTAAAAGAGAAAGAGTGGTAGTGTTTGGTTTTACCCCAGGTCTCTGGGCTATGCGGTCTCTGGTCTTCAAGCAGTGTAGGGTATGGGTTCCATCTTACGGGGTGGGCCTTACGTTAAAGTCCAGAATCCACCAATAGGAGTAGAGAGCAGGACAGTGTCACAAACTCTGACATCACATCACTGCTCTTTTCTCCCCTTGGTCGTTGTGTGAGCACTCTCTCAGACGGTATATCTGGCACCATCTGGTCTGTATGCCATTGGCTGTGTAAGTACAGACTTGTACCGCGTGGCTCCTTTAGTCTCATAGGTAGAGTTGATATCTTTTTTTAGTATTCATCTCTTTCCAAATAAAGCCACCCCACAATAAACCTGCATTTCCTTTAGGGAAAACTTTTAAAAATTGAACATTAACTGTCAATTAGATTGAATCCGTGAATATGATGGTATTTCAGGAAGAACATACTTCCTACAGCCACATACATCAGCATTTAAGGAAAAGGTGACATACTGTTTGAGACTTTGCTTAAAACAACCCTGAAGGGCCTCCAGGAGAAAAGGAGGAGGCGAAGAGGAGTTCAGAGATGAAGCAAGATGTGTCCTTTTTAGATAGTTATCCTTCCAGAAGAAAATGAGACTTCAATATGTGTTGTGTTTTCAGTTAGCTTTTCTCAAAGGCTTACTTATCTATTTGGGGTGCATGCCTGTGCTCAAGCATATGTACGTGCACCAACATTGTGCAGATGCCAGCTGGTGCCAGGAGAGGGCGCTGGATCCTCTAGAGTCTGGATTTATAGGTGGTTGTCAGCCACTTGAAGTGAGCACTGGGAACTGCACACAGATTCTCCCCAAGAGCAGCACGTGTGGTTAACTGGTGAGCCACCTCTTCACGCTCTTCCATTTAGTTTTGCATATGATTGAAAAGTTCCATAATAAAAAGTTAACAATAAAATGTAAGAGGCAAGCACGTGCGCGCACACACACACACACACACACACACACACACACACACACACACACAAATGAATGCTTCCTATAAGCACTGAGTTTTATTTGGATAAATCACGATTATATGAGAAAAATAATGATTCTTCTTCCCTGAAGCTAATTTTATATAGGGAATAAAAGTAAAGGTTTTTTGGAACCTTTTTCAGGATCGTCCTTCATGGTGGGTTATTTCTGCTAGACCTGAAAGGGATGCTATGTGGGATGGCTTTGACCTCTGTTCCCTCAGGTGAAAGCCTTATCTTTCATGTTTGTGTTGTCAAGAAAGAAAACTAGATGTGGTGCATTTAACTTACTTTCTCTGTCAAGTGAAATATTTTCTGGGCAGAGTAAAACTATGCTTCAAGTCCGACCGCCTGGCTACAAATGTAGAAGGAAAGAGAGGAATAACAGATGTAGTAAAAGTAATAGTTAATCCAAACGTCTGGATTCATTAATTCCCTTCCATCCAGGTAGTCGGCTGTAAAGAGAAACACCAATGGCAGTCACCTCCTCTCTGTCTCCTCCATCCTTTCACTTGCTGGTGGTTCCCTGAACTTCTACACTGAGCAGTTTGAGGGAGACTGTAACACCAGGGTCCACAGATGCAATTGATTGGTGTGAGACACCCAACATGTTGGCCACTAAGCACGGCATAGGGATAGACACAAGCCCGTGTTGAAGCCAAAAGAAAAGCATGAAAAGTATTTGCCAACGGACCGTGGTAACACAGCTGGTGTATCTCAAGAAGCAATCCGACAGGACTCCTTTTCTTGCAGCCTATGAATAAGCAGCAGTCTAAGCTGCTGTTGGCAGCCAGTTGAAAGTGTGCGACTATATTAGAGACCAATCCAGGGGAAAGAGAAGACAAAGAAGAGAGGGAGGGCTGTTTCCAGGACATTGCGGAGCCACTGAATCGAACATCACTTTATTCCCTCCCCTGACTTCTCAGTTGGAAGAAAACAATATGCTTTCAACATGGTTGAAGGTAGTCTGAGTTAGGTTTTCTGACCACAGCACCCTAGTGTTCTAGTTGAGATGTGCATCCGGACCACTGCGCTGACAGCACTGCCGTGCTCTGATGGGTAGCCACAATCTGTGTGTGTCTTGCTGCTTGCTTTCTCCTTCCATCTCAGTCTATCTCCAGATGGCTGAACTCAATGATGAGACCGCTAAGCCCTGATACACAGGTGCTCAGGAAAGTGGGTGGCAAGCTTCATGAAAAATGGATGTCAACATGACAATAAAACATGCAAGTGGACACAACACTTTACAACCTTGTACTGTGTACAACAGAAGTGGGAAAGTTAGCTGTGTCAGTTAACCTAAGTGGCATCCATTCTACCTCTATTAGTAAGTCGAGCCAAGAGGATCAGACGTCAGCTTAATGCCAAGGACTATTTGTGGAGCGTGTGTGTGTGTGTGTGTGTGTGTGTGTGTGTGTGTGTGTGTGTGTGTTCCACAGCTCACCTGTGAGGGCAGAGGACAACCTCAGACATTAGTCCTTGACTTCCACCTTTTTGAGACAGGGATCTTGTTACTGTTTCCCTTTAACACTCCGTATGCCAGGGTAGCTAGCCCGTGAGCTTCCAGGGCCTCTTCTGTCTCTGCCTCTTGTTTTGCTGTGGGAGTACTGGGGTTACAGACACATGCCGCTATCCTAGTACTGGTTCCGGAGGTTCAGCTTATGTCATGACAGCATGTCAAATACTCACCTGGTGACTCACCTTCCCAGACCCCAAAGGACTTTTTAAGCTTAAGAGGGAAGGGAATAAAAAACCCACAAGGAAAAGGTTCATTCCTCATCCCATTTGTGTATTAGCTTATTCTCTCAGTTCCTTATAATCATTTGAAAGGGACGTGCAAAGACTTTATACACACAGATGAGTAGGGAACCCAGGAAAAAGTATGTCAGAGGTGGGAGGGTTAGCACTCAAAAAAACATAATTCACGGAGGCAAAACTCCTCAAACAATATCCTAACTATCATGGCAGCCCAGGGCACGATTCATAAGGTCTTGTACTTAGCAGGGCACTGGCTAAAATTCATAGAGACTTTCTAGGCTGCAAAATATGCTTTATCATACTATTGTTGGAGAATAGGGAGAATTCACATCAGAAAAGCAGGGAATGCTAACTGCTGACCCCCTGGGAAAATATGTCTTGCTGTCATGATTTGTCAGAACAAAATACCTATAAACTGGTATTCCCAAATAAATAATTTTGAGTCTCTTCTGTATGTAGTCAAAGCAAAGAGCAAAAATAAAAAGTATCTTCCAGACTTTGAAGACCCAAGTCTAAAATGCTATGGTCAATTTCCCCCCCAAACACACTTTATGTGTTTTCCATTGTTTACAGAAAGTCAGCTGCACATCCAGTCCTCTGAAAGGGTTAGTGCTTACAGTGGATAGTTCTGCAATGTGCAACCTGTGGGACGTGCAGAAGGGCCCTGCACTGCAATGCTCTGTGGCTGTCCATGAACTAAAGTATAAAGGGCCAAGTTTTTAAAATAGTAAGTCTGGCCCAAAGTAGACCAGTGTGGAAGGTAGAGTACAGGTTTGGTCATGAAGAAAGTAACCGACCATAGAAAGGCTAATGTGACCATGTGCTACATGATGGGGAGCAAGGTGGGCCAAGAAGGCCCATATGACCCTACTAAGGTGATCTGTTTATTCAGGGACAAATGGGAAACTTATGGTGGAAATGATGAGAAAAGGTGAGGTTGAAAAACATTGTTGACTATATATATCTCCACTGACAAATAGATTATCTCTTAGTGAAATTCTGTACTCATAACTTCTCCATATCTCTTATTTTCTTCTTTGCATCCTCCCTGAAATCATCCATTTACATCCTAATCTCTTGAATCGTTTTCTCTTTTGTTTCCCCCGTTACTCATTTCCTTTGCCTCCTTCTGTCCTTACCCTCTGTTTGTTGAAAGTTAGGCTAGATTTTAAATGCTCTTCCTTGGGAGTATTCTTCTAAATTGTTTTTAAATTAGGCATTTCATTTATGAATTGTGTTCTCTTCAGAGGAGTTAATGGCATGTGAGCTATCATCTTTTTCTTTGTGAATTAGCCTGTTTTTTCAAAAACTTATCATCAAAATATGTACAAGAAAGGGTAATTATTCAACTCAAACTATAATTGTGTCTAATTGACACTCCAGAAATATCCTTCTTTGTAACATCTGAAACAATTTATTAAGGTTTTTTTTTTTGAGCATTGATTCATAGCTAGTGTATCACTCGTACCACAGAAAAGGCTCCTGACAACGTTATTATGGAATACATTCTATAGTGATATTATACACCAATTCTCAAAACACTACGAGGCAAATTCTTATGCAAGCCATAATTTTTTTTATACAAAATTGGGTTTATTTGCTATTGGCTGACTTGAGAAGCATCACAGTGGTATTTGTGATGTTCTATCATAGGTTCTCTGCTGCTCTAGGTTAGAGCGTGGCCATGGACAGCCTCACCATGTCAAGCTCTCAGTCACCCTCAAACTCTCAGCATCCTTCTCTGCTCCTCCCCAGCCTTTAATTGGAAAACACCCATCACCAGTGTGGAGGCTGCGCATGCCCGAAGATGCTCCGGTAGAACCTAGACCCTGTGCACACCGACTCACCTTTCCCCTTGGCTAGTCTAACTCAGTAAGGCTATAAATGCCTTGAAGACTGGAATCATAATAATAGCTTTACCAACAGTGACTTTTCAAACCTTTAAACAATGCCACGAAAGAGGACATATCCCCATTTTATGGATGAGGAGGACTGGATCCAGGGTTGTGAGACAGCCTTGCCCACAGCCCTAGAGAGGGAAGAATCCAGCTTCAAACCAGCAGGCTGACTGATACCATAGGCCACTCTCTTTACTTGGCTACTCTTCACTAGGGCGGAGGAAGTTTCTTTCTTTCTCTCTAATTTTTAAATTGAATTGAATTAAACTAAATTTTAGTCAAAGCCTGAAGGAATCTTAGTCATCTGAGGGTATAAAATGTTAACACAGTCTCTTTCCCCAATACGCTCCTAATTACTTGGGCCCATAGCCATCAATACAGTTGTGATGAGCACCAGGAAAATGTGCAGAAGCGTATATGAGAACTATGTATATTTTATGTCCATTTGAAAAGCAACACTTTATCACACCCCTGGGAGCTTCAGGGCATGGCTCTGCATATAAATAGGCACACTTACCGCTTTAGACAAATGATTCTGGTGTGACACTTAGCCCTGCACTGGCTTGTGCTGGATCAAGTTTGACTTGAGTATTTTAACAAGGAGGAAGATGTGACTGGACTGAGCAGACGCCTGAATTTTGCAGAGGTGTGACATCAGCATCATGCATTCTGGGTCTGGGCACAGCCGTGTAGAAACCACAGACCCCAGTTGTTATTGGTTATCTTATTGTTATTGGTCTACCTGCTGGGTCATCTGTATAATGTCTTTATCATCTGTCTGTCTGTCTGTCTGTCTGTCTGTCTTCTGTCTGTCTGTCTCCATGCCTGTCTGCCTGTCTATTGATCTCTCTGCCTACCTGCCTGTCTGTCTATTGACCTACCTACCTACCTATCATCTATTTATACCATATATACAATATCCATACCCTTTTAGATCTGTAACTTGTTTGATCACTATGATCTTCCTGAAGGATTTGCCCCTCAAATATCGTTAACCTGTGAATGACTATTTCTCCATCACCTTCTGGCTTACAAACCATCCACAGCAAGCTAGGACTTGCCAAACTTCTCTCCATGCTACTTTCAAGACTTGGAGTGAATAACAGCCAGGACGGTGTCTCCATTAGAGCCCAGCAACCCTACCACAGCAGGCTCTGAGTATTGCAACATGGTTGAGGCACAAGAAAAATACCTTAAAATAGCCTTATGAACATGAGAGAGGTTCTTGAAAAGGAAATGAATAAGTCCCTTAAAGAAATCTATGAAAACACAAACAAACAGTGGCAGGAAATGAATAAAACCATTCAAGACCCAAAGTCAAATTTAATCAATAAATATAACCAACACTGAGGAAAAATTGAAAATAAAAAGTTCAGAAACTTGAACAAGGACCTGAGAGGCAAGCCTCATCAACAGAAAAAGGAGAAGAAAGAGAGAAACTCAGGAGCATGACTGAAGAAATGGCTTCTTCTGTCAAAGTAAATATTAACTCTAAAACACCTGCAAGCATGGGACATCAAGGAAATCAGGAACACCATGAAAGACCAAAGCCAAGAACTACAGTGACAGAGGAAGTGGAAGAAACCTGGGCCAAAGGTTTATGAAGTATTTTCAACAAAATCATAGGATAAATTTCCCTAACTAAACAAAGATGCAAATCAAGGTATAAGAATCATACAGAATAGCAAGTAGTTTGAGCCACAAAAGAAAGTCTCCTCAGCACATAGTAACCAAAACATTCAATGTACAGAAGAAAGAGAGAATGATAAAAGCTACAAGGCAAACTGTGGTGATGCACTCCTTTAATCCCAGTACTCAGGGAGGCAGAGGCAGGCAGAGAGCTGAGTTCAAGGCCAGTCTAGTCTACAAAGCAAATCCTCAGGACAGCCAAGGCTACACAGAGAATCCTATCTTGAAAACAAGCAAACAAACAACAAAAAACAAAAAACACCACCATCAGCAACAACAAGAACAAACAAACAAACAAACAAACAAAAAACCAAACTAGAAAAATTTCAATCACAATAGATGGATAAAATAAAACATTCCATGATAACCCAAAATTTAAGTACAAGTCTAGCCCCACAGAAGGTGCTACAAGGAAATCTCCAATGAGAAGAGATTAGTCACACTGAAGAAAACACAGGAATAAATGATCCCAGACCAGCAAATCAAAATAAGGGACACACATACACATACTAACAACCACCACCACCACAACAACAAAAACAATGTGATATCGGGAATCAACAAACCCAGCACACTGATATCTTTCAACATCAAAGGTCTCACTAAATCCCTCCTCTCAGGGTGCAGGTAACCCTGGGGAAGAGGAGGCAGAAAAGTGCACGAGTCAGAGGGATGGAGAACACCAGGAGAACGGAGCCCCTTAAGTCAACATGATTAAAGATCATATAAGCTCACAGAGAGTGAGGCAGCCCACACAGGTCTGCACCAGGATACATACACACACACACACACACACACACACACACACACACACACACACACGTTTGTGTGTATGTATGTATATGTATGTATGTATGTATGTATGTATGTATGTACGTACGTATGTACGTATGTATATATATATATGGCTTCCTGTTATTATATTCTGTGTTTTATTTAAAAAGTGGTTTAATATTCCATTCTATATCTTTATTTTAAAACATAATTGGTTCTGTAGGAGTCAATTTTTTTTAGATTATGAAACTACGGTAGAAGGATTATGAACTTTCAAAATTAAAATGAGCAAAGATTATATTTCAATGGCAGGACATTCCATCTCCTCTTCAGCCTTGGGACATCCTAGTGAAACTGTTAGGCCCAGGAGCAAGAGGAGGGCTCCTGGGATGAACCTGCACAGTGAGATTTGTTCTTCATTTTCTGGGCTGCTAACTTCTACCTTGTTTGCACCTTAGGATCATCAAAATTTAAAGTTCTGCCATAATAACTACAAGTAAGAAAAATGAACATGGAAGACATTGTATACTTTGAAAACACTTATTTTAATGTGTTTCAATATTTTGTAATTGATTTTTCATACTTAAAAATAACACTCTTTTAAGTGATCTTAGAGAGACCACTTAACCATTATTATCCATTATTAACTAAAATAACAGTCTTTTGAATGACAAAATATTTGATGAATTAGCACCTTAACACAAATGTATTATTTATTCTAGGATAAATATTGTATTTGAATTAAGTGCAGTTTGATTGCCTTTAAGTTCTCCAGTTGCATGTGGAATTCATATTCACTCAGACAAAACACTAACATGAATAAGTACAGATAAGAGTAATAAGCATTAGCTTGTGGAGTCTTACACCCATGTACCACCTTCTCATACCTGCGGTGTAAACAGGACACCCCCACCTACAGTTACCAGTTGCCAACTACATGGTTTCGTCACTTGCTCCCATCATCCAGGTGGAAGAAAGAATCAGCCAAGTGATGTGATGCTGTGCAATTCCTGGCTATTTCCATGACTTGAGTTTAATATCAGCACTTGGGAGGCAGAAGCATGGGGGCGGGGGTTCTCTGTGAGTTCGAGGCCAGCCTGGTCTACAGATCGATTTCCAGGACAGCCAAGGCTACACAGAGAAGCCCTGCTTTGAAAAAAAAAAACATAAAAAATAAATAAATTAAATAAATATTGGCTATCATAGGAAACAATGGAGATTTTTGTTTTATTAGCTTGAAGATGTCAGACTAACTACTAAAGGAGGGGCCCCCGTGGGTGGAATATGGCTTCTACGAGAAGCTGTGAAAGGAAATTTATGAAAGGAAGTGAGGAGCGGCTGCAGGTGGGAGGGTTGCTCAGGAGACAACATCCATTAAACTCCACAGAGCCTCCCTCAGAGTTTCCACTGAGAAAACCGGTTTCTCCTTTCTCTGAACTCTTGTTCCAGTCGTGATTGCGCAACACATAATTCATCTGCAATTATGTAGGGCCTTGTAAAACATCTTCTATTGTCAATCATTTAAAACACTTGTTCCTGTAAAAGTTAGCTCTTTAGTTATTAATAGGTTGAGAGACTGCTTTGCACAAATCATGTAGGTTCTAACAGTCCTGGAAGTAGGGATTATGTCTCCCCATTATTGAGGACACAATAGGTGTTTATTACTATTGGTCCTCCTGATCTAGCTTTCCTTGGGATTAAAGAGGCATAGTTTTTTAAAAGTCTGTTTTGTGGGAGCGCAAATTTTTCTTAGGGTAAATTTTTGTTGTTTAATTAATTAAATTGATGCTTCAATGAAAACACTGAAGGAAAGTAGTTTTAATTTCTTCAAGAGCATCTAACTATTTATTTAAAAGTAGGCTCGAGGATGAAACAATATTTCTTTCATGCTAACTGTGAAAACAGCGATGTATTTGATGCTTCATATAATCGTCTCATTTAATTTTATCCCAGGGCTGTTCTTCCTACTGTATTTTATGCATTTACCTTACCAAATACCTTTGGGTAGATGTCTTAAAAAAATCATTAAGACTCCAACGTTCACAGTATCCTTGCTGAGTGCTATCTTTGAAACCATTTGGTTGATGAAGGAATGAATGACCATTTATAAGTTGAAGGACTGAGAAGTAGTAAGTGTAAGTAAATTGTTGGGGATCACCCATGCAGTGATTGACAGGACTGGGTTCAAACACACATCTCTGCATCTTCAAATCCAGTACACACTCTACAGTAAGTTGGAGACCTCAGGCATCTAACTACAGCTAATCGATTCCTGGCAGGGGAGGGAGGCCATGGAGGGAATAAACTTGATTGACACTGTAATTCTGTCTAAAGCTCAAGGGTGTTCGAAGAAGTGCCACTCTGTGTGAGCGCTGTGCAGAGCCAGGCCTTGCGCTGTTACGATTCCTCTGGCAAACTTTCCAGCCTTGGGTCACTCTGATTTCTGAGTTTCTTGTACTTATTCTTCTCCAATGAGTTGATAGCAAAGATGGACAATAAAGGTATAAAGAAGAAAGGATCAAAGAGAGGGAAGAATGTCTGAGGCAAACAAATTGTGTCACACAAATGATTCTGTGTATTTTCCCCCACTGGACTTTGTAAGCACTCTGCATGGATAGCAGACATTGTCTGAAGGCACATCCCTAATGCAAACACCGTTTCCTAGCTCTACAGCCATTGCTTTACAACCCAGAAGACATCTAGGGATGACCTACCCAATGCAAGGCTCTGGAAAGGTCTCCAAACTGCTGTGGTCTGTTTGTCTATACACGCAGTGTTGACTGAGATAACCATGCTTCTTTGTCATTGCAGAAATGCCATCTTAGCCAACCAATCTGAAGTTGCTATGACCTATGTTTAGTGACTCCTTCTTTTCATGTTGGCTTTTCAAATACCCGAGAAAATGCCACTGAGCCCAAACAACCATTTATAGTTATTGTTCGGCATAAGCATCTCAGAGCCTTCCATAAGGCAGTTTCCACAGTTTCTTTCTCATTTATGAGTGGAGCTTGGAAGACATAACAACAGGATAGCACTCACTGGGCATCAGGGAGAAAGTATAAACGTTCTTCTTTCATTTTAAACATGTCTCTATTGTTCAGCTCATAACAGATCTTTTCCAGCCTCGATAAAAGTATGATTTTTCACACAGAAATAGCTGGTCCATTTTTTCTGCCTTCTGGTGTGTGTGTGTGTGTGTGTGTGTGTGTGTGTGTGTGTGTGTGTGTGTTTAGTCTTCCTTTAAGTGTCCTCTTTTTTTTATGTACTCCCACTTTCACGAAGGCTTTCTTCTTGTAAAAGAGTCAGCATTAGAACGCAGCAAGATCTGATTTTCACCCTTGCCATACAGAAATGTCTCTTATCTTGATGTCTGCCTTGTCTGTAATTATATCGCTCCATTTATAAAGTTGAGCAAGTTTCAAGTTATCACAAGAATGTATTTCAAATTGTTCAGAGCTTCCCGGACAGGGAACAAATTAGGAACTATTTAGATTCAGATAATTTTACACTATGTCTCCAGAGTAAGACCAAGCCAACAGAATATTGGGGGCTTACTGATATTCACCCATTTGTTTCTGTGTGTATTTGTGTGATTTACCAATTACTTGGGTTGCCCCTCACAAGGTGCATATTGATCTTTTTCTACTTATTTTGGGTCTTAATTTATACATATTTTCTAGAGAAAAATTCTTAATCCATTCAGAGCCTTCACCAGCTTTTTGGGAAGACTGAGGATGTCAGGGAAGAAGAGAGAAAAAAGAGAATATATATACATATGTGCATATATATATATATATATATATGTTTGTGTGTGTGTGAGAGGGGGGGGGAGGTCTGAGACAGTAAGCTTATATCAGTAACTCTTGGGAGAGGAGAGACTGGTAAAAACAATGGAACTGGAAAAGCAGAAAAGAGACAGAAGGAAGGACTTATAAGACATAGTAAATAGCTCAGATTTCATGGAGAAATGAGATTTGATGTGGTAAGTTGTGTGCAAAGCATGGAGTGGGCTGCAGTGGTGGGGGCCTGCAAGGCAGCAGTCTGGAGGCTGCTGTCATGACAGTGTATGGATTAGGTGGCCGGAAGACAGAATTAAGTGGGCGAGTTCCAGAGGTGCTGAGCGCATACTATTGACTAAATTTCAGAGAGAAGAAAGCAACCTGGACAGTGTGTCCATCTTTCCTGCTTGAACATGATGCTGATGCTACTTTCTCTGTGTTGAAGGGCATTGTGGGAGACTGGGCAAGAAGGACTCTAGTCTCTTGAGTGTTTTCTCTCTCTTGATTACTGGATAATGACAGGACACTACATGTGTGATGTGCATTTTCTTTTTCTTTTTCTATCACCCAACTCAGTGCCAGGTATTAGCTTATACCCAACTATTTAGCTTTGTGGTTTCCATGAAACTGTAGTTACAGACAGGTGTGAGCTGTTACGCGGGTGCTAGGAATGGAACCTGGGTCTACAGCGGCGCTCGCACCCATTGGCTGATCTCTCCAAGCCCCTCTAACTCACTTTCAGTGAAGTAAGATAGACCACCGCATACAGGAGACTGGAGATGTGATGACCCTGGGGCACCACTTGAGGAAAAATGCAGGTGTCTGCTGGAGCGGGACTGAGAAAAGAGGCTGTGTGACTTGCAGCTGACAAAGCTGGAAGAGTCCAGACCATCTCATCATGACCACAACTCCCAGCTGACTCTTCATCTCCTTCCGGTCCCACCTTCTCTTCCTCTTCTCCCCTGTTCCCCTTCCCTGGTCCTCATCAAGGGGGCGCTCTATGATCCATGTGAGATGGTTCAGCCCATTGTGGGTAGTGAGATCCCTTGGTTAGTAGCCCTGGGTTCTATAAGTAATCAGGCTGAGCAAGGCACTCCCTCCATGGCCTCTGCATCAGCTCCTGCCTCTAAGGAGTTTCTGTCCAGACTTTCCTTGATGATAAATTGTGATGTGGAAGTGTAAGCTTTCCCGCCCCGCGCCTCGCCCCCCCCCTCCAAGTTGCTTTGGTCATGGTGTTTCATCACAGCAAACAAGCTCTACCCAAGACACCAAGATTCCATTTATCTGTTAAGTCATGTACATTATCATCCTAATTTCACTGGCATGTAATTTCCTCCATCTCTATCAGCCTGGGGCACATTAGGATCTCCATTTTGAAAGTGAGGTAATTGAGATTCTAATAATGTCAATTCCTGACCCATGGTTCTCACAGCCAGATATTAAACCCAGACATTTATCACTCATAACCCATCTTCTGCCTTTCCAACTGCATCACACATCATTAGCACTTTTCTTTATTTTTACTCTGTATAAGTAAAACAGAGAAAACCTTTCTACCTCTTTTGCAGCGCTGGGAATTGAACCTACAATTTCATGCACAAAAGGAAAGTCCTCTGCCACCCAGCTACAGTCTACCTAGAAAGTAACCGTCAAAGAGTAATGAAGTATGGGTGCTTAAGGCAGGGGATGAGAACCGCATTTGAATTTCGAGCGTATTTCTTTTACCTTATGTTTATAACCTACAGTAGAAATTTGCTTGTCACTTAAATTAAGTTGCTGTGGTCTTTGCAAATAAAGTTGTCTTATATTTCTATTGAATCTATTAGTTGAATCAGCTTATTTTATTTCTATAATTCAATAAAACATGTTGCTTTCATTTTCTATCCCCAGGACACCCTTGTAAACAAGATGCTTCTTGTAACATATTTTTTTTTTGCTAGCAAAAATCATTTAATAAGAAAATATCTGCAATCCACAGCAATATGTGCTGACAGCCTTCTAACCATATTTGAAATATGAAGGCAGTGTTTCCAAGATGACTCAAGCCAATTGCTTTAATACTTCAATAAAAATAACTGCTATTAGAAGGCTCAATTCTGAAGGCACATAATTCTAATTCTGGTTCATAAAATTTAATTTGGATTTATTTCAGGATAATGACCATTGAGGAAAGTGTGTACTGAAATGGCCAGGCACCTGGGTAAGGACTACTAATCTGCTCTGAACGATTGCTGGGCTCGAGCAGGATGGATGGCCATATATACACACACACCATTAATTATTGGAAGGCATATTTTCTGTGACATTGGACTCAAGGTGCTCTATTCAAACACCTAGCTCAGCAGAACGCCTGATACAGAGCCTTGAGGTAAATGGCTTCATAGCAAATTGAATTGTCTTTGTCTCTGGCCATACGGCTTGGTCTTGTGAGTCTACTTTTTCCTCCTGCTATATCTTAGATTTAAAAAAAAAAATGATAAATGGCTATAGTTCCAGTCATCTACAAGATGTCAAAAACATAGATAGTGAATTAAATACATTAAGAACCCTGGATCTGGAAGGGGACATTGAATCTATTTTTTTTTTTTTTTCTGGGCATAGTACTGGCTACTTGATCATTAAGTCCAATGTCATTCCAGTGAGGCACAGTAATATATAGAAGATATACCTATCCATAGTAATTACAATTCTTCCTTACTGAAAATCTACTGAGCTCCCACCATTCCTACTTTGTTTATGAGGAAAACCAAGGCTTAGGCTTGGAAACCCTTTTCCAGGCTCACTCAGCTGTTGCGGTTTGATCCCAGCTAAGAGAGGTGCTCTTCAGGGATGGTGCAGAGGTGTTGGAAGTACCTGACTTACACAGGTGGGAGCAAAACTGAAGTCTTCCTTCATGGAAAGAAGAATACAATGATTAAGAAAACAAGGAACAAGAGTTAAGAAAGTAAGAACTTAGACCTAAAACGAGGAGAGTCAAACTGGCGAAACCAGAACCAGCCAAGCTAAGGAATTAGATGGAAAATACAGTTGTCCTTGCAATCACTTTAATAGTCAGCTGAGTTTCATTCAGGGTCAGCTGGAAGTGGTCATGTATATTTTCAATTCAGTAGTATTAATGTTCAATATACATAATGGCACTGAGAAATCTAAGGCTATAGCATGCATTTAGTTGGAGTGGAATGAAAACCATTAACATTCACTGGCAATATTTAATTGCTTTCCTATGGTAATTGCAGACATATATACAAATTAGTTTTTATTTGGGTGATGAAAATATGAGTAAACTCTACTAAAATGTAATTTTAAAAATAATGATTTACTCTCATTTTAGTCTCAAGTTATCTAAGTCCTTCTTCACTCCTTCACTAGCTCACGCGCTGCTTTCTGTGTAGGGGCTTTTTTGTACCATTTTAAATATACAGAAATATGTGGGACACTCCATCTGCAGAGAGTTGCATGCTGGTTCTTTTTTAATCTTGGGAGACATCTCACCCGGGAGGTGATTTATGGCCCTGCTTCCGTAACCTTGGACATGTCTCTATCTTGCACATTATTGATAAAAGGATTCAGCTCTTGCAGTTTGAGATTCGAAAAAAACACCATCATCTGGAAGAACCCAAAATATAGTTTTTTGAAAGGTGTAATTATTTCTGGATGAGAAAAGATAGACATTTTCACCAGTTCAATTTTTTTCTGTAGTCCCATGTTGGTAAAAGGTATTAATAATAATTGTTGAAGGTAAATTATCCTCTCAAGGACTTGAGATAAATGTTTGATTGGTGGGCCTTGTCCTAGATAGTAAATTACAACTGTGTCTAGAGGAAATCATAGCTTGGTTTTTTCCTTTTATTTTCTGTGTTTAATATACTGGTTGGTGGGTGTAAGTTAATTCAAAACAACATTTATTATATGTCTACAGTGTGCTGCCAGGTCCACTACTGAGTGTCCAGAATGCAAAGGTTAGCAGCATGTGCACTCTGCTTCCAAGAACCTCACACTCTCAAAGAATCAGCAACATATGATGTGATTGTGGGTCACACCGAGAGCCTCCCCACAAAGCAGAGTCTGTAGGAAATACACAGGCCTGCATGGATTCAAATGATCTTAAGTGAACAGTGGTGTGTGTGTGTGTGTGTGCGCGCGCGCGTGAGCGTGTGTGTCTATGTGTAGGTATATATACATAACTGCAGGTGCCAATAGAGGCCACTATAGGGGTCAGATCATTACAAGCTGGAGTTACAGGTAGTTGTAAGCTATACAATATGGATGCTAGGCACTATGAATCTGCGTCCTCTGTAAGAACAGTACTTGCTCCTAATTTAGCCATCCCTCTAGCCCTGATTTCTCTGATCTCTTTATAAGAATTTGATTGGCTATCACTTAGTCTTAGCTCAGGACTCTTAGGTTATAGACACAAAAATCTATTTGATCTGTGCACCTCCTGTCAAGGTGATGCAAATAGAGACTTTTTTCTTCCTTTATGTTCAGATTGGGATAGTTGTTTCATTCTTTACGTTCATTTTAATTAAGCCCTTTGTTTACCAGTTCACCATGATTCAAGGTGGTCCCTCTATATGGAAAAATGTATATATATATATATATATATATATATATATATGCACATACATAAATGTCCTGTCCTTGATATCTAAAAGGTCTGCCATTACTAAATTAACTCATATTCAGAGAACTACATTGATCTATAGATACAGATTGTAAAGGTTATTTGAATGATCACGTGGGATCACTGTGTTCTGAGCACTCATGCCTGGGGAGATCTTCCTGTTTATATAACCACATAAGGGAGACATTAGTATAATCAGTAATCATTTTGTTCTTCAATTTCCAAACATAATATTGAAATATCTTAGCTTTATGACTGGTGACATTGCTATTTCTTCTCAGATGATATTATCTGGTATATTGTCACTGTTGGATAAAGGTATAATATGACTTTAAATCAACAAGCCTCAAAAAGTAAAAAAAGTAAAAACAACAACAACAACAACAACAACAAAACAACAACAACAAAAAAACCCTGACAATAATATAAAGAGTAAGTAACAGCTATGCAGAGAGCAATCTATATTGTAGTTAGTTAAATGGTCACCTTAGGACTCTCATCTATTTTATTCACCCACTCATCTATCTATCTATCTATCTATCTATCTATCTATCTATCTATCTTTTTATCCATCCATCCATCCATCCATCCATATATTTAATTATCTGTTGGACCTTTACTAGGTCCAAGGTATTGTTCTGGGAGTGAACAAGACCAAAATCTAGGTTTAAGAAGCTAACTCTCTGGTTATGTTTCATCCACTGTGTTCTATCTCACAAGCTACAAGTCTCCCACACTGTGAATAACTTTAGTCTTAAAAATACTTGTTTTTCGGGAGTGTGTATTGGGTCTTTCTTAGGGGTTTTATGTTATATAAATGTGTATGTGTAAGTTATTCTGTTAAAGAAAAACCAGGTATCTTAATACTTAAGGTCAAATCTGCTTTGAGATTTGTGAGGATTCTTCTGAGTTCTTCCATGCACTGAGCACATTTATCTTCCATCCTAAGACTAGAAGAACAGACCTTCCCTGTGGGGTTGCATTTCTGCTTGTATTCTAGGAACAGGCAAGTATTTGTAAACCAAAGGTACAACTTTTGTTTAGTCATTATTTTTGTGCAGTTATCATCATCACCTTGTCCTGTTTCATTCTTCCCCTCCTTCTTCCTCTTCTCCCTCCCTCCTTCCCTCCCTCCCTCTCTCTCTCTCTCTCTCTCTCTCTCTCTCTCTCTCTCTCTCTCTCTCACACACACACACACACACACACACAAACTCCATAAGCCGTGAACTATCTTTTCCTATAAGAGAAAGATAATTATAAACTGAGAAAATAAGCCTGGAATTACTAATGTTAGAAAAATGTTCGCTCCATTATCTGCACAGGCACATTCATGGTTGTGTGTGTGTGTGTCTGTATGTGTGTCTGTGTGTGTGTGTGTGTGTGTCTCTGCATGTTGTGTAAACTTGTGAGATAGATAGAGCAGAGGGAAGTTGTTTGCATGGAAGAAAACTAGACATCATATCTCTTGGGGGTCATGGGTTGGCACGACACTCTCATTGCCTTCCTTTTTAAAAATGACCTTTCTATAAAGCCTGATGTGACCTAGGCTCTTCTGCCACAGCCACCTGTTCACTACTGGGGCTGTGTCAGTTTCCTTTCAACTGCTGTGATGCTCAAAGCTTTTCTTACATTCGCAAATAGGACAACAGCCCTCTTCAAAAGGAGCCTCAGCGGGGTAGACATTTTTAATGTGAAAACAATTTTATTTCCTTCAAAACTGTCTTATTTTCACCATCATGATGAAACTCAAACTTTTAACAACTTTCAAAATAAGTGCCTGAGACAAAATAAGTGCCTATAAATTCATTGTGTGTTGAAGTCATGAGTGACAATCAGTGCTGTCCATATCAAATGAGCCCGTATGCTCTCTTAAAAGAGCTACAGCTTTATACTTTTTCTAGGCCTGGAATTGCAAACACATAAATGACAGCTTTCTGCAGCTTCTGACTTTATCATAAAAAGTTAATGCTAAGGGTATCTAAGAAGCACATTATGATTCTAAAGAATGACAAGAAATTTAATATGAGTTTTGACTGCTACATTAAAAATCTAGATTCTAAATATCAAATACTTTGAAAGGATAATGCTGCCTATATAGAAATACTGTCTGTCAAAACCTTAGTATATGTCTTAATTAAAACTGAAATAAAATCCATGAGTGATTCTTCTAGACTGTCATTATTTCTCTCTCTTCTGTTAATAAAATTATTCACTGAAAAGTAGTAGAGAAATCACTGCAAAGAGAATAAACTTCATAACTATGAAAATAAACAACCTAAAAAAAGAAAGTAAACAACCCAGAAATTTTACTTAATTATATTTTGTTTTGTGTGTGTGTAGCTATGTGTCTTTTTTTTTTTTTTCATTAATGCTATCAATCAATGAAGAGAGTCTTTCTTTTGTGAAAAAAACAAGATTATGGTTCAGCAGGGCCAAAGTCAAACACTATTTGCAAGGAAGTCTACAGATAAGGAAAATTCATGATTATAAGAGAAAGGCTAACCAAAGGTAAGCAAGCATTTATTGTCATCTGAAGAGTCTTAAGAGATGCTCCGTATCCTTAGAGGCTGGGAGAGAAGCTGGTAAACATGAGCAGAGTGTACCTGGGGTCTGAGCAGAGGGGAGGAAGTATGGAGGGCATAACATCATCAGATCTCCTTAGATATGGCTATCACAGGATAAAACTAGCTATGAATGTGAGATGTTCAGGGCAGTGGGGCAGGGACTGACAGAGGTGGGGGACAGATAGAATAAGGCGGGAGGCTAAGAGCAGTCAGAGTGTCCTATACATATGTATAAAATTATCAAAGGATAATTTTAATAAATATTATGATGAAATAGAGCAAAAAGTCCAAGTGTTTAAAAGTTCTCACATATAGTAACACACTACACACACACACACACACACACACACACACACACACACACACACTAACTAAAGAATAGTAGGATAATGCCTGGTTTTGTGTCCCTCAAAGGAGGACTTTGCTTTTTGGTTTTAAATGCACTATATTTAAGCAAAGAGTTCTCTTACCCATTCAAAGAGAAGCCAGTTCAGCTGTTTTAAAACAGAATCACCTCAGAAAGAGCGGAATTTCAAAGGGACGAGAAGGCTGTAAGTACACTATGAGACTATGTAATTGCTCTCACTCGTCCTTTTCTATATTCTCTGGAGGTTTACTGGAATCTATAGCATCTTTATGTTCACCAGAGGATGTGTCCATGTATATGTTGGTGATATTAGATTTCCCCAGCATAATTAAAGTGACCCATAGATCATGTGTTTATTTTCATCTAGAACTTCCAGTCTAGAACTCTCTTGACCTTTGGGATTTCCTCCTCCTGCTATGAAAGACCAAGGGCATATTACGCTTTATTTATTTTTTTAAAAAGCACCATTAGCTAAATGTTTGTGTGTGTGTGTGTGTGTGTGTGTGTGTGTGTGTCTGTGAACACTTTTCTGAGAGTGTTCATGTATGTCTGTGTATACATGTGAGTGTTTGTATATGCACATGCAGGTGTGTATGCATCTCTGTGTGCTTGTTTTCATGTATATGTGTATATGTTTACAGGCATGCATGTCTTTGTCTGTGTGTTTTTACATGTATACACGTGTCACTGCATGGCACATAGACAGCTTCTAAATTCTTACCCTGAGTGATTATAAAACACCAAGAACCCAATAGGATGTCCTCCCCTCTGTCCCATTTTCCTGGTAAGTGAAGGCTTTCGTGGGACATATCCCCCTTGGGCTAGTATGCAGATATAAGTGAGTATATACCATTTGAGTCTTTCTGCTTCTGGGTTAACTCACTCATTAAGAGCATTTCTAGCTCAATCCATTTGTCCACAAATTTCGGGAATTCCTTGTTTTTAATAGCTGAGTAGTATTCCACAGTGTATATGCACCACAGTTTCTTTATCCATTCTTCTACTGAGGGACACTTAGGCTGTTTCCATGATCTGGCTATTATGAATAAGGCTGCTGTGAACATGGCTGAGCAAATTTTCTTGTTGTGTGGTGGAGCATCTTCTGGGTATATTCCAAGGAGTGGAATACCTGGGTCTTGAGGAAGCCCTATTCCCAGTTTTCTGAGATAGCACCAGATAGATTTCCAAAGTGGCTGTACTAGTTTGCATTCCCACCAGCAATGAAGGAGTGTTCCTCTCTCCCCACATCCTAGCCAGCATGTGGTGTCTCTTGAATTTTTGGTCTTAGCCATTCTGATGGGTGTAAGATGGAATCTCAGAGTTGTTTTGATTTGCATTTCCCTGATGACTAAGGAGGTTGAGCATTTCTTTAAGTGTTTCTCAGCCATTTGATATTCCTCTGTTGAGAATTCTCTGTTTAGTTCCAAGCCCCATTTCTCAATTGGGTTATTTGGTTTGGTGGTGTTTAGCAAAGTAGAAGGATCCAGAGAGTTCTAGAAACCTACAAGTAGAACATTATGATAGGCAGATTTGGGCCAAGGGGTCCCGCTCAAACTAAGGCACCAGCCAAGGACAATATAGGCGGTAAACTTTAAACCTCTACCCAGATCTAGCCAATGGTCAGAACAGTCTCCACACTTGAGTGGAGAGCGGGATATGACTTTCTCACGTACTCTGGTGCCTCACATTTGACCATGTCCCCTGGAGGGGGAGACCTGGTGGCACTCAGAGGAAGGACAGCAGGTCACCGAAAAGAGACTTGATACCCTATGAGCATATACAGGGTGAGGTAATCCCCCTCAGGAACAGTCATAGGGGAGGGGAATAAGGGGAAAATGGGAGGGAGGGAAGAATGGGAGGATACAAGGGATGGGATAACCATTGAGATGTAACAAGAATAAATTAATAATAATAATAAAAAAGAAAAAAAACACCAAGAACACTTAGGAATACTTAGCTACTGGAGATGGTATGGTAACAAATGTGGTATTCAATCATATTTCAGTTGGATCTTTCAGAGCACAGGGAACTGTAGTAACGAGTAATTCACAGCTTTCTTCAAATGGTGAGAACAACAGAAAAGAGAAGGTGGGATTGAAGTAAACACAATTTCCACTGGAAATTTCCCAGCTGCCACTTAAAACCTATACCCAAATGAACAAGATGCCTGAAGGAAAACTGCTGTTCTTCCCTTTTCATTTACTAAGCTGTATTAACTAAACTGTATTAACTTAGCTAATGATGCTAAGATGTATTAACATGTCCCATGTTGGTTAATACACTCACACTGCCCAATGACAACTGAGCCGCAGCCAGCAGATCAGTGCCGCAGCAACGCCCATCTTGTCAGCCAGGAGGCTTGGGATGATGGGTCACGGAACAGACTGCCATGGATCTTTCTACTCGGTGCGTGTGCTTAAATCTTCTTCTTCACATCATTTGGAAGATCTCTGAAATAGTCAGTGGGTTTATAACTTGATAATTTCATTTGCAACATCCAAAGGTGACACTGGCAGATAGGAAGGTGGCTCTGGTTTATGAGAGCAAAAGCCAGAGAAAGGATATTCCCAGGGGCCTAAAACCTAACCTGCCAAGCCGGAGTCCCCTAATGATGCCTCATAACCCAGATGACAAATGACTGGTTGGAGGTTTACAGTTCTCTTGAAACTGTTGAAAGCTGTGCCTTGGGCACCGAGTTTTTATTCCAGCTGTGTCACTTGATTCTTAATTCCTTTTGAACCTTAGTGTTCTCATCTATAAGACAGGGACACAGCAGTTCTCAACTTCTTTTGTAAAGATGAAATCCTTGCTCGTGAACAGAGGTATTTTTTGCCCCCAAGAACATCTTCAGGAAAGAAAAAATAATTTCTCGTATTACAGTATTATTAGCCTGCTCTGTTCAGGATAAAACGGGAAAGAGCTATAGCCTAACCACAGGGAATGTTGTCCATGACGAGCAGTCAGTTAACTGTAAACCAGTGTCGACCTCCTCTGCCATCAGCCTTCACTGAATCTATGTCAGTCACAACATGGGCAAGTCTGAAATGAGGATTTGCACTTCATCTGAGATACCTGACAGATGACAGGTGGTGGGTGAGGAATCAGGGTGCTGTTAAGACATGGCAGATGGAGATGTTTGCTCAGCTCCATTTTGTTCATTCAGCCCTAATTCCTAAGGAGAAGCAAGCAACCAGGTGCAACCCAGCAAACACTGTATGTAAATCACATTCATTTTCCAATAGCACTTTCTTGTGTTTTTTTCCCCTTTATTTGTAGCTTCATAAGGTTCAAGTCACAGAGCACACACCAACTCAGCCAATGCATCTATTTATGTTTCCCCTTGGTTTGATCCTAGTTTATGTCTATTCCCTCAGGGTTTCCTCTCACATAATCACCCTCTCTACTTCTCTAGCCATTAGCTGTGTACAGGCCCTCAATGTGCCATGTTTGAAATGTTTGGATATTTTTACCTTATGTCTCTCCTCCTCTCCTCTTTTCCCTTGTCCACTTCTCTCCTTCTCTTCCCTTTAGTCTGCCAAGCTAACTAACACTGTATCTTCAAAGGTTAGGACCACTGCTGTCTCCTTGAAGGAATCTACCTGGACCTTTGATTTTTTTCCCCATCACTTCCTTACCATCATCCCATTCTATAGCACACACTTATCCGATTTCCTGGTTATTGCTCCAGAGCCATTTGAAGACAATGCACATGCCTGTCCCCACAGCAGACATCTGTTGGGTGCCTAGTATATGAAAGATGCTGCCATCCTCACTCCTGCTGTGGATGGAGTCTGAGTATGCACCCCATAATGTGTATCCTCAGTTCCTCCCCAAAATGGAGGGGCAACTCAAATAAGTGCATATGTGTAGTTAGTGCTCCCCAGGGCAGGACTGATGGACAGAAAATGGCAGATGCTCCATCATCTTTGAACTGACTTAACACAAGGCTGAGTACATGCTGCTGTGAGAACATAGATGAATAACGTGCTTGATCCTGCTGTATTAGAAGGAAAACCAAGGCGAAACATCCCACCCAAGTTAAAACTTGTGGCTTTTCCAGGGCACAATGATGGGTGGAATTCAGAAAGCTCCTTAGGTATCAAGACAGTGGGAAAGACCACAGGTTTGGACACTCTCTGAGGTAGAAATATAAAATACTTGAGATCAGTCATCTCAAAACGAGGGGCTGTAAAATGGTTAGTAAATTCTACACAGACCTGGTAAATATGTACATATTTAGTGGACTCTGTGACTGATTCTGGAGAATATTTCTAAAATACAGAAAGATAGATTGTTAAAAATACATAGTATGTATTGGTGCTGTAATGACAGCTCAGTGGTTAAGAGCACTGGCTGGTCTTCCAGAAGACCATGTTTTTTTTTTTTTTTTTTTTTTAATTAATTTATTCTTGTTACATTTCTATGGTTATCCCATCCCTTGTATCCTCCCATTCTCCCCTCCCTCCCATTTTCTTCTTATTCCCCTCCCCTATGACTGTTCCTCAGAGGGATTACCTCCCTCTGTATATGCTCATAGGGTATCAAGTCTCTTCTCAGTGACCTGCTGTCCTTCCTCTGAGTGCCACTAGGTCTCCCCCGCCAGGGGACATAGTCAGATGTGAGGCACCAGAGTACTTGAGAAAGTCAAATCCCTCTCTCCACTCAAGTGTGGAGACTGTCTTGTCCATGGGCTAGATCAGGGTAGGGGTTTAAATTTTACCGCCTGTATTGTCCTTGGCTAGGGCCTTAGTTTGAGCGGGACCCCATGACCCAAATCAGAAGACCATGTTTTATTCCCAGCACCCACACAGAAACTCACAACTGTCTGTAACTCCAGTCTTGGGAGATCTAACATCATCTTTTGGCCTGTGAAGCTACCATATGGTAAACAGAGACATAAGCAGGTAAAAGACTTATACAGGTAGAATAAAATTTAAAAACATAAAAGCCATGAAATTGCATATTTAACTTTTAAATGCTTCTTATCTATCTATCGATCATCTATCTATCTATCTATCTATCTATCTATCTATCTATCTATCTATCTATCTATCTGTGAGTGTATGCATGTGTGTGCAATTGGGTGCTTAGCATATGAAAGCTACTGTCATTCTCCCTTTATTAGTCTAGGTGTGCAAACCTTAGTGCATATTTTCAGCTCTTCTCCAAAATACAATGGTAACTCAAATAAGTGTAACTGTATAGTTAACTATCCCTGGGCAGGACTGATAGGTGTAAAAGGTGAGGGGGCAACTGGTGGACCTCAGTTCTTGCCTTCCATCATGTGAGTGCTGGCTTTATACACGTGTTGTCAGACTTTGCTGAGCCACCTTGTCAGTCCCCAAGTTTTGCCCATGCTGATGCATTAGGCAAGAAATTTAGTGGGCTTCTTCTTGCATTTCCCAATCACTGTTTATATTTTTTTTAGAACGATTTTCTGATGTGAGAAGAAGTACCTTTTTCCTCTTGTTAGCCGGCAAAGTCTTTCTTTGTTTGAAGGCTGACTTCTTACTCCAAGACTCCTGCTCTCTGACTCCGTTGCATCATGCTTGGGTCACTGCAGCTGTACATCTCCAGCCCCTTCTATCCCCACCTGCTGAGAGACATCAGGCTCTTTCTGCAGAGCTTAGCTTCAGCGCTCACCGCTCTACTGACCTGTGTTCTCTAGCTACTGTTTTTCTTCCAAACCAAAGTTATGTCCTTATTGCCGGTATCTCCTCGGCATTCAACATATCTAAGACTCAAAGTCCTCACTCTCCCCGTGACCTTCTTCAGTTGTCAGAGTGAGCGGAGGCACTCCTATACACCAACTCTGTAGTTGATGCCCGAGAGGCCAGGGTTTTTAGAGATTAATATCCAAGTCTTAGCAATACAATCTGAGTCTTCTTAAATACCTATACCTATTACTATCGTCTCCTCTAGCCCAACACAAGCGCACGATTTCTGCTTTTAATCTGTCAGCCTTCCAGATGCTCCTTCTGTACTGACTGTGTTGTTGTTGTTGTTGTTGTTGTTGTTGTTGTTGTTGTTGTTGTTCTTCTTCTTCTTCTTCTTCTTCGTCTTCTTCTTCTTCTTCTTCTTCTTCTTCTTCTTCTTCTTCTGACTGTGTGTTCTTCTAACTTATTGTCCAGATGATTGTCCCGAAACACGATCTCAAGGTTTACTCCATTCTTTGCCACTGCCCATGCCACCATATTCAGACCAAAAAGGACCAAATTTCTTACCATAATAGCCAAGGTCGTATCTGTCCAGCCCGTGCACACCCATGCAGCCCTGACTCTTAGCACCACCCTCTTGAATGATGCTCTCTGACTAACTGAGGTTCCCTCAGAGACTCCATTTTGCAACCCAGTGATTCACAGTAGGTCGCTGCGAGATCATTGTTGAATGAGAAAGAAAGGTACAGCTAAAGGATTGGCATTCTAAACTTATCAGGCTTCGTGTCAAAGCATTCTGAGCCTATAAATAGTCCCAGTCTCCCTCTCTCTTCCTCAACTTCCCCCCTCCCCTATTCCTCAGAAAAGGGGAGCCCCCCCAACACATCCTGGCACATCAAGTTGCACTAGGATTGAGAGCATCCTCTTTCCCTGTGGCCTGGCAAGGCAGCCCCACCAGAGGAAATTGATCGAACAGCAAGCAACAGAACCCATGTCCGAGAGAACCCCTGTTCCCCTTATTTTTAAAATGGTTGTATAAATGACTTGGGGTGCTTCCCTAAATATTTGTCAAATTAGATTTCTCAAGATGAGAGCCAGGGAACCTTGCATACACTGAGGTATCGTTCAACTGTTTGAAAAACTTTTGTGCTTAGCTAACTTGTGATATTTTGGTATATAACTCAGAAATCATTTTTCTTCTGGAAGCCCCAAGCTCCTTCTCTGGGATTTGAAGTATCCTTGATCAGTAGAGTGTTGGTGCTCAACCTCACAGATTAGATAACAGCTGTATATCATATCTGGTTTTCCTGGAAGAATATGAATGTTAGCTTTCTTTTTCCTCACTCTACATGTTTCCTAATTCTGTGCCTGATCTAATATGTGAGAAACAAATAATGGTGACCTGTATTTGGATTGGAGTTTGACTTAAGGTCTGACACATTGCTCATGTGAGTTTGTCTGCAGGGTCACACAGTCAATCTCTGAAGGGTAGATGGCCTGTGTCTCTTTCACTTCTCATTTCCCTGCAGGTTCTAGCACTGTTTTTTTTTTTTTTTAAGTGTCGATTCTGTTCTATTAAATGCTTACTGAATTAAACTGAAGGGAATGCAGGAACAGAGAGAAAATTAAGACACAAAGAAATTAAGATAACAAAAGCAATCTACATGAGAAAAGTCACTTCAGCCAAAAGGCCCTGGACAATTATTTAAAGTAACTACACTATCTTCAGGGACTCTTTCAAATGCACATATTTAATCATCTCATGTGTAAGTCAAATCTCAGGAATAATTAATTCAGTGTCTTCTTTGCACACTGGCTTTCGTTAGGTGAGGCTCATCGGTAAGGCAGCTCATGCTAGCACATGCTTGTGAGTGCCAAGAACAAAGAGAGATTCCATGGGCTCCCTGTGGTGAAGGGTTTTGCAGTTTGTACCATATCAGTGGGATTCAAAGAAAGCTTGGGGCAGAGGCTCCAGGTTGGCTGGCTTCTAAGGAAAACACTATTGTGTATTCTGGGAGGCAGCTGCTGTTCAGAAGCCACAAGTAAGAGTGCCCATGGTTCAGGTAGAGATAGTCTTAGGCTTTGATGCTGATGGTTAATTGCTGACTTAAACAGCAGATCGAACCCACCCTGTGTGATTTGCTAGGATTTGAGTATGTAAGTAAAAACAGCAGCTTTAACTTTTGTAAGGAACCCAATGAAGAAGAAAGACAGGAGTGATGCGCTCCAGACAAAACGCGGGAGTTCTTTTGTATGAGTTTTCTCACACTCTGCATAGAAATCCCCTCAAAATACCTCAGAAGAAAACGTGATGCGTAGGCCTTGGCCATGATGAGGAGTGTGCTTTTTCTTTGAGGGTTATTTAACACTTTCCATAATTTTATTACAAATGGTTCCATAAAACGCAACAGTAGGTTATATGTTATATTAGGAGGGACAGCCCATTTCTGAGTAGTATGGTAATTTGTAAAACTAATGGGCATGTTTATGAACATAAAGGGTTCTGAAAAATAAATAAAATATCTTAAAAGGCAAAACTGAGGCAGCCAGTATGAAGGGACACGTTCTTCTGGGAGACCTAAATTTAAAGATAGTTACCAAACTGTGAGAAGGTGGCCCTTCTCAGTGCCATGTGGGGAGAAAGACAGAGCAAACAGCCTGGTGTGAGGTGTGAAGGTTGGAAGCCTGGCCTGGTGTCCTCTTCCAGCACGTCCATTAATTAGATTTTTTTTAAAAATGCCCCATTCCATATTCATGGAATAAAGTAGTCAAAAATCTACAATTTAAGATTCTGCCCAAAATTTACAATTTTTAATTAAACTTAGTAATTTGGCATTCAGAGGTGAGAATATGAGTCCAACCCTTTCCAATTTGTCATGGCTTCTATGACCATGAAAGAAATTGAAGATTAGTTGCAGCAATATTAGCTCTGAACCTCACGAAGCGTGTTGAACTTCACAGGCGTGCCTGTAATGCACATCTTTATGTTGATTTTGCTGTTTTCTTCTGGAATGTTAGTTTCGAGCAGATGATTAATGTCCTAATAACTTGTGTTTTCGTGAAACTCTCTGGAAGAAAAAGGCTGCTTTTGTGTATTCATCCTGTCTGCCTGTCTTTGGCAGTAGGCAGATCTGATCTGGGGATGAATATCTTACATTGGTCAACACACAATGGCTCTTTTATGTCTGGGTCAGGTCTTCTGTCTGTGACAGAGGCCCTGCTATCACCAATCAATGAAATGCGTCTTGTACTTTAATGAGCTTAACATTCAACAGAGAGCCAGAAAAAGCCTTTGTTTTTGTGAAGGACACAAGACTCACTGTCCCATCCTCCTCCACTCCAGGTAATACTCATGGAGACACACACACACACACACACACACACACACACACACACACACACACACGCACACGCACAGGCACAGGCACATGAGTGCACATGTATACACACGCACATGCATATGAGAGAGAGACAGAGACAGGGAGGAAGATACAGAGATGCAGGGAGACGCAGAGAGATGCAGGGAGAGGCAGAGAGATGCAGGGAGAAGCAGGGAGAGGCAGGGAGAGGCAGGGAGGGGCAGGGAGAGGCAGGGA
>OU015748.1:6287656-6300321 GCA_907169655.1 Acomys percivali
AGGAAGGAAGGGAGGAAGGAAGGGAGGAAGGGAGGAAGGAAGGAAGGGAGGAAGGGAGGAAGGGAGGAAGGAAGGAAGGGAGGAAGGAAGGAAGGGAGGGAGGAAGGGAGGGAGGGAGGAAGGAAGGAAGGAAGACAAGTAAGCAAATAAAAAAGTGTGAGAGACATGCTTTAAATGCCACAAGCCATTCATGACTTATACACCCTTTCTACTAGTCTTGTTTGAACTTTTCACTCTGTTTTGATTGTGCGAGCTGAGCTAAGGTGACCTACAGCTCCCATGAGCAAATCACTCACTGGGATCAAGATACTGGAATTGTGGTCTTTTTCTGGATGCATGTTGTTTTTATGCACAATAGATGGTTGAACAAATTCTATTCAATATGAGCCAATAACTAGTAATATGTGAGCAAAACAGACAGACTTTCTGAGATGTCATATGTAGAACATGTCATTTATGTCACAAAAAATGAACCTGCCTTATCAGAGCTTTCTTCTCTAGACCTTAGGTGCTGTACGAGTCAGAAATTGCTCACCTACGAAATGTGCCCCGTTTTATGATTTTTTTTTCAGACAGAAGCTTCTAACTAGATCATGATGTGTTCAATTTACTGAGAAGCATTCAATTTATCACCAAATACGACTGATCCTAGGGAAAAAAGACTTCTTAAAAATAGGCGTTCATTTTTGACAATTCCCCTTTGAAAGCTACTGAAGGCCAAATAACATTATCCTCAAGATCATCTTCACAGACCTGGCAACCCTAGAAGGAAACCACTCCGGACCAGCTAGCCTGATTCTGAACACTGCTCAAATGATGTCTCCCAGGACTTCTCAGATTTCCGAGGCCAAGCTCTTATGCTTTTTTCCCACACATACAAAGGCAGTTAACGCAGCAAGCAAAGACAGGCACACATGGCTACGCTCTTCGTCTCCTCAGCCTTCTGACTATAAGCCCTGGACTTCCTTAGACATAATGGATCTCATTAACTTCTTGTTGTAAAAAAAAAAAAAAATAATAACATTTGTTAAAACTAGCAACTTAATAGCTGTATCTGGACATTCAGCTTCATGCTTCTCAATGTCAAAGTCAGTCTCTACAATGAACTTACCATCTGTGCAGACTCTGAGTATAGTTTCTATGAGTCTTGCTTCCATTAATTCTCAGATATCTTTCACACAGAGGACTTTTTTTTTTTCCAAGTGCCTTCATGCCTGTATCTTGGCCTCTGCCCCTTGCTTCCCCTGCCATATTTTGGCCCCATGACTCCCACCTCTACCGACCTACTCGGCAGAAGCAGAAATATGGGGTATGGTGCATCGCTAATTAAAAAGTTTTAGCTCTGGGGACAAACTGCTGGAAAAGCCCAACCTGAGCTCCTTCCTGAGGTCTCTGCCCCCTCCATCCTTCAGAGACACAGACTGCAGGCTCCACACAAACTTGCCCGGACTGGAGCTCCTTCGATACAGAGGTTCAGACTGCTGGTGTGACCTCAGTGTGGTTCCTTCCTACCCTCGGAACCTTAGCTCCATTTTCTCTACACCCGCCCCCCCCTGTCCCCGTATTGGTCATAGGCCAATGCTTATGTCTTCACACTGCCCACTAATGCTACTCCATCCCTTTCGGTTGCAGCAACGCCCATCCTCCAGGGTTGCCATACCTCTTCAGATGTATCCCTACACAAGACTCCTTAATCCTTTGCTTTTGTTCGGTGCGCTCCCTCAAGGTTCCCTCATGACTCCTTCCCTCATGGGTAACGTATCATGGATACTAAGAACAAGAGCAATTCTGGGCTTTAGAGCCATTTGTTGACTCAATGAACGGGCTCAATGAGTAAGATGTGTGCTATTGATGGAGGTGGACGGAGAGAGTGGGAACTGAGAAAGTGAGAACAGCCTGAGTGGCTCGGAAATAGATGAACCACAGCCGAAGCGTCACGTTCTAGTTGGAGACTGCATGACTAAACACATCCACTTGAAATTACACTCCTAAGGGTTTCTCGTATTTTTCAAAGGACTACATGAGGGGACTATTAAACGTCCTATTCGGAAAGGTGCTAGGCTCTACGCACTTTTGAGAAGTGAAACTTGATTTTAATTTTGTGAATGACTTCTCCCCATTGTGGTGGTGTTTCCTGTTTACCTCAGTAGTTTGGGGAAACTGTACAAGCACTTCATTTCATATTAGCAAATTTGTACCAGAGAGGCTTCCGGCCTAATAAGAACATTCTGTGATCTTGCTTTAATCTAATATTTGTCTGACTTCACCCACTGGATAAACAGGCTTGTTAATATCAAGCATAGTCATTTCCCCCCTCCCAAAGGGGATGCTGACCTTGTGAAATGTAATCCTACATCCTCAGAATCAGCATCTAACCTATTACTATCTATCCGTTACAGGAAGGAGTTCTTCCTTCTGTTTCCCCTCTCTCCCTCAAAAGCAAATACATGTATAAGCAAACACCATGAAGTTGTTCAGAAGCTCACACAATAAAGGGCTGCTTTGAAGCTCCTGTCTCCCAGTTTCTGGAGAAGAAAAAGATACAACAAGAGATATCTCATGCTGACACTTATGTCACTGCATTTTAGAAAGGTGACGAAAAGCAGTGGGTACCGTGTGCTTCTTGCAACATGCAAAGTCTACCGAGTGTGAGGTATATGAAGTAAGTGTGTATGTCAAATAAGCAAGATGCTATGGCAGGAAAAATATACATTGACATAATGAAGAATTAATCACTTTTTGTCGGTGCTTATATTTAACAAGTTTTAGATTTTTAAGCTTTTAAAACATAGCTGTCAAAAATTTCTGATTAAGAAAAAAAAAAAAAAAAAAAAACGCAACATGTCCATACATTTCATGACTTTATTTTTTGGATTTCATTGCTCAAACATTCATTTTTAATATGTTTTCAAAAGCACAGTTCTGTGTTTTTGCAGAGGGGTGTTTGAATGTTTGCTGTCTCTGTCTCAGAGTCTTATTTTTAAATTCTAGCTCTCAGTACTTTGAAAAGATTCACTAGGTTCGTAATATAAACCATGTGCTGAGAAAGCTAAAGTAGCGGGAGAAGCCATTTTAAACAGGGTTGGAGCTTTCGGGTCAGATGGTAGAGAGGAGGAATACATTATCCTAAAGCCGCAGGGCCCTTTGCACGTAAGACAGAACCTTGTAAGTATTTCAGTAATAAACAACTACAGAAGCAAACACATCCTGTAACAAGCCAGGCTCTGCTTGTACATTGGAAGGGCGTCAGAAGCCCACCAAGTGAGTAAGCGTGGCTTCCAAAGTGCCCATTGATAGTCCACATCCACAGTTTCACATAATGTTGACGCTTTATCTGCAAAATGAAGAAGTTGGAGAGATTTTTTTGCAGCAATTTCAAATATGGAAATAGCTCCCTTCTGGCTGATTTACGATGTGTGTAGAGTAGTGAATGGAAGAGCTTGAGTTCGGCCCAGGAACACTTTTTCTCCAAACAGCAGTTCAGGCTTAATCCAGCAGAGTGGTTTCATCTGCTTTCCCCTCCCCCTCCTCCCTCGGCAGAACTGCTCGGGAAAGACTCCTGGTCAAACAGGAAAGTTGGCCAACAGGCTGGTGCTTTCAGATGGCATCCAACCCAATTACCAGCGCTGGACACTGCCAAGCCTAACACACCTGAGGGAGGCTGTTATTTATATTACACACTTTAAAACATTGAGTAAATGTCATCAGCTCCCAGAGTTTGAAACAGTGCGGACAGTTCAGGTCGTTTAGACATGACGTAGACACAGGTTGAGCAATCTGAATGTCTCATTTGTAAAATGGAATTAAATGAGGTTTTATAGAGGGTGGGATGAGAAAACCTGCCAAAGGTCCAGTGGAACACATTACACACCAATAAAAAAGCATCATTTATAGTTTAGTTAAGAGTTAAAATAGTAGCTTTCATTTTTATGTTGACTGGAAATAATGTTTTTTTCATTGATGTTTCTGTAGTAATTCTGTGAAAATAATGTTTGGAATAATTCTTACGTCTTTATGTACCACAAGAGGATTGTCTTTTAGGGTGTTCTATACATCACACTAGTAGCTTTAAGACTGTTTAACTGTAGCTGGTCTTGGTGGCACATCCTGCAACCTCAGCACTCAGGAGGCAGAGGCAAGTGGATCACTGTGAGTTTGAGGCCAGCCTGGTCTACAAAGTGAGTCCTGAACAGCCAAGGCTACACAGAGAAACCCTGTCTTGAAAAAAACCAAAAACCAAACCAAACCAAACAAACAAGATTATTTAATTGTATAACCATTCACTCTCTTTCTCTGAATGAAACATTATGCTAAATTGCAAACATCCTTGATACAACTCATGACTTGAAAAATATTGACTGAGATCAATATTGATTTAACTGGAGTTTCATAGAGATCAGGTGTGCAAGGTTCATGGCTTCATTTAAAGAAGAGTAAATGAAAAAAATAAAATTAATCTAAAATAAGTTATCCAGATGACTAACAGAAAACTGCATATTCATAAATAGCTGTGCTCATAATTATGTTGGCTTCTAGCTCTCCTTAACACTGACGACACTTAAATAATGAAGTAGTAAATACGTATCTATCTGGTTTCAGGACAATAGCTATCCAATAGTCATCACATTCATATTAAGTTGCTCTTATCACTTATAAAAATGGATGATTATAGCTAACATTTTTTTTTCATTTTGTATCTAGAGTCATGTCATGAACTGAGATTTGGATGTGAGGTAAAAACTGTAACGTGTGATGGCACAGTAGACAATAATTATCCATACATAGATGGAGAGAAGAGAAGGAAGGCCCCATGTGTGCTTCTGTGCCAGGCATTCGTGCATCAATCATAGGATGACTACCACATGGGTAGAGGGAGGACTAGGGGCAGGGGCTGCTGCAGAAGGTTGGCGGAGGACAGCGCAATGCCACATGCAGAAGTCAAGGCACGTGTTAGACACGGCTGGGTACCACTCAACAGTGAAACACTCTGTCCTGGACCTGTGCCCAGCACTGGCTCTCTGGTCACATCCTGCATCTCATTTTCCCTGGGGATTGTTCTTCCCTCTGTGTTTATGGTGCCTCTGTGGCTGTGAAGTCTCAGTCTCTTTCAGACATTTGACCTGGGTCACCTGAAGACAACGGGGCAACCAACAGAAACTGAATTGCAGGAATATGATGCATTTCTTCAAGGTGGGGCAGCAGGGAGGAAGCTCACCTGAAATCACACTCTAGCTGTTCCTCCTCCATTTGTAGCTCCCTCCTCCCCACACTTCAGGGTTTACATCTCCTACTCACAGACCTGCCCTCGCAACCCTCCTTGATCCTTCAGATCCAGGGTCAGTTTTACTCAGTTGCTGTGCATACATACTATGGTATTGTGATCCGTTCTGAGCCAAAGGCCTTCACTGCTGTGAAATGGCCTTCATTGCCTTCAGCTACTGAGCCCACACCTGTTTCTTGCCAGCTTTTGATGAAAAAGGGAAACACGATATATTAAATATACAAGACAAGTAAGTCTGGAAGTGCATCTCAACTTCATCCTGATTTGAGAGAATTCCCGAGAAGCAACTTGGCATCTTAGAGTTCAGGAATTATGGTAAATGACTGAGACTGCCTTGTCCAAGGATGCTCTGAGGTTCATGGGATGCAAAGGAAAATCCAGGTGCAAGCGCTCTGCAGAGGTCCTTTGCTGAGCCCAAGGGCTCCCGGCAATATACCATAACTAGTCTCCCTGCCTCTGCCTTTGGCCACCTGTCTTAGAACATCGTGATGTTCTTGAACGCCCAGAAAACGAGACGTTCGACTGTCTACACAGCCTTGTTTAGAGAAGGTCACTGGTGCTCTGGAGACAGGTTGTAATGGTTTAAAGAATTTGAAATTGGAAATTTGCATGTTGACTACACATAGCCTTTCTGGAAATTTAAGTGATAAAAGCTTATGTCTGTATTTATTTATTTATTTATTTATTTTTACCACCCTGAACACATGTTTATTCTTTTTATTTTCATTGAAATATATGGCTTTGAAAAACATTTTTAAAATAGTATCAATAAAAACTACATAAATTTTGCTTGTAAATCTAGATACTATCACTAACATATTATAAATGATTTATTCAATATTCAATATTTTAAATTTGTATTTAATATTTTATTTTATTTTATTATTTTGTTTATGTCTGTATTTAAAACAAAGGGGACTAACACTGTCAAGCCATCAGCCTGTTAGCTCTCACAAGCAAGTATTTTCCTGGTGCGCAAGGCATGGTACCTGGGGGAGCTCCTGCAGTCTCTCCCAGGTGCCACTGCTTGCAGTGATTTGCAGTGGGATGACTCCCATTGCAATAGAGGACAAATGCTGTAAGCCAGAGCAAACCTGCCCCACCCTCCCACCACCACCCCAGGAGCTGGGGGCCAATGAAGACCGATGGAGGAAGCCAAATTACAGGAGTATTTTTCTCTAGCCAGGAAGTAGCCAATGATGTTCACCTGTGTTTACCAAAGCCCTTATTTCCACACCAAACCTCCAGGTCTAACTGCCTGGTCCTATGTCACACATCAGGCTCCACTCTCTACGGCACTGCTCCTCATCCCTAACCTGTCTCTTTTCCTTGGCCACATGAGCATCCATTCTAGAACTGATCTAGTGCATGGTTGTGGGAGACAGTACTCGCTGTGCTTTCAATATAATCATGCTTGTCTATGCAGCCCCTGTACGAAGCCCAATGTTTCAGAATGATTCCCTTCCGAGTCTGGAAAAGTCCAATTCCAGGGCCACCTCAGGACTTTTGCATTTGCTGCTGCTGCTTCTGTGATCCACTTTCTCTTAGTCCTTTGCCTCCAGCAGTTTAAATGAAGATTTCCCTGACCAAGCCATTCGAAGAGGCGAGTTCCCCCCTCCCTCTTTACTCTTCCCTGGTTCCTTTTCTCTATTTATTTTCCTTCTAAGCTCTTAAAGCAGAATGACCTGAGAGGGACTGATGTCATTGTTTATCACCACCCAGCAGCCTCTGGGGACTCCAGTACAATATGGAGTTCAGGCTTTGTTTTCTTCACTAAATCTCCCCCCCTTCCTAGACCTGTAACAGTTTCTACCGTACACAAAGTGCTCAGGGATATCACCGAATAAGTGAAAGTATGTGCAGGGAGTTTTAGTAAGGACTGATTTTTATAAACATGTCTGCACACATATATGCATGCATGCATGTGAACTGAGTGCTAATATCTAGGCCAGAATGCTAACACTTGGTGCTGATAGACACCCACCAGTGGATCCTTAGTTGAGACGTCTCAGAGAAACTATCTGAAGCAGTGGAGCTGGGGGAAGGAGGCATTTCTTGGGCATATAATAGTTTTTCTTTCCTCAGGACAACATATGGGATCCTGAACCCATCACAGAGCCAGGAATCCCCTGATCACTGAAAGGAAATCAAGGTGGGACTTCAAACTAGCTCAACAAAATGGCTGAACCCAAAGTCGAAAGAACCAATTTTAAAGGGAAGTGGGAATTTTAGTTAAACCAGAACATGCGAGTTTTCCTGTACAGAGACTTTCAAAACAAAACAAGAAGAAAATAGAAAGAACAGAAAAAATAGAGAGGAAATGTCATAGGCCAGGCACAGTGACTGGGAGGACAGTAGCGGAGAGACACTGCTGAGGCCCTTGGCATCTCTGTTCTTCTGCCTGGTCCCTCTAGAGCTGATAACTTATGTCCTAAGATCAGGGAGTTATACATTATGGTCTTCCTATTGTATGGGTTTTAGAAATAATTTGGGGCATGCTAAGGCAGAAACATCACAAATATTTCACATATACAATGCACATATATGTTAAACATTATTGGTTGTCCACCGATATGTATATTTTCATGTTTTTATGACTCTGTTAAAAGTTAAAAACACAAATTTTAAAAGCATTAAATGAGATTTACGAAGTAGTTACAAAATTTTAAAATTTAATATTTCAACATTATAAAAAGGTATTGATTTTCCTAATAAAAAAGAGACCGAAGAGACCATCATGGAATTAATTTTCCAAGTCTGTTCTTCCAGATGTATTTTGTGTGTATGTGTGTGTGTGTGTGTGTATGTGTGTACATCTATATGCATGCATACTTGTGAGTACTTGCACATCTATGTGTACATATCTGTGTGGGTGCATGTGGAGGACAGAGGTCAACCCCCAATGTTGTTCCTCAGGTGTCATCCATCTTGGTTTTGGAGACAGGGTCTCCAGAGCATGCTAAGCTACAGTGGTGGCTAGAGAGGCTCAGGGACCCACCTGTCTCTACTTCCCCAGAACTGAGACTACAATGTACCACTATGCCAGGCTTTTCACATGATTCTGAGAGATTGAATTCGTGTCTCCACACACTCATAGCCAGTACTTCAATGGCTGAGCCATTGCCCCAGGTCCAGACATATTCTAATGTTAATGAGGTAGAAAGGAGGCCTGGAAAG
This sequence comes from Acomys percivali, assembly GCA_907169655.1. Taxonomy (NCBI): domain Eukaryota; kingdom Metazoa; phylum Chordata; class Mammalia; order Rodentia; family Muridae; genus Acomys; species Acomys percivali. The sequence continues at coordinate 6,296,115 of OU015748.1, forward strand.
GAGGGTCTAGTGTGTAGAGATTACTTGGACTTGCTACTCTCTAGGCACTTGCTGAGGTCCAAGCATCACTTCATTTCTTTACCTCCTTCCTGGTTCTCTTTCTATCAGTGGGGCATGACACTGGGCCTGGAAAGGAGAGCATGCTGGCTAAACCTGTTTCGAATAAATGAATGACTTAGAATGATCAGGTTTGACTTAGTGGCCTCTGTTGTTTTCTCCCATGATTCTTCAGGAGCATGTGTAATTTAGATAACTGTACTCAAAGTCTTACACTGCAAGTGATAATTAAGACCAGGGGTAGAAGCCAAATTACAGGTATATTTTTCTTCAGTAATAATCAAAGCCAGAAAAGACACCCACCCTTGGTATTATTCACCTCCTCCAACAATGGCCTGGGATTTCCCACTTGTTAATGACATGGAGTCATTATTCAGAACACAACACCTTTGGAATTATAATGAAACCTGGGGTTTCTATGACCAAGCCACACTATGTGCCCAGTGCTAAGAGCAGAGTCTGCAAGGTGAAGTGCATAATGAGTCACTTTTCTTCACGTTACTAATCATTGGGGGAAGGACAAAGCTTTGTTAAGCACAAATCCTGGGCAAGTACATCAATACCAAGTAAGGAACAATGGTTGTTATGGAATTAATAAGACATTAGCATAGCTGCCCCTCACTGCACTGCAAGAGTAATTGAAATATTCTGAAGCAAAGTCACCTTGTGGCTTGGAAACATAGTATTGTATCGGCTTTAAAAACTGTTATGCTTTGTTTTCATTAAAATAATGATAATAAAAAAATGAACTTATTATGCTAAAGCCTTAAAGGCTAACAAAAAAATGTTGATCATTAAAAGTTATTATCATTTTCCTTAATCTAGGATGCAGAATGTTAGAGCAATGGCTGTTCAACCTCTCCTCCTGTCCCTGCCTTTTAACTGCAACCTTCCTCCCTCACACATCCTTTAAGGCAGCTCCAAGCAACAGTCATAATAGAATCATCCAAGAAAGAGAACATGGCAAAGAGTTCATCCCACAAACATGAAAGTTGAGTGCGAAGATTTTTGTGTTCAAGATACACGCATTTAAGAGATAACATGAAAAACGATTATCTTAGAGACCCTGACTCTTACTCCTCAGGATGACAGTACAGAGAAGACACCACAGGCTATGGAGGCAGCCATACCTAGGCTGTATGTATGGCCCACAGAAACTGCTTACCTCTCAATATATATATGGATTCAAGGCCGTGGTGGGGTCAGGGCTCAGGCTGAAGGATGAGTACATAGACTTATTTGTCCCTTTCCAATGCTCCTGGATATCTAGCATGCTACTGATAGGACCTGTTCAACTTTCTCTTTGTTTGAGTTTTTGGCTTCTTCTATTTCATTTATTGAAAATAGATTGTTTTCTCATACAATATCTCCTAATTATAGCTTTCCCTTCCCCTACTCCTCCCAGTTCCTCCCCAGCTCCCTCCTCTTCTAGATCTGCTCCCTTCCTGTCTTGCATTCGAAAGGAACAGGCTGCTAAGAGGTAACAATCAAACACGACAAAATACAATATAATAATATAACATGAAACAAAAATTATCATGTTGAAGTTGGATACAGCATGGCAACAGGAAGAGAAGAGTCCCAAGAACAGAAACAGGCATCAGAGACCCACTTGTTCTCATAGGCAAAGTCAAGAGTCCTATAAAAATACTAAGCTAATAGATATAATGTACATGCAGAGGATCTGGTGCACACTGGAGTAGGCCCTGTGCTTGCTGCTTTTTAAGTTTCTTGAATCTGAAGCTTGTATTGTGCCTTACTCACTATTGTCTTATTAGAATCTCCCTCAACTGTTGGCATGTAAGGTAGTAGATATTTCTTTAGCACCTATTGGCACATCTGGTATGTTGTTATGTGGGTCGGGTCAAGGTATGAAAAGTACCCAGCATTCCATAATTATTATATATTCTATAACTCTCTCCTCTCCCCTTGTAAACATAATTTAGTATCCCACCTGTATACAAAAGATAAATGGGCTGAGAAAGAAATTAGGGAACTAACGCCCTTCACAATAGCCACAAAAACATATTATATCTTGGTGTAACTCTAAACCAAGCAAGTGAAAGACTTGTATGAATAAAACATCAAGGCTCTGAGGAAAGAAATTGAAGAAGGTACCAGAAGATGGAAAGATCTCCTTTGCTTATGGTTTGGTAGGATTAATATTAAAAATGGTTATTTTACCAAAAGCAATCTATAGATTCAATGTAATTATCATCAAAACCACAATTCTCTACAGTCCTTGAAAGAACAATTCTCAACTTTATATGGAAAACCAAAAAATGTCAGCCAAACAATCAAACCAAACAAAAACAAAAATAACAAACAACAATAACAACAACACCCACAATAGCTAAATCAATCCTATACAATAAAGATCTTCTGGAGCTATGTCCATCCTGGATCTCAAGCTGTACTATGGAGCAACAGTAATAAAAACTGCATTATACTGTGATAGAAATAGAGTAGTAGATCAACGGAATCTAATAAAAAACACAGAAATAAACCCACACACCTGCAGACACTTGATTTTTGACAAAAAATCCAAAAGCATACAAAGGAAAACAGAATCTTCAACAAATGGGCCGGTCTAATTGGATATCTACATGTAGAAAAATGCAAATAGATACATATTTATCATCCTGCACAAAACAAAACTCAAGTCCAAGTGGATTAAAGACCTTAACATAAAACCAGAAACAGTAAATCTATTAGAAGATAAAGTGGGGAAGAACCTTGAACTCATTGGCACTTGGGGACAACTTCCTGAGCAGAACACCAATAGCTCAGGCTCTAAGATCAACAATTAATAAATGGGACCTCATGAAACTAAAAAGCTTCTGTAAGGCAAAGGACACTGTCAATGGAACAAAACCAAAACCACAGCCTACAGAATGGGAAAAGATCTTCATCAACTCTACATCTGACAGAGGGCTAATATCAAAAATATATAAATATCTTAAGAAATTAAACACCAACAAACCAAATTATCCAATTAAAAATGAGGTACAAAGTTAAATAGAGAATTCTCAACAGGAATATCAAATGGCCAAGAAGCACTTAAAGAAATGGTCAACATCCTTAGTCATCAGAGAAATGCAAATCAAAATGACTATGAGATTCCATCTTATACCCATCAGAATGGCTAAGATCAAAAGCTAAAATGACAGGACATGCTGGCGAGGATGTGGAGCAAGGGGAACATCTTATAAGTTATTCAACTTATTCAACCACTTTGGAAATCAATCTTGAGCCACTCCTGGGCATCTACTCAAAAGATGCTCCACCATACAACAAGGATATTTGCTCAATTATGCTCATAGTGGCATTGCTCATAATAGCCAGAAACTGGAAGCAACCCACATGTCCCTCAACTGAAGAATGGATGAAGAAGTTGTGGTACATCAACACAACAGAATACTATTTAGCTATTAAAAAGAAAGACATCATGAAATTTGCATGCAACTGGATAGAGCTGGACAGGATCATCCTGAGTGAGGTAACCCCGACCCAGAAGAACACTCATAGTATATACTCACTTATAAGTGGATATTAGCCACATAATACAAGATAATCTTACTACAATCCACAGACCTAACGAAGCTTAGTAACAAGGAGGCCCCTAGGGAGGATGTATAATTCTTATTCAGAAGGGCAAATAGAATAGACTCTGGAAGCAGTTAAAGAGAGGGAACAGGACAGGAGGCTTCCATAGATGTCCTCTGAAAGACTCCACCCAGCAGGGAATCCAAGAAGAAGCTGAGACTCACAGCCAAGCTTCGGCAGAGTGAAGGGAGTCTTATGGAAGAGTCGGGGAGTAGAATGTCCCAGAGGGACAGGAGCTCCATATGATGACCAACAGAATCAGCAAATCTGGCCTCAGGAAGGCCTGCAGAGATTGATGCACCAAACAAGGACCATGCATGGAGAGGACCTAGGCACCCTGCTAAGATGTGGCTGATGGGCACCTCAGCCTTCTTGTGGGTCCCCTAAAAATGGAGCAGGTACTGTCTCTGTCATGGATTCAGTTAACTGTTCTTTGATCACTTCCGGCTCGTAGGACTGCCTTGCCAGGCCATAAAGGAAGAGAGCAAGCCCAGTCATGATGAGACTTTTTTTTTTTTTTTTTTTTTTTTTTTTTTTTTTTTTT
>OU015748.1:6300421-6318224 GCA_907169655.1 Acomys percivali
TTTATTTATTTATTTTTAATTAATTTATTCTTGTTACATCTCTATGGTTATCCCATCCCTTGTATCCTCCCGTTATCCCCTCCCTCCCATTTTCCCCTTATTCCCCTCCCCTATGACTGTTCCTCAGAGGGATTACCTCCCTCTGTATATGCTCATAGGGTATCAAGTGACCTGCTGTCCTTCCTCTGAGTGCCACTAGGTCTCCCCCGCCAGGGGACATAGTCAGATGTGAGGCACCAGAGTACTTGAGAAAGTCAAATCCCTCTCTCCACTCAAGTGTGGAGACTGTCTTGTCCATGGGCTAGATCAGGGTAGGGGTTTAAATTTTACCGCCTGTATTGTCCTTGGCTAGGGCCTTAGTTTGAGCAGGACCCCATGATGAGACTTAATAGGCTGTCATCAGTTGGTAGCAGAGGAGGACTCTCCTTTTCTGAGGACTAGGGGAGGGCGATGGGGGAAGATGGAGGGAGGGTGGGAGTGAAAGGAGACGAGGGAGGGGGGTTATGATCAGGACATAAATGAATCAATTAAAAAACAAATTTAAATAATTAAAATACATTCATTTTACAAATTAATTACTAAAGGATTTAAGGACGATACATACATGTTAACAACTAGCCTACCTATTTTTATTAACCTTAGAGAACTCTAGATTCTAAGCATTGAGTCTTTATATTGTCTTATGATCCAGCTAAGTACCAAACGCAGGGCTCTCACTAGGAAATCAATACATATCATTACATTCAAGGCAAGAACCACCTTAGGATTTCTATAAATATTAAACTCTTAGTAAAGTGATAATACATTTTATTTACTAAAATATTATTTACAAACTGATTTACAAGATCAACAGCTGAGAGATCTTATCCATTAGAAAAATAAGAAACAGCTTAAAAATTTTGAATCATGTAGAGAAATTTGTAGATTTTGGTTGAAATTAAGAATTCTAGGTACTAAGACAATATTTTTTTCTCTAACAAACATAAGCTTTCTATGGGCCAACCCCAAACAAATACTCTAGATTTCAAAGTATCAAATTCTCCATGTGCCTACTTCATTTAGGGAATTGATGAACCTGTTCTCAATGGTGACATGTTCTGACAATAGAAGAGCAGTTGATTGGCTCAGTGGCAGAGCAATCGTGTCAAATGAATGAAAGTGGAAGCACTCCTCTCTCCTTGGTGGAGGAGATGTATTCTCAGCAATTCTCCCGGGATTGTCTCCCTCCACATCATAATACTAAAGCTCTGACCCCTTTCCCTCCGACTTCAACCTCATTACCAATGTGTTTAAAGTCTTTACAAAACCATCAGGTTCAAAAGGGAAGTGACTAAATGTCCACACGACTGTTAAAATGTATGGTCCTACCCACCCATCTAAGCACTTGGAGGGATGAAGTCTACCCTTCAAAGCAGTGATTTCATCCCACATACCCATGGCCTGCTTTCCCTAGAGAGTACTTGTCCGTGATCTGATTTCTCAGTTGAAATCAGGTCAAATATTCCCAACCCCGCTTTGACTTTAGGCTGGCTGGCTCCTGCTGCACCATTACCATTTATTTGTGGGTAGTCCAGAGTTGGGCCGGATTGATTCTTATCTTTGACTATTTACTAACTATATGATGCTCAGCTAGTCACTCTAGTTTCCTAAGTATTAAACCTATGACATCGGAAGATAATAGTACTAAACTTAGGATTGCTTTGAAGATTAATATAGCTGGACAGCACTCTGCTTTGCACTCAGTAAGACCTTAATAATTACTCTTTTTTTTCCTACTTTTGTTCTTTACCTTGTACTTTCCAGTTGAGTTGTGTACATTTCAGATGCAGACAGGGCTCTGATAATAGGGCTTAATGATAACATGGCTGGTTAGTCTTTGAATGCCACCACTTAACCTCGAATGAATACCCCTAAGAAAAGAATTTACCCTCTGCCCCATCTCATATTCCAATGGTTCTCACCTTCTTAATGCTGTGACCCTTTAATACAATTCCTCATGTTGTGGTGAAAACCAACAATAGAATTATTTTGTTTTTACTACCTAACTGTAATTTTGCTACTGTTGTGAATCATTATGTAAATATCTGATATGTAGGACAGCTGATATGCAACCCATGTGAGGCTCATGACCCACAGCTTGAGAGCTACTGGAATAGGAATTATTCCAGTCTCTCAAATGATAAAATCCAGTATCCTTTTAGGCAGAACTGAACTTTTTCATCTCAAAGCTAATATCAAATAATTTGGATTCAATCTTCCTGACCCGGTTTCCAATGGCTGCCTCTTAGGAATAAGGCAACAGAGACTGCTTGTTTTTGCTTATGATGAGCATTTCCCTTCCAAGTCTGTCTACATTTGTTCTGCTCTTGGGATGTACATTCCTTCTGCAGTTCTTTCTTGTCAAATCTTTGTAAGATATAACTTTCATCTTTGGGGTTTCTACATACAAGAACAGGATCTTTCTCAAGGAAAAAGACTGGAGACCTGGCTCTGCAAACCACAGAACCAAAACATTGCTGTACACTATTTGCTGTAGTTTTCACTTACAAAGTGGGGGTGATAGTGTTTTCTGTCAAGTTAGAGTGAAAATCTAAGCTGTGCGTTGAGGTCTCAGTTACTGGGGTAAAGGCTGACTCACATGGTATAGCCAGGTCACAACTATGGAAGTGCCCTCCCCCCCCAGCTGATGGGGTCTGAACATTTTCCTGGAGATCCATCATCAGCCTTCTTTCTCATGTCCAAAGGCTTTTATTGGCTTGATTTTAACACAGAGTAAACCAAACTATTAATATTGGATATCTTATTGTCCTTGAAATCATGGAAGTGACACGGCACTGAACATTGTACCAGGTACATGCATGCTTACAGTCATATATAAGACATGTTAGGGGGAGGAAGAATGGGGCAGTCACAGTGGCCACAGAGATAGAAAGCAACATGTTCTACAGAGCTAGAGGACAATGATGAGCTGAGAAATGGGTCACAGTTCACTCCATGCCTTTTCTTCCCTCTAAAAATTAGAAACACAACTTAGCAGCAAACACAAGAGTTGAAAAATTCCCACGTGTGTATTTTAGAAACAGACGCAACAGTGGCTCATATTTATGGATGAAAAGCCTGTCACAAGGAATCTACAGAGACCTTAAAGTGGAATGAGAAAATGACTTGCCTCTCAGGACACTGTTCCTTGAACCTTCCTTGAGACTGGTATATATATATTTCTACGTCTGAGTGAGTGTTGCTAATGACCCTATATGAAATGATTACCTTGCTTTAAAAAAAACACAACCCTTTGTGTCAGGTTCAGAATTTCCAAAGAGCATTAAGCATCTAATCAAACCCTGTGTGCGTGGGAGTAGCCAATTAACATCCCCAGCTCCAGCCCCCAAAGCTAGGACGAGCTAGCAGAGCATTGGAGTCAATTTCTGCATGTGCTGCCATCAGTGAAAATTAGGTAGCACTAGCTCAGCTGAATTTTTTTTTAAGGGGGCTATGGGGTGGTGAGAAAAGTCCGTTATTTCAGTGATCTGTATCTACAGACAGAAAAAGGAAATGCCATTTTTAATAAAAAGACTGTCAGCTCTAGAAGGTATCATCTGCGATGCTCCAGAGGCACATAAAGGATGTGCCAGTCATACTTAAGATGCTACCAACGCTTAACAGGAGAGCAGAGCCATAAAGACACACAGTGAGGAAGCAAAAGCCAGTGAGTAAGTTCTAAAGGGAAAGAATATGCATTTTCTAGCCTGTCACTGCCCTCTGGGGATTAAGATGATGCTATAGTGAGAAGACTCTGAGCCAAAGTGTGTAACGGGCACTTCAGGGAGGTCAGGGCCAGTCAGTCTGGCAGCAAGGGAGAACTCATGAGAAACGCAAAGATTAGCCTCAGTGCCACAGCACACTGCTGCACTTATATGCATTCGAGCAGTAGGAGAAGCTTCTCCTGGTTTTCTATAAGCTTGAAAAAATGTACTTTAGTAAGATATAATATATTTACAAATACGAATCATAATGTACAATATTTTATACAATAACTATATATTATGTATAATACATATTTACAGATCGGGATTCCACCAGGCACTTATTTGGATCCTAAACATGTTATAACAACATTACATTGAATGGCTTCAAAGTTCCTGATTAGGGTTCCTTTGATTACCTTCTTTTCAAAAAGGTGGAATCACCAATGCCACCATCAAGACTTCAGTTTCTTCTAAAGATTATAATACGCATCTTGTGCACGTGGCATTTATCTTAAAGCACCAAAGTGTTTCATGGATAAAAATAAAATACTTCATAGAGTTTATATTTCTTGGAAAGGGGAAAGATGTGTTTTGGAGCTAGCAGCTGTATGCTCAGGCAGTTCTTAGGCGAAGCTTGATTAACAGTGTGGAAGAATGTGAGCATGACAGAGTCCACAGCCTTGAAAAGGTTAAAATCCCTGAGGTGGGTGAAAATGCTCTTAATTTTTTAATAGAAAAGCAGTGTTTTAAAATCCTGAGCACCCCGGAGAAATCTCCATACCTGATCTCAAATTGTACTATAAAGCAATAGTAATTAAAACAGCATGGTACTGGCACAGCAACAGGCTGGTTGATCAGTGGAATCGAATTGAAGACCCAGATATGAATCCACACACATATGGTCACTTGATTTTTGACAAAGAAGCCAAATCCAGTTAATGGAAAAAGGATAGCATCTTCAACAAATGGTGCTGGTCTAACTGGATGTCTATGTGTAAAAAAATGCAACTGGTCTCATATTTGTCACCTTGCACAAAACTCAAATCCAAGTGGATTAAAGACCTCAACATAAAACCAGAGACAATAGGTCACTTAGAAGAAAAAGTGGGGAAGAGCCTGGAACATATTGGCACAGGAGACAACTTCCTGAACAGAACACCAACAGCCCAGGCCTTAATGTCAACAATTAATAAATGCGACCTCATGAGGCTGAGAATCTTCGTAAGGCTGGAGACACTGTCAAGAGAACAAAGCAACAGCCTACAGACTGGGAAAAGATCTTCCCCAACCCTACATCTGACAAAGGTCTAATATCCAAAATATATAAAGAACTCAAGAAATTAAACACCACCAAACCAAATAACCCAATTGAGAAATGGGGCTTGGAACTAAACAGAGAATTCTCAACAGAGGAATATCAAATGGCTGAGAAACACTTAAAGAAATGCTCAACCTCCTTAGTCATCAGGGAAATGCAAATCAAAACAACTCTGAGATTCCATCTTACACCCATCAGAATGGCTAAGATCAAAAACTCAAGTGACACCACATGCTGGCGAGGATGTGGAGAGAGAGGAACACTCCTTCATTGCTGGTGAAAATGCAAACTAGTACAACCACTTTGGAAATCTATCTGGTGCTATCTCAGAAAACTGGGAATAGGGCTTCCTCAAGACCCAGCTATTCTACTCCTTGGAATATACCCAGAAGATGCTCCAGCACACAACAAGAAAATTTGCTCAACCATGTTCATAGCAGCCTTATTCATGATAGCCAGATCATGGAAACAGCCTAAGTGTCCCTCAGTAGAAGAATGGATAAAGAAACTGTGGTGCATATACACTATGGAATACTACTCAGCTATTAAAAACAAGGAATTCCCAAAATTTGTGGATAAATGGATTGAGCTAGAAATGATCTTAATGAGTGAGTTAACCCAGAAGCAGAAAGATTCAAATGGTATATACTCACTTATATCTGCATACTACCCCAAAGGGGGCATGTCCCACGAAAGCCTTCACTTACCAGGAAACTGGGACAGAGGGGAGGACACCCTATTGGGACTCTAGATGAGAGAACCATGGGAGAATAGCAAAGTAGAAGGATCCAGAGGGGACTAGAAACCAACAAGTAGAACATTATGATAGGCAGATTTGGGCCAAGGGGTTCCGCTCAAACTAAGGCACCTGCTAAGGACAATACAGGGGGTAAATTTTAAACCCCTACCCAGATCTAGCCAGGTCAGAACAGTCTCCACACTTGAGTGGAGAGTGGGATATGACTTTCTCACGTACTCTGGTGCCTCACATTTGACCATGTCCCCTGGAGGGGGAGACCTGGTGGCACTTAGAGGAAGGACAGCAGGTCACCGAGAAGAGACTTGATACCCTATGAGCATATACAGGGTGAGGTAATCCCCCTCAGGAACAGTCATAGGGGAGGGGAATAAGGGGAAAATGGGAGGGAGGGAAGAATGGGAGGATACAAGGGATGGGATAACCATTGAGATGTAACAAGAATAAATTAATTAAAAAAATAAAATAAAATCCTGAGCACCTAGCTGCATGTTGCTGATCCCTTCTGGAGTACAAAGGTAAAGGGGGGCGGTCCCCCCCAAGAATGTAAATCCAGAGACTGTTACACAAGCAGACCCACACAGCAAATTCTACAAGGAAGCCACATTGACTAAGATGCAGAGTACAAGGTACATAGGCGAGAGGACAGGAAAGGAACTCGTTGCTGCTGGAAAATCAGAGAAGTTTTCACAGAAGGAATGACATTTCATGTGGCCACTGCAAAATAACTACATGTGAACAGAGCTGGTGCCACAGAGGGACGTATATGAAGAGAACATGGTAGTCAGATATGTCGGTGGACGCCTGAGTGCTCCAGGCTCAGGAGGCCCAGGCAGGAGAAACATGAACTTGAGGCTTGGCAAGGCGGGTCCTGTCTCAGATAGAGATAAGGGCTCAAAAAGCCTGGAGAAAGGCGTTTTCAGAGGATTGGCACCGTGTCACAAAAAGAATGCCTACAAACCAATAAGAGGGACACTTGGTCACAGATGGGAGCGAAATCTAGAGAGCAGGGACCAGAATCGCTGTTGAGCTTTTGGAGAGAGAGTCTTATGTTTAGGAATAACTGGGAATACACCAACTGAAGACAGAGGCTGCTGACGGGTGGTAAGATCTCTGACCATAGCAGCTATGGGAAAGGGAAATTCTAATGTTCACAGCCACTGTAAAAAGCGCATTGGCCACAGTTTATAAAGTGAAAACGTCCATACATGTGGTTCAGTAAGTACATGGTAAAGAATAAAGAACTGCACAGGAGTCTTTACTAATTTCACAAAAGGAAATGTGCTGTATGATCTATTGCCTAATTGTGTTTCTCTGTCTGCTTTATGACAGCATTGTCGGTTCTGCAAGTCAAAATTGCTTAATGCCACCTGGCACCAAATCATTTTTGCCTTTTAATTTTACCTACCTTGCTAATGATTTAAGCATCACCAAATAGCAAGCCTCAATGCTAGTGAGTCCCATTGCTTCCCCACCTGTGTTTAATGGTTCATCATCAGGTACAGTAGTCGCATCCACCAAATACAAGAGTCCACTGGTACCACATCTGCTCTGGGGATTTTCTCAGCCCTTAACTGATCATTCCTTTGTTGGTTAAGGTTGGGCCAATTGAAAGCCAGTTCTAGCATCCTATTTGTCTCAAAGTATTTTCCTTTGTGCTCTCATTTCTACTGCACATGTTCCTTCAATCTACTTTTCATGCAGTGGCCTGAGTCAAGCCCTGCTTTATAAGCCAAAGCACTAGCCCCTGCTCAGGAATACTCTACAACCAAGCCCCACTTACACTTCCTGGTTGCTCTTCTCTATGTTTTTTGACAATTTTCCCATGGGTTCTGACATGTGCCACACAGACAATAACTCCATATGGCTCTTCCTCATTGGTCTCTTGATCACAGACAAGAAAAAGCCCAGCAGACACCTGCTGCTATCCTTAAAGTGACACTCACTTCTCAATCCAATTTTCTTTTTAACCAGAGTGAAGAGACATTTGTTTCTGTCTGTGTTATACAAGATAATTAGCTTTTGAAAGCTCTGCAAATGATTATGTTACAACTGATGCTTTAAGGAGACCCTTCTACATCCATCAATTGCATGGCTATTGTAACAAAGGCACCGAGGTCTGCTGATGGAGCCACAAAGACTAAAACACTTTATTTTTAATGAGGGAGAGCTTCTGCAGTGTAGCAATCGATACTCATCACTAAAGAGATCTGGGTTGCCTTATAATTGTTACAAATTCAATTATTTCAGCAAAAGTAAACACAAGCTACAAAAATATGTTAAGCCAGTCTGGGCTTCAAATTCTTTTTTTTTTTTTCCAATCAGAAAAATAACTTAATTTTTGTCCATAACTCACAAGAATTGTGATTTATAAGTCACTACTACATTTTAAAAATTCATATAATTGAATAACAAAATCCATTTCCAGAAAATAGTAGGCTCTTTGCCTATTAAATTAAGAAAAATACGTTAAAAAGTTATTTCCTTCTTTATAATGTCTGGGATGTGTGATGTTGTCTGTTACATCACACTTTACAGTGAGCATCCCTGCACGCTCATCGCCCTTGAACTAGACAGTTCAAGTAGATCTCAAAATCTAAACCCAGACGCCACATTACAGAGTTTATCATCTGGGGAGAAGTGGAAGATGAACCAGTTCACAACTAGGCTCAGTGATGATAATACCGATTGGACAATTATGAGGAAGGCTATATTTCAGACATACTTGGGGGAATGAAGACTTGGGGCTGTTGTGTTCCCAGAGAAGTCATGCCCTCATTGCTAGCACACACAGGGGATTTTATACATAGTGTCACTGGCCATCTCAACGATCTGGCAAGACTTCATAAAGGAAAACATAACTTGCTGTACAGTGAAGCAACTTCCTTAGGGCAAGTAAGACTTTCGAGTTTCACGATCTGAGATGAAATGCCATTTAAAGAGAAGGGAAAATAAAGGAGGGTCATCACCTTTGAAAGAGAAAATTGCAGTATGAAAGAGGTTCTGCCAGCTACAGGATAGGAAGTTTAGTGAGTCAGACAGATAGACTACCACTCACAGGGAAGGCATACACACATTCACACATACACACACATATATGCACACACACATACACAGGCCTACACACACAAGGTAGACACACGTGCACACACATGCACATATACATACACACGCACACATACACAAGCAAGTTGAAATGTTTTATGGCTTTGCAAGAACAATTCTCCAAACAGCCTTGAAAATTGGAAATTCATTTTGCAGATGAGAAAATATGAAATATTCTGGTGAAATACCTTGCTGAAAGTTATTTTTCTAGAAGTAATAGAGACAGATATAGACTGTGAGTAAAGTCAGTATTTGATCCCCAAATCAAGATCATGGGAAAACTAGGAAAGTAGATCAGCACATTAAGGAGAAAGGCACCGAGTGTCTCCAGTGAGAGCACTGAGGTCAAGGGCGTTGTGTGATGACAGCTAACAGCCGGGTACAGGATTTGGCTAGACTTCCCTTCACTGCTGTTCTTCGTTCTTGTTTTGTGGCTGAGGGCGGGCCGCAGGGCACCATGGGTAGGCTTCTCATCTTGAAGTCCTTCTCTTGACCACAGACACTCACGTTCCCTTACATTTTCTGGACCAGTTATCCTTCCTGCTCAGTGTTTCCAGCTTTTCAAGCCTCCCTCTCTGAAGAGCAGGCATCCAGAGTGCCACACTTGGAGCTCTGGGCTCCAAGAATATGGTTATGAGTGCATGGGGTGGACACGTTGAACACTGGTTAAATGACCTCACTTGGCATGCTTGTAGTAACATACGTTCTTCTCAACGAAATATAGTTCCAAGAGTGTCCTGATTGCCTACTTGGACCATGTACTGAAAAAACAAAACAAAACAAAGAAAAACAAAACAAACAAACAAAAAAACCCCATCAAAACCTACAGTGACTCAAAATGACTAAAAAGAGGCATAAAAAAGTGGGTCAAAAGACAGTTTCATTCCCTCTTATTAGTTCATACTGTAAACAACATAATACGGGGCCTGACTACTGTACAAAAGCAGTATGAATTGCATGAATAATGCTTATGTATTTAAGAATATTTTAAAGGTATGCTTTCAATACTCTGTACAGACAATAATTTATTTTATTAGAGCTCATTTTAATAGTAGTGTTCTTCCATTCATAGATGGAGAGAAGTCCATTCCAGCTCTGTGCATTCAAAGTTTAATGGCAATATTTGAATTTTCTCTAAACCTTCTATTTTACAGTCATGCATATGATGAATGATAATAAATATTTGATTGTTGCTTTTGTTGCCAAGTGTGTTAATATTGGCTACTATGACACATTTAATTGACAAATATTTGCATTTTAGAGATAGCTTGCGGGGAGGAATTCAGGCCTCACCTTTTATTATTACTTTTCTATCTGCAGACACATTAATCATCAGCTCAAAATTTAGAAGCAATCTTCTCCTGCAGTGTACAGAGCACAGTTGTTGCTGGTGAGCATGATTACGTATTCATACAAGACCTTCCTACGTAGAGAACGTTTGAAGCTTCCGTCCCCAGTTTCCCTTCCACTATTTGTTTACTACATTAGAGCTGTGTGCAAGGCAAATGATATGTCAAATGGCTGTGTTACTGAGAGGAAATGGCACACTACCTGTTCTGAGCTTGAGAGGACATGAAGACAAGACTGATGAGGAGCAGGCGAAATGGTGATATTCACAGAGGCTCCATGTCGTAGGTCAATGTGATGAAAGACTCTTTTGATATCTCTGGCCAGTTCTGTAGCTTTCCTGGTGCATGCTATTTACTGTTGTGCAGTGTGGAGCTGTGCCTCACCTGAACTTAGTAGGCCCTCCCACAGAGCTGGAAAGGGATAATGTCAAGTGTGCGATGGAGGTTCTGACAATAGTCCCCAGGGGGAGTTGCAGAGCTGTGTGGACACAGAGGAGAGGAAGAGAGAGAAAAAGAAAAGGATGGAGGGAGTGGATACCCAGGGCCCTGGCTCGGAGTCAGGTCTTGGATCTGATATTGAACAGGCAGCTTTACTCAGTGTCTCCTGTTCACCAGACGCAAAATAGACAACGGCCACTTGCAAATCTTCCAGCTTACCCATGGAATACTCTCGTGAATGCTCTCCATCGTCCCTGCACTATGGCGAAAGAAGTTGGTGCTCTGTGGAGAAGCCCTTCCAAAAGTAAAAGTGCTGGCCAATTTCAGCAATAGACTATTATCAAGATCACTGCTATAAGTGAACAATCATTGCAGTAGTAGGAAAGGGGGAGCTAGAGGCAGGTGTGCTGGTACACACCAATTATCCGAGCACCAAGGAGACTGAGGCAGAAAGAGTGTGTTTGTTGTCAGCTCAGTCTATGTAGCAAGACCTTGTCAAACTGTCAAAGAAGCCACTAGTGCTGCACTGGAGATGGTGAGAGTCCCTCATGATGCAGGATCCTGGGCAGGTTCCGCGAGGAAGCGGTAGAATGATTATGATGTGGAGCCTCATGGGAAATCTTTCCATTGCTGAAGGGGATTGTGGGACCTTGGTTCCATCCTTTGATAGCCTTGGCCTCAGTGATCCTTAATGTAGCCAAATCGAATCCAGGGATTAATGTTCCAGGGTTTCACATTTTAACACTCTTGGCTTATTTTTATGAAAAAAAGAAAAAGGTGTCTCTCCCTTGACAGAAATGGCTTAAACGTTAAAATTTGAAGAAATTCTAAGTTTGTAAAAATTTAATATAGGCTTGCAACTTTCCTTCCTTGTATAATTCTCTTCAAATAAACAAGATTAAGAATAGCATTTGCTCATTATTTGTCTATCTCTGGTTTGCTTGGCCTCTCTGAGTCTGATTGCCTTCATCTGTAAAAATAGAACACTGCAGTCTGGGAAGATAGCTCAGTGGGTAACGTGCTTAAACTGTAAGAATCTCTAGGGATTTCTAGCCAGCCAGTCTAGCTGAGCTGCTAAGGTCTAGGTTCAGTGGGAGAGTCACTGCTCCCAAAGTATAAATAAATAAATAAATGGAGAGTGAGTGAGGAAAACACCCAGTGTCAACCTGTGTCCTCCATATGCATAGTATCACAAGTATCCACAAACATGAACACAAACATGCACACACACACTCACTCACACACACATACACATTCACACACACACACATGCATGTACACAAAATGGAAGGTGTCAATGAACATCTTCAGATACCATAGATTCTAATTCAAGTTGACAGTCTATGAGATTAATAAGTCTAGAACAGTGTCAGCAGCAGTCTGAGTAAAAATAAAAAATCTCAATTCATACTTCTGTTCAATATTTCCTTTATTCCCAACACTAACCACAGCACAAAATACACTTAAATATCTTCTAAGCCATCGGGGAAGAGAAATCGACACTAATATGAAACTATAAATGGTTTATTAAAATGTGTTCCCAAACACCTCAAGTCAAGTTATGGATTACATACTTGAATTTTCCATCAACTGATCATTTTTTTTTTTAAAAAGACAAATGTCAACGTTTCACATGGGCTCAAGAAAGTTTCGAGAGATCACTGAGGTAAGCAGATATCTTCTCTGTTCAATAATAAAAAAGTCCCCATTCGACACAACTGTATTAAAGCAGTGGAAGAGGAGGAATAAACTCTATTCTTTACCTGGATCCCAATCTCACAGGGTATAGCATGCTGCTCATTTGTTCATTTACAAAGAGAGCTGCCTATGTGCAGTTCATGCTCTCCCCAAGTGAGCCATAAGGCAAAAACCACCCATGAATGTTAACACAGAATATTTACTTGAGAAACATTAAGAAGGGAACATTTACATCTCAGACATAACGTTATATTTCTATATTTGGAGGTGAACACCACAATGCAGCTTAGTGCTACTTATTATTTTTAATTTCCCAACTTATTTTGAAAACAAGAATATCAAATGATTCTTGTTTGGAAGCCATAGGAAAATATGTCCATAAGACATTTAAGGTGAATTATTGCAATGAGTCTGTTGTAAAAGCAGTATATTTTATGGGTCTGGATGACATAGAATATTTATCTTCATCATAAGAAAGAGTATCTGTGAATTAGTTATAGCTTTAGATCTCGGGAGTAATCAATTCTCCCCTCACTTGTGGGATAAATATATTTTATTGCTGTCATCATGCACTCATGTACACAGCTAAGGGCTCAGACTGCTCGAAGGACCATGGGTACATAAATTTATATCTATGGGTGTAGTCCCATAAGGTATGCACACTGACTATATTAAGCAGAGTTTTGCAGATTTATTCCCAAATGAAGGCAACATGTCAGGACATTTTTTAAAAATTAGTTTTATTGTCCTGTCAAATATTTTGCTTTCTCATTTAGTCAAATACCCTGCATCAGGATACTTCAACAAGATTAAACACCTGCCTCTTAGGAAATCAAACTAGAGCTTATTGCAGCCGAATCTTCTACCTTTCCTATTTAGAAAATCATTTATAAATTCCTAGCTTCACTTGCATTGACTAAAGAAAGAAACAATCTGGCAAATTACAAGAGACCCATGTGACACCTGCCTGTGTTGTCTGTGGATCTGTTTAATGGAGAAACAGGATTGCACCTAGCTGGGGCCCTTCCATACTCTTGTCTGCACTTCCTCTCACAGAGCTTGACTGGGGGAAAAGGTCTGGTAACTGAATGTGTATTTGACAGATATTTCTCAAATTTATTGGCTTTGAAGGAACTGTGAACCTGGACATTTTCATGATGATTTCTCTGCATACATTTTCTTGCAGTTCTTTAAAGTGACTTATTACTAAAGTAGCAAACACATGCAGACGTCCACATGGGACAGATACCAATTCATACATGACTTGTTTCTGAAATAGCCAAATGTTTGACACTACATAGGTAAACCATTTTACCCTTTTATACTTTCTTTTTTTTTTAATTGGACATCATAGAGCCATATCTGTGAAACAAGGACCCTGTGAAGAATAGCATTAAACAAGAAATTCTATCTATGCTAAAATTCTTGATGAACACCATGTTTGAATTTCTTTAGTTTTACAAAGCAGTAGTTCTCAACCTTCCTAATGCTGTGACCCTTGATACATTTCCTCATGTCATGGTGACCCCCAACCATGAAATTTTTTTTTTGCTACTTCAAAACTGTAGTTTTTCTCCTTTTATGTGTTGTACTGTAAATATGTGATATGTAGGATATTTAACATGAGACCTCCAGGTTAAGAGCTGTTGCTCTATAAGTTTTTCCTGGAGCCTAACAGATTGTGCCAGGGTGTTTATCTGTTATTGGTATTAGCACTGGGTTTGAGTGACGATGATGATGTCCTGTTAGGCTTTATTAGTTTGTCTATAGAGGGGTGACTCTCTTTTCCCTTCAATATTTTAATCGCCATAAATAGAAAGGGTGTAGCAGTCAATTGGGCTGTGAGAACCTACTCTCTCAAATAAAAATGATTGTGTGAAACACAGCAAAGGGAGGTATGTGGACACAGAGACCCCGGGGGAAAGCCAGTTGCTTCCCTGTCATCAGTGAGATGATTCACACCCCGATCTCTAACAGGTCTCCTTCCACCTTCATGCCTAAGTTCTTTGCATTGTGACTAAAAATGTATAACACAAAATTTACCATCTTACCTACTTGAAAGTGTACAGCTTAGGCATGATAGTTCACATGCTTATAAAAGAGACATCCAGGAATTTTCCATCAAGCGAATCTTAATTCTAAGACCATTCAATGACAGGTTGTCTTATTTTCATAGTACCTTTACTTATATATTGCCCATTTTCAAACTCCTTTCAAATACATTACCTTATTGACATCTCTTGTCCAAAATGATTAATAGCAATAAATCAACATGAGCATTTGGCACATGTTAAATTTAACAATAAGTGTCTGACATATATTAAATATGTATTTGTTAAACAAACCACTATGGGAATTCTTTCCAGCTTCCATCTTTATGCTGTGACATTCATACATAACCCAAGACATCTTACAAGGATGTCTTCACTCACCAAAAGCATAAGATATATTGTCTGGCCATGGTAGTTCTTGTCTTTAACTCCAGCTCTCAGGAGGTTAAGGCAGGAGGATTTCTGTGAGTTCAAGACCAACCTAGTCGACACAATGTGTTCATGACCAACAAGGATTGTATGGTGGGATGGTGTCTTAAAAAAAAAAAATGGATGTTTATTTTCTGGTCTTTTATTAGTCATAAGCGTTTCTATTGTCACACTGACATTTATAATACGTTATTCTTGCTCTTTAACATCTTACTAGGGACAATGAGCATCACTGTCAGCGTTATGCAGCTGAAGGAGACCTCACACCTCAGAGGCAGTACCAAGGTCTGAAGAAAGTGTACGGAGCGGTTCCCCTCAGTTCCCATTTCCACCACACACCCATGTTTATCTATTCTCACGTCTAACATTTAAGAAGTTATCTACTGTACCCTAAGTGACAACGGACACTCTCTTTAGCTGTAACTAGAAACATGTCTAACTCCTAAGTTTGAGATGCCTCGCCTATCTGGTACAGTGTACTGGCAATGCATTGAAACTTGGTTGTAAATAGATGGGACTTTTATTTCTGACCTAGCCTTTGAGCTCTGTGTTTTAGGCCCAGTCACTTCTCCTGTCAGAGACTCAGGTTTCCTGTCTGAGGAAATGTAGGCAACACCGCTGTGTCACAGGAGTTATTGGGAGAACAGTCCCGTGTGACAATGAAAGGCAGAGTCTCTTATACACAGGAGCCTGGCCGACGAGAGGACTCGCTCATCAGAAGGTGTGTGCATGGGACACAGTGACCCCCTATAGTCCCAGGGACTCACCAGGACACATTTCTCTTGTGAAAATGAGTGATCCTGGGACACATGTAAGTTTCTGATTCTGTGGCAGTTTCGCTGATGTAGCCTTTCTCTGTTCCTTTAATACTCACAAATGTTTTCTTTTCAGTTTACAAATGCCTATGAATTGAATCCTGTGCTCTAGGCTGTCAAACTAAAGGCAGCTTGAGACATTTCAGTTCCATTAAGAATATATCTTTCTGTGTTTGGCTTTAGAACTGGGGTGAAAGTGAAACATCCTGTCAGGAAGTGGTAGTCACTGGCCATTGGTTACACAACACCAAATGGTCAGCCCTAAGAGATGCCTCCAAGTAACATCAGATGAGCAGATGCATTTAGGTGTTTAGGAATACACTGAGGTCATCCGCATTTATAGTGATGGCTAGTTAGCACTCAGCTATCTTGATATACAACTGATTTAAATTCAAATGCCCAAAAGTATAAAATGATACAAAAGATTCTGAACAGGTAGTAAAAAAACAAGGCTATTTCATATATCTATATATCTGTCTATATGTATGCATATAACAACAATTAATAAAAAAAAGAGGCCAACAATTTAAAGGGAACAAGGAGGCATATATAAGAAGTTTGAGGGAGGGAAAGGAAAAGGGAAATGATCCAATTGTGTTATAATCTCAAGAAACAAAAGAAATCATTAAAATGAAGCAGAGGTAAACAGTTGTTTTTCCCCAACACATGCCCACTGTGTCTTGAGAGTCATCGGGATCTATGGCATTCTCCGGGTGGCTGGTCTTCTTGGTGACATTGAAGATCATCTATTGATTGACTTCTACCCACATAGAAGTAATTGGAAAGTGATCTATATAAACCATGTTCATTAGTCAATATCACTTCTGTCTGTCTTTTTCCTTTCTGTTTACTGTCAGTGGTGGCAAGCCTTCTTTAAGCTTCCTGTGCCAGTAGGGTGGCCTGTTAGATGTCCAGTGTCTTCTCTCTCCATCCACTTCAGGTGACAATACGGCTAACCTTAAGCTGCACTGGCTTCTATGACTCCTTTGATGACAGTGTGTGAGTGTCGTACACTCTTCAGAGCTATGCTATCACTAAGCAAGCTACTAGCTGACTATAGACAACTAGTCTCTAGAGAGGTGGGAGATCTCAAGTAAAAAGCCCCCAAAGTAAAAATGATACGACTTTGAATAGGTAATGCAGGAAAACACAAAGGCATAATATCATTAGTAGTTTTTATGAGAATTACTGAAAGAATTGTTTTAGAGTACATTGAAATAAACACAATGAAGTCAGTTCAATCTACATTTTTGAAAATCTGAGTTGAGAGATAGAATGGCCTGGAGGAGACAGGAGCTCCACAAGGGGAGGAAAGGAGCCAACAAATCTGGGTGGAGGAGGGGGAGCTGCAGAGACTGATGCACCAACCGAGGACCATGCATGGTGAGGACTTGGACCCTCTGCTCACATGTAGTAGATAGGTAGCATAGTCTCGTTGGGGCTTCCATAATATGGGACTGTTGACTTGGACTCTGGTGCCCACAGTGGATCACTTCCCCCTGGTGGGGCGGCCTTGCCAGGCCACAGAGGAAGAGGTTACAGGCAGTCCAGATGAGAATTGATAGGCTGGGGTCAGATGATAGGCAAGAAGGAGGGAGGATGAGACCAGGAGGCTATAAGTGACTAGGCTACAATTGGGATATAAAGTGAACAAATAAAAAGAAATCAAAATAAATCAGTTTTTTAAATCCTCATTTTCCTCAAATCGCCTTTGTGGGTTCCAATACTTCTCTTAATAACAGTGACCTGATGAACTTAGCATTAAGCTCTGAGTTTAATAAGCTTCCCAGTCTTATTTCACTTCCTTAAGTCTTCCTTTTTCTAAAGTATTCTGGAGAAATCAAACACCATGTAACTCCCCACATGCCCCCTTCCTAGTACTGCTCTCTCTCTCTCTCTCTGTCTCTCTCTGTCTCTGTCTCTCTCTGTCTCTGTCTCTCTCTCTGTCTCTCTCTCTCTCTGTCTCTCTCTCTCTGTCTCTCTCTCTCCTCTCTCTCTCTCTCTCCCTCTCTCTCTCCCTCTCTCTCTCTCTCTCTCTGTCTCTCTCTCTGTCTCTCTCTCTCCTCTCTCTCTCTCTCTCTCTCTCTCTCTCTCTCT
>OU015748.1:6323381-6356018 GCA_907169655.1 Acomys percivali
CTCTCTCTCTCTCTCTCTCTCTCTCTCTCTCTCTCTCTCTCTCATTTGTTCACTTTACAAGCGCTCTCCCTCATTGTCTCCCGGTCCCACCTCCCTTCCCTCATACCCTCTTTCTCCCCTCCCCTAGTCCTCAGAAAGCATGGTATAGACCTAGACCCTCTGCTCAGATGGAGTAGACAGGCAGCATGGTCTCCTTGTGTGTCCCATAATATGGGGAGCAGGGACTACTTCTGACATGGACTCTGGTGCCTACTCTTTGATCACTTCCCCCAGGCAGGGCAGCCTTGCCAGGCCACAGAGGAAGAGGACACAGCAGTCCTCAAGCAGATGAGACTTGGTAGGCTGAGGTCAGATGGTAGGGAGGAGGCCCTTCTCCTTTCTTAGAATATCTTTAAAAACAAAACAAACAAACAAAAAAATGGAGCCTCACTATTTCTAGACACCATGTCTCCTCACTTACATTGACTTCTGTAACCCTCAACTCAACACTGTGTCTTTTGCTGATCCTCACATCTGAATAAAGGCAAACTCAGCACACTGCCCCTGCTGAGGCTCAGCAATGGGGAAAGCTAGGTACCTAGTTCAGCTTCCATACTGCAAGCGAGTGTCCTTTTCTCCAATTTTTTAATTTATTATAATTTATTCACAATACATCCTGATTGTTATCCCCTCGCTTGCATCATCATATTCTACAGAAGATTGCATCATGCTTCTAACATGTCTGTTCCTTTTGCCTTTAAAGTGGTTCCAAATCCTTCCACGTAGGGAGCTCAGATGCCATGTAGTATTTGGAAGCCTAAAAAGACTATGATTGTTCTCATGGTGAGAACACCTCTCAATGTTCGCCATTGCTGAAGAGTTCCTATTTTCACACTACAAGGTACTCTGGTGGTGCCCTTCGAGCTTTCATAGCCTAGAAGATCCCATTCTACCTGATGCCCTAGGGTTGAATATAAACCAGTTGAAAATTGTGTGATACCTACAGGAACAAGTCAATAGACATCACGGTTTATCTCCCTGTCAATGAAAATCTTTGGCTGGATTTAGAGTAACCGTGGCAAAGGGTGTGACCGATTCTGTATACTCCAAGGTTATCAGCACACTCACAGTGCCAAGTCTGCAGGGGGCTTGGTGATTGTTTTCACAACCTACCCACTGTCATTAAGAGCACAGCCACCTGTGTATAGCGGCTCTGGGATTACTATACAATGGACATCAAATCAAGTTCTCAAGCAATTGAACTGAAAACATTTAACAGAGAACTTCATGATGCCAACATCTATGCCCTTTATTGAGTACCAACCATAGCTGAATAAAGTGATTAAGCCTGACGTGCGTTCCAGCTCTTTACTTCCTTGGCAAGAGAGGATGTGCTGGATAATTTCATCAATTCCCCCAAACTCGATTAGCTGCGGATAGAGAACTCTAGTGTATCACTGGCCTCCAAACAGCTAAAAGTATTTAATAATTAAGTTCCAGACCAGAAAACGTCAGATGATTTTTACAAACAACACATCAAGTTTTAGTTTTCACAATCTGTTCTATTCTGTTAGAATATGGCTATATTGAACTTCGAAAGGCGGAACATATTTTATGATAAATCTTAAGCAAAAGGAGATAAATCAGATTAAATAACACACACACACACATACCTTATGCATGGAGAAAGGACTTGAGTAAGATTTCTGTCTATATGACAGCAGGTGTCCCAGAACAAACCAAACCAAGAAAAACCAACATGCAGCATCACTAATCTATGTGAGAAATGCAAAACAGAAAATCAAGGAGAGATAACCTTACTGCTGAAATAAATTATTAACAAAAAGACAAGTATAAAATGTGCAGGCTAGCAAGTGGAGGAAGTATCCTTGCACACAGTTCATAGGAATGCCAGTAGGTGCCACCTTTAGACACAAATGTACAGAGATTTCTCAAAAATATAAAACATTGAACTGTCATGAAGCTGGAGAGAGGCTCAGCAGTTAAGAGCACTTGCTACTCTAGCAAAGAACCTGGATTCTGTTCCCAGCACCCACATCCAACTCACGACTCCCTGTAAGTACAGCTGTAAGGGATCCAATGCCCTCTTCTGACCTCTATGGGCATAATACATGCAGGCAGTGGACATATATACGAGTAGGGAAGACACCCATACACATAAAATAAAGATATATTAAAAGAGCAGAACTACCCTGCAACCCATCAGTTCCACAATGGATATTATATCCAAAAGAAATGAAACCAGTATGTTGATGAGGTGTCTGCCCTC
Source organism: Acomys percivali (assembly GCA_907169655.1). Classification (NCBI taxonomy): domain Eukaryota; kingdom Metazoa; phylum Chordata; class Mammalia; order Rodentia; family Muridae; genus Acomys; species Acomys percivali. Next base: position 6,325,651 of record OU015748.1, read on the forward strand.
CTTTCCTCACCATGGTTTAGATGATAAAAGCTACCTAAATGCCCAGCAATAAACAGATGGAGAAATAGAATGTGATGTCTATATACAACACAATGCTATTTGGCCATTGGGAAAGAACTGCTGTCGTGAGTGTCTGTGTGCATGAACCTGGAGAGCACTGTGTTAAGGGAAGTAAGCCAGGCACAATACAAGAAATCCCAAATGCGCTCATTCATACTGGAAGTATAAAAGTGTTGAGTGTTGAAGTAAAGAGTGAAGTGGGAGTATCCATGGCTGAGGGTGTTCGGGGTGAGCGGTAAGATGCTGGTCAAAGATTAGAGTAGTGGTCCTCATACTTCCTAGTGCTGTGATCCGTTAACACCGTTCCCCATGTTGTAGTGACCCCTATCTATATAATTATTCCACATAGCATATTCCATATGCTATTTCATAACTATAATTTTGCTACTGTTATAAATCATAATGTAAACATGTGACTTGCAGGTTATCTGATATGCAATCCTAAAGGAGTCATGACCCACCAGTTTAGAATCACTAGATTGGAGTAGTTTAAGAGTTTTGTCATACAACATGGTGCACATAAGTGATAATATATTTATATTATATGTTCTGACAGAAAAATAACTATGTAAGGGATACATGTCAATTAGCTATTTTCAGTAATTTTTAATGTATGGGTGCTTAAAACATTTTGTACACACATACACACACACACACACATGCCCCCCCCCCACTTTACAGGTTAATATAACATAATCAAAATAATAAAGGTCTGAATCGGGACTGAATTTTTACTGTCTTCTATCAATAAAGAGATACTATACTTGACAGTAAGATTAAATTTCCTTCTTTGTTATATTTCCTTCTTTTCTTCCTAAAGGTTCCTATGAATTCCCTTAAAACCTAAGATATTAAGGTAAACCTTATATAAAGGTAATAATATATAACTACTCTTTATAACTCATATATTTTCTTTTTTAAGCATTTGCCTCATGTCACACTCTTATTTGCGACCATTGTGTTTTATAACATCTCAGCTCACTGTCATGAGTGAACATGGGAGTATTCCTCACAGAAGGGAGAGTGGCTGAGGCTCCTGATAACCTCTGGATGTCCCAGCACAGCAGAAGCTCTGCAAGAGATTGCAAGCATCTGCTATCTCCTGTACCAGGTGTCTGGCAACATTAGCCAACTGTCCAAGGCAGTGGCTAGAAAGGGTTTAAAAGTCAAACCAATGTCCTGCAAGCTGCGGCCACGTCCACAGCTGACTGCTTCTAAGAATTCCTCAAATGAACACCAAAGGGCTTAGCAGCCTCTCAGATGCTCCAGATTTCAGCTTTGATACAGAACTAGATCCCAAAGCAAGCCCGAGTCAAAGGAGACCAAGGTTACAGAGTAACATAGAGAAAGATAGATTATTGCCCGTTCCTTCATTTATCCCCAGTGAAGGGAGCCAGGTATTAAGGAACCATTATGTCTGAAGCCATAAGGATCTGATTGATGATGTATGAACTAAGTGATATTTGGCAGGTTCTTAAATCTCTCCTGAGCAGTCATTATCCTTATCAACAACCTGCTAGGCACTTGAGCAACAGGGCCTGTTGCGTGGCGAGCTAGTGAGCAACATACGGTTTCTTCTGTGGTTCCAAGTAGTTAATCACACACACTTGAAATGTTTTGGTCATGCTGCTGCTTTCTACTCTACTATGGCTAAAAGCCACATTTCTTGTTTCTAATTTGCTTCTGTTTCTGAGGCCTGGTGTGTGTTCTATACTTCAGAGGTGACTGAATCATGCTGGCCTGGCTTCACATACCTTGGCTCTGGTCTCTTTCCCAGCACACATAGGCTTTGACACTCTCAATGGCTTACAGCCCTCTGCCCCGATTATTGGCATATCTCCAACCATGCAAGGCAGAACTTCTTAGGCCTGCACATTCTTCTATTTCCCCAAGAGGGAATGTGTCTGAACACCTTCCAGCATCCCACTTTCCTTCATGCTCTGTCGGAGCACACGGACAGAGCTTTCTCCTTTACAATTATATAAATCATCATGAAATGTTCTCTTTATCTAGAATCCATCTCAGCTTAGTTCTCAATTCAAGGTCAACGGTTATCTAATTGTTCACTGTGCTTCATGTAACATTCAGTTACACGACAGAAATAGTCAGTTTTAAACTATCTTATTATTATCTTTAACTGTTTTATTTTTGGCTGCTAGGAAGATGGGTCTGGTGCATAAAGACACAAGTCCCTGGTTGGGTAGGATGGAAAAAGTACTTGTCATGAAAGCCTGGTGACTTGAGTTCAATTCCAAGAACCAACATAAAAAGGCCAGAGAGGATGACACAATCCTGTGCACCTAGCACTCCTACAGGGCTATGGACGGTGAGACAGGGCTATCACCAAGAATCTCTTGGACCAACAAACCTACAGGATGCAGTATGGGAAAACAACTGAGAGACTATTGCTACAACGTGGAAAAAAAGCAATTGGCTGCTGAACGTTGACAAGCCTCATGCCAATAATAAACAAAGACACACATAGATTAAAATAACACTGACATTTTTACTTACAGTTCCTCACTAGAAATTTGCTTCCCATGAACAGTGGTTATCAGATAAACTCCCAAGCTATCAGTTTCCCCTGGGAACACTTTTCTTTGAAGGTTGTCAGAACTAGAAACTTTGGTTTTCTAGTGACTTTGTTATGTTTTGTGTAGTGAGTGTTAAAATACAGTCATACGACTGACAGTTAGTCACACTTCTCAGATTTCTGGCCTTTCGGGGAGCTAGTGTTATACCTGGGACCAAGACTTGTCCTCTTGGTCTCTAGATCTCTGTTTATTTTCACCATTGTATTCCTAGGAAGCCATGGAGATTTTTTTTTATAGTTTTATTAAGGCATGCAGAATATTATTATTTTTAATAGAAGCTCCTTGTTTAGAAAAAAACCAACAACCAAAACCAAACCAAAACCCTCATGTAAGGTATGACCAGAGTATGCAGTAACGGGAGCCCATGATTGTGTTTTAATGCTTGTGACGTCATTTAAGCCAAGCTCTCTCAGACTAGCCTTGCAGGGTGGCAAGCCCACATGGACACTGGCTCCCCATCACATGGTTTAATCCAGGACTTGGGATAAGAAGTGACTCACAGGTGATGATGGATGCACATAGTTGGAAAATCATTATTTAATTATCTTTCCTGAAGCTTCTTTCAACAACAAAGTGTTGGTAAGTGGCTAGGCCAAATGGAAAAGGGCTCCCTGAAAGTCCACAAAAGAGAAAAAAATCTTACTTGGTCTTCTAGTCTAGAAACAAAACTAAGCAAAACAAGAACAAAATCAAAAAGGCAAAAGAAGAGAGAAAGCAAAACTAGAAAACGAAAAAAGGAATATTCAGTGTCTTTATGGGGAAAATGAAGTACAATTGTCTCCACTAACCCACTAGAAGTTAGTCTTTAGAACTTAGATAATAAGATCTGTACATGTTGTTTAAGATTAAAGTCTAAGGACAGATAAGCAATAAAAACTAAATGTATTTTTCATATATTTCCACAACATCATTATTTAAGGGACCAGAGAACAAAATATACGGTAGAAAGGGCCCTATTCCCAGCCCCTATTATGTCATAATAAACCCATTCCAAATGGTCTCCAGTGGCAAAGAACTACAAAAATACGCTTGGTTAAAATATGCCAGGATGATATCTAACATATTTGTGGTGGTTTTGATGAGAAGTGTGCCCTGTAGGCTACTATAGTAGAACATTCTGTCCTCACTTGCTGGTGCTGTTTGAGGGTGATATGGAGCCTTTAAGACAAAGCTTTGGTGGAGGGACTGCATCACTGGGGCTGACCTTGAGGGTTCACAGCCTCAGCATGTTTCCTGCTCCTCCTCCTCTTCCTCTTCCTCTTTGCCTTCCTCTTCCTTGTCCTTTTCATCCTCCCCTCCTCCTCCTGCCCCATCTGTCTGTCTCTGCTTTCTATGGGTAAACAAAATGTGATTAGCCAGCTTCCTGATCCTGATGCTTGTCACATCTCTTGATGGATTCTATCTATCTGGGACCCTAACCCAAAACAAACAATTTCTTCCTTAAGTCGCTTTTGGTTATGGCATTTTATCACAGCACCAGGAAAGTACCTAATACAACATTACATGCTGATTGAAAAAGACAAAATCGTAAGACAAGAAAAAGCAACAATGCTTGTTGGGCTATGCAAATTACATACAGCCTGCTTTTACCCTCCTGAAACCACCCTGCGCTGTCGTTGCTTCTTTTGTCCTTGACGTAAACTTGCACTTCGCCTGCAGCCACAACATCCCTCTTTCCACTGTTAATCCTGTCCTGACATTCTTAGCTTTGATACTCACTCTCTGTGATACTATCCATCAAACTAAGCCCAAAACAGGCTCTTCACGTAATCCTCACTGCACAGGATGCACAGGACCACGGTTCTACAATCGAAGGAGCTTTGTGATCTTGAGCAATGGACCCTGTGAGGCTTCAACATCAGCCTTAGAAGGGTTAATAATAATCTCAAGGTCGGAATAAACAGATTCCTAATCCCCTTTCAATTCAAGATGTGTAAAACACGAGCAGACAAAACTGCATGGATCACTAAGAGGGATTCTAAGTGTGTTTAGTTTCTTCATCAGAAACAGTGTTTACGAGGGTGTACTTAACTGATATTTGAATTCATTTGTGTTGGTTTATCTGGGGATATGAATTCATATTCTTGTAGATAAAGAACCATATGAATTTCCATTGATTTCATTGTGAATCATAGCTGGGTGAAACTCTTCAATATCTTTTATTTCCTTAAATACTGTATATACATATATATATGTATGTATATGTATGTGTGTGTATTTATGTATGTATAATAGATAACATAGATTAAAAACATGATAGGGTGGATATTTTAGATGCTCCGTATAGCAAGGGTAAAGCAAGTGGCAAAGAATGTGGATTCAGCAGCCTTTCTAATTTGACTGTTCTTGGCTCTGAACAAAAAGCCTCTAGAGAAAGATCTAGCATTAACAGAGTTCAGTTTCCTTAGATTTATGTGCAGTTAATAAAAATGTCCATAGGACACTTCATAAGCTGCTACAAGCATTTTCATTAATAATGATAACTAAATGGTGTCATAAAATAATTTTGTTAGGATGTACTTTATAAGCACGAGCTTCCTAAGAGAATGAGAGGGCTGTGGCCATTACACACTGATGGGAGGTTTGCATCCGCAGTGATCGATGGGGACACCAGCTTTATTTGTGTAAAATGCTTTACAGAAAATTCCCATTCCTCCTCCACTTGTAAGGTTCCTTTCAGGTTGCTGACAAGCTTTATGTGGGTCTCCTCTGCTGTTTACCCTTCAGTCAGTCAGTGTAGTGGATGAAGAACAGTGGAGAGACACACATATCTGTGTCTGTTCCTTTGCTAGGTAAAGAAAGCAAGACAGTTGTCCATAAATGGCTTTGTTCTAAAGGGGGCTCGGGGTTCATGTTTCTAATAAAGTTTTCCATATAATTTGGTTTCTGTATACTTTAATGATATTTAAACAATACTTTTTGCATTGGTCTGGGGCTTGAGTCAAAATCACAGCTCTTTATGATCAAGTAGAAATCTGGATCCTAAACAGATTCATTCATTATTTCACATGTAATTAATATCTGCCAAGTGCCTGATATTATTCTGGTCTCTTGGGTTATGCAGTAGTGATAAAGTCCTCTCCATATTTGCCCTGAGGTTCACTGGACAAAAATAAATGATTAAACAAACTCTGTGAACAATTAATATCGTGAGGTAGATACAAGTGCTCTAAAGCAGCATGGAACAGGAAGGAGCAGTCTAGTAGAAAGGCTACTTTCAATGCAATGGCCAGAAAAGTCCTTCTGAGCAGATGATATCCTAGCAGAGACTCAAGAGAAAACTTCGACCAGATAATGTGTCAGCCAGCAGTGAGATATGGCAAGTCCTAAGCATTTGGCATTATTAAAGTTTCCAGGAAAAATGTTTAAAACACACTGTGGTTGCAGTTCAGCCTCATGTTTTTGAATTATGAGAGAATTGATGATAAACTCCAATGATAAGGGAAGCACTCATAAAACACACCCACTCACTGAGAGAAACACATTCAGAAAGTTGGAAGATGGGAAAAAGTAATTAATGTGTAGTGTATCATGGGCAGAGAGTTATATACCTTTGGAAAGAGTGGCCTGGGAGAAGGCCAAAAAAAAAAAAAAAAAAAAAAAAAAAAAGACAATAGGCTACACAGCAATTGTTTGCAAGATTTGGGGAAGTTGATTGACAGGTTTTGTTTTTTTTTCCCTTGACTCCTTTCCTACAGTCTGCAGAAACGATTTCCTTTAGATCAGATGAGATCTCCCAGGCCAACACGCTTCTTAAAGGCGATCTATAAAGAGAAGTGGGTAAACGGGCTTGTACAGTGAACCAAGAATAAAGAGATGTGATGGTACAGAGTAGATGGGCACCAAGTATCTGCAAAGAGTAGACGTCTCAGAGCCTGCAAAGGGAGGAATGGTGAAGAGGTGCAGCAAGGAATGCCAGTATAAAGTGATGACCTTTTGAGGTCTGGGGACACAAAGTGTGAACCAGAAGAACCGTGGAGATATATGAGCCACAGGATAATAGAGAAGAGAAAGTCTCAGTGATTTTTCTAAGATGAGTAGAAAGTTTAAAAGTGGGTTGTTGGGAATGAAACTGAAATGTCCGAGTTGGTACAGTATGTAAGTGCACAGTCCCAGGCTCAGTGTGTGCAGGTGAGGGGGCAGTCAGCCGTGGCATTTGCTATAGTGCATACACTTATTCAGAGCCTAGACAAACACAGACGGATGGTCACTGCAACCGGAACCATTCCCTCTACATTATTATTGGGGGTGTTTACGTCTTCATTCCACCTTGTTCGATACCTGTTCTGCGTCCACGCGATGCTTATGCCATGCCTGCTTGCAAAGACACCGTCTAACTCGGCCCTCACCTGTGGCTCCTTTCCCTGTTTAGTCTTTCTCCTGCCGTATTGCTGAGATTCTGGGTAGCAGTACATTTGGAAATGAATTCCGTTCTTTCTGTTATGAACCTGACAGCCCATTGTTAGTGTCACCACTGCGTTTAAAGAAAGACATTGACAATGGGAATTCCAGTTTTTATGACACACCATTGTGAGAATGACCAAAGAGAACATAAATGTGCTTCAGACTACTGGTGCCTCAATGTGGAAAACAGATCATTAAGGGTTACTGAAAACTAATCATCAGTCACTATACAAAAAAAAAAAAAAAAATCATTTTATAAGTACCGTGAAACAGTTTTGGAAATTAATTGAAGGAGTAACAAAATGCCAAAGTAGCAGACTTTTATTTTTTAAAAAAAAACCATTTTAACTAATCAATTTTTACGGCAACAGTACTTCACGATGACCTTTTAACTCTGCAGTGATGTGCCTCACACTTGTCGGTATTTGCACTCCCCTCTCAAGAACGCTCCCACCACCACTACACTTTCCTCCACAGGAACTTGTCACACCGAGGCTGAAGGCTTTCGGTTCCATCATTAGCTCTAATCAACAGCTCATGCTGACCCAACCAGAGAACATTCATGCTTTGACGAGCTGAAGAGAAAAATAGCGGGCTGGCACTTTTGGTATGGCCTGATTCATGGCCAGCCAAGCCCCTGCTGGAAGGCTTTAGCGTGATGCTGCCGGAGGCCTGGCCTCTAAGCTGTGGTCTGGGCTGCCTGAGGTCACTGAGGCCATTCCTCATAGTGGAATTACCAGAGTTGTAAGAACAGCGTCTCTTCCTTTGTCATGAGGGAGCAGCAGAGAGATGCTCATTAGCAAACAAGGAAGAGGTTAAACATCGGACACCAAACAGTCAGGCCTCTTGGCCTTGAATTTGCAGCCTCCAAACTCTAAGAAAATAAATGCCTGCTGCTTACGCTACCCCAGTCTGCAGTGTTTGCTCATAGCGACGCAATCAGACCACTAAACCCCTTACCACAGTATTAACTTGGTTGTCTTTCTCACTACTACTAGCAAGGCTGGCCTGTACTGTTTACCTGATTATAAGTAAATATGATATCTATGAATGGACTTTTACTCACAGATTTACAGCAGAAGACTCAGGGTTATTTACTTATACCGCACCGTTCATTCTTTCCAAGAACTAAAATTGTTTATCAGACTTTTCTTCAAATTTCCACTTCTGTGCCACAAAGGATTGAATTCTTAGTGCAGGGGCCTGGACTCATAGCCCTTAAATGTCCAGATGTAAGTTACAGTCTTGCCTGGAAGTTGGGGAACTGTATTCTTTCGAAATTACATTAATAGTGGGAAAATGTCAAATGGGTATTCTGGTTTCTATGGTTCTACACAAAATGATATAACTCTGGGGATTCTTAAAATATTTACATTATGTTGTGGGCAAAAAAGAAAAATGCTAGAGCAAATACTATTGTTTTGGACATTTCTTGTGACTTGTTATAGTAAGAAAAATAGCATCAAGTATTGCACTGTCTCCACTGCCTGCATGCCAAATGAGCTAACATACAATTTAAGTAAGCAGTAAGCATTGGCTATCACCCTGTGTGCATCAGAGAGCATAGCATGAATCGTGGAAGTTAAGATGGATATTCTGGGTCCTGTTAACCAACAAATAACAGATGTGGGATTAATAATTAATTGCACAAATGGAATGAGTAGTAACAGAGATGAACATCACAAGGCCTGCTAGACCCTCTATGAGTCTTGTCTATGGCACTTAAAACTTTAAAAATGCATACGGGAGAGAGGAAGCCAGTACATACATATGTCCAAACTGTAGCAGGTATACTTGAAGGGCCTGTCCTATTAGTCAGAAATATTAACGTGCAAAGTGTGCCTCTTGGAAACATTTTTACATGAAGTTCACCAGGGGTAAAATAACTGTCCTAAAGAGAAACTCAGATATGCCAACTGCAGAGAGCTCAATGGCTCTACAAACATACGTAGGTATGAAAAACACCCCTCATGTGGGTCTATTACCATAGCTGAAGGGCGACTTTTCTGTCTCTACATTTATCTCACCCCATCTTGTTAGAAATCTCTAAAATATCACAATATTTGCAACTGAAATGGAAAGAAATGCATTGCAAGATTTAAGCAGCAGTTCTGCTTCATGCAGCCTTAGAACAAAACGTTTGCATGAAACATTTTTATTTGTATGTAATTATATATATTAACATAATATAACAATATACTATATATGCAATATGCGATACACACATACATATACAAGTGTGTGTGTGTGTGTGTTTGCCACTGGTGTCAGGGTATGCCCTTCATTAAATGCCCTTCCCTCATCTTCAATTAAAAAAAATCATTTTGAGGAGGATTGGTGTTAACCTTCAAGTGATTAGAATTCACTAATGAGAGTAATTGTTGCCGGGCTTTATTTTCTTAGCCAAAATTTCTAGATTTGTCAATTTTGTTTAGTCTTTCAAAACGAAGCCACACCCCACTCCACCCCCCCAAAACTAACAACAACAACAATTCTAACTTTTGTCTGATTTCTAATTTTTTCTTCTGGTCTGTAGATCATTTATTTCTACACTGACATTTACCACCTTTTTCTGTTAGTTCTGAGCTTATCTGTTCTTTTCAGTTTTTGGAGTGTTAACTTAGGGAGTTTGTTTGAGATGTTAGTGCAGATATTTACCACGATAATGTTCCTCAGTTGTGCTGATTTTCTCACATTCTGTAAATTTTTTAGTTTGCTCTTATTTCACTAGTCTTGAGTATTTTTCATTTGCCTTTTGATTTGCCCTTTGACCACACTAGTTGTTGAAAACTGTATGGTTCAATTTTCACAAAAATTTCTAATTCATCTTCAGTTATCAATTTTTATCTTGTAATATATGTTTAGTAAGGGCTGTTGAGATGATGTGGATCTTCATAAATATGCACACTTTTTCTAACAGCCCACATCAGCTATTCTGGGGAAAGCAGCATAGTTAGGTAAGGATGTTCATTCGGCTGCTGCGACATAGAATGTTCTATTGCAACCATCCTCCTGTAAACACAGATGCAAAGATCCTGTACAAAGTGCTAGAAAAAAGTCCAATGACACATAAAAAAGAGTAAAAAAAAATTTGCTGAATTTTCCCACGTCTGCAAGGAGTTTTACCATTTAGGGACCAATGAACACGCTACATCATTTTAATTACTATTTGTATTATATAATCATCTCAGCGGGCATAAAACTGAAAACATTCAATGTCCTTTCATTATAAAATGTCAGTGAACTAGGTGTAACAGTGTTGCTTCTCAACACAGTAAAGGCCACATCGGCAGTCCTGGAGCTGATGTCACGATGAGGAAGCCCTCAGAGCTGCACTTGTGTGCTCAGGCGCAAGGCTAGTGCACCCTCTCTCACTGCTCATCCCCAACATACCACTGACCCCCTAACCAGTGGGACTTGGTAAGAGCAGAAAATAAAATCATTTGCTTTTTGAAGGAAGAAGTCATTTTTTTTCCTGCTTATTACTGACATGGCAAACGAAAGATAAGGCTTCTACTAAAAGTTGAAGAACTAATAAACAGATTGATTAAAAATGTACATCTTCACTGGCTTGTGGCCCACAGAAGAGGAGGTGCTTAGTCCTGGCAGTACTGATGAGCTGGGGTGGAGGGAAAAGGGGCTGCCCTTTTTTTGAGGACTAGAGGATAAAGAGGAGGGATTGACTGGGAGGTGAGGAGGCATGGGGCTATGATCAGGATGTAAAATAGACAGACAAACAAATAAATAAACAAATATGCAAATGCAGAAACCATTGTACCATTGATTCCTAATACTAACAATGACTTATTTGACTGGAAACTAAGAAGTACTGTCAGTTGTGGTTGTACCAATCAATCGGTTAATCACTTAAACAAATGAACAAACAATTATAATACTCAGAAATACGTTTAACCAATAAAGTGAAAGATTTTACTTCTGAAAACTGTGCAGCATAGCAGAAAGGAGTTAAAGGAGATACAAATGAACTATACCCATGTCATGTATAAAACAATGCTGCTACAAAGACCATACTACCCAATGGAATCCACAGAGTCACAGTTAATCTCTTCAAACTCTTGGTGTCATTGCTTACAGAAGCGGAGAAAATGTTCCTGAAATCACAAGGCACCAGAAAGGAGACAGATGAGCCAAGACTACCCAGAGGAAAAGCAAAGCTGGAGGAATCAGAATTTCTAATTTCAAAATACATTTAAAGACAATAATAATTTGAAAATATGACAAAATAAAGATAGGTATTATACTAAGAGAATAAACTAAATAATCCATCAGCAAAACTGCATTTATCATTACCAAACACATAACAAACAACATTGAAAATACTAGATATTTCATATGGAGGAAAAATGTAACTGGACCCATACTACACCATACACACAATTCAACACTGCATTTAAAGAGTTAGCATTATTACCTAAAACTCCAATCTCTAAAGGTTTTCCTCGGTAATGGATATTAGTAGAGCAAATTGTCAGGCTACATAATGGGAGTAAACATTGGGAATGCTTTTGTCTGATAAAGAATGAATAGCCAATATATAATGTATACCTAAAATTCAATAGCAAAATGGCAAACCAATCTAAATACAGTCAAAGCACTTAAGTAGACATTTCTCTCAAAAAAGACACGTAAATGGACAACAGGTAAAAAAAAAAAAAAAAAAACCCACAGCACCCTATATCAGTGGAATGTAAGGCACAGCCTCAATGAACTCCCACTTAATAGAATGGCCATAGATCAAAATAAAAAACACGCATTGGATAAAATATGGAGGAAGCTAGAACTCTGTGTTCTCTCAGGGAGAAGGTAAAGTGATGCAACAACTCACAAGAAACTGTAGAGACTCATTCAAACCCGGAAACAAAACTCTTAATTAATCAACCCTTGTTTGGAGGACACATTCAATATAAGTGAAGTTTGCAGCATGAAGAAACACATACACTCTCATGGTGATATTATTCAAATATTTAATATAGTGACACAGCAAAGGGACAGAGAGTAGTGAGTGGATAAAAAAAAAAAAAAAACAAGTAAGTGGTGAGCACATTCAAAGGGATGTTGTTCAGTCTTTAAAAACTGAAGCAAATGTTGTCACACCCCACAACATGGATGAACCTTGGTTGATATAATGACAAGTGAAATAAGCCAGGCGTAGGAGACAAATGCTACCTACATAAGCTCACTCAACTGAGGTATCTAGAATAATCAGTTTACAAAAGGAGACACACAGAATGGTAGATCACAGGCATTACAGGAAGACAGAATCAGAGCTGTTCCTCAACAGATATCAAGTTTGAGTTCTCCAAGATACACAGGTCCACACTGAGCACTTAAAAGTATACCAAGTGCACTACACTCAACCACAGGAACTGTGCCAGAGACCAAAGGAGAAAAGCAATCAATAGTCTTACCACGCTGTAATGCCTAGGGTCCACAACACTGACCAGAATGGCCAGATATTTTGATGTACAATAATGGTACTTACTGAGGGTAACCAACAGCCAACTTATTGAACTTTAGGACTCCCACCCCCACCCATAGGAGAACTCATACCTAGTCCAGTAAATTCAACTAAGTACCCACGGCGGAGCAGCCAAGGGGTCTAGAGGAGAACCTGCCAATGCCACTTTTATAATTTAGCATCATGTCTAACTGTATCTTAAATATCTATCTTTATACCCAAAGATTAGTGTAGCTCTCATCAATGATCAAAAAGCTTATATTTACAGTAGACAGAGACTATTACAGAAAGACACAACTGGTCAAAATGCAGAGAACAACTGAACATGAGTGTACAACCCCAATTGACACAGAAATAACACAATCCTTACACTGATGGCTCAGGGACTATGATATAGTAAGGGGCAGAAAGATTGCGAGAGCCAGAGGACCGTGGCATTTGCTGGAAATAGCGTCTGCTAGATTTGGCAGGAAAACTGCAGCCACGAAATCTCAATGAAATGGTTTCCTAAGTAAGACCTGAAAAAAAAAAAAAATGACACCACCAGTTGACATGCCAAAATTGATGGTGAAATTCTCCTAAGGCCTGATCCTTGGATGAGGCGCTATGGGCAATTAGTGGCTGCTGAGAGACATGGAGTCAGTCTGATCCAGGAACAAGTCCCCTGATAGGTAGGTGGCCCAATACCAATGAACTCAGCAGGTTGTGTTTATAAATTAACAGGTAATGTTCATGTAATAGTAATAATTAAAGAACACAGACCATGAATTTGAGAAACAATGATGGAAATAGGAAGAGTTGGACGAAGGAGGGGGAGCATATAAATACAATACTCATTTATAAATGTTTTTAAAATTTGTCAAGTGGGTAGATCTCATGCTAATAATTGTAATGAAAAAAAAAAAAGAGAGAAACAGAACAGAAACAACTCTCTATTCAAAACAGACAAACTCAAATTGCAACCCCAAACAAATGAAATCTAACAAGAACAAATACAAAAGAATTTTGGAGGAAACAGATATATTACCTCGATTAAACAAACAGGTCTTGAATATCAATTGTATTTCAACAAAACACACACACACACACACACACACACACACACACACACACACACCAGAAAGTGAAGGCTCTGATAATGGTGTTTTTGTTATTTGTGTTGATTGTTTGCTGTAGACTGGATGGGCCTAGATTCTGCAACACCCTTGCTGCAGTCTCTTTTAAATGTTGGTATTAGACTCATGAGCTACCTGGTCCCTAATTATAGTTTAAAGTTAATCACATTATACCTTTGACTGGTTGAAATAATTTTTTTAAACTTAAATTTTTTTATTTGTAAGTGACTGAGGTTGGAGGGAATGTGAAATTCAATGGATGCTGTCCAGGAGCTGGTGTTCTGTTTGACATGCAGGTCTTGGGGCTGATGCTTGGTCCTCAGGATGCTGTGTAGGAGCTGGTCTTCTGTTTGAACTTGCAGGTCTTGGGGCTGATGCTTGGTCCTCAGGATGCTGTCCAGGAGCTGGTCTTTTGTTTGAACTTGCAGGTCTTGGGGCTGGTACTTGGGTCTCAGGTTGGCTGCAAGCACCACCAGCCACTGAGCCTTCTCAACATCTCAGAATGATTGTATCTTTACACACCACTAGTGCAATTTTGTTTATTGTGTGTGTATATATACATTCTTTATAGCTTGTATTAAATGATGACATAGAGATATTTTCCCATGTGTTATAATTTAGAAGTTATATGTAAATTTATAAGCATATGAGTACTGTGCATAAAGAATTTTAAGATCTAGGAATAAAACTGTCTGATAGGCTAGCCACTTTATTTGCTGCTACTTCTAAATTTAAAGAACCACTCAGCTGTGGAAAGAGGCTGAGGTTTCCATTTCCCCTCAGGTAATTCATTGTGCGAGACTCCATCTTACACTGTACCTTAGTGTTGTGTGGACTTTTAGCTAGGGTATACACAAGATTCTGGGTTCAGTCAACAGTATACAGAAGCAACTAGATATGTAAATACACAAATCAACTGTTAACTAAGGAAGTCACATATAAATTATGTTGAGATATGTTTATGTGATTTATGGCGTATTTGGGTCCTTTTCAACAAAAGGAAGAAAAATAACTGTTTTGCTAGCTAACCTCCAACAACAATTCCATCTACAGTCTTTCAAAAGAACCGAAAGGCACAAAAGGGCAATGTCACAACTGTCTGTCTGGTTTCCATCTTCAGCATTGTGCATCAAAGAACAATCATTGGTGACTTCTGCATTTGAGGTCACGGGTATGCAAATCGTGCTTTCTAATGTACAAGTATAAAATTCAATTGACATAATGTCAAGTTGATACATCCAGAAGGGAAAGCGTTTACTGCAGCCATAAAATAGCAAAGGGGGTTCAAGTCATTTAAATCCAAAGTGATTTTGAAAATAAGTTGAAAATCTTTTTTAAACCTTCATTGTAATGCTTAAAACATAACCACGTTTTTATTGCATATAGCATTCTTGAAAATACCACACTGCACATGCTCTCGGGATGAGGGGAAGCACGACACTAATTTCCCCTCATCTTAAAAAGCAGTATTTTTCCAGGCTGTTGAATATGAGTTATTTAATCCATGCTTTCATGAGATGATTGCTACCCTGACCAAAAAATTCATGTGGGCTATTGAAGGTCTTTGTCAAATAAAGCCTTGTGTTTTTATGACTAGCATTCCTTACTGGAGTGAGGAGATTTGAATTGCAGTGAAATCATGCCCTGCCAGGGTATGGGTCTCTAATGCATACCAATTCCTAAAATGACAACAAGCTACCAAATCTGCAGATTTTGCTTAAGTTTAGGTAACTTGTAGTTTCACCTTTATCATTATATGACAATATTTCTGAGCTCAGTTTTCACTTATAGTACCATTTCCAGTTGTAAAGGGGTGGGAATTGGTGAGGTTTGGAAGGCTGCCTTTGGCCCCTTGTTTTCATCTATCACCTATCATCTATCTATCTATCTATCTATCTATCTATCTATCTATCTATCTATCTATCTATCTATATATCTAACTAACTAACTAACTATTTATCTATATCTATCATCTATCTATGCCATATATTTACATTTGAAGGTTGAACAAAATTTTTGATTATCTTATGGCCTCATGTAGAGTGGTCTTTGGTCTTTTCAAAGTTCAAGGGGGGAACAAGGACACTGGCATGGAAGGGTCTTGATACTTAGACCCAAAATAGGTTCCTGGCATGGTTTCCATGCGCTTGATCATCCTTGTCCTCAGTGATTACTTTCTACAGCCTTGGTCGTTGTATGGAGGGATTCTTTCTGATACCCAGAAAGCCATGGAGAGGACAAGACAAAATGAGGACACTGGAATAGCAAGTAACTTATGCCTAAGTCACACACTGCTCTTAGGGCTAGGGACAGGCAAGTGGGACTACAACCAGAAGAGCCTGAAACTAGTTTTACTTTCTTTCTGGTGCTCTGGTAGCTCCATTGTTGAACTGAACTCTGCAAGAGCAAATCATGGAAATACTTTAAGTAGGTTGTGAGGTGGGATCAAAAGAATGATTTTTAAGAGAAGCTTACGTTAAGAATCTTGTGCATTTCATGTGTGTGTGGGTGGGGGGGGCTTTCGTCTGTGGGTATTTGAAGACACAGTAGCAATGATCTTTCTGGAAGAGAATCAAAGGGCTGACTAGGTTCAGTGTCATCACCAACTATGTACTCTACTCCAGACTCATGAGTTTGCACCCAGTGCAAAAATCAAAGAAGAATAAGGGCTGTCTGGAAGGTTTGTGTGCAAGTGTGAAAATAATTAGGTATAGGCATAGCTTTCACTCTTTCAGAATTCTAAGTCTATATCTGCAGTTTATTGGATGGATACAGTGCTCTTTCAACTCCAAACCTCTGGACTTGTTTTTTTCTTTTGCTTTTATGACCTCTGTTATGATTCCACTTTCCCTACTCCTTAACTTTCCCACCCACCAGTCCTTGGGCTTCACCTTGGTGTTAACTTCTCTAAGATCCACCACATCATCACTCTGGCTCCAATTAGATGGCTTCTGTAGGACACCAGTACACAGCACATGCAGCATCAATTGCCTCCTTGTGGCTCTTACGTGTCTTCCTCATCTCTGGACCAACAAAGGTCTTGAAAGTGAAGAATGATGCCTTCTTGGAAAACAGAATTGCTTTGGTGGTTATCAGGGCAGTGTGAAGGTATCCATGGACCATGTGAAGACTTTTAAGCAAGACAGGTTATGCTTTGAGAGAGCCATGCTATACTTTTTGATATCCACTAATACTTCAGGATAACAAGACAATATATATACTTAAATATAGCCTAACAAAAAGTTCACACATGGCATTGATGGTTGTGGGGGCTGGAATGGGAGGGTCATGGGGATTAGGGGGCTGAGAAGTGGGAGACAAGGGAGGAAATACTGGGCCAGACAGCTAAAATTAATGACATTTTGATGGGTAGTATGAAAACCTAATACTATAGACGCTTCCTAAAAAAATAATTCTATATATAACTGCAAAATAATGGGGAAGACAGGTTCCATACTAACTGCACATATCTTGCACCAAATGAAACTCCAGTACCAATAATGGGTTACATTTAATTAGTTATTGGTCAAAGGGGCTCAATGGGAACCTCTAAAGAACCTAGATTTGCCAAAACTATAGGTTGCCCTCCATAAGCTAACAGCAAGTCTTCATTGCTGGAAACAACACCTACAGTTGACAAACATAGAAGAATCTACCAGGCACCTACACAGAGCCCTCACACCTATGTGCTAGTGTCTCAGGTACAGCAGGAAGGCACTCTGGCAAAAGGAGAGAAATTAAACACCAGCCCAGCTACAAACTCTTTGCTCCGTGTACAATGGTGTCCTGCGTGCAATGTAATACAACGTAATGCAATGCCTGCAGTGTAATGGTGGCACACACCAACTAGTATCTGATTTGACTTAAGGTCACTCCATGAGATGGAATCCATACCTGACACAGCTTGGGTGCTCAAGAACCTGAGAGTAGTCAGCCCAGGGACGTAAAGTAAAACCAAATACTACTGTTCTAAAACAAACAAACAAACAAACGTGTAGTAATAAAATGATTCCTAATGACATTCTGCTATATCTATAGATCAGTGCTTTGCTCAGCCATCAGCAGAAGATGTGAACATGTGAATAAACACAGAGACATATATATATATATATATATATATATATATATATATATATATATATGAGACAGAGAGTTCTTAGAATACCCAGACTTACATAGGTTGTCTCCATCAAATCCCTCCCTCAAGACTCATAAAACCCCATGAAAGAGCAGGAAGAAAGAATACTAGAGCTAGAGGGGATGAAGGACGCCAAGAAGACAAGGCCCTCTAAGCATGCTCAAAGCTCATGTGAACGTACGGAGACGGAGACAGCATACTCAGGGCCTGCACCGCTCTACCCCAGTTGGGGTCCTCGAGCTAAAAGAAGATGTGGACACAAGCTGGCATCACTAAGCCAGAAGCCATATCCGGTTGATAACCACTTGCAAATGAAAACTTAGTTTTCTCCAAGAGTGTCTCATTGGAGAAACAAACTATTCTTTTTTTTTTTTTAATTTTACTTATTTTTTATTATTTAATTAATGTATTCAGATTGCTACTCAATTGTTATCCCATCACTTGTATCCTCCCATTCCTCCCTCCCTCCTGCTTTCACCCTATTCTGCTCCCCTAGGTCTAAGATTGAGGGGTCCTCCTCCCCCACTATATGATCGTACCAAGATGAGACTTGATAGCCTGCTTATTCTTTCTTTGAGTGCCATCAGGCCTCCCCACCAATGGGAGGTGGTCAAATATGGGGCACCAGAGTTCATGTCAGAGTCAGTCCTTGCTTTCCAAATAACTGTGGAGAATGTCCTGTCCATTGGGTAGATCAGAGTAGGGCTTTGATGTTTACTACTTGTATTGTCCTTGGTTAGTGCAATAGTTTGAGCAGACCCCCTTGGGCCCAATCCCCCCATCACGATGTTCTACTTGTAGGTTTCTAGGACCCTCTGGGTCCTTCTATTTCCCCATCTCCTATATTTCTCTTACCTAAAGTCTCAGTAGGATGTCCTCACATCTATCCCAATCTCCTGGTAAGTGAAGACTTTCGTGGGACATGTCTTTTGGGCTAGTTCTCAATTATAAGTGAGTATGTACCATATGAGTCTCTCTGCTTCTGGGTTAACTCACTCAGTATGATCATTTCTAGTTCCATCCATTTGTCCACAGATTTTGGGAATTCCTTGTTTTTAATAGCTGAGTAGTATTCCATACTGTAAATGTACCACAGTTTCTTTATCCATTCTTCAACTGAGGGACATTTAGGCTGTTTCCAGGTTATGGCTATTATGAATAAGGCTTAAACCTTCAGTAAATAGACAACAGAAGACAAATTCAATGGCATTTTTGTAGGTTTCTTGTCTCATATGGTATTTTATTTATAATTTTTCTTCTCTCTTTTTACCCTACAGGTCCTTTGCGTATATATTATAGCTTCTAATTTAGTACTTTTAAGGGATTTTTGAGTATGCAAATGAACTAGTCTTTGTTTCTTGGTATCTTTTCCTTCTGTTTGTTTTTCCAATTCTGGTGTGATAATTTTGTTTCATCTGATTGTATTTTATTTTATTATTACCCATTGGAAACCTGTTTTTTTTAAATGAGAGACAGAGAGGGTGTGAGTCTGGAAAGGAGGGGAGTGGGGAGAAGCAGGTAGGATCAGTGGGAAGAGAAATTGCAATCAGGATATATTATGTGAGAAAAAAAATCTACTTCCAATAAAAAGAAAAAAATCCATACATGTACATTCACTTTTATAATTTTATGGGATCTTGAACTAGAACTCAAATAAAAATTTTCTTTTCCATTTTTGCTTCTTTTATATGTAAATATATGTACACATACACTCACACACCGTCACATACACATGTACACACTCACACACATACATGGACACACACATATACATGTACACACTCACACACACACACTCACACAGTCACTCACACATACACACACACACCCACACACACACACACATACACACATACACACAGGCTTTTCCATTCAGTATCATTAGAAGGAAAGATGTTCAGTAGAGTATATGATAAAAAATGAAATTTCTTAGCTGTGGCTGTTAAGGGAAGGAAAATAATAATTATAAATAATGTTGAAGAAATGCTTCATTATGTAAAATGTCTACAAAAACACATGGGAAAGTTTATCTGCATGAAAATTCTAACTACATAAATTTCTCAAGGTAATTAGATTTTTAAATGTCTTGAAATAGTTGTACATGTGGTAGAAAATGAATTACTGGTAGCTATTAGCACCTTTAAAAAACTTTTCTCTGTGTGTGGCTGAACACTAGAACAACTCACAAGTACCCCATTAAATTATTTTTAAGAACTCATTCAAAACAATTCCTATAAGTATTTCTGCTTCAGAGAATCCAAGCAGAAGCACTTAGAAGCCTCACGTTTCTGAAGTTTCCCAGTCAGGGAAAGCACTGCTCCTTGCTGGTAGATGTCTACATTTGTATTCCAGGCCAGGATAGTTCTTTATCACCTCTGTTGAAGTCGCAGATAAAACCCCAGACACAGCCTCCTGATTGTCAAAGCACATTAGCAATTGAGCTCTGTGTTGAATAATTTTCTGTAAGCCAGGCAAACTTTAAAAAAGAACAAAGGGCATGTGGAAGTCAGACACAAAGCTCCCCCAAACACGAAGCCAGACAGATTTTCAATAATTTAAATGCCCAATTTGGACAAAATTTTATATTAGTTAAATCCTCTGATTGTTCATTATAATCTTTAATCAAATCATAAGTCATCCTAAAAAGGATTACAACATATGCCACATGCTTTATTCTAAGTTATAAATGTATAATTTCCAGTTAATTTAAAAAACTCTCTGCATGGGAGACTATTCATCATTGAAATTTCAAAACTGAGTTAACCAAATATGCTTAGGCACAGAGAGAACAAAGGGATACAATGAAGAGGCAAATGTGAGCAACGGGAAAAGAGACAGTGTGCCCTTGTCAGGTGAGGATGACATTCCAGCCTTGCCTTAGGGTCCCTCTGCCTCATCCTCAGTGAGGCACCATTAGCAGGTCACAGTGCTCAGTCTTACTGAGCCCATACCTGACCTCCATCCGCATCCTTCTCAACACAGCAGATAGCCATGGTCACGCTACTACACCACCGGCCTGAACTGTGCCTCTGCTCCTACAGTGCCTTGGTATTCCCACTGGTATTATCGCTACATAATATTGGTGCAGAATTATAGCCTCTTTAGAAAGGGGTTCAATGTCTCCTGCAGGATCACCCCCAAACTCAGAGAGGAGTGGAAATCCTTCCTCAGCAACCCCAATGCTACTTACTTTAGGATAGCTATTACAAATGGTCCAAAAGTACGACTCGTGTTCACCTAAATTATGATTTTCTCTATGTCTTCAGGGGGTTAATCCAAATGTTCCAGCAAGGGTACACTTCATATTTTCAAAAGGACTCAGTTAATAGTTTTTTTGCCATCTTATTTTTGACAAAAATAGACTTAGATGCCTCAACTCTGCTTGTATAGCATAGTTCCCAGGCCCTTTACCATTGAAACAGACAATTATTCTTTTTAATTATAACCTATAATTAATATTTTAATTAGAGCAGTTTCTGGTAGAATTCATTTCTCAGCAGTATAAAAAAGCAAATGATCTGAATTCTTCATATTTAGAGAGACCCTTAAAATAATCATATCTTTAGAATTTTAAATTAAAATTATGGCTTATCTAATTTCGTCAATGCAATACTCTCTTTGTCTCTGTGTCCATATCTCTTCCATTCTC
This sequence comes from Acomys percivali, assembly GCA_907169655.1. NCBI lineage: Eukaryota > Metazoa > Chordata > Mammalia > Rodentia > Muridae > Acomys > Acomys percivali. The sequence goes on from OU015748.1 coordinate 6,347,090, forward strand.
TCTCTTTCTGTCTCTATCTCTGTCTCTTTCTCTCTGAGATAGAGGCCTCACTCTTAAGCCCACGATGATCTAAAACATATTCCATATCCCTAGCCGGCCTTAAACTTATGGCAATCCCCCTGCCTTGGCCTCTTGAGTACGAGGATTATAGACATGAGCTGAGTTCAGTACACATCCCTTACAAATGGCCTACGAGGCACTGCTACTGGGGGAAGCATAAATATATACCATGTCTCCATGAACTAGTGCTAAAACTGGGTTAAAAATATGGGCGCTAGTTACTTTTCATTACTGTGATAAAACACCTTGCCCAAGTCAACTCATAGAATAAAGGGTTTATCTTGGTTTACTGTTCTAGAGGGACAAGAGTCCGTCATGGCGGAGAGACATGGCAGCAAGCAGCAGCCATGGGGCAGGAGCAGAAAGACTAGGGTTCACAGCTTGAACCGCAAGCACAAAGCAGAGAGAGGGGGCGCTTAACGTGGGAAAAGTCCTTAAACTCTCAAAGCTCCCCTCTAGTGACACACCTGCTCCAACATGGCCACACCCCTGAGGCTTCTCCAAAAAGTGATACCAACCAGGGGCCAAATATTTAAATGCCCGAGACTGTGAGGGACATCTCACGCAAAGCACCACAATATGCCACCTTATTTTATGCATTTAAGCATATCTGTGTGTAAACTCGATCTTTCACTAAGGGTCGACAGCCAGAGCGGACTGTGTCTGCGAGCCTGTGTCTAGCCCATCCCTTCGGACCGGAAAGGAAACGAGGACGAGATTCACATCTGCTGTTGAAGTGTGTTGCAACTTCCATTCCTCAGCTACAAATAGACTTCTGATTTTTACTAAATGGTTATGAAGACAGAGATATATGGGCATACATAGGCTTGTCTGTGAGCAGGTATCCCGGTGCTTCAGGACCCTCCTTAACCATTTCGGAGGTATAACAAAGGCGCATGCTTTTAATCCCAGCACTCGGGAGGCAGAGGCAGGCGGATCGCTATGAGTTCGAGGCCAGCCTGGTCTACAAAGCTAGTCCAGGACAGCCAAGGCTACACAGAGAGACCCTGTCTAGGAAAAAACAAAACAAAAAACAAACAAACAAACAAAAAACACAGCAGAAGCAGTGTGTTCTCAGCTCAGCTTCGTCTTGACTCTGCGGTGAGTATGTGCACATCTGTAAGGTCTCTGACTATTTAACAGTCAAGGAAAACAGCTGGACCTCGATTCTAAAATCCTGGGATTTATGAGTACCTCCAGTTTCTAATTTGGAATGTAACTAATTATGTTTCACTGGACACCCACTCCCACATCTTCTTCCGTATTAGGTAACCTTTGAATTTGAATGGAGGACCTTGTTCATTTAAGAGGAATTTATCAATTACATATGCCTTTTTTTTTTTTTGGTCACAAAGTCCAATGATTTAACTTATTATTAAATCAGTAGAAGCAACTACTACTTAATTTACTCGAGAATTAAGATTACTTCAAAAGTGAAGAAAACCAATTGTCTTCATGTTCCAGTCAGTGGTCACTAAGATGCCTTAAACGTACTAACTGGAAATAATAAACTGACCCAGATGAATTTCCTGCAAGCTTCCAGCTGGAATAGACTTTAAAATATCCAACATCTGTCCCAGATAGCTTTTCCAGACAGAGAACTAGTATTTATATCCAGATACATTCTTTTCACACACAATTAGAAAGCAAAGGTGGTGAGGTGCGCCAATGGGTCCCTTGTAGGAAGGGAAGCCTCCCAGTCCCTCCGTGCCCTGAGCCTGCAGCGCCAGGCAGTGCAGTGCAGACACTTTACATCTCTTCTGTGGGTCTCCCAGTTTCCTCTGAGCCTGAAGTACTGATCCAGAAAGGTCACAGTTGTTTTGAGAGGGATCTAAGCCTAAGAATGTGCCTTTTATTGGCAGTTGGATGCTAAAAATACCTTAACTCATAATCATTGGTTATACATACCTAAACTTATGTACTGGAAAACAGGAGTAGGTGTTATATTGCTCTATTAATTTTTCTTATCTAAGGAAACAGCAGATCATTGCAAAAGTACACCCAAGATATACATATTTATGATTGAGGAAGTAGAACAATTGTGGCTATTATCCTTGAAATTATTCTTTCTAGTAAATGCAGTGATGTAACATTAAGGAACATAGCTATAAACATTTATATAGCTATGAACAGCATGGGGTGAAGAACTGGATGATAATAAGACTGAGCAAATTCAATTTAAAAATATAATTACATGATAAGGCCATGAATATCTACAATGGGTATAATAATATATTTATTTTACTGAAGCATTTGATGTAGTGTCTCATAAAATTTAATTCACAAAATTAACTTATGCCGTCTACTCTAATGTGCGGAGCATTGTCTGAGAAATCATTGTGATTATGTGTAGGAAGTAAATTAAGAGCAACTACAAAAGTTTAAATATATGAGAAGAAACTAGATTTTGAAAAATCTAGTCAAGTATCGCAACCACTCAGCTTTGTGTAATCTTTTGCTAGTGGGGATTTTGGGTAAGTTAACTCATGCTATCTAGAAAGATCAAAGGATAGTCAACACATTTTCCCTATAGACACTGCTCAATAGGCACTGAATAGACAGTAGTAGACTCTTCCAGAAAAACTGAGATCAAGTGAGTTCAAATGATTGCCTCAAAGCCGCAAGCCCAGTAAGAGTTGGTGCCAGAATCAGACCACAGGTTTTATTTATTTATTTACTTACTTTTGAGACAAGGTTTCCTTGTGTAGCCTGGGCTGTCCTGGACTTGCTTTGTAGACCAGGCTGGCCTCAATCTCACAGAAATCCGCCTGCCTCTGCCTCTCTTAGTGCTGGGATTAAAGACATGTGCTGCCATGCCCAGCCATACCAAAGATATCTTAAGTCATGAAAAGTAGTAAGATATTTTTTTTACACTAGTTAAAATTTAGGGGTCCTACCTAAAATAGAGTCATAGGTTAATTAACAAGAGTGCTATGTTGTGAGAACAGTGTGATTCTGTTACTGTCTGAACTTCACAATGTGTCCTAATAAATAAAACAAACCAGATAGTAACTGTCAAGGGGCAGCAAGACCCCCTGCACGCAATCAGGAGATGAAACAGGCATTCGGTATTTGAGGTTGCTGCTGAAATAACATCAGGTGCTAGCTTGTCGTAATGATGACAAATATCTGAAAGGAAGGGTTTGCTGTGGTTCACAGGGGAGGTGGCTTCAGCACACAGGTTTTCATCCATTTGTTTTGTTGCTTTGAGCATGGATTATGTAGCGTGTACTGAAGGGAGGACATGGTGGAGGAGAAGAGATCTTTATGTCCAAGAAATCTCACTTGGTCACACCTCATAAAGCTTCCGTGGTGTCTTAGCAGCATCGTGGTCTGATTACCAAGTCTTGGAGACACTTCTCAAAGCACAGCACATGCTACACTGACTTGTGGTACTATAGAAACATTTACGTTTACTTGTAATTATGTGCTCCTGTCTGTGCTGGGCTCTGCGCATGTGAGTACAGTTGCCTGTGGAGCTGGAAAAGAGTGAAGAGCACTGTATCTCCTGCAGCTGGAGCTATAGGTCGCTGATTGTGCCCTGCCTGGCATAGGTATTTTGAAATTAAACTTGGATCCTGTGCAAAAGTAGTGCATGCTCTTAACTGCTGAGCCATCTCTCTCACTTCCTATGTATTTATAAGTAGAAGGAAAATATTCTAAATCAATAACAAAGAGTAACAAATAAATAGTAAGTTAACAGCAACATAGCCACTTACAATCATTAAGTGTTATTATGCCATGTTCATAGTTGTGTGTATTATACGTCCATACGACTGAAGCAGAGCACATCTGTCTTTCACACATACACACATTCCACACTGCTTCAGATCTGTAAGGTCAGCCTTTTCTTGAAACATGTTCACAGTGCATGGCTGGTCATACAAATATTAAGGAAATCAGGGTGGTATTAGAAAATTACATATTGGTGATGTCATAGCACTGGTCATTGCCGTCAGTGGTAAGAAATGCACAATTGTGGTTTGTTTCAAAAGCAATAATGACTTGCATCATTTCTCTTCAAACCTGAGAACAGTGTGTGGAGCAAGCCTTTCCACTGAGCCAGCCAACCTCTGCCGATGTTCTGTCTAATCGGCGTCGGACACTGAATTTCCCAGGTAAGGGCTCTTCACACAACACAAAAACTTAGGACTTATTTTTAATCCCATCTGTCTCTGACAATGTTCTGTGACTGATCACATTGCCTTGGTTTCTATACTGTAAAATTTTGGTAATCATTAATCCCTTTCTCAGTGTAAATTGGTGGAGGGAAGGCAAAGGCATAAAAGATGTGGCATGCATTTTATTAGCATAGCATCTTTAAAGCCATGTGAAGATTTATCACAGAAGAGACTTATCATCCAAGGTGGGGACACAAAGAACAATAATTGTCACATTTCTAAAAATGAATGCGCATTATACTTCTATCTAAATTTTAGTGAAAAGACTCAAATTCTCTGATATTTTTAGTCTGGGAAGGCTCAGATCGTGGTGAAATGCCATAAACTAAACAAAAGGTACGCAATATTTCTTTATAGAGATTACTTTAAAAAGTGCTTTGTGGTTAAGACTTGATTAGTAGATTATGACACTGCCTCTTGTTAGCATAACCAACACTGTGGTTAGTGACGGGGATGGACATAGGCACAGCTTGACCCTCATGAGGTGAGTGCTAAAGAGGGAGAGTCTGTCCCACAGATCTAGATGCTGTAATCCAGGGCTATAATGCAGGATTGCAACGACATAAGCAAAAACGACTGTGTAAGAAGGTTCTGACGAGGCAGGCGGGCTTTGACATCTTTTGCTTTAATGACTTGGAAGCAAGCTGGAGTAGGGCTGCTTTTGGAATTCGAGACCAGCCCTGATCATTTACACAAGGACAGGCTTCCCTGTTGAGGCAAATAATAGAAAACACAGTTGAGTGGTTTTGTAGACTCTGGGGGAGAAGCACACAGCCGGCTTCCTGACACTTCCCTGGGCCTGTCCTCTATCTGCCCTTATGGAAGTTGGGAGCAAGTGCCCTGAATCTAAGGGTCTTAACTTTCACAAGTGCATGGGGAGATGTGACAGGAAAACATCTAGATTTCTAACTATGAAGATGTCAGGGAAATAGGTAAAACATCTTTTCCTGGGAGAATTAGAACCACATTAGATAATGGTGGAAGCAAACTGTGGGTAAAAGGCTGAGATATGAAGTTCATGTTTCTCTGTACTATTGCTAACATCCCTGGAGGTAACCATTCCAGAGACAGCCCTCTTTTCAGGTAACAGCAAGTAAGAAGCATCCGAAGACTGGATAAAGAAACTGTGGTACATTTACACTATGGAATACTACTCAGCTATTAAAAACAAGGAATTTCCAAAAATTTGTGGACAAATGGATTAAATTAGAAATGATCATAATGAGTGAGTTAACCCAGAAGCAGAAAGAGTCAAATGGTATATACTCACTCATATCTGGACACTAGCCCAAGGGGCATGTCCCATGAAAGTCTTCATTTACCAGGAAAGTGGAACAGAGGGGAAGACATCCTATTGGACTTTAGGTGAGAGAACATGGGAGAATGGGGAAATAGAAGGATCCAGAGGGTCCTAGAAACTACAAGAAGAACATTATGATGGGCAGATCTGGGTCCAAGGGCCCTGCTCAAACTATGGCACCAGCCAAGGACAATACGTGCAGTAAACATCGAACCCCTACCCAGATCTAGCCAATGGACAGGACATTCTCCACAGTTGAATACAGAATGGGGACTGACTTTCACACGAACTCTGGTACCCCATATTTGACCACTTCCCCTGGATGGGGAGGCCTGGTAGCATTTAGAGGAAGGATAGCAGGCTACCAAGAAGAGACTTGACACCCTATGAGCATATACAGGGGGAGGAGGTCCCCCCTCAGTCACAGTCATAGGGGAGTGGAGTGGGGGGAAAGCACGGGGGAGGGAGGAATGGGAGGTTACAAGGGATGGGATAACTATTGAGATGTAATATGAATGAATTAATTAAAAAAAAAAAAAGAAGCATCCATGATGAAAGAAGAGCTACGAAGGTTCAGCCTCTGAGGGAGGTGGGCTGATGCTGTTCTAGCTCTTTCTGAAGTTGCTTCTTGGTGGTTCTCTTCAACACAGATAGCACACTATAAACAACCTCAACACAGACAAAGGGGAGGAGAGCAAAGCACCCACAAGGCCATCTGTCCTGAGCATATTTTCAAAATGTGTGACTTTAGTCTCAGGAAGTAGAATCCGTTGTTTCCCTTCCCTAACATTCTATGCCATGATGAGGCAGACCATACAGCAAAGCACAGAAGCCCTCCCTCACCATCTGCATCCCAGCACTTTGTGGATGGATTCTCAATTTGGATCACAAAGAGGTTTAATAAAAACCAGTGTTGTAGTGTCTTCCTCAGGCAGAGCCAGACATGCTTTACATGCACAGAACACATGAATCTCTCGGGGAGACTAGGAGAAATTATTCTTCAGCTTTAACTCACAACTATCTGGGAAGCAGGAAGAGTCAGCAGAGGTCTAAAAGGTAATGCTTTCTAAGAAACCTTCACTGAAGCAATCACTTACAGCTATCCATTAATATCCAACAGGGATTCATTTCAGGCCCCCAGTGGATGCCCAAATTCACACATGTTCAAGGCCCTTATGTACACTGATACACTATTTGTGTAGGATTTACACAATCCTCTCCAGAACGTCACAGCATCTCTCCACTTCTATAAATCCCAGTGTAATACAAACACTGTGTCAATAATGCTCAACTTCATTGTTCAGGAGAACATTGCTCAAGAAAGAGACAGACAAACAAATGGAAGTGTTAGAACATAGTCAATGGTTTTAAGTATTTTCTACCAAAGTCTGACTGGCTGCACACATACGAGCATACACGACAGGAGTATGGAGCTGGGACACCATTTCAAACAGACCTGGTGCCAACCAAATAACATGTGCCAGAATCCCCTAAGAACCAGAAGGAAGCCTCCTCATACATATTATGTTTTCCTTGTAAATTTAGCAACACCCCATTCAAATAAATATTTAGATGCTACCCAATACCTATAGTTGTAGAGTATCAGGCTGAAGACTCACACAAGGCGTCTGGGTATTTCTTTGTTAGGTCTGCATAGTTAATGTATGATGTTTGGGTATCTAAGAGTCCAAATAACATGTGATGAGGACTTAGCGATTGCTGCAGGGTATTGGCTGCTTTCCCCCAGTTTCCTCAGTTTTCCCTACTATCTGGCCTATTTTTGCATCATGTATATGTTAATATATTAGAAAATATAACTACCCTACAAATATTTAGATGTATTTCAAGGTGTATAATTAAGTAATATTTTAAAATTCAATCTAAATTAAAAGTGGAAATTGAGGGAAAACGATACATGGATAGTTGGAGGGTAAACACACACATGTCCAGACCAGAGGCCACTGCACTTCAAGTTTCCAAGCAATTTGAGTGAACAGCTACAAGTAAAAAAAGGAAACAATTGGCTTAGAAGAGTCACTGGGAGTTCAGAAGAGCAGGTGCATTTCTGACACAAGTGACCCTACATTTGGTAGTAGATAAGACTTTTACATTAAATGTGGGAATGAATTATAATCCCCTCAATTGTATATTGAAGGGCTACTCACACTGCAGTAAAATAATCGAGCTCTGTAGGCATCAAGCATTGTTCCGGGACCCTCTCATTCATATTTCTTTTAGCATCACTGAAGATAATTCTCTGACAACTGATTCTTTTTCCAAATTGGCAGGTGTCTACAAGTGGGCCTTGGCTTCTGAAGTGCATCAGACATCCTCCCTGTGTGTGCAAGCACAGGTCACTCTTCCCTCTTGGATAGCCTAAGCTGACAATGATATATTCTCAAGCAGGTCTATTCTAAGGACAGAGGAGAAAGATAATGACTCAAGCAGGGCGTATCGGAGAGGCTGAAAAATCACCCCATAATATGCCATTCTCCTTTCGGGAGTGACCTCAGTGTGCATTGCCGGAGGCTCCCTGATCTGTGCCTATTGGGCCATGTGACCTGGATTCATCGTCTGCTAACCATGTGCTGCAAGCAGTGATACCTCCCTTGGCTTCCTGGGCATGAGGGGGCTATGAGGATTTATGACAGTCACGATTCTGGCTTCCATGTCTGTCACTGTTGCTCAAGTGCTGAAAGTCAGAGAGCAAATCATTGCAAATCTGCCCTTCAATATGGCAGACAACTGCTTTCTTGTCTTGTTTAATAAATCGTGTTTCTTTCGTATGAAAATGAACAGAGTTAAAATGTTCCCTGTTTTATGGGGCAGTGATTTCCTGGTAGTAAGATGGGCTATAAACGGAACAACAGGGCTGTTTGAGGTATGTTTACAGTACTTCCTGCCTTGGATTTCAAAAGGAATGTGTTAATCCGTGCTAATCTGCTTCAATCTTTGAAAACAATTACATTTATTTTACAACCCACCTGGCACTCTGACAAGTAGTATGAATATGCTCCATTGCTTACATATTTTTACTTTATTGCACCTGCAGGCAGAGGAAAAGCAAATAAAAAGACAATAATGGCGAATTTGATTAAAGTTGCTCAATGGTATATGCAACAGTTTCAGATAGATCAAGCTGAATGTCTGGTTTTTTAATCAGGTTTAGCACACTATCTTTTTACAAGATGAAAAAAATACCACATAGGTGTTAAAATGTACAATTGCTTTCAACAGCTCTTTGGAAAGTGTAACTGCTTTATTTTAATCATAAAGTTTTCCAAGTTAAAAAAAAAGTTGATCTGATATTAACACACTCTCAGAAAGACATTTGATGATTTTATATATATATATATATATATATATATATATATATATATATATATAT
>OU015748.1:6356028-6381028 GCA_907169655.1 Acomys percivali
ATATATATATATATATATATATATATATATATATATATATATATATACACTCCTAAATCTTAGCCTTTAATATCAATGGTGGATTATACCTGGATAAGCAATGGCCACTTAGGCCTTAATTATGAAATAGCCTCTCCATCTTTACTCCATTCATTCTTGTTGACCTTTGTGTTCTGCTGGGAGATAAAAGATATGGGAATGTTTTATGACAAAAGGAATTTTTTATCAACTCTTTAGACTTTGGTGGCTACCTAGGGCGTCATTGCACTTGCCCATGTCAACAATAACCTAAAATCACAAATAAAATGCATGATCAAGTTAATCTGTAGGATTAACTTGGACTCTGAACAATTCATCCCCATTGCACCTATACTATGTCCCACTCATTCTGGTAGGTGCTTTGATACATCATGAATCCAAGACAAAAGTCCTTCTCAGGGAGCTCATCTTAGCAGGACCAATGTAGCAAGTATTTAGAAAGTATTCAGCAGGGATTAAGGAAATGACACCCATGGCTGGGAGGTGAAACTTGTGAAGGAAACAGCAGAACAGGATACAGGGCTTGAGGGAGGAGAACGTGAAATACAAAACAGGCAAGTATGAGCACAGTCTGTTAGGTAAAGATCACCTTTCCTCATGGAAAACTCGAGGGTATCCTCACCTCCACCTCTACATTTAAATTTTTCTCAATAAAAGGTCCCCATTTTCTTTTCTCTACAATAAATTGAAAATGCAGAAGGGGGTGGCATCTAAGCCAAGGTAGAATGCCAACAACAGTAACGGTAGGGAGGTGTGAATGAACATCATGTCTGGCCTGGAAGATGCTGGAATATTCTTAGCATCATGGGAGGGAAGGAAGGCTGCTATAGGCTCAATGTTTATGTCCTCTCACCATTCAGGTATTAGTACCACATGTCTAGCGGGAAGGCTTTAGGAGGTGGGGCTTTGAGAAAACTCGGTCATGATGGTGGAGCCCTTACAAATGGATTAATGCCCTGATAAAAGAAACACATCAGGAAAAACATGTTCTCATTTTTGCCCCAGTGGGAAGACAGCAAATAGATGCTTATTTATCGCCCAGGAAACAGTTTGTCTCTGGACAATTAAACCAACCAGCACCCTTAACTTGGACCGCAGAACCTTGAGAAATTCATTTTTCTTATTTATAAACCACCCAGGAATGGTACTTTTGCTATGACAGCTAAAGAAACTAAAGAAAGAAAGGGAGCCGCCAGGATGCATACCGTTCTTGGGTGTTTTCCTTTCCACACTGAGCAGCATTGCTTGTGTCCCACATTGGTACCTGTGAGTTGTCTGGGAGTGTTACAACAGGCCTTGGAGGCTCAGTGGGAAGATGGTGGTGAGCAGCAGGAGAAGAGCGAGCATTGGAGACGTTGGAGACCGCTGGGGAAGGAGGGAGGGAGCCTGAGGGGGGGGGCGCAGTTCCTCCTACACACCTACTCTGGGGCATAATAAACTGAAAACAATACATGTTAATCCTAAAGCAGAAGTTGTTATTTTGCCTAACCAACAGTAACTAATTCCTGGAAGGGGCTGTGTTTCCTGGCTCCAAGTGTGTTTGTGTGAGTAAATGAACAACACATTAATACTTAATCCTGGGCTTAGCCTTCAAAGTTAAGCTGAGTAAGAGATTTTTTTTTTTTTTTTTTTTTTTTCAAAAAAAACCTGTAAAAAAACTATAAAGTTCTTTTTTGTTGTTGTCATCTCGTTATTTAAATCTTTGATCAAGAGAACTCTAAGGTTGAGCTAAGAATTCTGGTTAAACATTGTGCTTAAAATTCTGAAGCCATTTGGAGCATGGACAGTAGGTACTATCATTGTGGTTGCAAGGGTGCTGAGTAAGTGGTGGGACAGCGAGCACTTGGGGGGCTTTGCTCCATTTCATTCTAAACTTATCGGGGCCCTTGACTCCTCGGTGTGTGGCTTTGGTTCCAGTTTTTACCCCAAACTTCCAAAGTAAAAGGAGAAAGCTCACCACCCAACGGCCATGCCTCTCATCCCATCACTCCTCTTCATCTTCTTCGGCCATCACTCCTGTCACAACCTCAGAGAGCACCTGTCGCCTCAATTGCTTGTGTCCCAAATTTTGGGTGATAGGGAGTGTTGTTGTTCTTATTTGCATCATCATGTCATGTAGACACAGAACCTAAGAGGCTCCAGCCCTTAGGCAGAGTCCAGTGTCTGTGCTGCATTCAAACAATACAGCATGTGCTTTGAAATTCTGTGTAACCTAGAGCCCACTTCAGAGGCAATAGTTAGCGGCCAAGGTCCCGGGATCAGGAGTCAGTAGCTAGGAGCATCTCGTAGTTTCCTTCTTGGTAAAAGGAAGGCAGGGACTAGAAGCTGGTGAGCTGCTACAGGCCTGCATGACCAAAGCATCAGACACTATCTTGTCCACGCCCTGTGCCTGTTAATAACAACACTGTGTGCCTACTGGCCTTCACGCTGCAGCATTGCTGCTTCCCGGGGGAATGCTGTTGGACACCCAGTGAGGCTGGCTGGTTCTGTGGGAAAATATTCTGTATACTCAGAGTCAGCCTTCCAGGGAACAGATCCCTGGCATCTCCTGAGGACAGGAGGGCAACTGCTCTAGGCTTATAGGAATAGGGTGTGTGGTGTTTATATTCTTATTCGCATATGGAAGTGGGGCCAGATCCTGACAGAGGCCTGACTTTGACTGCAATCATCTAGAACATATTTCATAACCCCCCAAACATGTAGTTCTGGGTACAACAAAATACCCTAATAGTTGCTTACCTGTTAAATCAACGTGGTATATTCGAGAACACTAAGGCATGTCTGCTCAATGACATGAAGGGATGCTATCTAGCATACACATAGTTGGAAAACCAAACACTGGATAGGTCCTAGTGTAGAAACTAACAAATCAGGAAGTCGTCCTGATTTCCATATTTTAAATATTTATGTCTCCAAAGGTGTAATAAATACACAGGGCTGCTGAATACTGTTGTTGGTTTTCTAAAATGAGTTACATGGAATTTGGAGGACAGCCTGCATATTAGGCTCTTGCTTCATTGCAAAGTGAAAGTTTTATGAAATAGTTGTCCACAGTATTTTTCCTCCCAATTTAAAGACTAGTGCAACTCTTGCTAAGACTTGTTTGGCTTATTTATGAAGTGAATTAGACTTTACTTGCAGGGTTTGCGGGTAGCTCTCAAGACTCTCTGGGGGTGTGCTCCAGATCCTAAGTGAAGTTATAAAATTAATTTATTCTCAGGCTTTATCTCCTCTGCATTTGGAACAAAGCCTGTTTCCTTTTAAAATCTATATAACTAAATGATCTTCTGTCTTTTATCAGCTGTCCTGTTTAATCACTTCTGGTCTTTCTGTGATCAAGACCATGTGCTCACCGAGACACATTTGGTTTCTGTTGATTCTCTTTCATCCAGTAGGTCTGCTGCTTTTGAAGGATACACATTCAAACATTTATTCAAAAAGCCTCCCTGGCACTACACACAGGAAAACCAGCCTACTTGTGGGACTTTTGTCACATGGGAAGTTGTTAACGCACATGTTGCTCTTTCAAGTGTAGTACTTGCTCTTCCTTTCCCAGTGACAGAACCCAAAATGTCATCTTTTCCTTAATTGAGATTAATTTGTCATTTTATGCTACTTAACATGTCATACAAATGCATGAGGCAGACAGGCACAGCCCTGGTTAGAACTGCAATGGCCAATTCAGAGATGTGGAAACTCAGAGACTAGCTTTTGTCTGGTTTTGTTTTTCTTCTATTTTGGGACGGGGTTTCTATGTGTAGCCCTGGCTGTCCTGGAACTCACTCTGTTAACTAGGCTGGCCTCGAAGTTAGAAATTTGCCTGCCGCTGTCTCCAGTGCTGGGATTAAAGGTATGCGGCCACCACTGTCCAGTAGCTATATTAGTTTTAATGGACCTTGGACAATTACTTTATGATAAAGTAAAAAAGCAACATTCTGAGTGTTTTCATCTTTTGATAGAACAAATTTGGATTAGTGTCTTTTAAAAATCTACGTAGTCAGAAACTAAATTTTTAAAAAGGGAAATGAAAGTGGAAGACAGACTGTTTAGGAAGAGGATGGGGACCAGTGGGGCTAGGGTAGGGAGGAGAACTAGAGAGGGTGAAGGCCAGTGAATATACACTGTATTCATGTATGTGAAAATAGTAAATCCACTGTTTTGTATCATTAATATACACTAATAAAAATCTAAAGGCAAAGTGAATAGATGCTTTGGACCATGTATGTGAACATGATATGCACAGGTGTGTGTAAGCATGTTCACATGTGTGTGCATGCTATGTGATGGTTTACATGCATGTGGAGTCATGCATGTGGAGTCCAGAGATTGATGTTGGGTACCTTCCAGAACTGTTACCCATCCTCCTTATTGAGGTAGTGTCTCTGAGTAAGCCTAGAGCTCACCAGCAGTGCTGGTTTAGCTTGCCATCTTGCCTTGGAGATCCCCTGTCCCCACCTTTGAGTTCTAGAGTTACAGGTAGGCCTCCATGTCTATCTGGGATTTGATAGGTTCTGGGGTCCTGAACTCCAGCCAATCCTCAAGGGTCAAGCACTTTAACCACTTAGCCATCTCCCTAGCTCTGTGAACAGAATTTAGAGAAGACTCTTAGAGAACAAGTTAGTAATTTTGCTCTAACACACTCTATTATATGTGTGAGCACGTGGGATTCCTGCAGAAAAATGCACCCTTAGCAGTTGATGGAAAGGCCTTGGCTTGCCTTTCCTGTTACTGAGACTTTGGAAAATGTTAATGACCTTCCTCAGAACAGGCCGATGGCCCCTTTTGACTTTGTCTTATCAAGAAAAAGGGCTTTGGAGGAAAGTGTGAAGAATGCTGACTTAGAAGACACGTTTTATGCTTTAACTATACGGCCACTCAAATTGGATTTAAGTGTTACGGGAGAAATTATCATGATGCTAATGGTTTTTCCAATATCGATCATTAGTACCTCTACTGAATTTGTCTCTAATTAAATATACATCTACTTCTCCTGAGAATAATTATCATAACTATGGGAGATTTGTTTATCTTAACAAGATTACATTGTTAAAATTTGATATGCTTCTTCCAGATTCTCAGACTCTGACTTTATTCCCTCGCTCTCCATCCTTCAGGAATCCTTGGGGACTTAGCAAGAAGGGCAAACTATCATTGTCAGGGACCAGTGAGTAAAGAAACACGATTGCTCATTAACATATTTTCAAAGTGACATTCTGAAAGTGTACTGAGTGTGCTTGCATAATTTCTTAACTATGTGATCATTTTTACTAACATTCAAATAACTGACTGGCATGTGTCTAAGACTGTATATTCATCCAAATGTCTTTAAGATAAGAAATTGTTCTTAAACTTCCTAAGATCAGAGCATGTGATAGGCATGTGATCCAGAGCATCATTGTAATGAAAGTTTATTAAACTATTTCTCTATTCATTTGCTACTTGCCAGTAAAATATGTAGGAGCACTACAGCAAACATTGCCAGCAGTCAAATGCATCAAGAGTTGGACACTTGACAAAAGGCGGTGAGAGGACTGTTAACTGTTAGCCATTTATTCAGATCAACAGTAGCTTTAAGAAAAAGGTTGGTCCATAAGCTGAGAACAACAGAGGGAGCAAACACCTGTGGGACTGGGAAACACTTGAGAGCATCCTTTGAAAGCTACGCTTAAGGCAATGCTGCAGATGGTGACTCTGCCCCTAATGTGTTCTGTAAACTGAGAATTTTCCATCCCTTACCTGACTATCTGCATTATGCTTGTTTGTTGAGGACCAACATTAAGGTTTTAGATTTTAATTATGGTGCAAGAGAGAAGCTGCACGGAGTTTAAACCTTGTGGCCTTCAGGATTTTCAGCAGCAAACTGAGCTTGTGCTGTGTACAGGCTCTCCTCTACTTCACCCATTCTCAATACAGTTTATGGCCAGGGAGCTCTGCCCTCACGGCCACTTTGGCTAATTGTAAACCCATGTAGCTTGTGGGCACCATTCATTTCTTTTCAATGGCCTACATCAGAAGTCAGATCTTAAAGAAGGAGGAGGCGGTAGCACGGTAGGGGTGTCAGAAGGGAGACAGCTCCAGAAATCCAGAAACAGCTAAGAGTGTGAGAGAACAAAGAAAGAGCTGAGAAGCAGTAACCAGGATTCTGCACCGAAGACTAACAATCACATTCCTGGAGAAGGGAGGGAGCCAAACTGGCCTCTGGTCCTTTTCCTTTTAACTGAGGAGGACAAGAAAACTTGCTCCATAGAATCGGAGTCGGCCTGTTAGGGGGTGTGGTGAGAAGATGCCATGGCACCACTATAGACTCAGTTTCCACATCTGCAGTTCTGGACAAGATCCCTAATTGAGACTTCCTTTTAGACTATCCAAGGACAAATGGCATGACTTCAAATTCTGAGTATGTGTAGTCATCCCTGCTCCCCTAGGATTAGAGCTCTTATCTTCCAGAAACTTCTCAAAGGCATCTACAATTTCAAACTAGTTAAATCTACTTTTGGGGGTTTGTTGAACAAACAGTAAAATTCTGAATTTTTGAAAAATCATCGAAATACAGAAAACAGTTATTGCCAAAAATCTAAGTGACAACCCAGTACACACATTTGGTTTAGTTTACAATATACTCAGAAGGTGACAAATTTATCTTTAAATCAGATTATTATTAAGGGTTTCAAAAGGCCTTGTGTCAGAATCATGTCAAAAGACAGAATGAAGAGATAAATACCATGTTGCATCTTCACTGCAGATTGCATCCACATGTTTTGATGTTCTGAGAGAGGCTGGCTCTCCTGTGACCTATCTTTTTATACAAGATCGCCTTTTCTCTCCTTCTCTTACTAATGAGAGGAGTTCTCAGCACCATCCTTATCACTCTTGTGGAGTTGACACTGCTGCATTTAAAGCACAACTCTTCTGGGCTCAACTTTTAATGAAAAGATGCCACATATGAGTTAAGATATCCCCATTATAGCACATAGCCCCCAGCACGTGGGAGGCAAACCTTCATTCTGAAGACTGATTTCATCTGTAGTAGATGTTTAACATTGTGAAAAACATTTTATCTTTTATGTTTGGAGTGTGGAATGGTTTCTGTAGAATATGTGAGTGTGTGTGCACAAATGCTGAGTGTGCACGCACGGTGTGTACAATATGCATGTAGTTGGAGTCATCTGGCCTGGAGGGTCACACTTTATTCAAGTTCTCTGCATCAGTACGAGCAAGAAGCACTAGAAGATCAAAGTCACTTCTCTGTGAGTGACACTGATGGACTGATACAAGATATTCAGTGAATTTCCCACTGGTCTCGTGACCACATGGCAAACACGTTCTCAGAAAGTGCGAGTAAACAGTGGCAGAATGACTCTGTGAGCCTTGTGGGTAGATAAACCATTCTGTACCCTGTTTTCTGAAAGGGCTGGAAGGTCAGTAAGGTGGTCATTGAGGTTTCAAACAGAAGGAAAGGACAACCCTGGGTCTCTGGGGACGCTGGTGGCTGGCTGCCAAGAGTGTCAGAAGGCAAGATGATGTGAGTCAGTGGTTATCAAGTGTGATTCCTATCAGCAGCATCAGCAGCATCAAGGGCTTGTCAGGAAAGCAGAATCCCCACCACAGAGCTACTGCGTTACAAGCCCAGGGGACGGGGCTCAGCCCTCGGTGCTTTAACCAGCCCTCTCTTGGACTCCACAGAGCTCTTCTAAGAGAAAGGCTCATGCAGCTCCACCTCCCAGCACTGCTAGGGACACTGGGCTTTCTGAGTAGCAGTTGGCCATTTGCCGTGAGAATGGTATTCTAGTGTCTAGAGTCACGTGGGCTGATAATAAAACCAACAAAACAGTGTCTGGGATTAGACTGGGTGGGCAGGGTGTCCATTTCCAGAGCAAGTAGGTTATTGAGGCTTCCCCACTGAGCACCTCGAGCAACTCCTATCAAAAGTCAGAATATACCTGCTGAACATAGTTAAAGAAGATAGACGTATGACTCACAAAGGGTTATACTCTTTTAATCTTTAGTAAGCGGTTCATGCCCCTCTAATTTACTATCTTGTTTAACAAAATATGCTCTGCAAAAATTTGTCTTGATGAAATACCTTTCATTTTAGGGGGGAAACTTCAATTCCACTAATACATTTAAAACACACTTATTAAAATACCTGAATAAAGTATATAATTTTTAAAATATATGCTTTCAAGCCTATGAAATAAAGTCATAATTTATGATATCTTATTGGGTGAATACTCAGCTATCTTGTTGTTTTTTATGGAATAATGTATCAATTGCCCTCAAAATATCAACATAGACTATTGTCTTCTACAATCTCAGGAGCCAAGCATGAATGTGAAAATCATACTATTAACTGTACAAACAGGACTGCCTTTGCAAACCCAGGGAGGCTATTTGTGATTGTGTCAAGAATAGGATTGTTTTGGTTAAACTGTACTGGGTCAGATTTAAACAGTATTCTTGGCTCATTGTTTTCTGTTTCTCTTCAAAAAGTCTTTGAAGGTTTAATGAGAAACACTTAAATGGATGTGGTTGAAATTTTAAAATAAAATGGAAAGAACCAGTACCTTTGATTTTTGTTTTTTTAAATTAAATATTCTACAATTTGGATAGTGGAAATGGCTTAGTGAGTAAGAGAGCTTGCTGTGTATGCAGGAGGACCCGAAGCCCTGTGAAAAGCTGGGCGCAGATGCACATGTTTGTATCCATAGCAGTGCACACAGGAGGATTGATGGGGCTTTCTGGTCTTAATTTCCATCCAGGTTCAGAGAGAAAGCCTGCCTAAGGGAACAGGGCAGAGAGAGGCGGTGATGGAGCAGGTCACCCAACGTCCTCCTCTGGCCTCCACACACCTGTGTGTGGCGTGCTAGCCCACCCACATGAGTGTGGATATACCACACAGATACACTGCATACATGTATGTGCAAGCATGTGCACGTGCATGCACACACAAAACCGTTATTCATGAATAATCACTATAGTTCTTATTGCATTTCCGAAGCAGAGCTGTCTTGCAATCCAGAGACTTTAGAACCAGTTATTTATCCAAATTAACCTTAAAATTAAAACAGAAAGGTCACTGATCCGTCTGAATCCCACTTCGGTCGCTGCGTTGAACAGCACTCTTTCATCACTCCTGCCCCAAGCACAGCTCCAGAGTTTAGCTACACTGGCAGCACAATCACTGTGCTTCTGCACAGTCGCCTGAACTGCTGTTGCTAAGATGTGGCGATCCTGTTAATGGCCCATGACAGTTCGGCTCTTCAAAAATGAATTTGTTGATCTTAAGTTCTCCTGAAAACCTTTCTGACATGCTCATTTGGCAGCAACTGAGCACTAAGCAAATGGAAGATGCAGCCTCAGCTGCATCTAAAGGGAGTGTTCATGGGGGGGGGGTGCCACTTTAGAGAGGGTGGAGAGACTGAGGAAAAGTGGGAAAATGGGGTCCCACCTGCAGCTTCCTCAGTAGCCAGGGAACCAACCCCTCTGGAGGAAATGGCATCAAGAGGAACCATTTACAACTGGGTTTTAGGCTTTGGCTCCGTTAGATTAAGACCCAATGAATTGATAGCCTGTCTCAAAGGAGGCCCTAGGGAAATGAAGATATGGTTTAGGAGAGGAAGACACAGAAAGATACTTAAACAATGTACCTAACAGAAGCATGTACTGTTCAATGCGCACACTTGCTAGTTGGCTGTGGCCCTGAAGGACATGGCTGTTGAGAGTTCTAGATGTGCAAAATGTTTAGCGAAGTTTTAAAGTAGATGCATCACCTTGATACATTCTAAGTGCAATTACTGGTTTCCCATCCTTAGAGCATTAGTCTGACCCAACCCCCCCCCCCCCCCCCCCCGCCACATAAATAACCAGACTCACAGCACAGCCTGAGGCGGCTGGCACATGATCCATCTTCTTGATTATCCTCTCCGGTGTCTTCTCCATTTCCCTCCTCTGTCACCTGTGCTCTGTGCTCCAAGGTTCAGTGAGACCGTTTCTCTAAGCGGGCCAAACGCCTTCGTGGCACCATCGCTTTGCCCTTCTGCTCACTGTCAAGGGGGACACCGCGGTCTGCATCCAGTCTTAGAGTTCAGTACAAGTATCTCCGCCCATAAAAATGTTTTTATAATGAGTATCACCACCCATAAAAATGTTTTTCTAATTTAATCTAGGTAATATATACCTGTTGCACCTGTTTGCGACACAGTGTTTTTCAGTTCAAATACTTGCACTTCAGTATGGTAATATGATTCAGCAATTAACAGCTTATGCATCATCTCACTGGAAGAACTGGATATATGTCATTCAGAGGTCAGTGGTCTTTTTCTAGGCTTAGACCCATTACTATGTATGGTGGGCCTTTGAATACTTTATTTTTTTTATTGAATACTGTTGAATCACAAAACCTTTCATATAATTAATGGTAATAATCTTCATTTTCCCAATAACTCTTTCGTAAGAAATATGCATTTTTAAATCTAGAAACTTAACTAGAACTTTGTTTATACAGATTGACGTACTGAATCCTCGGCAGCAGATTGAAATGGTGAGACAACCCCACCTTGAGCCTCTGCTTGATGTGGGATGCGTTGCCATCTATGCAACAGCATGCTTTTTCTCTTTTTAAAAGAACAGTTATGTCTTCCAGATGAGAGCCTGGTAATTTCATATGATCACTATACATGCTGTTGTTAAGGCAGCTTTTTATTTTTTAAATATATTTTATTAATTTATTCATATTACATCTCAATGGTTATCCCATCCCTTGTATCCTCCATTCCTCCCTCCCACCCATTTTCCCTTTACTCCCCTCCCCTATGACTGTGACTAAGGGGGACCTCCTCCCCCTGTATATGCTCATAGGGTGTCAAGTCTCTTCTTGGTAACCTGCTATCCTTCCTCTGAGTGCCACTGGACCTTCCCATCCAAGGGGACGTGGTCAAATATGGGACACCAGAGTTCGTGTGAAAGTCAGTCCCCATTCTCCACTCAACTGTGGAGAATATCCTGTCCATTGGCTAGGTCTGAGTAGGGGTTTACTGCACATATTGTCCTTGGTTGATGCCATAGTTTGAGCAGGACCCCTGGGCCCAGATCTAAGGGCAGCTTTTTAAACTATTCCTTTAATTATGATAGTCTGCTGAAGGTATATGCTTTGAATATATCCAGCCATATGGGATTTGTCAAATGAATATTTCCTCTTGTGAAGTCCTCATATCTTGAGAAACACATATGAATCTATATGACTTCCAGAGATGAAAAATCCAAAACCTAATAACAGTGTATGCCTTAGATGCACATGGATGCAGATAGACAGGCAATTTTATTTTATTTTATATTTACTTATTTATATATTTATTTTTGGTTTTTCAAGATAGGGTTTCTCTGTGTAGCCTTGACTGCCCTGGACTTACTTTTGTAGACCAGGCTAGCCTCAAACTCACAGCAATCCACCTGCCTCTGCCTCCCAAGTGCTAGGATTAAAGGCGTGTACTACCACCGCCTGGCCAATAGATACGCGATTTTAAATCAGATATATATCACACACCGTATAATCATCTCCTAGAATGCAGAAATGCCCTCACATTGTACATAGGCTTGAGGTTGGTTTCTTAAGTAAGATATGGGCACAACGGATTTTCTGAGGGCCAGTGATGGATAGGTTTAAAGAATCATGTTGTGTTAAGATCACAATGCATTTAAAAACTTGACACTTCAACCTTATTAGTCTACAAGAAGCATGGAGATTTTAGCAATCCTATTTATCAAGGCTAAGCAGCTTATTAAAACCTTCTAATTATTCAGGCAGAGCAATCAATCTAGCAATACTCCATTACCTAGCTCTTTGCCCTTGAGGAAACGTTGCAAAATTTGGGCTAAATTGAGAGACTATGGTGCCTACTTTGGCCAAAAGTTGCTATGTGTTTGAAGTAAATATTTTTGGTTTCTGTCAGTGAAGACAATGCTACTTCTATGTTTGTGTGAATTCCTAATGGAGAGCTTTAAATTCCTGGTGCTTTAGCTTTCAAACAGGAGGATGAATTCATAAAACTACTAGCTGGGTTATGAATACCTCTGGTGCAGCTTACAAGGAGATTCTCACTGAATGACACCACACAGTAACTTCACTGGCTTGGAACTTGGGAACAACTGTAAGCACTGAGCTAATGTGTTAATATCTGTCGCGAAGCCCACTTATCGCCCCCAGGAGAGTGTTTGGCAAGGTTCCCGAACACTTCCCAGCTTGTCTTCTCAAGTAGATGAGGAGACAGGAAAACCATGTTGCAGCCAGGTGAATATCCTTATAAGCCCAGCACTTGGGAGGCTGAGGCAGAAGGATTGCAGATTTAAGATCAGCTAAGAGCAGAACAGAAAGACCCCACCTGGAAAAAAAAAAGAAACAACTCCCCCAAAAAACCCAAAACAAAACAAACAAACAAACAACAACAACAACAACAGAAGCCAAAACATTCATGCTGTTTTGTGAAGACAGGGTAGGGAGTCAGCCCTGCATTCAGGTAACCAAGCAGCCTATGGCTACCAAGTCTGCTGATTGGTAAACAAAACCCATCAGAAGTCTCAGTGTTGCTACCGACAGTCTCATGATGTGATGACAGACTATTCTAGAACAGTCCAACATGGTAGTAGAAAACTTGGAACCAGTCCAGGATTCCAATGATGAAAATGGCAACAATGCTATAAACAGCACATAATGAGGAGAATCATGACACTGTTAACAATATGCGAAGCACTACCGTGTGTGCAAAGCATATGGTTTTATCCAATTTTCACAACCATTTGTGAAATAGGTTGTATTTTTAAATTATCTTTTATCTTCTATATTATCAATTAATAATTTTTTGCTTAAAATGCTAACCTTTTTCTTTTTAAATATATTTTAATATGTATTTAATATATTTTATTAATTTATTCATATTACATCCCAATTGTTATCCCATCCCTTGTATCCTTCCATTCCTCCCTCCCTCCCATTAAAAACGCTAACCTTTTTCAAGAAATAATAATTTAAAAACCTGTGAAAAGTATTACTTTACATTTTAAGTAAGTCTGTAAAATAAATGTTTATTTAGAAAATGACTTTCATTAAATGTCAGGATTATAAACCAACTATATGTGTCTGGAGTCAGACACTGCAATTTGGGCAAACACTTAAATATGGAGGCTCTGGACATTCAATGAAGAAATGTTCATAAACAAAATGTGATGTAAATGTGCAGGGTTGATATTTTATTGGCATCTGGCACCGTACTTTAGAAAGGCTTTCAAGTAACCTAATTAAATCTGTTTGGCAAAGACCATTTCCACCTTTCAAAACACTTATCTTTGCTATAGTGAGTATCTGTAGTTAGGGCATTGCCATGGGGCCGAGACATTTTCAAATTTAAGTGGAAGCACCTCAGTTCATATTACCCCTAAGACCACTCGGTATTATTTGCTGCATCACTAAGATCCTTGATAATTTTCCAAACTTCTCTTTCCCCACACCTCTTGGCTTTAGTTTGGGAAAGAACGTCATGGAACACTAAGAACCGAGAAGTACCCCTAACAGGGAGGTAAAGGGCTGTAGGGTCATGTGTTTATTCTCTACCTGTGTCCAGCAAACTGCCTTTAGTTAAAGGCTGGAACCTCATTTGATTCCTGTCCTCTGCATCTCCAGACACCAGGAATAAGAACGAATGGAAATATTTTAGTGATACTTGATTTAAAAAAAAAAATTCTATTTTTCTGTGTATGTGTTGGGTAAGTTCATGTGTCTCATGTGCATTCCTGGTGTCCAGGGTCAGAAGGGGGTGCTGGGTCCCCTGGAACTGGAGTAGGGATGGTTGTGAGCCACCCCTCACTGGGTACTGGGAATAGAACACAGATCCTGGGGGAGAGCAGTTAGCGCTCCTATCTGCTGAGCCATCACTATGGCCCCAGTATTTGATTTTTTGTTTGGGAGTTTGTAGGATTTAGCAGCTCCTTGCTGTGCTGATTCACTGTATTTTCCTTTAATGTTATCTTAGTATGCTAGGACATTTGAAACCCGTCCTCTGTCATGTCAAGGTGAACACGTGTACATGCTCGAAAATGGAAGAACTAGTAAGTAGTTAGCTTCTAATTACAGTTTCGCAGTCATTAATACTATTGAAATAGACTAATGAAATATAATATTTCATAAAACCCTCTATAGTTTGCAATTCTTTTCTCATTGTAAAGTTACTTTTCAGAGAGACCATCTTCCTAATGGTTGCTAATCATGGCTACTATTTAATAAGAACTTGTTTTTACATTTTATATGCACACTACTTTTGGCCTTGAGAAGTAAAAAAAGTGGGTACTTTAATGAGACAAGATTCAGAAACCTTAGGCAACATGCCTAAGGGCATGCAGAACAAGTTTATTTAACCATAATCTCACAGAAAATGCAAACACAGGAGCACAGATAAAGGAGAAATCCAGGGATGAGCTATCTTAATAAAAATGTATGCTAGAAGGAATGAAGGTGGGATACGCTGGCTGTCACAGGGTAAAAGCAACGGAGGGCTTGCGACTGCTTGTTGGAATGCCACTGTCCATGAGCTCTTGCCTGAGAGAAGATTCTACTGAAACTCTTCTGAGTGCTCTTCGGCACTGCTAAGGTTTGGGAGTGGGTTGACCTGTGTACTTTCTCCAGGATGTGTTCACACGAGTTCAATTGGGATCAGAACTCAGAAGGTTCTATATCCCAGATGGTTCTACAACTCCTTAATGTAGACAACAGGTAAGATTCCAAAGTTTAACTTTGTAAAAACAGATACACTACAAAAGTTTAAAGCAGCCTACCTCGGGTGTTAGTGTTATGATTGAGAAAAGCATCTTAGAACCAAGGTGGAAGAGAAGAGACCTGAGTAAAATAGTCTATAAAGTCTTTGATCAAGAACTAATAGAAATGAATTCATGCTTATGACTATGGGTGGAATTTAAGCCTCTGGTTTCCCAAGCCTTATTTTCGTTGGCACTGGACATTTGAGCTGGGGAAGAGTGGGGTGGGCAATAGACTGTGTGCTTGGCAAACCTGGCATCCTACATAGTGGTGTCCCTAGTGGAGGTGTGACCATGACTGCACTATAATTTGCTTTCCTCCTCTGTAAGGTGGGGACAATGAGTACACCTGTTTCTTGGACTGTTATGGTAGTTAGATAAAATAGTGCACACCAAGAACTTACTATTACTAATGCTGTTGGTGTTATAGGCATCTTTTCTGACACCACATGGCCCACAGGCCCACAAGAGGCTTTGTCAAGGGGATGTAGTCATGACCATAGAATAACAATACTTTACTTAAGGTAGTGTTACTTCCTCAAAACAAACAAACAAACAAACAAAACTATGGTTTGTGGAGGTCTCAAATTGTTACATAAAATGCAAGTGTTTTGTCGAAGACCATAGTCAGTATTTACTGTTCCTTTCAACTCTCCTTTAAATATTAAACACTATTCACAGAAGTTCACTGCTTATCAAGCCATTCCAATTTCTAATTTTAGAAATAATTCTCCAAGTTATTTTTTCTTGTTTTATTTTAACACAGTTATCACAGTTAAACACAGATATTTTAGATAAATATTACATACTACCTGAGGGGCAAGGCCAAAATGATATCTGTAAACAGTCCTCTTAACATTATTTTATCTCTTTTAAATTAAAAAGAAATTATGTTTTTAACTTCTAAGAAGCCAAATTATACAAATGTTAGCACAGCATTTACATTTGGCATGTGTATTTAACAAGCAATTTCCTAGCTCCCAAAATATTTATTTTTTTGGTATCCTGCTTGGTTTTTATGACCTATCTACTCTATTTGAAATCTGTTCAATTTATACAATCAGAAAATTACTTTTCCATAATTGCTGTAATTATAGTCCTCCTCATATGCTCACACTTGTTTCTGACATTTCTATAACAGGACAACATTTGTGATGAAGTCCAGACACATCAGGAGCATTTAGGAAACGATGGAAATGCGTCTTCACATTTAAAATATTGTTTAAAATAAATATATGCCAACTCACTTGCTTTTCATCATTTACCACGCCCCTTTTCTTTTATCCCAGAGCTCATTGTAGAATTTCTTTGAGTCATTTTAGTACCAATGTCTTAGTTTAGAAAAGTCCTACATGGTATATTGAGGGAAAATATTGTTGATTTATTTAGTTAAAAGTGTCAAACTGAGTGACTCCCTTTTTGAGAAGCCCACTCACTTGCTCTCTGGAGAGATGACTTTGTGTTTGAGAGCACAGACTTCTTGTCCAAAGGGCCAGAGTTCAATTCCTTGCACCCGCATGGTAGTTCAGAACTGTCTACAATTCCAGTTTCAAGGGATCCAATACCTTCACACAAACATATATGCAAGTAAAACACCAATGTACATAAAATAAGAATCTTCCCAGAAGGAGAAAGACTCACATGGTATATTCTCACTTATAATTGGACACTAGCCCAAAAGGCATGTTCCATGAAAGTCTTTCCTTACCGGGAGATTGGGATATATGTGAGGACATCCTATTAGGACTCTAGGTAAGAGAAATACAGGAGCTGGGGAAATAGAAGGGCCCAGAGGGTCCTAGAAACCTACAAGTAGAACATTGTGATGGGTGGATCGGGGCCCAGGGGGTGTCTGCTCAAACTATTGCACTAACCAAGGACAATACAAGTAGTAAACATCAAACCCCTACTCTGATCTACCCAATGGACAGCACATTCTCCACAGTTATGTGGAGAGCAGGGACTGACTCTGACATGAACTCAGGTGCCCCATATTTGACCACCTCCCCTTGGTGGGGAGGCCTGATTGGCACTCAAAGAATAAGCAGGCTACCAAGATGAGACTTGATAGCCTTTGACCACATAGTGGGGGAGGAGGTCCTCCTTGGTCTTAGACCTAGGGGAGGGGAATAGGGTGAAAGAGGGAAGGAGGGAGGAACAGGAGGATGCAAGTAATGGGATAACAATTGAGTTGTAATCTGAATAAATTAAATAAATAAATAAAAAGAATCTTCTAATGTGGAATTTTGTACAGAAATGGGCTTGGTTAAATAAACTTTTAGATGGTCATCACAGAAGAAGCATATAGTCAGGAGACTTTTAAGTGACACAGAAAAACACTCTGCTAAACACTATGACCACTTCAGACGGGGGCTGGGAGGTCACAGTATTAGCTGCTCCACTACGGGAAACTATATTCATATCACAAGAAACCCAAGTGAGGCAGGGCGCAATAGCACACACCTGTGATTCTAGGGCACTTACACGAGATGAAATGGGAGGCCGACTGGAAGGTCTGCAGAAGCTGGAGGGCCAGCTAGCCTAGTGGACCCAGCAGCAAGTAATGGCTAGACTGTGTCTCACACGAGGTAGAAAGAAAAGACCACATCCCAACACATGAGATTGTTCTCTAACCTCCACACAGGTAACATGGCTTCCACACACATGTGCAAACATGGACTCATTTTTATTACTTGAAACCAAAAAGTTTTAAGTATGGCATTACATGTAAGAATTTCCCTTAAAAAGAGTAGTCTAAATTAAAAATAAATGCCCTGGTGTGTGCTAGAAGGCAGTAGCTTATAGTTTCTGTCCTTACACTGCTAATTAGTCCAGATGGCTACGGCTTTCCACATAAATAAATTCAGACTTATTGGGGAAGGGCACGTGACATTTTCTCAGCCACCTTTGCCACTCTATCCGTTTTACTCTTTTGCTGGATTAACATGTTTCCGTTTAAAATTTTGATTTTCGTCTTGTAATCAATTTGTTGAATAAGGCTTATTCTTCATCATGCTGCATTTTCAAACTATTAATTCTGCATCTTGAACATGCCTGGGTGCATCTCTGAATTAAATCCTTATCTTACATCTTAAAAGTTGCCTTAAACAAGTTTCTGAAGAGCAGGGACACCCTGATCGCTAGGCATCACTGACCAAAAGAAAGAGGCATAGATATGACACAGAAGGATCAGTCTGTGACAAAATCTGTCACAAAATCTAAAATGATTTACAAGGAAATGGGGTTTCAGCATCAAATCCGACTCAAACAACTAATGTACTCTAATGGTAACTTTATGAAATTCAATTAAATGGAAATGGAATGGTATTTCAATAATAAAGGGCCATATTTTTAGTGCTACAAGGCCACTATTTTACCGTTTGAATTTTTGATTTTAAAAGCCAAAACTCCCATGTGTGTTAAGAAAAACAAGTGTAAAAGCTCACAATGAGAGCAGAAGACTAAAAGCGGCCTCAGGCTCAACCTTTGCTCTGAGCCACGTAGGCGACCTCAAATTACTGTTCCCAGGCCCGACCTCTCATCTTACTTTGCTCTGGCAGCCTTCCAAAGAGGGACAAGTGGTTTTAGGGCTTTTTCTTGGGTAATAAATCAACTAATATTTCATGGTTTTCACCTTTAACGGGCTAAGCAGAAAGCATCTGACAGAAGTCGCTACCAAAGTCTGGAGAAATAATTTATACTCTAGGGCCTTCTTAAATCAGTAACTTTGCAATGTGAAATCCAAAAGATAAGTAAACAGAAGCGGCTGCTCCTTCGAAGGCTGCGTTTCAAAAGCTGCATCACTTATATTTGTGATGTTCCTTGGGGGAATCAGTATACAGAATCCAATGAATAGATTACATTGGTCCTTGTGTGCCGAGCTTTCATTGTGACAATTGTGCCACGGGGGCATGCAGGGCTGCTTTATGATATATGGACTTCTTGCCAGAGAGGGGAATTAATTCCTTTTTGGAATTTGTTATTGTTCACAAAATTAACTTTTTCATGCCTTAACTTGAACTTCAGAACTTGGTGACGGCCAGAAGTGAACAAATTAATTCAAGAGTTCGTGTACCTGAGAAAGGCAACACCAATGGAAATGAAGTTTCCTCTTAGGATGAATGCAATTATAAAATATCACTGTATGTGATAAGTAAGACCAGCAGAGGGGTGCCTGAGTGAGAAAATGCACTGTGGGAAGCATCCAGGCATGTCTCTGTTGAATTATAAGCTGAACACTCATATTTGTAGTAGTCTAGCTACATTTAATTAAAAGGCTGGAGAGTGTAGAATCAGCCTCAATTTGAGAGTCTATATAAATGAGAAAACTTAAGTGTTTCACATTAGTGGTAAAGACAGTGCAATTTTTCACACACACAGAGAGAGAGAGAGAGAGAGGGAAGGAGGGAGGGAGGGAGAGAGAGAGAGAGAGAGAGAGAGAGAGAGAGAGAGAGAGAGAGAGAGAGGGAGGGAGGGAGAGAGGGAGAGAGGGAGGGAGAGAGAGAGAGAGAGAGAGAGAGAGAGAGAGAGAGAGAGAGAGAGAGAGAGAGAATAGTCAGGCACGTGTGTCAGCCCAGGAGTTGGGACTCTGGCGCATGCATCTGTTAGGGTTGATTCCGGACATTGGCCATAGAGCCCTTTGGGCCTTGGTTCTCACAGTCTTGGCTTCTGCCTTAGGAAGAGAGAATACCACCATTTTTTTAGCATCTACTTGAAAATGTCCACTTTTTAAAAATCTTATTTATTTATTTATTTATTTATTTATTTATTTATTTATTTATTTGGTCTCACTGTCTTTCAAATACAACAAGCCCTAAGCAGATTAAAGAAACTCGTTTCCATTTCTGAACTAGCTCCTCTATTTGCTGACACCACCGTCTTTCCCTGGATACTCGCCTCAGCCATGGCTGATGTATTGCTCTCTCGCCTCCACATTTAGTCTTCACTGTCTATCTGTAGGGTCTTGTAAATCTCCCGTTGCTACTCTACCATGGTTTCTGCTGTCCGTCCTCCTTCACGTCACACTTTGATGACGTATCTAGTGCCGCTGCCATTCGTCTCACCCGTCTGAACCTATCCTTTACTCAGCTGTCAGATTGTGGATCAGATTCTGCCATTCCTTGAATAAAAGAACCCCACGGCTTGCCATTGCCTTCAAGACAAAGGAAAGGATTTTGACCTGAAACCTCTGTAGTGGAATCCTGGCCTCGCTCGCCTCCAAAGACATAGACGGACGGGATTGCCCTCGTGAATTTGACAGGTGCTTCATGCCACACCTTGCCCGGGCTGGTGTCTTTAAATGAGACCAGAGCAAGGCAAAGCCTTCTCTGCTGGGAAGGGGCATACCTCCCAGGAACCAGGAGAAACCCAGAAACAGATTGGCGGTGGGTGGACTGCACCTCATCTCATCCGTCCTGTAAGTTCTTCTCAGCTGAAGATGGCCTAACAAGTTTCCTTCACCTGTCGCTTTGTCTCTTTGGTTGGCACACTCTGATATTTCCTGTTTTCTCAATCCTAACTTTCTGTTGTATTCTTCACAGGTTTTTCACTTAAAGAGGGATCCATATTGTTTCTGAGCTCAGTGGTCACTCTGTGGACACGCCTTATGTCTTGGTGAGTGAAATGCACTTTCTAGTTTAGCAGTCGTCATAGTAACAAGAGGAAGGAATACTCATATTTACTGATGGGAATAAGGCAATGAATGAAGTATAAACAACATTATTTAAGTCACATAGACTGTAAATGAGGTCACCAAGATTCAAGTCCACAGAATGATTTGAGAACTTGAACTCTTAACTAAGCCTCGTCCACCTAATTCAACTCTGCTTCGAAAGCACACCTCTCATCTCTGTGGAAAATCATGTTTCAAGCCTTAAGATGAGGTTACGTGACCTTCTCTTGTGCCTAGTGCACATGTAACTAGTCCATTAGCACAAAGGAAATCATCTGATAAAGACAATTTGAATGAGAATCAGAGAAATTGTGACACTGAGTTGTGTCATGTCAATGACAGGAATTTTAAGGGTATAAGTCTACATTATTCAATAGTAACTATTATCTACATATAATGTATAAGCAAATGAAATTATTATGTTTTATTCCTAAGCCAGTAAATATGTATTTTGTGGGTATACTTCAATAAAGGGAAGAGGCAATGATGAAAAATATGGCTCCTTGGACACATTAACTGTATTTGAAGCATTCAACAACTACATTCTATTAAATGTACACATATTACAAGTAAAAAAAAAATAAAAAAACAATTGATTGATTCATCTCAGTAAGCTTACTTAAAGTGCCACATGCTGAGAGTGGGTTACTAGTACTATACTGGACTAAAAATATAGAAAATATTTCCATCATCAAAGACAGTTATCAGAAAAGTGCTAATTTCACAGCCTCAATTTCCCCCAATACATGATATCACTCCATGTTGCTGAACACTAATTTGCATTTCTTAAAGCAATACTAGGAGTTACCTGGTGCCGTAGGTAAGAATTTAGGCTCTGCACACCAGTATTACCACTGTAACTCATAGTTGCATGACCATGGCTAGTGTTTAACTTCTCTGAAGCTTATAATGTTGGTTTCTTAATAGCGTTTTTTTTTTTTTAGAGATTAAAAAATAAAGTAATTCTCATGTTGCCTGATGTAAGTGTTCTCCAAATGGGATCCAGGATTAAAGAGGTGGATATAAAGTTTCTTACAACTTCAATGTGGATATGGAATGCTGTGGTTGCCAGCAAGCTGCAGGACAAGTGTGAATATTCTCTTCTGGACAAGCTGAGCAATATGTATCTGTACACTAAATAAATAAGGTAAAGTATTATACACATGTTCAGTTGTGCCAGCAGGTACCTGCCAAATATTTAAAATTCAGCTATGAGATTCACCCTAATTCACCATGGTGCTGTCAAGTGCAGGAGTTATTCTTAAGAAGCTCTCTTAGAGTTATTTATGATTTAAGCTCTCCAGAAGGTTGGGCCAGGCCCCTTGTTTTGAGTCAGAGACTAAATTTTTGAAACCATATTCATATTCCTAAGAGCTTTGGACAGCAGATTATATCAAAGTCAGGGATGTCAGGTACAAAGATCAAAGACACTGGACTGAGACAGAGCAAAGAATCTGCCACTTAAACCTTGGGAACCCAGAAGTCACATGGGAATGGAAGGACTATTGCTACTTCAAAACATCCTCATCTCCTCTGACCTATTTACCCTTTCCAATATAATTCTTAGACCCCTCATTAAACCAATGTGTTTCTGAGCATGGGTCTTAGTGGTGAATACTGTTAGGCTTATTTGACATTTAACTGCCTATATCGCCTTCTAGAAAAATCCTTGTACCTTAAAGAACAAAACTGGAACACATACAGGTATATCGGTACTTGAAGGATGTTATACTTCTATTTCATTGTTTTTTTTCTAACTTTTCACACTTTTCAGAGGGAAATAAAGGAAAGTGTTAGTGTGACAAATTATTAAAATCTATGCAAAGAGAAAAACTGAAGACATACCGTTCATGTGAGATTTATATATAATCTGTTATTTCAAGGACAAGGATTACTTCATGCTCAATTTTAATTTAAATTCTCTCTTTGCTATCTGATGAAGTATTAATAGATGTAATATTTTTAGGTGAGTTGTAACCTCAAAGGTTTTACATCCCATGAAGTTTCTCAAAAGTTTAAATTACTCTACAAAAATTTATATTTGTCCCCCCTTTAAAGTATCAAATAAGAATATGTTTTGACCATCAAGATAGGTGACCAGAGTCACATCTCTCAGCTTGATATTCACCCGTTGTTCCTTGAGGGCTGATCCCAATAAATAAATCACAGATCAGTAAATGGAGGGAATATGTTTTCTTTAAAGGTGCCATCTATGACCAGTGAAGAAAAATGCCTAAGGAAATAAAAAGTCATTTCAAGAATAACTCAAACATGATCATCAGTTCTTCTCTTGAGATAACTGTGAATTGAAAAAGTCTGTTTAGAAAAGCTGTTGTAAAATATCTGTAAGTGTTGTATAAGGCAAAGAATCCCACCCAGTGCCATCATTAAGTATCACTGAGACATCATTAACACAAGTAACACATGACAACAACACACAAAGATAAGATATTTGAGTCAAAATAAAGATTTTCATAGTAACTGATTTCTTGGTGACCTTTCTGTTGCTGTGTCAAAACACCAAATGAATGTAACTTATCAAAGACAGTGTTTGGTTCAGCTTAGAGTTTCAGACCGTTAGAGTCCATGATGGGGGACCAAAGTGATGGTGGCAGCAAAAGGCCAGAGCTCACATCTCTGTACTAAAGTAGAGAGAGGGAAAACACTCCAGGGATCCCCCAGCCCTGTGGCGCCTCATAGCTCTTCCCTCAGGAAACCTCGCCTGCTTCAGCAAGTCCTCCCAACCCATTCCAGGTAGCCTCACTAAGTGAGGCCAAGTATTCAGACATGTGATTGTACGGGCGCCATTCTCTTTCCATCTAACACAGCTGCTGACAAGGACTCGAGTGTGATTTACGTGGTAGGATACCTTATCTTTGTTCTTTTCAATTTGTCACCAGATACAGGATTTTGTGGCTCTTGCCACAAAACAGGTTTTTTTGTTTGTTTGTTTTTATTTTGAATAGTTTATTTTGTACCAATTCAATTTGGAATTGAATTACTATTTATTCAAAATTTACAAATATAACTTTAAAAGTTTCTACTCATTACCCCCTTTTTTATTAAGTGGACATTTTGAACTAAACACAATGAAATACACTCTTTTTAAAAAAATTTTATTAATTTATTCATATTACATCTCAATTGTTAGCCCATCCCTTGTATCCTCCCATTCCTTCCTCCTTCCCGTTTCCCCCCCTACTCCCCTCCCTTATGTCTGTGACTGAGGGGGACCTCCTACCCCTGTATATGCTCATAGGGTTATCAAGTCTCTTCTTGGTGACTTATTATCTTTCCTCTGAGTGCCACCAGGCCTCCCCATCCAAGGGACATGGTCCAATATGGGGCACCAGAGTTTGTGTGAAAGTCAGATCTCCTTCTCCACTTAACGGTGGAGAATGTCCTGTCCATCAACCATGTTCATAGCTGCCTTATTCATAATAGCCAGAACATGGAAACAGCCTAAGTGTCCCTCAGTAGAAGAATGGATAAAGAAACTGTGGTATATTTACACTATGGAATACTACTCAGCTATTAAAAACAAGGAATTTCCGAAATTTGTGGACAAATGGATTGAACTAGAATTATCATAATGAGTGAGTTCACCCAGAAGCAAAAAGAGTCAAATGGTATATACTCACTTATATCGAGACACTAGTCCAAGGGGTACGCCCCCATGAAAAACTTTACCTACCAGGAAAGTGGGACAGAGGGGAGAAAATCCCATTGAGACTTTAGGGGTGAGAAGCCTGGGAGAATGAGGAAATAGAAGGATCCAGAGGGTCCTGGAAAACTACAGGCGGGTCTGGGCCCTGGGGTCCTCCTCAAACTATGGCACCAGCCAAGGAAAATATAGGCAGTAAACTTCAAACCCCTACCCAGTCTAGCAGATGGACAGGACAAAACAGTTTTTGAACAGCTATGTACCATGAGGCCTTCTAGAAAATCTTCTCAGTTAGCCCGATTTCTCTTCCTTATTTTCTAATTTCTGTAATACAGTTCCTATCACCACACATTGGCTGAAATTGGAACTGCTAAGACTGGGATACTGTTTACAGTGTTTGGTTTTTGCTGCCCTTTCAGAATGTATTTCAGTCCCCTGTTAAAGTACACACATGCACACAAACATGCATACACACAAACATACACATAAACATACATACATGCCTACATACATACACACAGGTCCACAAACATGCACATACACACACATACAGAAATACACATGCATACACATAGACATGCACAGACACATGAACATATACATACATACATATATACATGCATACATTTCCACAAACATGCAGACACACACATGCTTACATGCACACACATACACACATGCTCACATATACATTCTCTCTCTCTCTCTCTCTCTCTGGTATTTTACTTTCTCTTGATAATGCCTAAGGCTGGACACTTCTGTTTTAATTTGCATTTGGAAAAAGTGATATCATATTTTCAAAGTCAAGTGGTAATTGCTAAAAGCAA
>OU015748.1:6386028-6401882 GCA_907169655.1 Acomys percivali
TATCGGTATGGAGAGTGGAATTAGTACTTTTTTTTTAATTGAAAAATGAAATCATTCATATTACATCTCATTTGCTATCCCATCCCATGCATGCTCCCATTCCTCCCTCCCTCCCACTTTCACCCCGGAACTAACACTTTTGAATAATCAATGTGTCACGAATATTGCTTGCTCATCCACATAAGTGTATATTTTGCTCTACAGGTCTATCTTGGTGAGGAACTCTCAGTGCTATAGCAAAACAGGATGAAGACAAAGACCCTGAAGGATTATCTTGTGGAAGGTTAGGACTGAGAAGAGGGGAGAAGAAGCGAGCACATATGAAATGAATCAAGCTGGAACTAGACACAAACTCTCTTTATCGTTCTAATATAACCAACACATGGGGGAGCTCATATTTTAGTTTTTAAAAATCAACTGATTTTGTTTTAGACATTAAATTTCACATCAAGCTGTCACCTAACAACCCAGTGTATTGAAACTATAAAGATCTGCTCTATGTTAGGATATCCAATGAGCACCAAGGGGGGAAACCATTAAGGAGGAACTATCATGGGCCCTCATGATGGGCCTAGTGGGTACAGACACTTGCCACCACTCCTGAGTTCACTTTGTGGAACTTCCGTGGTACAAGGAGGGAGACCTAATACACTCATGTTTTCCTCTGACCTCTACATGAGTGCCTTGTCACAAATATACACACACACAAACAATACATAAATTCAAAACGACATTGAAAGTAACTATTGTTCTTACAATGTAAAAAGCCTTTACCTGCTCAGTAGTGCCGTATTCTATGCAATATAACCCACACACCAACTTCCATCAATTGCTCAGTTCGAGTAAAGGCAGTACTAGTAACTAAGGCAATTTCAACCCAAAAGTATAAATTATCTATATAACTCATAGTGTTCTAGGAGGTTTAATCAAATTTAAAAATATGAAACCTTTAAAGATTTCTTTTGGGTGAGATTACATTTTTTGCAAGCATGATTGAGGCACCTTTTCTCTGCTACACCTAATCCAAATCTTATATTGCAGAGAACATACTTATTCCCCCATAACTCCACGATTTTAACAAAGTGTCATGTTGCTCTGTTTTCATATTAAGTAACCTAAGTGCTAAAAATGTATTCCTCAGTGAAAACAACTTAGCAAACATACTTAAACTTGCTCATTCTGAACCGGTCCCGAGAATTTCTTATAGGACTTCCTATTTGATGCAGACTTCTGCTTTTAACTTCAGAAATATTTTCTCTGGTCTTCTTAAACAAAACAGTGAGGCAGCCAACAGTTTCATTGGCAATGCTGCATGTCTGTAAAATTATGGCCCACTGGGGCGATGATAGGCACTCCTAAATTCTAACGTGTCTTAGTCCCTTCTCACGGCCCCCTAAAGCTTCGGAATAGCCAGAAGACCCTCCGCGTGCATCCTACTTAGAGGTTTGCATAAATGATGAAGGCTCGGTGAGGCTGACAAATCCACCTGCTATTTTCAACTCCCCGCTTGTCACTCTGTAATTGCAGTAAATGCAACAGAAAGTCCTTTTACTTGAAGGCCATTTGACAGAGGGAAGAAAACACATTTGCTCTTTCAAGGCTTGTGTACTTTCCTGGGAGAAGCCTGCCTATAAAATTTGTCCTTTTATCCTTAGAGAGCTATTTGGGAAATACCTTCGGGAGGAGCCATGATGCAGAACCCTTTCCCTGCACCCCCATCAGCCTCTCTCCTAACTTCTGGACCCTCCTGTGCTTGGAGCCTGTTTTTCTTTAGGATGAGATGGGAAACTGGCATGTGTTAGAGAAAATATTGAGCTCTCTTCATTCAGGCAATCGAAGGAATTGTTTTTGCAAAACCTCTGTCCCAATTAACTTAGTACAAATAAAAACCTGAGTGGTTTTCATTTTCTGATAAGATTTGACAATGTGGGAAACTGCAAAATACTGTTTTAACATTGTTAAAAGGCCAGTTTAGTCTCTATAAAGTCATCACAGCCTCTCAACTTGCAGAAGCATCAAGTATCACCATCACTTGCAGGTCACAGGTCACAGGTCTTGGCTGCAGGACCTGTTGCCTGGCTCTTACCTATGAAGAGATTCCACTCGGTGTCCAGATCCGCCTGGTTGGCCAGACAGCCCTTCATGACATTGAGGCAGTAGTTGTTGCAAGGCCTCACGGTGGGTAAGCCTCGGCAGTATGGGCAGTACAGCATCTTCATGAGAGCCCGGATGCACCCAGGGGTGGGGCTCACCTGCAAGTATATAAGATGGGGGAGGAAATCAGTATGAAAAAGATGGGTGAGAGGGGAGAAAAAGAGTCGTGATTTCCTAAGTAGCACAATGAAAAATAGGCAAAGGTGCTGCACTGAACCGGAAGTGGCAAAACAGAGGTTTGGAGAAACTGTTACAAGCTTAGCCCTTTTACATTTTTAATATAGGAGCCAGTCAATTCCTATTAAATACCTTTGCGCAGGCAAGAAATAGCTTCATGAAATGTTCCTGGGCACATTTTGCATTCCCTCTGACACTGCAATTCAGGCCTAAGCCACAGACACTGTTTTATTGCAGTAGAATGTGCAATGGGATAGCACATGTGAAGGCAACTTGAAAAGCAAATAGCCCCGCAGAGATGTGGTTGCTATTAAAGTCTAATGTGACACCTCTAGCGACAGTTCCAACTGGTTACTTGATCCTTGTCTAACGGAGACTGGCGGGTATCCTTCCTGTGTGTGTAACTACTGTATTGGCTCAGTATCTGTCACCTTGCCTGAGATCTATGTGACCTAGGCCTGCAGAGAAGCGATGGGCCTGGCAAGGCACTGTCTTCAGTCTTCTGAAGGTACAGGTGAGTTCACCGAAAATGGATCCAGCTTGGAATGCCTGCAGGAATTCTTTCAGGAATTCAGAGTCACCACTAACTCACTGACTATGAAGTGCTATTTGCCCAGAACAAGGAATACAGTGCCCCAAATAAACCCTCAAGCAGGGAAGCTTGGGGCTGAAGATTGAGAACTAGAAGACAGGAAGAGAGGCAGTAAAAGCCTTCCTCTTGGATGAGAATGAAGTGAGCCCTGCCCCCATGCTTGAGCCGGGTTTTTGTTTTGTTGTTGTTGTTGTTGTTGTTTTGTTTTGTTTTGTTTTGTTTCTTTTTCTTTTTCTTTTTTTTTTTTTTACCTAGAAACAAAACTCTTAGGGGTTTTCAATACAAAGCTTTAGTTCTATGACCAATGAGTTTATGGAATATACTTTTATCAGTTATTTTTCTCATTGTTGTAGAAAAATATCTAACTAAAACAACTGTCTTAGGTAGTGTGTCTATTGCCGCAATGAAACAGCATGACCAAAAAGCTGGTCTTGGGAGGAAAGTACTTATTTCACTCAAGGCTCATTATCAAAAGCAGTGAAGGCAGGAGCTCACACATCGCAGGCCCTGGAGGCAGGAGCTGATGCAGAGGTTGTGGAGGAGTGCTGCCAACTGTCTCACTCCTTCTGATTTCCTCAGCCTGCTTTTTTTATAGCACCCAGGACCACCAGCCTAGAGATGGCACTACCCACATTGGACTGGGCCCTCCACACCAATCCCTAATGAAGAAAGTTCCAGAAGGTTCCAGATCTTATGGAGGTATTTTCTGAATTGTGATTCTTTCCTTTGAGATATCTCTAGCTTGGGTTAAGTTGACATAAAACTAGTCAGCATACCCTTTACCCTGGCTTTCTTCCTCTTAGCCAAAGCCAATTTCAGGGTCTATACCCTATTCACTGATACTCCCTTATGAAAGAAGAGTGCTGTAGGAAGTTACTCAGAATGTCCAAGTCTGTCTTTGACAGCTGGAGTCACTGTAGAGTCAACACTTGATTCTACTGAGTGCTATCCAAGACCCTCAGAGTCTTCAGGAGCTGATGACTTAGATGAAGCAGATTCTCTCCAACCAGGCATCACCTGTGGCCTTTTGAGGATATAATGTGGCCTCTTCCAGATGCAGAGCTCCAGGGCCATGCTTGGACTTTGAAGTCTACAAAGAATAAACAGGCTTTGGCAGTGATGCTTGTGGCTATTTTCTAAGAAATTTCAAAAGCCAAGTACTCATTTAGTTTGATTGTCTTGTTATAAAAATTATGTTTTGTAAATGACCAATCTATTTTCAAATAGAATGACGTTTAAACAACAACAACAACAACAACAACAACAACAAAAACCTCGCTTACTATTGTCATTATGTGGCAATCTAGAGATGTGTCCATGGCTACAGTTGGCTTTAGCCGTTTCTGTCAATTTAGCCCAAGTCAGATGTAAGTTATTTATTATAGATTCGACATAACTAACTGCATTCATCTTTCATCCATCTATTGGCCAAGTGTATGGAATGAAATGCTGTGCTCCTAATGTTCCTCAGGAAGAAGTTGTGCCCTTGTTACCTCCTGACTTATGCTCTGGATCCTTGCCAGCTGTAAAGCTTCACTGAGGCCCCCTGGATGGCCTCTCTCCTGAGGCTTCTCCAACTACTGCCCTTTTGTCAGCCTTGAAGCAATTACAGAAGAAATCAGTGCCCTCAAATCCCTAAAAGCAGTTCAGGTGACCCCTGAGAAGGAGACTAATGGAGTATCGAACTCATCCTTCTTGCCACTCTGGACATTGGTTTGAGGACTCTGAACTACATCAGTTGGACTGAAGGCTTCTTTGCATCAATTAACCCTTCTGTCTCACCAGCACCAGTCAGCCAACAAGGGCCAACTGGACACCTTGGCTGCTGTAGTACTCTAAAATGAAAAGGAAGCAGATCTGACTCCTGCTAAGGACAGGGTTGGCATCCTCCGTGTGAACAACACTGCATCCGCGCCAACAAATCCTAACTGGTTTGAAATGGGGTCTAGAGACAGGCACCAGAAGGTATTTCAACCATGAGTCTCCTCCTATGTATCTGTTTCTGGTTCCCTCCCACTCTGGCCCCTCACCTGGACCACTCCTTTCCTCCCTGTACTCATACTAATGTTTCAGCACTGTTTTTTAAGTGATTTACTTAACTGAACTTCATCCTATACTGAAACCAATTGTTTCATGTAAGCTTTCCCAATGGGTTTCACTCTACAACAGCTCCGCCAGCTCCTTATACATCTGCAAAAGACCCTCTAGAAGCTGTGGATAGACTCTGGGTAACAGAGACCTTCATCCCTTCTACCCCAGGCCAGATCCAGTTCTTTTCCTTAGTCCTCTATGTGCTCCTAGTCCCTGTTCTGGATGCTCCACAGATCCCTGCTACTTCTGCTATCTCATTATGGTGCTCTAGTCCAGGCAAGGGGATCGGTCACTGTCATGCAGAATCAACTCTATGCCCACTTTCTCTTACTGGCCCACTCTGTCTCTCCCACCTATCCTCTTCCCCTTCCGCAACACTCTCAGAATATCTTTTAGGTCTACTCTACAACCAAACCATCTGCTTCCATCCCTCTATTAATTGTTTTTGCAAGTCTCCTCAGGAATATGGGGTCACAATCACCTGATCCATTGAAGGAGATCAGGTTAAGACTCTCCCCCTGCTATATGACCAGAGGACTTACTCTTCAGTGATCTAGAACTATCCTCTCCAGCCAAGACCATCATCATCATCATCATCATCATCATCATCATCATCATCATCATCAGACAACAGCTTTAATGCCCTGCCCTGTATCTTGACACCTTCTCTGAGTTAGGAATGATAGTTTCCTGCCAAAAGACTATATTCCCCAGCTTCCTTTGCAGACTACCGGAGTCATTTCCGCCCTGATAAGAGGGAGTGTCTCATTTTCTGTAGACATCTTGGCCACCCACTAGTTGGTGACAAGATGCCCCTTTGCTGTGAATAAATATTGTCCACTTAAAGTCTGAGCCTCTCATTCTTTCTGCCTTCCCTCTCTCTATAGCTGCTCCTAAATAATCTAATGTATATGAGTTAGATTTCCCTACATTCACTTTTCTATAATCTCTCCATTCTTCCACTGAGTTTTATATGCCACAGCAATATTCTTCTGATTGTTACTTTTCCCTGGTAATACAAGGTTGGCTTGGGTAAAACCATCATTACAATCAACCGTAAGAGTCAGTGTGTCAACAACTCCAATGGAAAGCAAACTATGAAATACTACCCAGCTATTAAAAACAAGGAAATCCTGAAATTTATGGTCAAATGGATGGAACTAGAAATGATCATCCTGAGGGAGTTAACCCAGACCCAGAAAGACTCACATGGTATATATTCACTTATAATTGGGCATTAGCCCAAAAGGGAGATCCAACAAAATTCTTCACTTACCAGAAGATTGGAATAGATGTGGAGACTTCCTACTGGGACTCTAGGTGAGGGAAATAGGCAGGAATGGGGAAATAGAAGGATCTAGAGGGTCCTAGAAACCCACAAGAAAAACATCATGACAGGCAGATCTGAACCCAGGGGTGGTCTGCTCAATCTACTGCACCAGCCAAGGACAATACATGCAGTAAACATTGAACCCCTGTTCAGATCTAGCCAATGGACAGGACATTCTCCACAGTTGAGTGAAGAGTGGGGACTAACTCAGACATGAACTCTGGTGCCCCATATTTGACCACTTCCCCTTGATGTGGAGGTCTGTTGGTACTCAGAGAAAGAATAAGCAGGCTACCAAGATGAGACTAGATGCCTATGACCATATAGTCGGGGAGGAGGGGAATAAGGTGAAAGAGGGAGGAAGGGAGGAACAGGAGGATACAAGTGATGTGATAACAACTGAGATGTAATCTGAATAAATTAATAAAATAAAAAACTGTAATGAGATATTATATATAAAGTTTCATGTAGCCCAATATTGTTGAAAATATGGAGAAATAAGTACTGTAATACATCAAAAAAAAAAGAAAGAAAAAGAAAATTGGAACAAGTAAAATCTGGCAGCTCTGTTGATGGAATGCCATCATAGCTCTGTCTCCAGGATGGCTATCAAACTATGAGCAAGGAGGAGCGAACCAGAGTGAGAGAAAAAAGGAGAAACAATTTCACGTTGCTGTTCTATGTTAACAAGGACTATAAACCCCTCCTCAGACCTGGCGGCTTCTCTCAGCCCTTTGCTCAAGGATTTTGTTACAAAGCTTTGCTTTGCACACTTTCCCTCTTCCTCTGAGCTGGGTACTTTTCTCCCGGGACTCGTCCTGCTGTCACTCAGGCCGACTAAGCTGTGTCTGCCTCTGAGCCTCAGCGTTCTGTTTTCTTCTTCCACTCAGGGTCACAAAATAAAAGCCTGGGAAGTATCCGGGATTTGTGTTCCCTTGGACAGCGTGATCACCTTGCTCAGCACTACTATCTGTAGCACTCAGCACAACAGGCATGTACTCTTCTTACCTTCCACCCTAGAATTCTGCTATGATTGTTTTTTTTTTTTTTCTTATTAAGTGTTTTTGAAGCAACCTGTCTATCACCTTTCCTGGTTTGTTGACCACATTGGTACTCCAAGAAAAAAAAAGAAAGAAAGAAAGAAAGAAAGAAAGAAAGAAAGAAAGAAAGAAAGAACAGGATGCATTTGTAGGTTTTAACATTTAGTTACTGTTTTTTTTTTTAACTTTACCATCAAAGGCTATTGATTGCATTAATTCTAAAGCTTTGGAACCAGTACAGTACAATTTCCTTAGTCTGACATTTCAGAAGAGTCTCCAAGTCAGAGCAGCAACCAAGGGAGAAAATTGAGTAGCTTTAATAATCAAAAAGAACAATGTTGTTCAAGTTAAGTGTGGGTCTCTTAGAACTTTTGGAAATGACATCCTTCTTGATCAAAAAAAAAAAAAAAAGTGTATTTGAAAAAGAAAATAGAGTGTTAGGGGATCAGAGCTGAAACTGTTATGTTCAAACATTACAGGTTTTACGCGTATACAACTGCATTGCCTGAATTAAAGACAGTTTCAAAAAGCCAGTCGATTCAAAATGGAGACTTCCAATAACACCTGGAAGGAAAGTTATTTCCAATGCCAGATGTGCGAGTCTGTTTCTATTTCTAATAGGACTGT
Source organism: Acomys percivali (assembly GCA_907169655.1). Lineage (NCBI taxonomy): Eukaryota > Metazoa > Chordata > Mammalia > Rodentia > Muridae > Acomys > Acomys percivali. The sequence goes on from OU015748.1 coordinate 6,394,040, forward strand.
TTTACAATTGTGTTACGAGTACTCTTTTAATTTTCTTTTGTTTTGGAATAAGCATAGACTGACAAGATGTGGATGAGATGGCAGAGTCAGGGATAACCTTTGTCTGCGGATTCCCAGGGCTGCTGCCTTACACAGCGTGGGCAAATAAGAAGCTGGGAAGCCCAGCATGTAGCATTTCTGTAAATCAACCCACAGGTCTGTTTATTGTTTGGGGTTTCTTGTGCGAGTCTACATGTGTGTATGGGCTTGTGCAGCTTCATGCATGCACGGATTTGTGTACTTAATAGACCGATCAGCATAGTGGACCATTCTCCCCCGACAGCAGAGAGAGAACTCTTCTGGGCTGACTCCACCTCATCTCTGCCTCTGCCGTGTGTGATAGTCACTAACCTGTTTTTGTCTATAATCTTCCCATTTGCTGACTGCTATATATAAAGAATCACACAGCATGTAAATTCTTTGATCTAAGCATGGTGTTTTGGAGGCCAAATCCAAGTTATCACAAGAATTCCTAGCTCATTTCTATTATTTATTTAAAAATATTTTCTTTGTAAAAACATTTATTCATTATTAGCTTGTGCATGCCTGTACCACGGACAGGATGATGCGTGCCTGGCAATCAGAAGACAGTCTCATGAGTCGATGGTCTCCTATCCACTTTATGTGGGCCCCAGGCATGGAACTGAAGTCATGGTTGGTGGCAAACACTTTGACCCTCTCTCTGAGCGATCTTACAGGCTCTGCTTTCTTTCTGTCACTTTACGAGGTTGGAGTTACTGGAGTCTGCCCAGCTTTTCTGTGACTGGAGGATGGCTGGGCTGCCTCTGCTACTTAACTACAAAGAAGCAGCTGCTGTGAATATTCACATACAAGCACACGTACACAGTGTGAGTTGCACTCTCTATGTAACTACTAGAGAGTTAAAATGGTAAGTTGGAGAAGGAACATGGGAGACCATCTAACCATTTCCTCAGGTTTCTGTGTTGGTTTACATTTCCAGTGGCTGCATGTATGCTTCCTATTTTTTTCTACATTTTTATCAGTGTTTGGTTTAGCGCTTTAAAAAAAGCTGGCCATTCTAATAGGTGTGTTATCTACTTTCAAGTTCATTGTATCTTCTTCCCTTTTGGATAATATTTCAAATCAGTCCAGCTTGAATCGGTTCTAACAACCATCAGATCCCAAGTCATTCACCAATGCGTTCAGTCAATATGCCAAAGAAAAAGACCTGAAGTGCTAGTTAAGCCTGGATATTTCAGCAAAACCAACATAAACTCCCCCCATACTTGGAACAGAATGGACAGCATCTCAAACTTAGACACTCACAAATTTGCAAAGTTTATAAACTCCCCTAAAAATAATTTCCTAAAGAAGAAAATTGTTTTCTTTGGGCAAATGAAAGAATAGAATCCCCTTAGAGAGATAAAACTTTCAAGAGAAATAAAATAAGCAAGATTCTTATGCTTGAAAAATATAGCATCTCCAATATACATAGTCAAAATAACCTGGAAACATACTTGTGTGAAATCGTAAGTTCATTGTAGTAATATTTTCATTTTGTGTTGATTTCTGCTTTCTCCTTGTGTAAGACTTTTGCCAACATTCATCATCCTTTAGTCAAGAATCTTAAGCATTAGGAAGAGAAACCGTGAATTTTCTTTTCTGCTATCTGGATTCTTGAGGATTCAGCTTAAACGTCACTGGCCGTTTGAACTTGTGATGCAGCTTGTATGATGAGTGATGCAAACTGCATTTTATATTTAACCTAATAATGTAACTGATTAACCAGGGTCTTTGTTTCAGGCCTGAAAAGTGAACAATGGTAAAAGCACTGGAGTTCTTTTCTTCCAGTCATGGATTTACTGATATGGTTAGGTTATTAGGATATTAGAAAAAATACAAAATAATTATAAGAATGGACAGGACAAAGCCTTTCTTTCTAGCTGGCCATGTCTGTCAAAACATTACAGCATCAATTCTTGAGTTTTATGAATGATATTTGAAGTATATAGAATAGTCTCCACGTTGGAGCAGAAATTTTAGGTTTCTAATGATACAAGATTTCTGTACCCAGACCAATATTCATGCATTGATGCTTATTGCAATAATTTCTGGATGTAGTTGGCGTATGTAAAACTCTTAAAATATTTTTAAAAAGAGAGAAAGCATGTGAAAGTCATAAATCAGAATGCACACACAGTGACCATATACACAGGAGTTGCCAGTGTGTGCAAAATAAATCAACATGTCTGTCTTTTGGTCTCAGGGACAGACATGATAATGAAGGTGAATTACTTTGCTAAACTGAATCAACTTTTGAGCGAGAGTTGATGCTATTCTAATTCTTTCTGATGTGTGACTACACTAAATGACGAGATGTGTCTACTCATGATCTGGTTATATATTAATTAATGTGAATTCAGATACTAACATTTCCTCTCAAGCCTCTAAATATGATTGACTTACCTTCAGGCTAGTTTCCATGTTAACTAATTTTAATTATAATTCCTCAACATCCAATAATCTGAGTATGCTTTACAGTAAATTCATGGGAATTTTAATTTGCATTTACATTAGGGGAACACAGTGAGGAGGGGGCTTATGAAGGGCTCTGGGCTCAGAACTGGGAAATGGGGACTGATGGGTAGGCTCCTGAAGAAGTCTTGCAGCAGATGCCTTGAGGCAAGTATGGACAAGGAGAAGCTTCAGAGAATGCAGACTACTAGGAGTGTGACAGATTGGTCTCTCTGCTGAAGGAATCAGGGGTTGGGGGTGGGGGGGAAAGGAGGAGGGAGAAGGAGAGGGAGGGAGAGAGAGGAGAGAGAGAGAGAGAGAGGGAGGGGGGAGGGAGAGGACTTTCAGAAATCTGAGATCTAATAAAAATTTTAAATTTTATAGCAGGAAGGAGAGTGCTTAATCAAGAAAGGGATGGCTTCATTTAGGATAAAAAGGCCATGCTAAATCCTAAGACTTCAGGAATTTATAAAAGACTGAGATCACACAAGGTATGTCCTCTGACCACAGTAGAATTAGAGTCAGGGGTCAATAGCAGAAAGCAAGCTGGAAAAGTGACAAGTGTGGGAAACAACACGTTCAAACACAACAGTGGGGAACAACAAAAGTGATTACGGGAATTAGAAATGACTTAGATGAATGGAAATAAAAATACAACACGCCCAAACATATAGCCACAACTGTCTATGTGCCAAAAAGAAGAAAGATCTCTAATCAATAACCTGACTTTACATGTTAAAGGAACAGGAAAATAAAAAGAAAGCTGAGCACAAAGCCCCCAGAAGGCATGGGATGACAAAGAATACTATTAATGTCATATAAGAAGCAATTGGAAACAACAGACCTTTATAACGAGGGACAGGGTTGAGAGGCCCTAAGCCCAACTCAGGAACAAACAAGCGAGAGAAGTGAGTGGCTGATGCCAGAAATGAGAGAAAGAACATTATTTTCCATGTGGCAGAAATGAAAAAACAAACAAACAAAATCAGGCCTTGGGTTGTGGCTCAGCAATAGAACACCTGACTAGTGAATATGTGTGTGTGTGTGTATTGTATATATAAACACCTAGTATATGTAGCCTTTGTATAGGCATAGCTCCTAGTACTGGCCCTTGGTTCAATACTCAAATACTCAGCAATGAATAATTACATAACTACACACAGTTGCATGCTGTGGTGGGTAGAACAGAGTAACCTAAGATGTACATCTACACGGAGCTTCCAAATCTGACCTGAAAAAATAGGATATGAGTAAATACAAAGATGAGTATGGCTATAAAATTGAACTTGATTGATGTCCCTAAATTCAATGATTCAATCCTCCTGAGAGACAGAAAGGGATCTAGACATAAAAGGTGATGTGAAAATTGAGGGAGGAGTTGCAGTAGTAGAGTGAAAATCAAGAATTACTAGAAATTCACCAACCCCGAACCATTAAAGATGCCTCTCACCAAAATGACAACTAGAGCATCTTTTTGTGTGGATGTGAGAACTCAGGAGCTAAAACTACTGAAGGAAAATAAGAAGTGCAGCGACCTTGAAACCGCGGAGTAAACATGTGGTTCTCTGATTCCATTCCAAGTTAAGAGTGCAAAGAGTGGTAACACACTACCAAGAAAGGTGTCCATAAATGTAGCAGGAGCAGTTTTTTTTTTTTTATTAATTTATTCTTGTTACATCTCAATGGTTATCCCATCCCTTGTATCCTCGCATTCTTCCCTCCCTCCCATTTTCCCCTTATTCCCCTCCCCTACGACTGTTCCTGAGGGGGATTACCTCCCCCTGTATATGCTCATAGGGTATCAAGTCTCTTCTCGGTAATCTGCTGTCCTTCCTCTGAGTGCTACCAGGTCTCCCCCTCCAGGGGACATGGTCAAATGTGAGGCACCAGAGGCAGGAGCAGTTTTTAATAGCCCCAATTGGAAAACAAGTGATTATATATATATATATATATATATATATATATATATATATATATCACCTGATTAGTGAATAAAAAAGTCATATGCCCACAAAATGAAATGTGATTTAGTGACTAAAAAGAGTTACATTTAAAAAATATGCAACATCATGGATGCATTTTGAAAACTGATTGACCAAAACCAGTCAAAGAAGACCATATATCACATGATCCCATTCACATAAAATGTCAGCCAGACCTAATGTTGCAGTTCTGTAATTCAAGCTGCTTGAGAAGCTATAGAAAGAAAAGGAAGGCAAGGTCAACGCCTGCCTGGGTGTCAGAGCAGGTACATGGCAAGGTGCCAGGGGGCTGTAGCAGGGCTTGGGGATACCCAGTGAGTTCCAGTAAGCATAAGTTGCATCTCACATGATGAAAATAGTTCAGTTCTGTTCATGGAAACAGGTGCCAGTCAACACCACAAATATATTTAAAAAAAAAAAAAAACTATTGACATCTTCATTTCAAGTGGATGAACTTTGTGGCATGTGAAATGCTGCCCAAAAAAGAGAAAAATATATATACCTTTAACAAATATGTCCCCGCTGCCATATCTGTGAGCAGAGATTTAAGGGCTGGCATTTTGCTTCACGGTATGTGCTAAGCATAAGAAAGTTCGGTTCAATACACAGCACGCACAGAGAGTTTCCGAGCCAGTGACACAGTTTCTATCATCAGCCAGAGACTCCATTCAGGCATCTGACTATCTACAAAAAAAAATTAAAAATACTGCTACTAACTGCAAATTATATGATAACAAAATCAATCCTGTGCATGAGCTGAATGCAACGAATACAAAGGGTGAAGGTGTGAGGTTTCCATGCACACTTTATTTTGGATTATTCTGCTTGACTATCTCTCTGCACACCCTTCCTTTACTGCCGTATCCTATTTTTGACTCAAAAAAACTCTATTTTTCAAATTTCAAAAGTTGTTCTGTAGGTGTATGAGGGTATATACAATGTTTGTGTGGACTGTGCGTGCATGAGCGTGCGCACATGTGTGTGTGTGCACGTGTGCGTGTCCCTGTGTGTGTTGGGGGCGTGCATGTGCATATGGAAGGCAAAGAGTGATGTCTAGAATCCACCTCAATCTCTTTCTTCCTGAATTTTTGAGACAATGTATCTCAGTCTGAAGTTCAGCTGCACTCACTGGCCAGTGGGTTCCAGCAGTCAGTTTGCCTCTCTTCCCCTCAGGCTTAGCTGACAGACACTCTCTGCCACACTGAGCCTGGCTCTTTCACGTAAGCTCTGTGGGGATCTGAACTCAGAGTTTCATGTTTACTTGGCAAGCATTTTACTGACCGAGCACTCTCTCCAGTCAGAATGGTTGTTTAGTGGAGATAAATTTGTGTGCACCCGGGAAAGCGTAGGGCCCTTCAGTTCGGCTTGAATACTGATTAAAATGTGAATGCTCCAAAACTATCTCCTCTTCATCTTGTACAATTGAGAACGAACAAGAATAAGACAAGGAAAGATTATGAATTGCAAATCAGAGCCTGAAGGAAACATGTGCCCTACAAGGATGATGAATGTTTATGGTGCCACTGTGATAGAATTCAGCCTAATTCAAAAAAATTTTTAATTTACTTATTAACTAGAAAGCTGCCCTGAAAAGCATGAGACATATGAAGTATTTGTAAGCTGTGAAATGATGAAAGAACTTTCTAGATTTGAGGAAAAAAAAAAAAAAGCAATGGACATAATTTGCATACTTAATAGCCGTAACTGCAGAATTTCTGAGGCCAAACCTGAACAGCATAAATACTGTGCTACACTTTAGAATAAAACTGGGACATGGACATGGGAAATGAGCTTTAAAAGTGCTGTGTCCCCTGCTGGTCCCGTGATGATGTTCTGAAGATTATGTCATGGAGTCCTTGCTATTGAGTTACAGTTCTGTATCTAATTTCCTCTCTTAGAATTTTTCTGCAGAATTTAGTAAGTGCATATTATTGTTCACTTGATAGACTGGAGCATTTCAAGTAGCACATAAATAAATTTTACACACACACACATTGACACACACAAACATATACGTGCACACACACACCAAATAGCATTTAAATAAGTTACACACACACATCCAAATAGTACTTAAATAAATCATACACACAGACAATACACACACACACACACCAAATAGCATTTAAATAAGTTACACACACACATCCAAACAGGACTTAAATAAATCACACACACACACACACACACACACACACACACACCAAATAGCACTTAAATAAATGATGCATACACACATACAAAAGGATACCTTCATCCATTAGAAAGAACTGCCTCTTTCAGCTAGTTAAGTACATGTTTCAAATGGCTCCTGAATGTGTTTACCCAAATAGAACACATCCTCATTTTAATTTTACCTTACAGTATCATAATGAGGTCTTGGTGATTTTACTTTTTATTTGGGCAGTCAGCTTGACATTCTGAACTTTACCCAGTTGTAAAGTTTTAAAACGTGAGCTTAGAATATAAAACAGGATCTCTAGATGTCTCTGGGGAGCCGCTGTCTTCCTCAGTTAGAAATTATAGTTTAAATATTACTTCATTTAGAAGAAACATTTTAGCAGTGACTTTCAATATGAGTAATTGAAGTGAAAATCCACTCTGGTAAGAGCTACGAATTTGCACCCTCTGTGTAGTAATACAAACGTTCATATCTGCTTTGGAATGCACACAGCCTGAATTTATAATAAGGAGGCATAGCATTTTCAAGAATGCAAAACCAAATCAATCACCCAGGAACATGTGCAACTTCAAATGCTTAGTCTAAGTAGCTGGCATATGGCAAGAGGTGAATAATATTAAAAACAAGTCTGCTACACGTAGGAACATAGGAAAACACCATATTGTAGTGTTGGTGTAGTTCTTGATGTACAGTACTTAGACATGAAGTCTGTGTTAGAGTTTTTTGTCCATCTGTCTACCTTTTGTTGTTATGTCTACAGTATGCTATCATGTATCTATCATCTATCTGTCTATCTAATCTATCATCTATCTATCTATCTATCTATCTATCTATCTATCTATCCCTCATTTATCTTATCTATCTATCTATCTTTCTATCTATCTGTCTATCTATCTATCGTCTATCCCTCTATCCATCTATCTTTTTATCTATCTATCTATCTATCTATCTATCTATCTATCTATCTAATCTATCTGTCTATCTAATCTATCATTTATCTATCTATCATCTATCTCTCTATCCCTCATCTATCTTATCTAATTCTCTATCTATCTCTCTATCCCTCTATCTATCATCTATCTATTTAATTATCTATCTGTCTATCTAATCTATTATCTATCTATCTATCTATCTATCTATCTATCTATCTATCTATCTATCTATC
>OU015748.1:6401892-6463011 GCA_907169655.1 Acomys percivali
ATCTATCTATCTATCTATCTATCTATCTATCTATCTATCTATCTATCCCCTGCTGGTTATCCTTTCCCCAGTTGCATCGACACTATCTAGCTTGAGTCATAAAAATTGTTAGCACATATACAGAGTCATGTCAGTGGTTCTAGTCTGCTGAAAGCTCTTCATAAACATCCCATTGACATATAGAAAATGATCAACATAAAACTTTTCTGAGAAAGCCCATAGCAAGTAGAACAAAATAATACAAACATCATGTTAAGGAAGTTGCAGAAGACCTGTTAAGCCCTGTTCTAACCAGTTAGCTGAAAATTAAGTTGTGGGCCGTTGCTAGCAGTAAAGAGACTGTATCTTGAACTTTTCATGGTCTTGGGAAATACAGCTGTGGGAAAAAATCTTATAGATCAAATTAATGGTGGTCTCACTCTTCAAAAATAAAATATAAAGGCCAAAGGAAACTTATCAATTGTTGTCTTTGTGAAGAAAATAAAAAATCAGAATCATACTAAAAGAATATTTCTTCCCTTTTCTTCCATTCCTCATTAAAATAGAGGGCACAACTAAATTCACTCTAAAATTCATTCCCCAAATATATACTGAGCATAGCCATGTGCTGTCACTACAGTGAGCTGTAATGGATGCCAGAGGTCACTTTCAGAGTTGACAAGGACTGAAAGCCACAGTTCGGGAAAGGTGGCCAAGAGTTTCCTTAGTTTTGAATGACGAAGAGCAGAATTCCACAAATAACTTGTTGGTGAGAATCATGCCAAAAGACAGGTCTTGGGTGACCAACCCTAGAAAAACAGGTAGATACTGGAGTGAATTGGAAATGGAAAGGTGAGAATGGGAGGGATCAAGCCTCCTCACACACTTCACCCATCGAAAGTTTCTGTACTTTATCTATTTACTTTTAGTTTTTGATTAATTTACTTTACGTTACAATGGCTACTTCACCTCCCTCCTCTCCTCCTAGTCTCCCCCCTCTCTCCACTCCCCTTCCTTTTCTCCTCAGAAAAGAGGAGGCCCATGGGCATCGACCAGCCATGGCATACCAAGTTTCAGTAAGACTAGGCAAATCTCCTGTTGACACTAGACTAGGCAGCCCAGTAGTGTGGAAGGGTCCCAAAGACAGGCAACAGAGTCAGAGACGGCCTCTGCCCTCACTGTCATGAGTCCCACAAGAACACCAAGCTGCAGGACTGTTGTGTATGTGCAAAGGGCCTGGGTTAGTCTCATACATGCTCCCTGGTTGGCGGATCAGTCTCTGTGGGCCCCTATGGGCTCAGGTTAGTTGGTTCTGTGGGTTTCCTTGTGGTGTCCTTGAGCCATCTGGCCCCTAAAATCCTTCTTCTCACTCTTCTGAAGGATTCCCCAAGCTTAGAAATAGAAATGGAAGACATTCGTGTGTGTGTGTGTGTGTATGTGTGTGTGTGTGTTAGAGAGAGAGAGAGAGAGGGAGAGAGAGAGAGAGAGAGAGAGAGAGAGAGAGAGAGAGAGAGAGAGAGAACTGGGAGAAACAACTGGAATGGGGTGGCGGCATCCCTGGGACCAGTTAGAGACCTGGGGCAATAGAAACTCCAAGGAATCTATGAGGGTGACCCTATCTAAGACACCCAGCAATACAGAATATAGAGCCTGAACAAGCCGTCTCCAGTAACCAGGTAAGACTTCTAAAGGAGGGATTGGGAGACCAACCCAGTCACAAAACCAAAGACCTACTATTTGTTCTACTTACAAGATGTACAGATGTAAAAATGGAGCAGAAATTGAGGGAACGGGCAACCAATGACTAGTCCAGCTTGAGACCCATGCCATGAGGAGTCCAGCCCAGATCCTGCTAATGATATTCTGTCATATTTCCAGACAGGAGCCCAGCATAACCATCATCAGAGAGGCTTCACCCAGCAGCTGATGGAAACTGATGCAGAGACCCGCAACCAAACATTAAGTCTCTGTTATTTTATTTTATTTATTATTATTATATATTTATTTATTTTTGTTTTTTTGAGACAGGGTTTCTCTGTGTAGCCTTGGCTGTCCTGGACTCCCTTTGTAGACCAGGCTGGCTTCGAATTCACAGTGATCCGCCTGCCTCTGCCTCCCGAGTGCTGGGATTAAAGGCATGCGCCACCACTGCCCAGCAAGTCTCTGTTATTTTAACACATCTAAATCTTATGGGTTGTGTGTTGTTTCTGAGCACATATCACTTTTCAGGATTTTCAATATTCTCAAGACTCCTGGGTGACTGGAAACACAGAATAGAAATAATAGAAACACCAAAACCCCGTGAAAGGAAATACAGGGAGAACGTGTAGAGGAGTGCTACAGAAGTAATTTATTGAATGTTCTTACGTCAACACAGCATAAAATATTGTCTGCTTTCCTGCAAATAACGCAGTGTCATTTGAATAGTTCTCCAGTTTGGGGTGGGGGATGTTGCTGTGACATGTGAAAATGATTTAAATTCAATTGAAACAGAGAACAGCATTAATTTATACCAATTCCTTTATGATAAAATGTAAAGAGGTCAGGTTTTGCTGACATGTCTGCCTGCTGCATCATGTACCTCCTCCTCCTCTGGGGAAGCTCTGCAGTTTCCACGCCTCTGACACACTTGTCCTTAACTAAAAAGGAAGAAAAAAAGAAAACAAAACAAAACAAAACAAAACAAAGCAAAAAAACAAGAAGCAAAGTACAAATGTACATTGCGATGGAGTGTTACGGAAGAAATTCTGTCGTTTGTTATGGAATTGGCTTGTAAGTATTTTAGAAAACTTTGGTAGCAACGTCGACAATATAGATATAGTTCAGTTATACACGTCAACTGTAGCTACTGACCCCAGTTAAGGCAATCTCCTCCATGCACCGTGATACTGCTATGTGCGTGTTATCTGTCTTCCATGGAGTGGAAGCTCCTTGAGAGAGGATTCCTCTGACAGGCTTCCTATCTGCTGCTGTACACGCAGAGACTCATATTGCTGACCCCAGGGAGGAGGAAATAGCCTCTAAATAACTGGGTGTCTTTTAGTAAATGACTAACTGATATTTTGGTTTCATAATCATAGAAACCAGGGGTGTGGGAAGAGTCAAGAATAGTCTGGTCACACATGTATACTATTAAGAGTAGCATTTGTAGTATTTGAGAGGAGGGTATGGGATCTAGGATTTAGGGCATCACATTGGAAATTTTTCAGTTAATATTTTTTAAATATTTATTTTTTTAAGTTATTAAGTCAAACAGTGACTAAATAAGAACCAAGACCCAAGGAAACTTTTACTTATTTAGGCATAACAATAAAAATCATTGACATGAACATGAACAGAAAATATTTTCTATTATAGATATACATTTTAAAAGTAACTTATCCCTACAAGAGAAGTCTGTGGCTTTCAACATATGTAAGATCTCATTTAAAACATAACCACTCATCAAGTTATCCATCTTATTTCTGGGCACTGAACTGAGAAAGGCCAGATAGATACCTTGTCCAAATTTAAGCATATGGTGGATTGTAAGGACTACAGTGAAACAGGGCACCTCGCTGCATTTCAATGTCAGCAGAATGTTTTTTAGAATATACCCAAAGGAATGTGCATTTTTAATTTTTTTTTACTTTTGAAGAATGTGGGTGTGATATGATTCAGCCTAATAGGGGTTCTGGCTTAACATGTCTGCTTTGTCTGTGTGGAAACGTTAAAACAGAAAAAACATGTTGCTATCTGTCATGTTCACTTACTGCAGCTATTAAGTGGAGCCAATAAACAAGTGGGTGGTTAGCATCTTTTTACCCTCAGGAAAGGGAAGTCTCAATATCATTTGCATTTCTAAATTGAAGTACTTGCACAAGCCTGGTTTTTAAAGCAAGGAGTATTGAAGATTCTAGAAAAAAAAATAACTTATCTAATTTAGACACTTAGAAGTAAATCACGCCCCTGGAAATGACTTGTTGTTTGAGGGTTTCAGTTTTCCTGAGAAAATGACATCGGAAGAGGCAAGATAAGCCAGGTAGATGGGATGAAGAACAAAATAATAAGCCAGCTTAATCTTTAAAGCTTCATATTTTCAGCTGAGTATTCCGAGCAACACTTGAGAACCCAGATAGATCAAAGGGAGTACAGAGGTGAGAAACTTTGCGTGAGGAAATCACGTGTTATGAGCCATGCAACTTGTGTCGTCTGTCCTGATATTTTTCTCGCTAGACCATACCCTGTTTCCACAATGTAACCTCGTTTAATGCAGAGTGCATCACTGATGCATCTTTTGTTTTGTACTGAGAATGTGTGTGTGTGTGTGTGTGTGTGTGTGTGTGTGTGTGTGTGTGTTATGTGGGTGTGCTCTGTTTTACCCAAACATAAAAACAAGAGTTATATGGCAGGACTCTTCCACCATGACTCTCCATGGTCTTACTGCGGTTACTGTCCTTTTAAGCTAGTCTCCTGCTGGGCACGAAGCTCACTGACTTGGCCAAACTGGTGAGCAGATCTCAGGGGTCTATTTGTTTCCACCTTCCCACCCCACAGGCCTTGAGTTGCAGCTGTGTGGCACCATAACGTATCTGGATTTCATAAGGCAATTGGGGATCTTAAGTGAGGTTCTCATATTTGCACCACGAGCACTTCATGCACAGAGTCACCTCACCGGGCTACTATTGTGCTCCTTAACGCTTTGAATAAGTGATTAGTCTGGGAGATGGCGAGGGCAAGGGAATAGTAAGAGCTAGACTTTTTCCAGATTACTGCAAAATGCCCAACGAGGATCACCAACGGGAGTCTGGCATGGTCATTATAACTTACTGTGCCAATGGTGACACACCAATACACAAGCAAACTGAAACGGTGTACCTCTGCAAATCAGTGGTCTTCGTGTGAGGTGAAGAACATCTGGGTGAAGAACATCTGGGTATAGGTAAATCTTAATTAAAAAACGATTTCATCTTCTCAGGCTCCCAGAGCTATTTCTAAACCTGTCTAAATTGCATTTCATTTTTACCACCTAATTGGGATCAGGGGTTGGAGTTCATGTGTATCTAATGGCTGTTCACATTTTAAAGGCTGTAGGGCACCAGGCCTCACATCACATCTTAAGCCTGAGTTTGCCCTTCTGGCTATTGGTATCTCTCATCATGTCAGAGCAAGAAGTTAAACTACACATAAAAGGTTTCATTTAAAATGTGAATTTAGGTCTTTTTGGGAAAATCCAGCAGTAGGAAGTGAAAGAATGAATTTTTATATATACATTTTAAAAACAGAGTCTTATTTTTTTCAATGTGAAAATAAATTAGGTTCAGCTGGGCAGTGGTGGCACACGCCTTTAATCCCAGCACTCGGGAGGCAGAGGCAGGCGGATCGCTGTGAATTCGAAGCCAGCCTGGTCTACAAAGGGAGTCCAGGACAGCCAAGGCTACACAGAGAAACCCTGTCTCAAAAAAAACCAAAAAAAAAAAAAAAAAAAAAAAGAAAAGGAAAGAAATTAGGTTCAATTAAAAATATTTTCATATGCCATATTTAATTTGACAACCCATCACTTGAATAGTCAGATGAGGCAAAAAAATTTGCAATGATGTAGCAATGGGCAGGCTCCTCACGTCAAGCAGTCAAGCAGACCTGTGGGATTTACTCAGTCACTCAGTTATTGAGTGACTCCCCTACTCCCTCATGTGACTGTCATTTTAATTACATAAAATGAGATGCAAATAAGAGAAAGTCGTGCAAATAGATTTCTTTTGCCATCCTCCACACTAAAATATGTCAAATTTACTTTTACTATAACTAAAAAGCTCTCCAAAGCAGCATATACTATCAAAGGAAAAACAGCATGGACAGAAACTGAGATGACTCCATGGAAGTGCCAATAAAGAGTGCAACTTGCCTAACACAGCATCAAGTTACATAGAAAAAAAATCATCCCAGGTCTTCTTTCATTTATTCTGCTTAATAAACTAGTTGATTAGTCCGTGTTCCTTGTTGTGAACTATTAGCAGCAAAGTACATTCATTTCAGTGCAATACACACCCAAAGAATAAAGCCTGGTTCCCACAGCAGGGCAGATTGGTAATTTGACAATTTTTCTGGCCACTATTAGAACTTTTCCACAACATTCAAATCCATGATGTCATATTCATAGGGTGGACTTTGTGCCACACTTAGGACCATTCCTTGACTGTCTAGAAAGTAGGAACTAACTATGAGGCTATGCTGGGGACGGGCTATATAGCCAATGTTCAGCCATCTTGTCAGAGCCTAGATTCTTATTTCTCCAGAAGTCTGCCATTTACCAGACACCAGCTGTCGTGGTTCAGCAGTTAGACTAAAGATAGGATTTGGAAGGAGCCACCCTGTTGTAGTTTAACGGTTAGATTAGATAAAGATAGCAAAATATTTGGTGTGGCAGGATGTTGTGACCTGCTTGGAATTCCTCACATCTTGAGATAGCCTACTGCTGGGTTGCCTTAGCATTATGCTTCCCTGTCCCGCGCCCCCCCACCCCCCGCCTTACAAAAACTCTGTGAAATTTCTCAATAAACGGGGTTTGATCAGAATCCAGACTTGCCCCCTTCTTCGTGTCGTGTGTCCTGTCCCTAAACAGGAAAATTTTCCTCCCGAGCATTAGTCGAACCCTGGCGGGCTGGGGCAAGGCTATCTGCTGGCAGGCTGTGCACCTCCCAGGCACAGCGATACAGAGTTCCTGTTTACTGACTTAATGACAGTATTATTTGGTTTCGCTTGTGTACCTTCAAAAGCGAGCCACCGAAGCAGTCATTTAGTCTTGCTGCCTTTCTTAATCTAGAGACACAGAGCTACATCTGTGTAGCTCAACCTTCCCTCCAATTACCAAGTGTGAAGCTTCTCTTTCTGACATTGACATTTCTTCTCCGCTCTGATAACTCTATTGATGGGAGTTATCATGTCCCAGACAAGCAAGCCATTTACAGAGTGGCTCTACAATGCTCAAACTTTTAAAGTTCTTCAACTTTACACCAGCACCTCAGCAGCCGAGTTTCTGTTTAAATATACCTTTGACACACTACTTTCTTGGCAGCCTCCAATTATACTTTATTGACTGAAGTCGCCAACATTGGAGATGGCACACACGCTGCTCCCCGAGCTGTGGTGTGTTATTGACCACACTCGCTCACACTGGAGAAGGAGCGTGTGGCTTTGTTACCTGTGGCTCGAGATTGTTCTAATTCACAGCTAGATAGGAACTGTTCATTTTTGTCAATTTTTGCCGCCTTCAGGATAACTGCATTGCAGTTGAGTTCATTTAACTCTGTCAACTGGAGACAACAGAGGATCCTGCCATGTGTCCATTGCAAGCAATTTTTCATCCGTACTTTACAAAGCCATTTAATATAAATTAAAGTACTTAATAATTGGCTTCCCCCTTTTCAGGCCTCAGTAGGACATTTTCAGCTTTAATTGATATAATTTAGGATCAAACACTACAAAGCATTTTTGAAATCTATATGCCCCATACAGGCATCTCCCTAAGGACAGATGTCTTTTGCTAAAAGTTTAAGATGAGCTATATCTTCATCTATTTCAAGCACAGGTTTTCCTTTGTCTATAGATGAAAAGGACACATCAGAAAAGTTACAGAATTCAGGATTCAGTTTACTTGAGACACTGTCTTATGCACTCCAGGCTGCCCCGACTCGGTATGAAGCTGAGGATGACTGTGGACGTCAGCTCTCTCTGCTCCCACAGGCCTGCACCATGACAGTAGGTTGACACGTTGCTGGGATTCAGAGCCAGGGCATCATGCATAGGCACTCTGTCAACTGAGCTACATCTTCAGATCTGGGTTTCTTATGCATTATTTTATGCTACAGCTGTCCTTGCTTATATAACATTATTCTACGTGTGTGTTTCTGATATATTGATAATCCATTTGTAATCATAAAATGCTCTGGTTAAAAAAAAAAAAAAGATAGATTAATGTCCAGAATTAAGATAAATGTAGATCAATATTGAGATAATCTAACTAATCACTTTGGCCAATACATTAGCTTGCTGTCTTCTTTTCCCCAGGTGCATAATCAGTTGGCACAGACATGTATCTTAATATAAATTTTAAGGTACTTGGTGTCCCTTCTGGTCCCCTATTTTGGCCTGGGCTTCCCACATTCATGGGTGGGGGTAGGGGATACTGGTCAAGATGTTTCTTGGTGTCTCTTTCTGCTTGACTGAATTTCACCAGGCTTATTTCTGACTATAGACACCAGCCTTTCAATTCCTACTGTATTTACTTGAGAAGACTTAAATTATAACTTTTTTCCTCTGCCTCTACTGAGGTTTGAATGTGGTTTGTCCAGATGCAAGCTTGTGGTGATGTTTAATTACCACGTGATGGTAGTGTGGTGCCAGGGCCTTTCAGTGGATGATTAATTAACACTCCTGGAAAAGAGTGTCTGCCGTAAGAGTGGGAGATAATCCAGGCGGCCACCTCCCCTTGGTCTGTGTCTCACACATCTGCTGTATCCTTCACCTCTCTATAATGCACGCAGCAGGTCTCTGCTGGACACTGTCTCCATGCTTGGCCAATCCTACAACCAGAATCATGTATGTCTTTGCAGTGTCCCAGCATAGGGTAATCCATTATCATAAAACAAGACATACCAAGACAGCCTGTGATGACTCATCTTGGTTGCTAGCTTGATGGGGCTTGGAATAACTAAATCAAATGGAAATGAATCTCTGGGCATGTCTGTCGGGGTTACCCTGAGTAGACTGAGGTACTAGACTGAGTAATAGAATGACCACAGATTCGTAGTCATTCCCTAGGCTGGACTCAGACTAAATGAAAAGGGCAAACTAAGCCCAAGCCTTCATTGCTACTTCCTGAGTGTGGACACAGTGTGACAGCAGCATGTGCCCCTGCCCACATGTCTTCTCTGTCATGAAGCACTAGATCCCTGGCATTGAAGCCAAAAACCAACACTTCCTTCTCTTGAGTCTTGTTTGTCAGGTATGTTGTAGTAGCAACCAGACAGCTTATTAATATATAGCTTTTGAAATATAAAGCTTATCTGAGAATCTCAGGCTTTTGTTTCATTATTTACATTGATTTTTGTTTGTTTCTCTGTAATTCTCTTGTTCAAGTCTAGGACCTGCCACTTGGTTTTCTTTATTTAAATTGTTTTTGCAGTGTTTAATATTGGACTCAGAGATCCATTCTGGTTAAACAAGCTCTCTACTCTGTGAGCTAGCATGCACCTCTACCCCCTACAACCAAGGAAGGCTCCCCCCCACCAATCGTCTAGGAGCTTCCCCTTTGAAAAGCAATCAATGACAGAATGAGGTCCCATTTTGCAGTCTCTGTGGGAGGGTAAGAGACTACGTCAATGAGATTCACTTCAATTAGCAGTCACAGATGTGATGACATTGACCAGCCTCCCTCCGGCCTCTCCCACACTTTCCCAATAGCTAACTGGTTGTTTAAAAGGCTCTCCCAGATTTTGTTTCAAAGGGATTGAATTCAACTTTTCTTCCCTCCACAACTGCTTCTCTTTGCAATATTCTTGAGTGAGCCCATCCATACCTATTTGACTGTGTAGAGTTCTCCTTCGTTACCGTATTTAGTCTGACGGACACAGCTCTAGACTGTACGAAGCACATCTGTTTCCCCCATTCAAGTATATGTCACATTATTTGTGAATCGACTAACC
This sequence comes from Acomys percivali, assembly GCA_907169655.1. Taxonomy (NCBI): domain Eukaryota; kingdom Metazoa; phylum Chordata; class Mammalia; order Rodentia; family Muridae; genus Acomys; species Acomys percivali. The sequence continues at coordinate 6,411,555 of OU015748.1, forward strand.
TGCTCCAGGCTGGTTTTGATTTTCTCTGGGTTCTTATACCATGTACAGTAGGTGACTGGCATACTCTGGCTAAGTCTATTTAAGTGCAGCCATAATTCTTACTCATTAGACATTACCCACAATCTTGCACATAGTAGCGATAAGGTCTTTTTCAGACATGGCAGTATTAACCGGAGGGAGAAGGATGCCTCTGTGCTAGAGGTAAAGTATGAATCTCACCTGACCTGGGGTAGTTCCCACCAGGCTGCCCCAAGTTTCTATGTGCAGGTGACAAATCCCCTTGGCAGTGTCTCAGCAGATCACTGTGAACAGCTGTAGAGTCCCACCCCAGAAGACCCTCTTTGGGACTCAGCCAACTGATTCTTCCTAAAATCATTTGAAAACTGCTTTGAAATTCATTTTGTTGCAAAGTGCTATGTAAACTCAAAGTGATTATCTTTATTATAATTATAACTCAATTCATACACCATTTACAGTTCCTACCAGCCCTCTTTGGTAGACATTTTATACTGATATTCCGTCATTGTCACATCATCTTTATTACACTGTTGATTTTCAGTCTCCAGACTCAATTGCCCAAATTAGAGGGATATTCGTAGAAAGACACTTCATTATTATACCCAGGACCTATGGGAGATGCTCAAATAAAGAAGAGTATGTATGAAACTCCTGATATGAGTGCTATGCAACGCCATATTTTCATATAGGGAGGTGACCATAAGATGCACTGGCCTCAAGGGGCGTCAGTCCAGGCAGACATACAGATACAAGTCTTTTTTTTTTAAATTAATTTATTCTTGTTACATCTCAATGGTTATCCCACCCCTTGTATCCTCCCATTCTTCCCTTCCATTTTCCCCTTATTCCCCTCCCCTATGACTGTTCCTGAGGGGGACTTCCTCCCCCTGTATATGCTCATCGAGTATCAAGTCTCTTCTTGGTAGCCTGCTATTCTTCCTCTGAGTGCCACCAGGTCTCCCCCTCCAGGGGACATGGACAGACACAAGTCTTATCCATGCTTATTCCCACATTTTTCAGTTTTGTAAACCAAGTACAAATTACAATTTTGATCAAATTTTCAAGCATGGAAGAATCAAGCTATTTGTGCTTTGAAAGAAAATTAAACTTTATTGCTTTGACACTTAAAATACACATCACTCATCTATAAATATTTGAGTTATACCACTCTCCCAGATCTTAGGAAATATACTCAGGCATCTAGGAAAATCTGTAACATAATGCCTTTGCCAGAAGAATTAAAGTTTTTGGGGACCCGTGCCAAATTCTGCCATGTCAGAAATCCTGTGCTTAAGCTGTATGCTGTGACCTTCGAGTTGCTGACCTTTACCTCACCATGAGGTCTTGTGTTCTAGGCCATCCTTGGACTATTTACCTTTGAAAGAAGTAGAGAAGTCTCAACTTGGAACCACCCAGAGGATCTAGGAAGTTCTTACAAGGAACTACTCAGAGAACTAGGAAGTTCTACAGGGAGAGATTTAGGCTATTGCATTCTTGCCCGGGGGCTAGGGTGAGTGAGATAAGAATAGATCCTACTGACCTTGCCCTATATATGTTCCTGCTAGTCGGCAATAAAGTGAATCTTGATCAAGTCAATGCCCTGACTTGATTCGTTATTTCTCGCGTCTCTGTAGCCTACTTTCAATCCTCACTCCCTCTTTCAGGTGAACCCTGATTCGATTTTTCCCTCGGCCTGGGACCCGACAAAAGTTGTTCAAAATACATTGTGAGAAAAGTAACACTCATGTTAATGCTGACAACCAGCATATGAAAGAAACCTAAATTATGCCCATCAGTGAAAGAATTGATTGAGACAATGTGGTATACATACATAGCAAAATACTACATCACATTCACTAGAAGTGAACTCCTGTCATTTGTTACAACATAGATGAATCTAGAAGTTACTTTGTTTAGTGAAACCTGCTGTCACAGGAAAAAAAAATAGACATCTGACCTATTTCCTATGTGGCTTCTAAACACTCACAGGAACAAAGCGGTGCAGGAGTCAGGAGGGTTGTACACAATGAGGAGCAAGACAGAGAATATGTACAAGAGATGATCAGTTAATAGCGGTGCATCATACTCTTGAAAAAAATCTCCATTTCAGTACATTTCTTCCAAGTGACAAATACTTAGCGAAATGCTCATGTCATTAAGATTGGTGTATCTATCTCAATGTTAGTCACCACACTTTGTATATGATATGGAAATATATGAAATATTTACATGTATCTGTAAATATATACTACGGGTAAATAAATACATAGAGACTTTGAGTTGATTAAACTTAATATTTAATTAAAATAGTTTGGTATACTTAGGGTAACTAGAACTTTAGTATGAAAACAACTGATTGTTACCAGCAACATGTAACTGATTTACAATCAGAAGTTGCACTTTTTTTTTTCTTCCTGCCTACTCCATGCTACCCTCATTGGAACCAGAGATGTCACAGCAGGAGCCTTCTAGAATAGAAGAACTGTGAAATAGTTGGACTGTGGGAGCAGAGGGAAATGAGGGAGCAAAGACAAGGAGAGGCATGAGCTTTTTTTTTCTTGGGCACTTTTTCTAGGAGTGTTTCTAGAAGGAACAGAGCTCACTTCTGCTTGCTTAATGGTTGAGGCTTGTAAGTCATCATTGCATTTAGAGAAATTTGGTAAGCAAAGGGTTCTCTATAGATATTAATAAAAATTAATTATGTAGACTTGTAATTAAGTAAATTACATGAGAACTGGGTAATATTCAGAGTTCATCTGTAGCCCCTAGTTTATTGTATCTTACTGACACGTCTGTGCTCTTGACGTCATTTCCATCTGTTGCGCATGTGTAGCAGAATCACTGTGTGGTGGGCATGCCACTGCCCGTCACTGCTTCATGTTCAGTGATACTAACACACTGCAAGAGAATTCATATCAGACATCAGCAACCCCTGTCCATGGGGACTTTCATTGCTCAGCATTTGTAGTCATTGAGTAGGGCAAGTCACATGGTGGCATTCGAAATAAGCATGGCCTGGAGACATATTAAAGTTGACCACAGCTTCCGCAAGAGAAGAGGGAGATTAGGAAAGGACCGTGGCTTTCCACATGATGACTCTCATTCCTGACTTCCCTTATGTTTCATTTCCCATGTCCTTACTTACTCCATTCAGAATCATTTGTTCATTAGCAACAGTTACTTAATAGGGATCCCATGTGAGGCAAAGCAGAGATATTTACGGCTACTCAAATTTCGACTTCTTTTTTTTACCATCTGGCTTCTAGAATATAGAGGAACAGAATATAGGCAGCTATATATTGTTGCTATCTTCTTTCACCAGCGTTCCTGAAGTTTTACTCACACATCTATATCCACACAATAGAATATGTTTAATGAAATACAAAAGGGGCTGAGAAGAGAGATGAGGACTACTTTGGGTTTGGAAAGGAGTGGAGGAGTATCGATTATAGGTCTTAAACTAGATCCTCAAGGCTCAACTATGTCCATAGCAGCCTTATTTGTCATAGCCAGAATTGGGAAACAACCCAGATGTCCCTCAACAAAAGAAGGGATAAAGAAACTGTGGTACGTTTATATCACGGAATGCTACTAAGCTATTAAAAACAAGGAAATCTTGACATTTGCAGGCAAATGGATGGAACTAGAAATGATCATCATGAGTGAGGTAACCAAGACCCAGAAAGGCCCACATGGTATATACTCACTTACAAGTGGATATTAGCCCAACATAGATGCCCTCTGAGAGACTCCACCCAGTGGGGAACTGGGATGGATGCTAGGACTTGCTGCTGGACTCTGGGTGAGAGTAGTATGGAGGAATGTGGGTATGGAAAGACCCAGAGGGTTCAGGAACCCCATCACGACCATCAAGGATGGCAGATCTAGACCCAGGGGGTCCTGCACAAACTGTTGCACTGACCAAGAACAACAATGCAGCGAACCTAGATCCCCTATTCAGCCAATGGACAGCTCATTCTCCATGGTTGTGGTTGTGGGAAGATTAGGGAATGCCCCTGACATGAGCTCTGGTGCCCTAATTTGATCACTTCCCCTTGGTGAGGAGGCCCAGTAGCACACAGAGGAAGGGAAGCAGGCTCTCTGGACGAGACCTGGTAGGCTGTGGTCATATGGTAGGTGAGGAGGTCCTTTTCTGTGAGAGATCTATGGGAGGAGAATAGGGTGGAAGAGGGAGGGAGGGTTTGAATGGGACGATACTAGGTAAGGGATAAGAGTTAGGATGTAGGTCAGACTCTCACATGAACTCTGGTGCCCCTTTTCTGACCACGTCCCCTGGATGAGAAGGCCTGGTGGCACTCAGAGGAAGGATAACAAGTTACCAAGAAGAGACTCGATACCTTATGAGCATATATAGGGGAGGAGATCTCCCTCAGTCACAGTCATAGGGGAGGGGAGAAGGGGGGAAGCAGGAGGGAGGGAAGAATAGGAGGAAAGAAGGGAAGGGCTAACAATTGAGATGTAATATGAATAAATTAATAAAAAAAGAGTTAGGATGTAATCTGAGTAAAGTATAATAAATTAAAATTTTCAAAAAGAATATAGTATTCTTAAATTTTTTTCTTCTACAAAGTCCTGATTTTAAGACAGGACTAGTTGTCTATAACAGAATTAGCCAATGGGGTATGATACTTGAAAGGAAGCCCACTTTGTTTTAATAATTTAACCAGAAAGAAGAACCCAACTGCTTTAACAGATGAACTATTTCTAAGAGAATAATAAGTTATTATTGCCTGAAAAAAATAATTTGGCTTAAAATGATGTCCCTGTTATATTTTAGAGCCAAAGAAAAATTTTGTTCATTTGCCCACTCATTCATCAAATCCAGTGTTAAAAAGCTGTTGCTAAGAAGGAAACATTTTAAAAGAGGGGGGAAATGGAGACATTGAAGTTAAAATGGGGTACAGTACTCAGAACACACACTGTCAGTCCTCATGACCTTAGCCTGTCAATCAAACTCAGGTGTCTTTGATCGCCACTAACAAGCCCCTCGGTTTTACTCTTGAGGGAACTGTGGCTCCATAACAAAAGTGATTTAAGCCAAGCTAAGGGTTAGAAACCAGTTTCTCTTTTCTGACTCAGGAATCTTACAAACAAAATTCTATATAGATGACTCTTTTTGTAGGAAATTAAAAACTTATAAAATTCCACTTAAATATATATCATAGGAAGACAAATGAAGTGCCAAGGATAAAGGCACTCGTCCACATAACTCACAGGATCTGAGTGTTCATTTATTTTAAATTGTTCCCTTGGATCAGTTCTTGTGAAGTCCATGAAATTCTCTAGTGTGATTTTGGTTATAACACTGTTTTTCCACAGTGAGTTGTAGTGGCCTTTAGTAATAAGAGGAATAACTTGTTTTTCTCAACTATTAAATGTTTTGTAAAAGTAGATGTAGGTGGGGACAAAACTGCATTAAACATTGAGGGTCATCTCATTAGTCTTTTCTCTCAAAGGATCCCAAACCTTAACTTTGCATGTTGCTCTCCTTCTCTGGAAGGTCACTATCTCACTTCCAAAGTTTTTTTTTTTTTTTTTTCCGAGTCAGGGTTTCTCTGTGTAGCCTTGACTGTCCTGGACTCACTTTGGAGACCAGGCTAGCCTCGAACTCACAGCGATCCGCCTGCCTCTGCCTCTCGAGTGCTGGGATTAAAGGCGTTACTTCCAAAATTTTATTGAAACTAAATCGGGTGATCCCAAAGACACTGATCATAGAAAGCAGTTTTCGTCATAAATATTTAAACCCACGTTTTAAAAAATGTGGTCCTTGATAACCTTGTGTTATAATTATGCAAATACCATTATAACAAGAATACAAGGTTTTAAAAGTAAAACTCTCTAAATGTGGCATCTCTGTTCAGACCCCTCCCTCCATCAGAGCATAGGGAACATCAGAGGTAGCAAGGTGGAAAGAATGTAAGGGCCAGAGCATGTTGAGGGTGCAGTGTTGGGAATAGCGTGTGGCTATCACACTTGTGAACTCAACGCATTTGCTGTTGCCTGCATGGAACTTGTACAAGATCAAGCCAGCAAAGGTTTAAGCATAGGTGAGGGAGGTGCTTTCTAGGCTCCACCCTTTACCAGAAAGTTACAACCAGTTAATAGCTACTAAGGGAAGAGGAGCCCTTTGTCTTCAGGGTGTAGCCACAGGTCGGTGCCCCGTGCTGCATCAGATGCTTCCACACCCATGCACACATTCACACCAGTTATTGGACTGTGTGGGTGATCATGGATACACACACACACAAAAGAAATCTTGAACTGGAAAGCAGATTCAACGGAGGGGATATGTGGGGCAGCTGGAGAGGGAAGTGTGGGGTGTATGGAGTCATGTTTCATTGTACAGATGTGTGAAATTGTCAGAGAATAAAAAAAATAGACTTAAAATAGAAAGTAAACTCATTCGGTTGTATACTATGCCTTCAAAGTGATGGGAGAAAGATGTCAAATTTGAAATTAGACTTGCTCTAGGAAATAATATTAAATGACACTTCATTGGATTGGCTAAAACTATTTTTGTGGAACTTCAAAAAAAAAAAAAAAAAGTAACACTATTCCCTAACTATCTTCTGAGACCAATGTTTCTTAGCAAACATTGGCATGAAGACTCTCCCTCATAGCTACATCCCACATGAAGACTCACACTCATAGCTACATCCCACATGAAGACTCACACTCATAGCTACGTCCCCCTCAATTTTCTGCAAATGGTTACAAAACAGACAAGCACAAGTTATTCAGGTGGCTATGATTTAGTTAGGATCTGCTGCCTCAGGGTTGGACTGTGACTCTCAGGGAAATATTCATGTCACATCTCCTGGAACTATTCTTAAAATGCCTTTTACAAAATTAGGTTTTCTTAGATAATGTTCTGAGGATATTTTCATAAAATATTTTACATGAAGTTGGAGAAAAGCATTTTCATGAAACATTGACGTTAGTTTCATACTAATTGTATGTGCATGTAACTGCAAATGTATGGCCATATGATCCAATACATTTCTGCAACTCTGTGCTTCAGGGCCATACTTGAGTCAGAGTTACTTAGAAAAATTCCATAACAAACACCAAATCAGTCATACTTAACATATGACGGACCAGATGATCCCAGGTGACTGATTTGACAGAAAATGTAAGATGACATGAAAAATCAGCAGAAGACAAATGGAAATTATTTGAAAAATAAAGCAAAATTTCAAGAATGATATATCAAATTGTAATAACAGAGCATGTAGTATTTCAGTCGATTGCAGGCTACATGTATGCCAATGTCCCCACATGAGTATAATGGAGATTGTCACAGTTTGAATGTGAAAGATCCTTTCGGCATCACATTTTGAATGTTTATTTCCAGCTGGTGGTTGTATTTGAGAAGCCTGTGGAACCAGGAGGAGATGGGGCTTAGTCGGCGAGTGCTGGTCACTAGAGATGGGCTTCTGACTGCCTTGTTCTTGTTGCTGTGGGGACCAGTGCCAAATTCTGCCATGTCAGAAATCCTGTGCTTAAGCTGTATGCTGTGACCTTCGAGTTGCTGACCTTTACCTCACCACGAGGTCTTGTGTTCTAGGCCATCCTTGGAATATTTACCTTTGAAAGAAGTAGAGAAGTCTCAAACTTGGAACCACCCAGAGGATCTAGGAAGTTCTTACAAGGAATTACTCAGAGAACTAGGAAGTTCTCCAGGGAGAGATTTAGGCTATTGCATTCTTGCCTGGGGGCTAGGGTGAGTGAGATAAGAATAGATCCTACTGACCTTGCCCTATATATGTTCCTGCTAGTCCACAATAAAGTGAATCTTGCTCAGAAATGCCCTGACTTGATTCGTTATTTCTCGTGTCTCTGTATCCTACTTTCAATCCCCACTCCCTCTTTCAGGTGAACCCTGATTCGATTTTTCCCGCGGGCTGGGACCTGACAGTTGCTCTTTGATTCCTCTGCTATCATGATGTGACATAGACTCCTCTAGAGGCTTGTGCACCATGGGCGGATGTGAATTACATGCTTTCCCCATAGTGATGGACGAAAGCCAGCTGAAACAGTGAGCCAAATATCTCTCTCCCCTTTTAAGTTGTTATACTAATAATGTGACCACAGAATAAAAAAGAAACCAATATCGTGCTAAAGAATTGAGCCAACTCATCTTTGCTGTATCTTATGTTTTTCTAATGCAAATAGTTTCCACTTTGCTCTAATTGCCTACAATACTTACTATAGTGAAGTGCTGTATGCATGTGGCCCCAAAGTAATAAGTTCTAGCATAAGTCCTAGTCACAAACATCTAGGATGGTGTAAGTGTGTGGCTATGACATTCACATAAAAGCAAAATCACCTAACGATTTGCGATGTTTCTAGGAATAGCTCTTGATCATTAAGTACATCAAATGTGTTTCCCAAGCAGGGAATTCGGCCAGAACAGATGAAAAGTAGATGTTCCCGCTAAAACCCCATGAGTGAAAAAATTAGACCTATGTTACAAAACCACTATGCATAAGCTTTGGCTGAACACAATCTGTATCTGTCACATGCTTTCACAGACTTACTCTGTGTGGTATAGAAGCTGACACCGCACTTCATGGTCAAAGATTGATTAAGTGGGTGATACGGGAATGAATGACATAAAGGTCAAAATACAATCACACAGAGGAGACATTCATTTCTAAACATAAAGCCCAGTAATAGGCACCATTAGATCCAGCATACCCTTGTAACGTCTTCAGTGACAGCCTTCCCCATTGGCAGGGCCACCCTGGACGGGAGAACTGGTGGATGCCTACTGCTTTCTGCCACCTAACATATAAAAAATGAGGAAAAATGCCAATACCGCATTTCTAGAATTAGCACTCACCCTGAACTCATATAAGGGAAAAGAAATGGCAACTGATTATCAGGACTAAAACAAATTCAGACTCTATAAGATCAGATAATGTGCAGTGTCCAACATTCTAATGGACTAGTAATATTTGGGAAGATCAATTTAATTAGTTGGCATTAAAATTATGGGATAATGTAATTTTTAAGGTCAAAAATTTCTACACATGTAATTATATTTCAGAGCAAGAGGTTATCATAAAGGAGTGGCTCTCACAAAGAAGAGCCACCTGGGGTTTAGGCCACATTCATGTCCTCATTTAAACAGAACATTCTAGTTTTTAAGTGGGGACACTGAAGTGTCATTTTGGAATTGGCCTAGGAAAATTACAATTCACTCACAAAAACTTGAAAAGGTCATATTTCCTGAGAATATTCTTGAAGTAATATTTTTAAATTCCAGTTATTATATAAGTATTTGGTTTTTACCATGATAAGTTGCTATGGCTTCTTACTTAAAAAAAAAAAAACACATTATTTTATAACTGGAAGGTAATGATTATCTACTTTGAAATTATTTCAAATTTTAAAGTACCTCATACAATGATTTTTTTTTAATGTTAGCTATCTCCCCTCCAAATTTACCACTTAAAAACTCATCATCCAAAATCTAAATGGGACTGTTAAATACAGTACATAATTATTTTAGGACTATGTAGCTGAATGTGAATTTTATGCACCAATTCAGAAGAAGCAGTGGATGGTACTTTAGGTGGAAGCTGAATCTTATCCTGTAATGCACATCGATGAAACATGCTCATTTTTACTTGATTAACATGAAAACAATTTAATTTGGAAAACAGTAAGAGTTTCTATGAGTTGTGATTTCTTGTTATTAGTCCTCCAGAGCAAGAGAACAAAGCGATCAGGCTCCAGGGCCATCATCATTGATTCCTCAATGCTTTCTAGAACACATTGTCCCAGAAAGTAAGGAAGAAAGCGAGTGAATAATCATTCTGAAAAACAGACTCTTATAAATTCAACTTTCCTCCTGATACCTAAAAATAGATATGCAAGTAAGAGTAAAGGCCTAATACATCCATCTTTATAAGAAAAAGAACCTTGTACTGATCAGGGTTGTAATACCAGATGCTACTCATGCCAAGCCTGAACAATTCAAAACCATGGGTAAGGAAGGAATATCATTTTTCTGGGTAGCTTTATGTCAACTCAACACTAACTACAATAATCCGAGAGGAGGGAGTGTCTATTAGGAACTTGCTTCCATAAAACTGAGCCATAGGCAAACTTGTAGGGCATTTTCTTAGTGATTGGTGTGGGATAGCTCAGCCCACTGCGGGTGGTGACACACTCCCTGATGGTGGTATTGGGCTCTATATAAAAACAGGCTGAGCAAGCCATTAGGCAGCACTCCCCCATGGCCTCTGTGTCACCTCCTGCCTCTGTGTTCTTACTTGGTTTCAGTTGTTGCCTTTGCTTCTGTCTGTACATGGTGATTCAGGACACATTATCCAAATAAACTCTCCCCTCCACAAGTGGCTGTTTTCATGATGTTGAATCTCCACAATGGGGACCTTAACTACAATTTACATCAAGTATATTTTCCGTGCTTCAAAAGTTACAGAAATTTCTCTAAACTAGGAGTAACTATTAAGTGCATTCCACCAAAACTTTTATAAATCTTTATGAACATGTGCAAAATCATCCAGTTAGTTTATGTGAGCCAAGGGGGTCTAAGACATCAGAAGTGAGGTCAGACTCATATTCCTTTCCTTGGGAAAATTATTTGTATATTTATCTCAAGTGTCATTCATGATTGTCTCATTTCTCTAAATTCCTGTTCATTGACATTTACATTTTTTGAGAATTTCATTCATAAGCATGCTATATTTACATTTCCATCCTTTGTCCCCTCTAACTCCTTCCATGTCTCCCCCATCACTGCCTTTTGAATTCATGATCTCTTCTATAATTTAATTTTTTATATATCTATATCAATATCTATCTATCTATCTATCTATCTATCTATCTATCTATCTATCTATCTATTATCTATCTATCTATCTATTATCTATCTATCTATCTATCTATCTATCTATCTATCTACCTACCTATCTATCTATCTATGACTTATTAAGTGCCCGGAGGAAACAAATGTCCCTCTCACAGAAGCTATTGATGACCTGTTGCTCTTCCTTTAGGGATGGGGCCCTGTGTGATTTCCTGACCATGTGAGTGTGTTGAATGGCGATGTCATTATGTATGCCTGATAGGAAGCCGGGTTGTTGGTACTTCATGGCCCTGGCCACGTCTAGAAGGTACCATGTAGCAGCAGACATGCAGATTCTCTGTCTTTCAATCTCACAATTCTCTCTTCCTGAGCCTTAGGAATTCAGTGTCCCAATCGGGGCATGGTCACTTACTCTTCGCAGTTTGACCAGGAGTGGGTCTCTGTCGCAGCCTCTTTCTGCTGGAAAAGAAGCTTCTTGGAAGCTGGTGGGAGCTGCATTTGTCTACAGGTGCATTTAGACTACAGATGGAGGCTATTTAAATCAGGAAACGGCCACAATAAGTTCTCCCCCAGCATACATGGCTACCCCACGCATGAGCTCTTGATAGATTTACAGTACCAGACATGAGTTTTCTCCTACTAAGCAGGTTGGAAATCCAAATGGACAGCTGTTGGTTATCACAAATACATGTGCCACTTCTGCACCATTGAGGATAGCTTTCCAGGCCAGTCACCTTAAGGGTTAAAAGGCTTTACAGCTGGGTAGGGCTATTGACAACATTTGCCTCTTGGAAGCTGTAGAGCTCATTCTGATACTTTGGAAGCTATCCCTCAGCAAGAAGACTTCAAGGTTGGTACTAGTGTGATTTTTCCGAATCCTGTGATAGAAGCGTATGACATCTTTAGAAATAGACTATTGTACTCAAGTTCTGGGGGCAACCAGGAGCCATAGTAATGGCTTACATTATTTTGTGGGGTTTCTTGGATCCCCCTGATTAACAACAATAAGTGAGGTGTTTCATGACTGACGTGGTTCCCAGGAGGATATCACTCTCATCTCACATGGGGTAACTCTCCATATAAGATATACATATGTAAAAATAATAGACATTACATATAATAACATACATTGTCTTTGTACACTTGAGTACACAGGAAAACATAAATGTTTTATTTATTTTATTATATGTGTATGGATGTTTTGCTTGCGTGTATGTCTGCACACCACATCGATGCCTGGTGCCCTCAAAGGCGAGAAGAGGGTATCATATTTTGTGGAACTGTAGTTGTGGGTGGTTGTGAGCCACCATAAATGTGCTGGGAATCATACTTGGGTCCTGTGCAAAAACAACAAGAGCTATTAACCACTTAGCAGTCTCTCTAGTTCCTAACATGTTTTAAAATAAGCTTCTAAAACAACAATTCCAATGTATAAGTGATGCTGGAAGTCCCAACATCCAAGATAAAGACAGTATATTCTTAAAAACACTTGTGAGTATAACTAAAGGCCTAATTAAATAATGACTTCATTTCACCAAGATCTTATGATAAAAAATCAATATCCAGGCCACCAATCTCACATTAATTTGCCCTGTAATCATTAAATCTTGTCACAGTCACACATTCTTAATACCTTGAATTAACCTTCTATGCAAAGACAGGTCTAAAATAAAAGCAAGGAAATTATTCTTCTGGGCTATGAAATATGCATGCTTCCCTATCTCATGGTTTCGATGGATATAACAAGTCAGATAACACACTATGTAAAGCTCATAAAAGCCCCACTTCTACAGGAAAAGCCCATAACTAAATCAATCCAATTCAAAAAACTATAAAACTATAATTATATGAGAAGGGACCTTTAGGTCACTGAAAAGGTATACTCTTTCGTGTCTTCTTTGTTCAGATAAAGTCCTTTAATTTAGATAATAGGTATCTTAAATGCATGTTATTTCAAAACAATGCTTACAAAGTAGTATGTGTTGATCTAACATTTAAGACCTATAAGATGGAAATTCATAAAACACAGAAAAGACACACAGGTATATAAGATATGTACATATAAAACACAAACATAAGATTAGACACATAAGTTATATCTATCCAAATTATAAAACTATATCTGTGTGCTAAATGTATAGATATCTCTCTTTTTATATATTATTTATTATATATGCATCCATACAAACTTTGTAAACTGACTGTGTGTATGTGCCTATATACAAGTTTCACATATACATGTGAGTATACACGATCTTATGAGAACAAAACTCAGTTCAGGATATATGTGTGAGAAAACTGTTTTGAAATCTTCAGCCTTATAAAATTAAAAACTGTCCACTTAAGCCGGGCAGTGGTGGCGCACGCCTTTAATCCCAGCACTCGGGAGGCAGAGGCAGACGGATCGCTGTGAGTTCGAGGCCAGCCTGGTCTACAAAGTTAGTCCAGGACAGCCAAGGCTACACAGAGAAACCTTGTCTCGAAAAACCAAAAAAAAAAAAAAAAAAAAACCTGTCCACTTTCCAACCTAAGATTGACGGAGTGATGCTGCATTGTCACGCACACTGAGACATCCATTATCCCATAATAAGTGTGCAGTGTTGATTTATCCAAGCCATTTCACCTGTCAGAGCTGGTGAGCATGGCTCAGCAGTTGCCCTTCCCTCAACTCCTCACCACTTCCTGTGTGCTGATGTGCTTTGATGGCTGCACTTGAGGACTTTGACAATTACCTCATATCCCTGGAAGCAGTCAATAAACACAGATTATACTGTAGAATTGCATAAAAATATTTCATTGAGTTTCTAATAAATCAAATGTGAGTGGTAGTTAAGGAGATGCACTTGGAATTGGTGGGAGGGAGGGGATGTTGGAACACAATTGGAAGAAGTTTCAAGATGTTGTGAAATAATCTGTTGACTTTCCAGGTGGAAGCAGAAAAAACCAAACCAAAACAAAACAGCATAGTAGACAAAAACTGGTTATTTTGTTTTATTAATAGTAAAGGCTGTAGGGGGATAAAGTGCTACGATATGATATGTAATGAAATCGCTTTGCCAGAATTACTTTTCCTAGAAAACTGAGCTAAGAATACATTTACATATTTAGCTCTTCTTTCCAAGTAATAAGCCTTAAATAACTGAGTGAATAATATCCAAACATTTATAATACTTATATGATATAGTTCCCCTCTAGTTTACCAAATGTGATATTTAAGCGGGAAACATTCACTCTCCTATACTGAGTTACTAAGACTCCTTAGCTAGCTGGGTGTGATGACGCACAGCTGGAATCTCAGCACTTGGAAGGCAGAGGGAAGAGGATCATCACAAGTTGGGTGACAGACTGCTACACACAGGCTGCTCCAGGTTGTGTAGCCAGTGCGATAGACGCACGAAGACAAACAAATGGGGAGGGGGAAAAAGTTCAGCTGAGCCCAAGCATGATGCCACACACCTGCAATCCCGGAACTTGGAAATCAAGTGGTAATGCCATGAATTTTCAGGTGTTTACTGGTTCTTTACTGACAGGACCATTGGTACTATAGGCCCTATCAGCACTGAAAAAAACATGTGAGTACTTCCTCCTGTAACAATATACAAAATTTAAACCCTATTTTAAACTCCTCTTGGTCTACATTTTATTTTTGTGGAATATTATGCCACAACTATCCCTATCAAGTTATTCTAATTCACACATATTTGGACCCTCCAAGCCACAGTGTTTCTCCAGGAAAATACCATTTTCTTTTCTTGGCCTTTAGCTCATGATGAAATCTTCAGAGAAGACATTACATTTCAACAGGGGGTAAGACATTGATTTTCTTGGAATATTACTAGAATAGACTTTTTACTTAAGTCCAAACAACATAATAATCCAAGCTTGTTCTTAATGAAACAAACACTAGAATTAAGTGGATTTAAAATATTACTAGGGCGATTTAGCTATTGTGCTACTTTGTCAATGACAGTGAGATTAAATGTCTTCCCTAACGAGTGTTAAAGGTTTAACAGTTCATTTCAAGTGTGCGACTCTCCCGTAGCTCTACTTTACCCTTTCTTTCCCATATTATCTTTTCCAAATAGTTAAACAAAGAAAAGATTCTCAGGTCTGTGCAAAACTGACATTTTGGTTTGCAGTCTCTAAAATCAATTGCATTTTGGAATGGCACTGAATATATGAGAAGAGTTGACTAAAGCAGCCAATAAAGAAGCCCTCTTGTGTAGTACATCTGAAGGGAGGATCAATGGCCGAATCTAAAGATCACTCTGGATCGCTGTCTGACATGGTCATTTATGAGCCCGTCTAGCTCACTACAGAGCTTTTAAGTCTGACCAGAAAAAGATGGCATGTGCAGAGAGACTATGTGTGTCTTCAACACCCCTCCATGAATACACACCCAGTCACAACCACAGCTAGTGACAGTGCTGTGCCCTGGAGTCTGTCTTAGCTACTTTTCTGCTATAAAATACCATAGCCAAAAGCAACTTAGTGAAAAACGGGTTTCCTTTAGCTTATGGTTCCAAAGGGATAGAGGTCACTGATAGTGTGGGAGCATGGCGTACAGGCAGGAGCTGGTTGACTACAGACCACATCTGCATCCGTAAGCCAGAAGCAGAGAACAAGAAGAGGAAGTGGAGTGAGGCTATGTATTTTCAAAGCCTACCTTCAGTAATATACTTCCTTCATTAAGGCTCCACCCCCTAAAAGGTTCCCTAACCTCTTTAAACAGTGCCATCTGCTGGTACCATGTGTTTAAAAACATGAGCCTATGGGGGGCATTTCTCATTCAAACAATCACAGAGAGATCCCTCCTCCCCCCCCCCTTTTTTTAATACTATGTTCTAGAAATGCACTACCAAAGGAGCAAGGTGATACTAGAGCTGAGTCAACTGGTCAACCTGCAGAGGAGACTAGACTTTGTGAGCAGCTCAGCCTGAGAGTTCCCAGGTATTCACTAGGAAGCTCCTCTCATTCAAAGGTTATCAGGTCTGAACCATTATTTGCCCATATCCATAACAGAGGGGCCCAGTATTCACAAAATGCATAGTGTATTGGTAACACAGAATGCTAATGCAAGTATTCACAGTCTTGGAGGTGTGAAAAGAGACTATCCAGGAACGCATATACCAAGGTCTAAGGGGCAGAAAACACAGTCTACCACCCTTCCTTCTTGCCCAGGTGACAGAAATTACAATATCCTGTATTGGGTTACACTTTTCTGTTCTTTTAAAATTATTAGTTGGATTATACTTTCCTAGTTGCAAGAACAGAACAGAAGATCCATGCCTAATTAACAAAATATGGCAGATAATACATACATTGCTACAGTTGCATTGAGGATTAAAACCACACATCTGTAACTTGTATGTAAATATGTATCATCAACATTTTAAACAGAAATACACACACACATCAATGCACCATGGAAAGCTCATAAAACGTTCTTTACATGTTTCCTACGTGTCAGGCATAGTTGTAACACAACTTAAGTACATATGCCCAAACACACAGTCATGCCTATGTATGCATACACAGGCTTAACTTTACATGTTCAAACCCAATTTCTAAATAATGTGCTAGAAGGAAAGGCTTCTGGGAGATGTCAGGTCATGAAGGAAAGCACCACATGAAGGAATTACCACTCTTAGAATGTCAGAATCAGAGAGTGTTTCCTTCCTTCTGCTGTGTGGTGACCTGGTAAAGGTAGTCCACTGAGTTTCCTGGCACCTTGATCTTAGGCTACACAACTGCCTGATGGATGTTAATGGTATGTTATGGTTGCAGTGCCCAAGCACTAAGACAGTTATACATTGAATATAATAACTGACTTAATACTGCTATGTAGTTTAGATCTTTTCTCAATGGAACAAACATACTGGATAAATGTCTCCTGTCATTAAGGCTGAGGCACTGCCATACAAAGGGGCTGATGGAACTTCAGAGGAGATGGACATCACCCTGCAGATCACATCAGCTCATCCAGAGAACTCTGTGAGACTAACAAGCTGCAGGCTCCAATGTGGTTATGTGACACTGAGTGTTTATGACAGGGACTCAAGGATTTGTAGTTAGTCATTATTGTTGTCATTGTAGCAGTAGTAGCAGTTGTATTCCACAGTCCACGTGTTAGGTCATGGAACTCAGGTTACCAGGCTGATGTCTCAAGCGCCTCTGTGTCCTGAACCATCTCACAGGCTTGGATCTGTAGTTTCTAGTCATTGACTGTCATTAATTCAGATGCTCAGTTGTGGAATCTCGATACGAAGTCTGGAGGGACCTGAGATTCGGTAAGAGTCTTGTAGTGTGGGGAACATTTGGGACTCTGGGAGATAAGGTAAGGAGAACAGGGAGTCTTGGAGAGGAGACTCCTACTATTGCTGCCCTCCTATTTATTTTCAGACATTCTACCTCTGAGACCTGCTCACATTTCCTAGGAAGCACCTCTCTTTAAGAAATAAAAGGAGAAAGCCGATGAATCGCCACTGACTCCTTTATTGGACAAGGACTCTGTACAGCATTTAAGTACCTCAGCATTGCGATTGTGCCAAGAGCGTTGAGAACAGCAGGCTCACTTCGTTTTTCAACCCTGCATGTGGGAAAGTGACACTTATTTCATCACAATGATCAAAACAAAAATTTGACTACTGAGAAATCTCGGTGAAGGAATGTTTGCATAGTACTAGTCAAATTTGAAGCCACTTTTTCATTTTTTCTGGAAGCTTATCTTTTCATAGAATCTTTAATAGATATGTTAAAATAACATTTACTTAAACAACATTACAATACTGGCAGCTAGAACTTATAGGCAAAATTTTAATAATTGTATTGAAAGGCAATATAAGAGATTTAGTATAAAAACTTATGAGTGTCCAGAAAACTGGGAGTAGGGATACCTCAAGACCCAGCTACTCCACTCCTTGGAATATACCCAGAAGATGCTTCAGCATACAACAGGGACATATGCTTAACCATGTTCATAGCAGCCTTATTCATAATAGCCAGAACATGGAAACAGCCTCAGTGTCTCTCAGTAGAAGAATGGATAAAGAAACTGTGGTACATATAAACTATGGAATACTACTCAGCTATTAAAAACAAGGAATTTCCAAAATTTGTGGACAAATGGATTGAACTAGAAATGATCATAATGAGTGAGCTAACCCAGAAGCAGAGAGACTCAAATGGTATATACTCACTTATGGACACTACTAGCCCAAGGGGCAGGTCTCATGAAAGTCTTCACTTACGAGGAAAGTGGGATAGAGGTGAGGACATCCTTTTGGGATTCTAGGTGAGAAAAATATAGGAGATAGGGAAATAGATGGATCCAGAGGGTCCTAGAAACCTACAAGAAGAACACTATGATGGTCGGATCTGGGCCCAGGGGTTCTGCTCGATCTAAGGCACCAACCAAGGACAATACATGCAGTCATCATCAAACCCCTACCCAGATCTAGCCAAGGGACAGAACATTCTCCACAGTTAAGTGGAGACTGGGGACTGACTTTCACACGAACTCTAGTGCCCCATATTTGGCCATGTCCCCTTGATGGGGAGGCCTGATGGCACTCGGAGGAAGGATTGCAGACTACCAAGAAGAGACTTGATACCCTAGCATCATATGCAGGGGGAGGAGGTCCCTCTCAGTCACAGTCATAGGGAAGGGGAATGAGGTGAAAGCAGGAGTGAGAGAGGAATGGGAGGATGCATGGGATGGGAAAGCAGATGAGATGTAATATGAATTATTTTATTTTTCAATAAAAATGTATTTAAATTAAAAAAAACTTATGAGTGTCTTGCAAATGGTAGATGCCTCATAAATATTTCTTAATGCAGGACTGGATACAAGTATGTATGGCTGGTCAAAACCATCATTTTCTGTTTATTCTACAGTGTTGTAGGTCAATAAATTTTTTATTATATAATTATAGAGAAGTTCTAATGTCAACAAAATTTGTTATTAGGTTTCTCCTTATTATGAGTTGTGCACAGCTTTGGCCACTAATCCTTCTCAAATCTCCCTCTTTACAAGTCAGAAAAATAAGGATTAAGTTTGACTCAGAACTGTTCAAATTAAGATGTTGCCAGCCTCGCAGCACACACGCGACTAGCATAGTGCATTGAAAGTGCAGTGGCACAGGACTTATTCAACATAAGATTGTTTAAACTATGGAATGGACAAAAGGCACTAATAAAATGCTACACCATTACTAAATTGTGCTGTTTGTACAGCATTTTCTCATGTTACTTGACAAAGGTAATTTGCAAAAGAGAAGGTCATTTGCAAAATGGCATATGCAATATTAACTCAATTAAAAACTACACACCATAATAATATATGTAAAGTATTAAAATAATAAAGTATTAATTTTTATTTCTCCTGAGTGACAAACTGGTGAATAATTATTTTCTTCCTTATATTCTTTACATTCTTTATAACTAAGAAGTACTGACATCACATCAAAAAGAAACATTCAAAACATACTAGTTGTTTAAGTACACAACAGATTTTTGTGATTTTAATTTAATTTTAATATTTTTGAGAATTTCACATGAGTACTGTATTTATACCATTTCCACTTTCACTCTCCTCCCACTCCTTTTGTGTTCCCCTAACTCTCTTTCTAATGCAAAGTCTTTTTCTTCTTTAAATATTTTTGTTGTACACACACAAACACACACACACACATACCCTATTATTTTCTTTTGTGTACATGTATTTAGAAATGAGCATCCGGGATAACATACACAGGCTTATTCCTGCAATAGACTGATTTTTTTTTAATAGCTCCCAATCCATTGATTGCTTTCTATCTTCAAGTAGGGGTGGGGCCTTGTGTAGTGTCCCCATCCACATTGTATAATATTAAATAGTGTCCACTTCTATTTAGTTGGCCATATTGTAAAATGCACCCAAATTTCCATTATTTCGATGTTCTTCAAGTACTCATCTATTTATTTTTAAAAACTTCTTTTCTAGACATTTACACTGAAGCTTGTATTGACCTTGTCAAATATTTGTCCAAAATAAAATTTTATTCTGTTAAAAATGTATTTATTTTGAATCTCTGGGTGACTTTTCTACATGGGTGTTTGTGCACCGTGTGGGCCGGAAGTCGGTATCAGATCCCCTGGAATTAGAGTTCCAGCAGGCTGTAAGCTCCTGTGTGGTTGCTGAGAACCAAACCTGGGTTCTACAGAAGAGCAGTCTGGGGTCTTAAGTGTCGAGCCGTAGCTTCAGCCTCGAAATAAAATTACACTGAAAGCGAAACACAAGGCTGGGAATTTTGTTGTTGTTACTGTTAATATTCATTGGCCCAAAGAATATATTTTGTGATGAATTATGTGCAATCTCACAGTTCAATTTCTTACTTCCTTAAATTTATTAGATATTACTAAATAATTATTAGTAAGTGAATGAGTAAGCAACTTTAGAGGAGACAGAAATTGTTGCACTCATTTGACTCTGGTAATGTTCTGAAGTGAATAATTAAAGGGAAAAGATATGACCTGTGTTATGTTTCACAATACCAGACCAGCCAAGGCTACATAATGAGACCCTCCCCTCCCCCAAAAGACTATTACTATTCCCTAAAATCCTCTGCTATTTGCAAAAGGAAAGGTAAAATCAACCACTGGCAAGCCCAAGCCACGTCAGCGAGGGGGGTGGGCGATTCAATGTGTCCTAAGTTCATTCTTCTGTGATAGAGTCTCATATATAAAGGTGGTCACGTGGCCATTCAAAACAAAAAGTACACACTCACTCAGTGGCCTGGCATGGCCTCCGGATGCTAGTGTCCATATAAGCCACAAAGTGTGTAAGGCTTTTGGGAAGTATATTTATGCTAAAAGGTTTTGCCTCCTAAGCATCATTTTCTTGAAGTGGAGGGGGAGATGATGACTAAGTTCGAACAGACATGCTGGGCTGTAAGGCACAGGAAGACAGAGTTTGTGAGTTACAGGACTCCAGTGGTGACTTTGTACTGCCAGCTAGTGGACCCCTTTCACATGATAGAGATACATTTTATTTTGATAGGCCTGCTATTATTTTGGTTTTCCCATTATTTAAAAATAAGACATAATTATTATTAAACAGAAGGTGATTTGGGTTCTCTATGAAGATTTAATGAGCCCACAGCCAACTATTTAAGAGACTTTCCCATTTAAAAATATCTAGCATTTTTACTTTTTGCTAATATTTATACAGATGATGATTAAATATAGCCTTCAGTAGATACAATTTAGGAATACTTCATTTTCTGTTACTTTTGTCACCTAGAACCAAGGAAATTATATCTGCAGTTCTTTAATAAGGCAGTTATATGTGGTTTTCCTTGCTCGGTGTTTCTTTTACTGTGATCACAGTTTTTAACACAAACATCTCTGTCTTTTAAGAAATGTGTCCCATCAAATTTGAATTTGAGTATTTCTTCTTGTAAGGTTAAATTTTCCCAAATGTGATTAATGAGTAAACTGTGCAAAGCATTTTTGGTTTCTGGGATCCTTTTCCAAATTTTTGATTCATTTTGGCTTCTGGGCATTCCGTTTGGGCTGCTCTTTTATTGCAGGGATAAAAACTGAGTGATAACAAAAATAGAAGAGCTTCTGTGTTCTGCATGTAAAGCCCACTTCATACATTAAATAATGTTCAGATAATGTCGGGATGTGTAGCAGAAGAAAAACAGCACCTGCCTCCTTGATGATTCGGATTATTCATTGCTCTGCCAGGAAATGCATTTGCATTTTTCTGGATTCTACGGAATCCAGTCAAGACAGCAAAGACAGATTAGAGTCCTGCAGTCTTGGAGAGCCCAGTCTCTCTGCATATAGCAAGTGTCACTGTTTGGAAGAATAGTGGCTTTTGACAATGTGTTGGGTGTTTTTTTTTTTAACTCCCCCACATAATTATTGCAAATACCCTATATAAACTTCCAAGGGAGCTATTCAAAGTCCATTTTGTTTTCTTTCAATGGGTTATTCATTTTTTTGTGTCGTATGGGAAAAACCCAAACCATGCCGTTTCAGAAAAGTAAACAGACAATAAACTCACTTGTTGCTAATAACAAAAACCCGTAGTAGTTTGTGCAGCAAAGATCCAGCCACTCAGTCTCTGGACTTTTCATCAGGTCAGAGCTACTGGGAAGAGAGTTGCTCCCTGATGTCCACACATCTGCCATGAAGTCTCTGAAGGCCCTACAGAACCTGCAGGTACTCGGAGAGATCCAGCCCTGCAAACTAGAGGCTTGAGGAATTCCTGTCTCCCACACTCATCATGTTTAGTAGCTGCACAGCTGCTCTTGCCCTTAGGGTGCGCTTGGAGCTTGGTGAGCCTATTGCTGGCGAACATGCACGCAACACATCACCATATGGAACAGTTTACCCTGCGCGACCTCAATCATGGTCATACAGTTTGCATTTGCATATGGGCCACCCAACAACATTCCCTAACTATATAAGGGGTTAGTATCCTCTGCGATATTACACTTTTTCGTGTGTGAAAGTAGAAAACAGAATGTGCTTGTGGGGTGTTTCTGCACTACAGAGAAGTAGAAAATGGACATGTCCATCCATTATCAGTGTTTCAGTGTAATCTTCTCTAATGCAGAGCTGTAATACCTTTACTAAAAATTCCTGTGCCTACGTGCGATCCATTAGTTTGTTCAGTGATTGATTGACTCCAATCATCAACTATGATAGTATCATCCAATTTGGTGAGCAGGGAAAAAAAATCTGGAGTCAGATAGTAACTATGGAGCCCCAACTGACCTTAAACTTATAACTCTCCTATGTCAACTTCCAGTCATGTGACGCCAGCCTCTCACTGGTATTCTATTCTATTCTAACAGTACCTGACAATTAGACAGTAACACAGATTAATCTGAAATTCCCCTTCATCCTGCAGAAAGAACAACTCTCAGTCATGTAGATCTCTTCAGCTCTTGGTAAGAATTGGAATTCCTTAGCACAGACAGTCTTAACAGCATCTAACAACTTTTTACATGTGGCCATGAGGACAGAGAAGCACTAGGCAGTGGGAGCCATGTAGACTGCCCTTGCATAAACCCAACTCATCAGCTTTGGTAGAGGTAGCAATACTGAGGAAAACACTAGCTTTACAGGTTCAACCAGCAGGGCGTTTTACACTTTATAGTCAGTCCACGGGAGGCGAATATCTGAATCTTCCTATGTAATCATTACCATTTGGGGTTTCTTATCATTAGATTATATATAACCCTGAGGTAACTTGTCAGGTATGGATGGAAAGCAAGTGTGAGAGAGAATCAAAGACCGCAAAAAGTTCTGCTTTGGACTGCCAGAGAAAAGAATTTTGTAAGTAGCGATAGATATAGGAATAAATCATCTAGAGTTAGTATCTTAAAATCATCTTTTCAATTAACGTTACAAGCCACGCCACCCTGAGACCTCCCGTGACTTCTTTCTCAGCCTCCCCCAGGCAGCAGATGAGCACGCCGTCCATACCTCTGCGCCTCCAAGTCCGGTTCACACATCTGGGATCAATCACACTGCACTCAGATTTCCTGTCTTCTCTTTTAGAATTTGATCATGCATAGGGATTGAATTTTTGAATCCCGTTGACTAACAATAAGTGTATATTTCATATTTTCTCCATGGCAAAAACTTTAGTTTCAAGCTTGGGAGATTACGGGCCCCATGAGCACAGGATGAAAATTAGAGATGCCGAGGAGTGAGTCTGCTTTTCCTCAACGACACAGAACACTTCCAGTTCAGTTGTGTTCACCCCACATGAATCACCTGTCAGATTCCACTCTGGGGATTCAGCAGAGGAAGAAAGGAGGCTGCAGCACAGTTGTGGATTTAGGGGGGAATTGAAGAAAAGGAAGGTACCCTTTCTTACCCATTTCCTGAATGAACAGAGTCTGGGCCATACAGATGAATCAAAGAGAGGTACAACACTACTGAAGACAGAGATTGAGTTTGAGTGTTTGTGCCACCATTTCTAAATCTTTAGTGGGAGTAAATACTTACTAAGGGAGACCGTCAAGCAGGTTTAGTAGTGAGCGCATGCAACTGTAAAATTGTTTGGGGGAAGACAGAAGAATATGCTATTTTTACATCAGCTTCAGTGCATGTTTTGTGTGGGATCCACAGAGATTTTGGAAGAGAAAAGCCTTAGCTTGGTGAATGAGCATCTGAAAGCCAAGTGAAACCAGGCAGTAGCAATAAGCAGCCAGATTTTGCTCTTGTTTCAGCCACAGAAAATTATGTAAATAGCTGTAGCATTTTCCTTAATAAATTCCATTTCTTATGCTACTGACATAATTTGAATATAAAATTGAAAATTAAGTTTCCCCAAGTTTGGTATTTTAAATGAAATTTTATTCATCACAAGTTAATAAATCAAGCTTACCCTCACCCCTAGAAAAGGACAAACATTTGGGTAATTAACTCTCTCACTGAATGGCAGAGTTTAAAAAAAAAGATTTTTAAAATTGGAATACTTTGTATTTGAATGGGAAAACAGTGATGCACTTGAGAAATGTTAAGTTCTTGCAAAGAAACTTTTACAATGGACTCATCAGATGAGAAATAGCAATTAACACATGCTCAGAAATAGCTACATGTTCTATAATAAAGCAGAGGTTTTCCTGTGAAATCAGTGATCAAGATAATAAGGGCCCAAACTCAGGAAATGAAGACTTTTCAAGATATTTTAAAAGGGTCTAAAACTCAGATATGTGGGCTCTTTTGACTAAGATAATTAAATTTTATTCTTAACGCATATCGAGCCAGAGAACAAAGTGTTTGGGGTAATTAAAATAGCTACCGGAGGGGAGGGTTTTAGTTAGTGCACGGGCCTCTGGTCAAATCCTCCAGCTGCAGCCGCTGAGGTGGGGATGTTGTCCTCAGGTGGTGTCCCCAGGAAGAGCAGAGATGCTTTCCTGCTGAGGAACACAGAAGCACAAGCTGTGCATTATGGGGCAAAGCCCACTGGAGGCCACAGGCTCCCAGCTATGCTTGCCCAGTGAAGCAGCTCCCGAAGTCAAGGGCACACCTCTACAGAAAGCTGTGGCCTGGGGTTCTAAAAGGACCACATTTAAGGGGATCGTGAAAAGTACCAACACCATAGTGACTCGGTCAAGTACTTTCCCTATGTCCACATGGAAAATGCCAGCTTCTTGTGTACCGTTTGAGATCCTTGTAGGAAGTCATAAGTGTCAATATCCCATTCAAGGGAAAATCAGAATGCATTATAAAGCACAAAAGCACCATTTTCTGGTTCAGCAAAACAACAAAAACAAACCAGCAGTTTCTTCAAAAACCTTAAACTTTCGTGGAAAGGCTGTTTTCAATAGATTTGATTATTTATCTGCACCGAGTCCATATGGGTGCCTTGTCAATACTGATTTTTTAAAATTCCCTATGGTGGCAACCCATGAAAAGCAGACCGCCTCAGCTGGCGCAGGCACAAGCTACCAATGTCGTGGATTTTATGCAAGTGCTGTAACATTCTTCCCAGACTTCCATTTGGTCTGCGAGGAAATCTTAAGATCTTTCTTGGGCTGAATCCATTTGGCACACTGTGAAAAGAGCTTGCCTGGAGCCAGGAAGGGAGTTCCTCGAACTCTGATGTGAGCAGTTGAAGTGTGCCACAGCTTTCCCTGGTTTTCCATTTATAAATTGAGGAGGCTTCAGTGTACACTATGTCTAGGGATGTTGTTTTTCAGTCTTCTCTCCCTGGGAGGTCAGTTTGGTCTATGTGGTTTATTTTAGTCAGTCTCTCATATATATATTAGATCCCAAGGCATGATTCCTAGTCTCCTCAGCCTGGCATTCCCAACAATCTGTAATTGCTCTGTGAAAAGTTTGAATGTTTTCCTTTTAGTTTTCAGTTTTGATGGCCTATGTATGATGCCTGACTGCTCTCATGACGGATGCTTTGATCTGTATCCTTGATGGCGCTTCAAATGTCTTGTTCAAGGTTGGTCCATTGATTCCACAGCAAGTGCCACATCAATGCCAAGTGGCTATGAAAGCTTCCACAGGGTGACTCTCGTTTCTGTAATTAACTCTGCTGTAGTAGACTAGTAATAAACAGTTTATTGACCAGCCCGATCTGCACACCACCCTCCACATAGCATGAATCTACCATTATTAATTGACTATTCCAGAAATGAAAAAGAACAATGGTGAAAATCACGCTCATTATTCATCGTACTGGCCATCCAGAAAAGAGGAGTCTACTATCAATGGAAAAGTGTTCCCACGGTGTGTAATATAACAGGTAGAAACTGTACATGGATATTTGTACTTAAATTAACTAAAATGAAATATCCAACCACGTTGTAAGTGTGTTGCTTTGTGACTGCTGCATTCTGCCTATGGTCCTTGGCTCTTGACATCTTTGTCTATCTTCCAGGTCAATAACAACTGAAATCTCCTCTTCAACTTCAAGGATTCTGGTGATCACATGGGCCCAAACTTTACCCCATGATTTAGGATATCCTTTCTATGCTAAATCATTTAAACTCAGCAGGGGCAGTCTGATCTCTGAATTCAAGGCTAGCTGGGTCTACATAGTAAGCTGTAGGCTAGCCAATGCTATCTACACAATGAAGCCCTGTTTCAAATAGACAAGCAAACAAACAAATAATTAACAGAGTATTATCACTGAGCCACTGGCCTATGTACATTAACATATTTACACAAAGACATTTACATATGTGCACACATGTACCATCTTATCAAACGTTAGAGCTCAATTTGTATGGAATGACAACACGAAGTTTTCACAGATGCAAACATGAAAGCTAAAGTTCAATGAGGCTTGAAGATTCATTAACTGACCACGCAATGAAACCACCGCATTGATCATCTCAGTCTCTATCTATCAGGAAGCCAATTACAACAATGAACTTGGAGTCTTTGGATTGTTTATTATGACTTCTAAAACAATTAGAGGGCTGCAGAGATGACTCAAGGAGTAAGATGCTATACAAGGTTGGGTAATTGAGTTTGGATGCTTTTTACCCATGTAAAATATGGGTGCTTTTTTAGGCTTCCATAATCTCCCCACTAGGAGGCAGACACAGGCAGACCCCATGGCTCACTGGCCATCCTGTCTAGAAGACAGTGAACTTTAAATTCAGTGTGGACATCCTGCCTAAAAACAATATGTCAGGCAATAGAGGAAGATATCTCAACATCAACATTTGGTCTCTACATGTGCTCACACTTATATGTAAATCACATGCACACACACATGTAATACTATATATATGTATATATATATATGCATACACAATATATATACATAAATACATAAGTAAAATCATTGGTAAGAAAACTGTCTACATAGCAGACATCTAGTGTTCAGGGTGGCTTCACTTTTAGGAGGCAGCTAAAAGTCAAAACATGAAAATAATTAGAATTCAACGTACAATTGGCCACCTACCACTGCTCAAATGAACTCTGGATGTCTGTTTTTAAAAGTACAAATTCATGTCTTACCAACTGTAGGCTAGGGGCTCTTATTTATTTTAATCAAACAGAACACTCTGAATTTGCTACAAGGTGGGGGGATACTATTAGAGACCATTAAAACTTGGAAAACATCTTGTTTAGATTCTTGTGCTGTTTCTGATTTGGGGCATTAAAACCAAACTGAAAATATGGTTATGCTAATTCCTAGTAATTAGGAGCCCACAGGCTGACAAACAATCTCTTGGGGCAAGCAAAGGATGCAGGTGCTCATCCGTCTCTTGGCATAAATGCCAGAGGTTCCGGGGAGAGCACTTGCATGGACGATCAGTTGCTCACTCCAGAACTCAGCTGGTGCCCCAGGGAGGGACTTCCGTGAGCATCCACTCACAGCTTCCTATGCTGTTCCCAATGAAGGACCCCAGCAATAAAAAGCCACCTCTCACATTTCTCCTCATATTTCTTTTAAAATGTGGTTGCGATTACATTTTCAGGCAGCTGTATTAATTTGAGTCACTTGACCTTTATTTTTATACAGATACGTGTATTTTCTTTTATTTATTTACGTAGTCATCTCTGTTTTGTTTTCCCAAACCCTCCTGTTTTCAATTAGGAATGATAAGCATGGTTAAAATTATACAACAAGCTCAACAAACCATCAAAAGTCTACATTTGGAACTAGAAGGGCTATAATTACCATGTTTAATAACACTCATAAGAACTGCATTAAAATGCAGATCACATCTGATGGGTCTTATCACAAGCGGATGAACACTCTAAGCTGCCAGGACAATGGAGTCTAACAGCATCTGAGGAGTCAGGGAAAGAATATACTTCTGAGTTGAATGCATGTGAACTGTCAGGGCAGGGAAAAAGGGCAGCCAAGTTGCCTCTGTTGAGGAGTGTGGGACTCCTAGGAGGGCCACCGAAAATTACATTTAATATGCTAACACTATTAGGAGAATATTTCTA
Organism: Acomys percivali; assembly: GCA_907169655.1. Lineage (NCBI taxonomy): Eukaryota > Metazoa > Chordata > Mammalia > Rodentia > Muridae > Acomys > Acomys percivali. Next base: position 6,439,870 of record OU015748.1, read on the forward strand.
TTCTTCCCATAAAGGTCTTGCTAACAGTAATTAAATTTTAAGACAGTCGGATCTGGAAAGGAATAAAAATACAGTGAAAATCCGATTACAGTGGCTGGAGGAGACCTTCCCCTTCAAATACTAATTAAAAAAATTGAATTTTGGCTACCCAGGGACACTAACTCTGGCCATATCTGTATTAAATTACACCTGATTACACCTAAGTTCTTAAAATTCTAATACATTTAGCACCAAAATGCCTTGGACTTGAGAAATATGTAAATGACATCCTGAGTGTGCACGTTACTCGCATCAGTCGGCACACACTGAGTGAGGAGAAAGGCCAAATAAACAACCCAGGATCACAGGACAAAACTGCAGGAGCCAACAGAACCAGGTGTGGGGAGCTGTTATCGAGCCCTCACATGTGTGGGAACACCTTACCTACTGGATCTTCTGCTAAGATCATTTTTTTTTTGGTTGTTGTTGTTGTTACTCATAGTCTCCGAAACAGATTTGTTCAGTAGTATCTTCACATCTGTCTGCTCACCTCTAGCATAATCTACTCTCATTTGGAAATAATCTGAGAGCAGTATGGAACCCCTCACAGCATTACACCGCGTGGTCCTACAAAGTTCACTTTAATGGAAACTCTCAGTGTTTGTTCTTAATAAATGATTATTATCAATTGCCTTAAAAAAAAAAAAAGGAATATCCAAAATCAAATTCTGCAAAAATTGTAAATAATAAAACACTTGCCTAATAGTTCTTTGGCAAGACTCTAACTTGATGTTTAAAAAAAATTGATATAAAACATGTTATGATATTAATCATCTTTTAAAATTTAGGGTGGGTTCTTTTTTTGTTTGTTTTATTTTTGATTTTTCCAGACTGTGTTTCTTTGTGCAGCCTTGGCTATCCTAGACTCACTTTGTAGACCAGGCTGGCCTTGAAGTCACAGCAATCCACCTGACTACCTCCTTGAGTACTGGGATTACAGGCGTGTGCCACTGCACCCAGGTAAGGTAGGCTCTTATAGATCAGTGGTTCTTACATTTTTTAAATCACACTGCGGGGCTCCAATCCCAGGTTCTGATTCAGCAAGTCTAAGGTAGGGAGTTGAAATAATCAAGAACTGAGTGTGATGTTGCTGGTCTGGGGACCAAGCTCTAAGAACCTTCTGCAGGAAAGGAAAAACCACTCACTTTCAAGTTGGAAAGAAAGGCTTACCTGACTCTGCAATATAGTCTTAGAAGAACATCCTTAAGCTTGTTTTATTTCCATCTACAAAATGATGACAAAAGCGTACTTTCATCACAGGATCTTTGTATAGACTTACAGGAGAAAAATATAGAGTTTCTTAGAGTATAGTAAAAGTCTCAAGATAATTGGCTGTTATTCAGAATATGATAAATGGACTAAAAGGAAATTTTATATGCATCTTTTCTGAAGGAAAAAATACACACATGTATCCATCATATATGAAAAGATATGTTGCCTATATTTAAGAAATGAACATAAGAATATATTAACTGCTACAAGCCAGTTCTAATAAAATAGTGTAAATTCCATGTTGGCATTAAAACTGCTGTTCACATGGACATACTTTATACTTTGTTTAAAACTTAACTATTATGCATTGTCACATGGATGTAATTTACAGTTTGAGTTTTAATTATCATAATAACATAATAAATTAATATAGAAATGTATATAACATAGTTATGTGGGACAAAGCATTGGAAGAGTAAGCCTTGAAAGCCCTTAATTCTGTATTTCTGGTGAACAGCTACATCCTTTTGATCTGCTGTCTGTATCCCAGACTTTTGGTATTAGCTCATAAGTGGGTTTGATGTTTTAATCAGGCAGAGACTTTAGAACAAATGGCTGCTAGGAATCATGTTTCCCTGAGACACTCTACTGCTGAACAACTTCTCTACACAGAGAGAACTAAGAGACCATTTGTGTGCTGGAGAAGGGCCAGGGCACGCTTGGGGAAGTTTGGCATATCTTTGAGACCCTGGCCATCCCCCGACTTGGCCTTGACAATAGAAGACACTATTGCAGTAACAAGGAGGAAGCTACCCTGGAGTCAGGTTGTCTTACAGCCAGTAGCCCATGTAACCAATGCTTATGATACGACTCAGAGACACTGTCAGGAAAAGACACTTGCTCCCGCTCCCGCCTCCTACACAAAGGAGGGACATGGTGGAGTGCTCTGAAAGCACACTTCATTGTATGTCAGATCATGTGCCCCTGTGAGAGCCTTTTCCTCACTAAAGGCACATGTGGGACACTCATATGACTCGGCAGGAGATTCCATTGCCTCTCTGAAGTTGACTTCTGATGCCCGCATTTCAGAGATAAAGCCTAGATAACCAAAGCAAGATAGGTAATAGTGAGGGACGCTTTCACAGGATCTTCAGAGATCGTATTAGTTTTCCACAGCTTCCTATCCATAATATTATTTTAAGCATTTCATTCTGCAATGACTGCTATTTCACCGTAAGTGCAATCAAAATGCCTTTCTCTCTTTTTTATAAATGGAAAATCAGAACTACGTGGAAAGTCATGTTGACAGGATTGCAACGTCAATTGCAGACCTGATGCAATATTGCCAGTAAGACAGTAGAATTTTGGCAAGTATGAGCCTAACATATCTGAGATTTGACCATGAAAGGGTGAGGGATGCCATGTTTTAGAGTCCACAGGAATCTGAAATCAAAAGGAACAATGCTCCTGTGGAATAAGGGAATAGCCAGCTAGTTAGGGATGGATTCCAGCTAGGAACGTATGCTTTTCGTCTTATCAGGGCAAAGGGGCTACTGTCAGGGTTTTGAATTTTTCCAGGTTTTCTGATATCATTTTTTATTTGGAAGGAACAGTAACAAGATGCTGTAGGCTAGGAAATGTTTGCATATTGTGAATGATGTATGTATGCATGTACTACGTACATATGTACATACGTATGTATGTATGTATCATGTAGGATATGCAATTATGTTATGTCTGAGGACAACTGTGGCCCACCGTATGCATGTGGAGTAAGAAGGCAACATTGGGCATCAGTCGTCACCTTCCTCTTTGTTTGGGTTGGGGTCTTTTTGCTGTTACTTACTGTGTACACCTGGTTTGGTGGCCCAGAAACTTCCAGGCATTATCCTGTTTCTGCCTCTAACCTCACTGTGTAACCACTCTCATGACACATGTGTGTTACCACTTCCAGCTTCATACAGGTTCTGGGCATCCAGGGTCAAGGCCTCAAGCCTGTGTGGCAAGTGCTCTACCCAGAGGCATCACCTGCACTCCAGGATGAAGCAATGGAAATTCCGTACCACACTTGAGAAACTGGAAAACCCAATGTTAGGTTGCAGGACATCTCTACAGGAAAGTGTGTCCTTTTCGCCCCCCCCCATTTCCTATCTAATGAGTACTATTTGCATTTATATAAATCCTAAGGCTTTTCATGGTTTCCCTGGAGAAACAAAATGATCACAAATGAAAACTCAATCTATATAAAACCCTCCAATTCTTATGCCTTATTGTTGCATTGCTCAACGGAGTCAATGAAGACGTTTATCTGCTTCTGCCTTCATCTAGCAGACCAGCCCTAGCAAGCTGCTCAGTCACATTTGATAGCTGCTGGCTAATAAATCTTTGCCAATCCTGAGTGAAGTGAGCTTGGGGAAAGCTTAACATTTTGCAGCCAGACTTCATTTGCCTAATCTGTGTGATTGGACGGGCCATTGTGGCCTCATCTGTGGGCCAAGGCAACACTTCTATCCAGGCTGGACTCCAAATGTTATCGAATTTTGTCAGCCTTTCATGCTCGAGGATGGACCAATCCCCCATATCTCACCTGAGCAACTGGGCTGAGCTTCCTAGCTCCTGCACTGCTGCTGACATGATGCTGGGCGTTTTTGTGTCTAGCATGAGGCTCATCTATGAAGTCAGGTTAGATATCAAAGTTAAAGACTGACAACAGTGGGGCACAGTTACTGGAGCTGGAGGACATTCCATGAGGTAGGAGGCGTCATCTGACTCATAGCTGAGCTGTTTCTTCACACACTGGTTTTCTTGCTTGCAACTTGTGTCTTCTGCAAGCTGGTCATCAAGGTCCAAGCTTGCCAAGGAAGACAAAAGTCACATGATTTCTGGTTTTCTGTGTTGAATTCATCATCTGTGCTAATTTGTGCTACAGGGAGAAGACAGTACTATAGGGCCCCATTGAGCTTGAGTCAATACCATACACTCTGTGGGATTTTTGATGACTGTGGGAAATTTTCTTTTTCTTCGAAGTATAAAATTCAATGGCAATATATAAATTATTTCAATGATATTCAACAGTATGTATGCCATAGAACGTGCATTTTTAAGACTAGTAACTCCCAGATTGCTAACAAGTTGCCTTTCTAAACTATGTTAGTAATTTATTGCTTTGGTTTAGGTTGTGTGTTTCCAGGGAAAATAAAATGTTTGATGTTGGTAAGGAAACTTGCAAATTTATTTCTCATATTTTAGTTTCTTTTAAGTATGCTGTATAAGGAATTCTGGGGAGAATGTAATGGATCTTCAGGTTTTTTGCGAATAAATTACTAATTGAACAATGAGTCTTCTAGAAATTTTCTGTGAACATGTTTAGCCATGCCCCAGACATACAAAGTAAGACTCAGGGTCTTGATGTTTAAGGAAGTGAAATAATTTGTTTTGAACTAAATCAGGCAGAAAGGGTTGATGTGTGGAAGCTGTACGTTCTCAGACACTCATCCTCGGTGAATGATAATTCATACTGTGATTGAAAATGACTTTTAAAGAAGACATCTGAGCAGAAATCGAATTCACTTATGAGTAGCATCACTCTGTTTTAATTACTTGACTCTAACTTTGGATAACTGAAGTCACTATCAAATTCCATACTGCATGGGAAGGACATTTGCCGTATTATATTGTAGAGGGTGTCATCCATCCCAGGAAAATGGGAGAGCTTCTTAGTGTTATCAAACTCTTGATTATTGATCGCTTTTTTGTTTTCTCCCTTTAAACTTATTTGTTTATATTATATTTTATTTTTGCATAATATCTATATAATTACACACATATACAATAAACTACTTATAGCAAGAAGAACCACGGAACAATCAGGAATTATATAAATGTTACATTCATAGTATTTTGGCTATTTGTATTTGGCAACCTTGAAGAAAACATCTTTCCTATCTTGGTGAGTCTAAAATTATGAATATAAAGCAATATTATCATATCTCAAAGAATATCATTTTAAAATGTTTGTTATTCAGGTCGTTCATTCAAGCTGATCTGATCTTTAATCTGTCTTCATACAAAGTCAACCAGATGTGTACAGCCCTGAACTGGGGATCACTATATACAGCCCTAATATCAGGGTCACTGAATACAGCCTTGAAATGGGGGTCACTGTATATAGCCCTAATATCAGGGTCACTGAATACATCCCTGAAATGGGGGTCACTATATACAGCCCTGATATTGGGGTCACTGCATACAGCCCTGAGATGGGGGTTACTATATACAGCCCTGATATTGGGGTCACTACATAGAGTCCCAAAATGGGGGGACACTCTATACAGCCCTGATATGTGGATCATTGATATACCTAGAAGCTTAGTTTCAATATTCACTCAGTTCAAGAATTAACAGAAAGTAGGGAATATAAGTAATTCTCAAGATTTATATACTTTTTATTCCCAAGTGTACTCTAAGATATAGCTCAGCTCAGCACACAGGGGGATCATACATACCACCAAGTTTTTTTTTACCTCAGGTGTAGAATAGGTATAATTGAGTTTGACAATGTCCTTTGTTAATTGCTAGTAGCTTCAAAGTCTTAGTTTGTTAATGGTGTCAGTTAAAGGGCCTTTAGCTGTAAAATAGAATTGCGAGTAACAGGGAGACAGGGTAAGAAAGTTGGAGGCTGAGGCGGGGTTGCAAGTTGAAATCCTATTTGAGCTACAAAGTGAAACCAAGGCCAACCTAGGCATCTTAGGAGACTCTGTTTCAAGATAGAAAATAAGCGGAGAGTTGGAAATACAGCTCAGGAGGTGGAGTGCTTGCCTAGCATGTGAGAGGCATGGATCCAGTTGCAAGCACAAAATGCAAGTAAGAATAAAGAGGGCACAGTAAGCTCTTGTAAGAAAAGAGTGAGGGGTGTAATGGTGGTGATGTCAGCCACACAACTGGTCACACCCACAGTTCTTTGGTGTCACAGAACCAGATGTGTGTTGACATTCTGCTCAGGTGTCCCTGGAGGGTATTTTATCCTAAAGTCGTTATGTGGTACCAAGGTTTTATTTTCTAAGCACAGGGAAGGTAAGGACCTCATTGAAGGATGACCAGAGTCTCCTAGGATGTACATAGATGACCTATTATCAGGAAGACAGCCCTCACTGAGGGAACCAACCTAATCAGTGCTAAACCACTGCAAGGTTTCTATCCTAACCCCAGTACTGCAGTAATGACAGCCCACCCAACGGACTTACTTACCTACTGTCATAACAGTGAGTAAAAGCTAACTAAAGAGTTTCATATCTACATGTGCATATATCCTATTAAGATCATTATGTACACATATACCTGTATCCTATTAATATGGAATAAGAGATCTACAGATATCTCCATAATCCCTACTCATTAGAATAGGGTATGATGAGATCACTTATGGATATTTTGCAGTCAATCTGAGGGAACATATAAAGACCTATACTTTGAAATTTTGTTTAAAAAGGTTTTAAAAGTGTGTGGCTATTTTAAAAGGACTAAACACAGCTTCTTCTAAGTCTTTGATTTTGGGCACTGTGTAACTCATCAAGTGTTTCCCGAGAGAGTTGTTTATATCACAGAGAAGACAGAGCTGCCTGAAGATTGTCTTACATTAACAGAATGCATTCCATTAAAGAAAAAGCTACTATGTGTAACACAGCAAATTGATCTGTGACCATTATGAACTGGTTGTCAAGCTAATTGTGTTAGCCAATGCCTTGACCCACAAAATAATGGGGCTATTGAACTGCCTTGGGCTAAGAGTTAAAGCTTAAGTGTTCAGACTTAATATTTTACATTTAATAATTTACTTAAAAAACCAAAGCTTTGGGTACTAAGATGTAAGCTGTTGTTCTCTCGTGGCTTCTTATTTCATGGCTGTCCTACACTGTTAGAAGTCCTACTCTGTGTCTCTAACCAAGAGGACAGTTCCCTGCTATGATAGACACTTTAGTGTGACAGAGTAAGTCTAAACTTTAAGTTCTTTGGAAAGATCTGAGTTCAAAGGAACTTAAGCTAAAAGTACAATCTTTTTTTCCCTTTTAAAATATATTTTATTAATTTATTTTTTTATTAATGTATTCTTGTTACATCTCAATGGTTATCCCATCCCTTGTATCCTCCCATTCTTCCCTCCATCCCATTTTCCCCTTATTCCCCTCCCCCATGACTGTTCCTGAGAATTGCTAAGATTAAAAGTACAATCTTAAGGAAAAAGTATTAATGTTTATGTTAACTTCTATGTTCATAACCATTTATAGAAAGACCTTAGTTCTGGCTTGGTTGCTTTTCTATTGCTCTAACATACTGTGAACAAAGCAACTTCCAGAAGGAAGCATTCATTTGGGCATATGTACTGAACTGCAAACAGGAAACAGGGACAGTGAGCTAAGAATGATGTGTGGCCTTGAAAGTTCCAAGCCTGCCCCCAAGAATGTACTCTCTCCAGCGACATCACATCTCCTAGACTTCTGTAAGTAGCACCAACATAGGGGAGCCAAGTATCCAAGCATGGATACTTCTAATTCATCACAAATACCTAAGAGATTATTTGTTAGATGATTTCTAAGAAGCTCTATGCAGCCGGTTTGTCAGTAACTGTTGAACACTTGCTGTGTGCTAGCAGCACACGGGGGGTTGAGATCTTACATCTATGTTCTAGAAGCTGACAATTGATAAAGAGAGTAAGAAATTTCAGAATGAAAGTCAATCCATTCATTATTTCTCTAAGAAATTATTTAATAGGTTATTTAATTTTACTTGGTTTGCTTCATTTCCACTTGGCTATAATTACCCAGAATCCTTCAGAACCTGCACAACAATGGGCATACTGCTGGGCAGACACGAGGAAAATCTCTTATTCTACTTAGTTTTTGTTTGTTTGTTGTAAGACTTTATGCATTGAAGACTTTTCTCAAAATTTGCTTCAACTTTCCTGAGTACTGAGATTACAGGTACACCACCTCTCCCTGCTCAGAAAGATGGTTAACAGGTCCACAATCTGATTGAGAGGAAGCAGTGATCCTTGTCACATCAGGAATCAGGAATATTTTGTTTCTCCTATGTGTATGAACTTGGTAAATAAAAACATACTCATCCTGTGCATATCAGTATTCAAAGTTGAAAACATAACTTATTCACTTTGGACATGCTTTGATCATACATAAATGGTTCTAATCATTTGCATTGCCCATTTTCACAAGTGAATTATAAACTTCTGATAGATGGTGTAGCACTTGGACTCATCTTCTTTCATTATAACCCAGCAAAGTGACAACCACTCTGAAGCTAATCAATGTTTATAGAAATGAGAGGAAGTGACAAGTGGCCAGACCACTCTGTGTGTGTATTCATGGTCATTCCTTTCCATATTGGGAGAACCTACAACCTTTTATCTCTCATTCTTACTTCTGCCTTATAATCCCAGTCCAAAATATCAGATATGGAGGTACGCTAAAAGTCAGTTTTTAGAAGGAAGCATACTGCAGGTGGCATGTGCTTGCAATCCCAAAAACTGTGAAAAAGAGGAAGGAGAAATTTAAGTACTAGTTGACCCTGAGCTACTTAGTGAGCTGAAGACAAGCCTTGGCTACATGCTGTCTTTAAAAAGTAGACAAGATGGAGGTTGATCGCTTCCCAAGAAGACAGGAAGAGAGAATCATATCAGTGAGACATGGTGGCTTTTCTTTTTACCAGTGGCCTGCAGTCACAGCAGATGCGGTTCTGGGATTCAGAGAGGGAGCACTAGCTATCCCTGGACTGATTTTTCATTATTTTTAAGTATCATCTGTTTTCTTATATAACAAAGTGTCAGAAAATACAGTGGCTTAAACACTAACCCTTCATTTGTTCATTACTCTGAGGATCAGTCATCTTTGTTGAGCTCAGCAGGACAGGTTTTATACAAAGGTAACCTGTTGGTGTGATGGTCTGAGAAGCCTTGCACATATATCTGTCCATCAGCAGCTAGCAGGTTCACTTTACCTTCAGATGATACTCCAAGAGGGGAGAAGAGGGAGATACAAGTCCTCCTGATGTTCCTGCTCATATGGCCCCAGCACCCTACCCCACAGAGCAAAGCCAGCTGGATCTGAATCCAGCCCAAATAGAAGGGTCTGTGAAACAGGCCAGAGAAAGGCAAAGCATTGTGCACATTTTAGTTCACCAAAAGTCTCTCAAACAAAACAAAACAAAACAAAAAGCTTAACACCCATGTAATACTCATCATTAACTTAATTGTTTTGTATGTATTACCCCCACAGTCCTCCAAGTAATGAGATAGTTATTAAACATACCCATGAAAATGTACTGTCTACATAAATGATTTCTCTTCCTCTCCATCAGTCTTCATGAAAGATTGTTATACCTTCTTTTCTTTTGACAAGGGTTCTGAGTGTAATGTAAGATAGGTATTTTCCAGAATGTATGTAATACTGTAATATATTTTATTCCCATGCAGAAGCCTATAAAACAGAGTGCGAATTGCCAGAGCCTAAATGGAAATGGAAAACAGTAGGCTATTTTCTCTTCCTAATAGGTAAGTAACGTGGCGCGAGTGCCCCACCAGTCACTTCAGACACAGGACACAAAGTAGAGTTTTCATTGTATTGTTTTCAGTCACGTTTTGCCCCATGGGTATTTCTGGAAGGCTGATCAGAAATGAAATGTGCTATTCTGAGAGGACATTTTACCACCCACATCACTAGTGTCTTTGCAAAACAATCTCATTCCTCCCTCTCATTATTCTTTTGAAATAGAATTTACTGTGTATGACCCTGCTCCCTTCCTTTTTTTTTTTTTTTATCTGTTTCTGATTAGCCCTTGGAAGAGATGATACATCATAAGACTTTTGTGCTGGGCCACCGAGTGATGCTGAATATTTCTGCAGTGTCAGCTCTCTGTAATGAGAAGGCTGTATTTTACCCTTATTGTCCATCCGGTTGCCACTGATGGTAATGGGCCACTTTTATGGCCTTTCTTGACACTCAAAATAATGCATGATAACACTGTGCTGACCTCATTTTCTTAGAACTAGTCCTACCACCATGGGCCGAGCTTGCAGTGACTTTGACTTGTTTTGGGGAATTACTTTTCCACTATGTAAGGATAAGTGTCTGAAACCTGGAATTCTTTGAAGCACTGAGCCCTCCCCATAATGGATCATCCTTTTCTGTGACCTCTAAAATTTCTCTCTGGTAGATGATATCATTTTATTTCCAAACAAACAATGGTTTGTTCCAAACATGGTCCCTTTGCCGGTGGATGGAGTGGGGGAAGTGAGGAAGAAAATTCTGGAAGTGTTGCACTGTGACTGCAAGCGGAGCCATTAGGGAGGATGAGAGAAATTGACATTGTGCCAACTGCAACGATCAAGTCATCAGGGCTGACACTCGTACAAAGTCTCCTGACACCAGCGACAGACCCACAGCTGAACATGAGCCTGATTTGATTTGCTGGTGGATTGCTCTTATTTTGACAACATCTTGCTGAAATTGTCACATCTGTTGAATTTTTTGTTTGAAAATTAGCCACTGCAAAGAACACCAAACAGTCTTATTTTCACACATTGAGTACACAGGGATTTTCCTACAATGAGTCATCAGCCACAGCAACAATGAAGTGTCAAAACAATCCAAAGATACCATCTGGTGGAGGGAAAGGACTCAATGATCAGCATACATCACTCAGCACAGCTAGCTGTTAAGTGACCATTGATTAAAATCAAAGCGCTTCAAATCCGCTCTGGACTGTTATTAACAGCGCAGATATTGGAAAGCTGCAATTATAGTGAGATGCATTGATAACATCTGTTAAGAATATGGATGGTGTTTATTTAAGAGTCCTCTCTCGGGAACAGCTGACATTTTGAAAATGTGGAAGATATTTTAATCACCTGTGTCCTCTCCACATGGTGTTTACAGACTTTTCCCCATAGAGGCTGAACTATCTGAAACTTCTGCTTTATTTGATAGTAGCAAGTAGGTAAAAGCATTTCTTTGCAAATTTGGTTCAGTACCTAGAAAACGTAAGATTACTGCAGGAAGAATACATAAGGTCATCAAAGCCACTGAACGCCACTGTAAAGCACCTTTTTTTTTTTTTTTTTTTCCCCAAAGCTTATGATGTTAGCTCACATCACAGGGCTCGGAGTGTCCTTAGGTAAATCAGAGGATTGGTGAACAAATTGAAAATGTAAGTCATGAGCTAGTCAGTTGTAAAAGTTATAGCAGAATGAGAGGTGTGGGGTGGGGCAAAGAATGGTTGCTTTTTGAACAGGATTTCTCTAAGACTCCTGCCTGTTTTAGAAGCACTGTGTAAGCCAGCTTGCCCGTTTACCTGCCTCTGCCTCTCAAGCGCTGGCACTGAAGGTGTGTGGCACCATGCTGTTACTTCACAGTCCTCTTTCTACCTTCCAGACTGTTACCATATCTTACTTGAGTAAACGAAAAATTGGAGAGAGAGATTGCTTAATATAAATGAAGAACTGTGCATGATGCCAAAACATTCCAGATATAAAAGAGTTTTGGGCTTCTCCTTGGTAAAGGGCCTGGCAAGATGGCTCAGAGGTAAAGGCACTGGCCGCCAACTGAGATGGCCTGAGTTTCATCTCCAGAATTCATGTGGCAGAGAGGTGAGACCAACTCCTTCACAGCTGCTCCATGACCTCTATACATCTGCCATGGTGTGCAAGAGTGCCCCAGCCTACAAAGTGAAGAAAGAAAATTTTTTTTTATGGACTTCTCCTTGATAATGAGCAAAGCCTTAAAAGTCATCAGTACAACTGTTTGGTAGACATGGGAGTCTGACTGTACTACCTACTGCCATTGCTGTGAAGTACTCAGCAAGCATTGGAAGTTACAAAGTGCTAAGAGTTTTTCAACTGAGGAGTGTTGCTATTCAGCCCTACTTTTACTATAGGAGAAATTAAGTTTCTCACTTTTTTGTTTGTTTGTTTGTTTTTTTTGGAGGAGGGACTGATAACACACCACCGCAGCATAGTCCAACAAGAGTATATCAACACCACCATATGCTCAGAGGCTCACAGAATCTCACTCCTGTTATTTTCCAACCAAAGAACAAAGACGATATCAGGTTTAACATAGAATATCCTAAAGCATTTTATAGTAATTCTTGAAGTGACAGAATCAGTGTCTGTATAACAGACTAACTTCTTCTAGTGGGTGTCACCTACTTTTGTGTCAGTTCCTTCATATGTGCATCCAGCCATGCATTCTCATTCTGTCTTCTAGAAAATATCCACAGACTGCTAAGGATGTAGAAAGCTCTGGCTTTGGCATTGGAGATAGTAGGGTCAATAGAGCACTCAGATTAGAGAGAGAAAAATTCTACTTTTTTCAGTCAGTGCAGTATATGACCTGGGTAAACCCCAGCTGCCACCACCACCCACCTACCCCCGTGTGTGTGTGTGTGTGTGTGTGTGTGTGTGTGTGTGTGTGTGTGTGCGCGCGCGCGCGCATGTGACACGTGCACATGCATGCATCTCATTCTTATCAGGAATTAATTTGGGTGAGCAAGCATTGGAGATTACAAAGTGCTAATAGTTTTTCAAGCAGCAATATGTCAACCAGCAGTGTTGCTATTCAGCTCTACTTTTACTATAGGAGAAATTAAGTTACTCAGTATTTTTTGAAGGAGGGACTGATAACACACCACAGCAGCATAGCCATTTGCCGCAGAGGCTCACCAGTGGTGTGATTCAGATTTGTTAATCTGTTAGATGGAGGTTGGTTAACTGAATAAGCAGAGAGGAAGACAGTCACACAGATGGGCTCTTGTAAGGGTTAGGGTCATTTGATGGGCTTGTGTAAGGGTTATAATCATTTGATGGGCCCTTGTAAGGGTTAGGATCATTTGACGGGCCATTGTAAGTGTTAGGATCATTGGTGTAACAGGTGGTGAGTAGTGCATGGCCTAAGTACAGTGGAGTTGTAGTAAACCACAGACAGTAGAGCTGTCATTAGCATTAATCAAACCAGTCAAAGCCAGGGTGAGACTCCGTGCTTTGAGCCGCAGCAGGGCTGAAGATTCAGAGAGACGTGTATGAGCATCCCATTCTGCTTTCCAGCTGCCCTTCACCTTCACCTTTTGTGACATTTTAGCAGACATTCCTTTCGTCCATCATGCCATTTAGCTAATGGCAAAAATGGCTGGAATATGTTGGTAGAATCAAAGCATGTTAAAGTTTCTGCTTCCAACCTCAGAGACTGTGATAAGGCATGCATTCCAAAAGCCAATGTGCACTTAACAATACACCTTCCTGAGGAAAGCAACTTTTCTGTCTTTTAGAAATATACATCAAGTGCTGGGAGTGTCACTAGACTAACCGTAGTTGTCTTTAGAAAGATGATGTGGGCACTCTGATTGCTTGGGTGGAACCCTCATGAATCCCAATCCTCTTATTACATTATCTTCTTAGGATCTGAAGAGAGGTGTAAAGTTTGGTGATGCATAGTTGGCTATTTCATATGCAGAATTTTATTGTAGGCTTATTTTATTGTTTAGCTAGCCAGTTTAAATTAAAGAAATGATATGCTCTCATATCAGAGTCTAAACTGTAGTTGGGATGCCCACTAGCTATGTGATCACAGGCAAATTATATCCTATGCTTCAGTTGCTGGGAGAAGACTTCTGCCTGGGTCAATATCTATAAAATACCTGGTACATGAGAAGGATGTTTACTGGCTTGGCTAACTAGTTGACTTACGCAAGATGAAGTATCATCAGGTTATATACTCACTTATGGCAATTGAACATAGACTGAAACAACTTGATGTCTTGAAAGTTTCCAAAAGTGAAATTAGAAGTCTCGACATCAGGCCATATAAAGGGCAGCTTAATATGATTTAGTAGCATTTTAAATAAATACTTCTTTTAAGCAAATAATTTTGTAAGCAGATAAAATTATCCTTTTTATTACAGAAACCATATAAGCTAGCTTGATGGTTTCCTAGTGCAAATGACACTAAACACGATGCATGGGTTACTTTAATCCTCAGAGCGCCACATATCTTCCCATCATAAGCTACCTAAACATAGATTTTGATCACAGGCCAGCTTTGGTATATGATATTAATAGGCATGTCTCAAAATACCATGCACTAACTCGCAAAATGGTTTGAAAAAAAAAAATAACCTCTTGTCTACAGGTGTTTTTAATTACAAGCTAGATAAGTGACCTTGAAAAGAACAAAGCAGGATGGGGTATCCTCTGATCATTTCCAAATGAGGATAACTCCCCGAGGAGGCTGTGGTTGCAGGCCATGGTCTGGGAAGGAAGTCAATGATACATAGATGAACAGAATTGCTTGCTTAGCCATCTGTTAAAAATAAATAGGCTCATTTGAACACAGATATATTTTTGCCCTTTATATCGTCTGAAAACTGGGGTGTTCTTGGCTCCTACTCCCTGTGGTGCAGAGTGTGTGCTGAATAAATACTTGAGGCTTGATTAATTGATGGTGTCCTCCCAATTCAGGACTGGGACAGAAGTGCAAACAGCAGGCTATGCTTTCACATATTAATCCTCAAATGCTCAACAATTCTGTTTTGAAGGAAAACCCTTCCCAACTCTTGCTCTTGAGAAATAAACACTCATAGTTGATAATTTAATATGGGTTTCTAGGGTAAACTAACCTGAAGTTGACCAGTTCTAGCTATGACTTGACTAACATCAGTATTTTGTGAGTAATAAAAAAAAAAATCATAGCTGGGATTTTCAACCCCTTTTTTCCATATGCGATCCCTGGGATGCCAAATGACAACTATATTCCCAGCTTCCTTGTAGGACTGCCATGATAGGTAGAAGCTGTGTGTTTCATGTGTGAATACAGCTACCATGGTCACCCTATTGACAACTGGAGAGAGAGATTGCAGTATCTCAGCGAGTATAACCAAAAGAAGAGGAGGATGTTAGCAAGAGAGGTAAGAAATGTAGAGAAGTACATCTGTTTCATTAAGATGATTTTCTTTTTCAAACATCCAGGACAAAACTGAGTTAGTAGTCATGGCCAGATGTGGTTAACAGATGACGTGAACCAGTTAAAATTCTTAAAGGTCTGCTAGGGTAAATACAGGTATGGAGGACAGACACAAGGATAAGAAAAGAAAGAAAATATGGTAACTAGCCTCAACTTCTTCATCATAATTAGGACACAACACAGACAAAACCAGCACACAAAAGGAGCTTTTATTAAGAGGTGGCTTTTTAACGCTGCCTCACTAGAGTACAGTGCCCTGGCAAAGCAGATGGCACAAGCTCCATTTGTTGATGGCAATGTCAACTATTTCAATGTCACACTCAAAAGCCTTAGTCTCTTGTATAGGAGATGCCTATAACCATCTTCCACTCACAAAGGCACTTATGGTGTAAACTAAACATGTAATTTTATGATAGGGGTCAAAAAGCAGTAATTCTAAACCTTTTATTTGTTTTTTATTATCATCCATAAGGACATATCTGCTTTGCTTATGGCCTGTTACCGGGCCTTGCGATATGTTAAAGAGTGTCATAAATACCAATCTGTAAAGTAATGAACTCTGAACCCTGGTTTAGGAGATGGTGACCTGCATCTACACTGTAGCATTGATGAAATTAACATCTGTGTTTAGCAGGTGTCCTTGTTATGTGCATATGTGTTTGTTTTAGTTAGTGCTAAGTAACCAGCCTTTTCCAGCACTTTAAGCTGACAGGAAAGTACTATAAGTTATAATGATGGCAGAGACAACAACATGAGGCGATAAGCAGGGGATGGAAATGTGTCCCTCTACCCTCATCAGGACCGACTGAGCCTTCTGCCACTGCTGCCGAAGAGACCCAGCTACGGTAATGGAACCCAGAAGACTCAGTGGTGTTTGTGTTAATTCTAAGGGCAACTGTGATGAATAACTGAATCTGGACTCTGTAGATGAGAGAGATATCTCAGCTTCTGATATATAGTAGAGACAATAGTCACCATTTACATTTAATAATGTGTGTGTGTGTATAGGTATATAGGTGTGTAGTGCATGTGTGTACGTGTGTAGGATGTATGTGTAGGTATGTATGTGTGTAGTGCCTATGTGTATGTGTGTTTTTGTGTGTGTAGGTATGTAGGTGTGTAGTGCCTGTGTGTATGTGTGTTGTGTGTATATAGGTATGTAGGTGTATAGTGCATATGTGTGTAGGTGTGTAATGTTTATAAGTGTGTATATGTAGGTGTGTAGTGTGTATATAACTGTGTAGTGTTCATGTGTATGTATGTGTGTAGGTCTGTAGATGTATAGTATATGTGTGCAGGTGTGCATGTGTGTGTGTGTAGGTGTGTATGCATGTAGTGTGTGTAGGTGTGTAGTGCACTGTGTAGGTGTGTAGTGTGCATAGTGTGTGTATGTATGTAGGTGTGCAGTGAGTGTGTATGAAGGCCAGAACAAGCTGTTAAGTGTCCTGCTCCATCACTCTTCCGTATTCACCTGAGACAGGTGGTTACAGTGCATTCAAGCACGGGTACAGGTCCTCACGCTTGCACAGTAAGGCCTCTTACTAACAGGTCTTCATTATCCAGATCACAACTTGTTTGAAAGGTATGGATTGCTGATATGTATCTTAAAATTTTTACCTTGTCTTTTAGGTGTGACTCTCAGAAAATTCCAGAACATCTTGAAGAAAGATAGACATCCATGTTTTAAAACTCCATTTGCATAAAATAAAGAAAGGGTAAATGCTTTGAGATATAAATCAGGTTAGTGGTCTCCAGAACCTAGAGGTGAGGGAGGAGGAGGCAGCAATAACTTCATGGATATAGAGTTTCCTTAAGTGATGATGAAATAAATGGACGGAGACCATAAAATAGAAGAATTGCCCAATGTTTTGGATGTTCTGAATGTCACTGAGTTGTAAACTTTAAATTAAGGAGTATCCCACTGTTTTCTAGAACTTAAAAAATTATATGTACTGTATTAGCTCCATTTTGTGTTTACATTTGTGTGTGTGTGAATGCATAGATGTGTCCATGTCTGTCCACTGTGTGAGTGTATGTCAAGGATAGAGGACAATCCTTGGTACCACTATTTCTTAGGATCTGCCCACCTTCATTGTGCAGACAGGTTTCTTATAGGCTTGGTACTCACCAGGTGGGCAAGGCTAGTATCACCCATTTCTCCCTTCCTTCTTTGTAAATAATCATTGTTCTATACATATATACATAAACATATATATTCCTAAATATTTCAGTACATCCTGCTTAGACTATATAGTCTTACATGTATAATGTTCCCAGAGATGACCACTTGGTATTGGATGACTGGTTGGTGTGCTCTTCCCTTGTGCTTTCTTTTGAGTACAAAACAAGGCTGAAAACTCTTAAGTAGAAATTGGCAATCAGTGGAGAGTGTGTCAGCCTAAAGCTTCTTGGGGAGAAACACTCAGGAGCTGGACTCTACAAGGTGTTCTTCAGTCACTTTCCTTCCTGATAATACTGTCTGGCAAAGCTGATATTTATGACTCTTTCTACCCGACAAATTTTATGACTTTATGATTTGATGTATCAGTGCAACTTCCCAGACACAGGTGCCAGGAAAGGAATCAGGAAAGCCAAGCCAGGCCAAAGGAACAGACAAAATATATCGCAAGATGGATTCAGAGTGTTGCATGGCCTTTCAAAGGCAAATCATGATAGAAGATAAGTCACTGTTAGATTTAGACCTTTGTAAGGGGAGTCACAGGAGAAATAGGGTTCTTAGGAAGAGCAAGATGTAGCAGAGGAGGCACAGAAAAGAGCTATTCTGACAGAAGGGGAATGGGAACTGTTCATGAAGATAGAATGACGTCAAAGACAGAAGACAGGGTGATGACGTGATCCAGAACAGCCACAAAGAAAAAGGGACAAGAGACAAATGCTTCAGTGCAGAGGCACAGAAAGCCTGTGGCTAATGGATGGAAGAAAACACTGTTCAGGAGACAAGGTGGCACGCACAGAGTATAAAGGGGAGGAAGAAAAAAATACTTGAAGAAACGGTTTAAAGCTAAGCAAGACCCTGGAGTACATTTGGTGGAGGTCAGAAAAATCATGGCAGTGACAGATGTGTTTTTATGTGGATGTGGAAAACAAGTACGTGGAGAGGCCAAAGCAAATGTCCTGGAGTGAAGGCAACAGAATGACTGGAAACACTAAATGAAGAGAATGCTGATGATGTCTGCAGATGGAAAAGATGAGGCACATGGAAGAAAAGTGAGCAGCAAAATGCATGGAAAGCCTCACAGCCCTCAGAGCAAAAACCCAGTAGTGAAGAAGGCAAGGCGGTTTGGTTTCAAAGAAAATGTATATACACAGGACAGATGGTGGGCAAGCCATCTCATGATGGGTTCAAACACAAAAGACAAGTAGCCTATAAAGAAAACTCCCAAGACCCATGACATTGCATCCTGGCGGACAACTGTGTTATGGCCTACAGATCTTATTTTGCACACAGGGACATGAAAAGCAAAGAGTTGCTGCATGCTCCTCACCCCAAACTCCAGGGTTCCAAGTAGCTACCAGGATGCTAAGGTGGTTCTTTTATAAATAATGTTCATTTACTTCTTCCTGGTGTTTTTTGCTGATCTTGACCATGGAAATGGACGCAAAGGCCCATTTCAATTTAATTTTAATTTGATTGCCGGATTCCATTCCACTCTGGGTCTGCTTGACTGCCAAGCTTCCTTCACTAACATCCTGCTTTCCCATGTTCTGGCCACTGGTACTCCTGCTCCGTGTTGCCTGTGTTTCTGAGAGCTTGAATTATGAACTTAGGATATGTCACGGTAGAAAAAGGTAGAGTGCCTACAGAAATAGATTATTGATGCCTTGCAATGTGTGCATTCTAAAGGAGCCATCTTGAAGGCTGTTCTCAGAACTGAGCTGCTGGGAGTATGGCTCAGACTTCCTCCTCCTCCTCCTCCTCCTCCTCCTCCTCCTCCTCCTCCTCTTCTTCTTCTTCTTCTTCTTCTTCTTCTTCTTCTTCTTCTTCTTCTTCTTCTTCTTCTTCTTCTTCTTTTTGGCTCAGACTTCTGAGTTTTGATGTAATTGACTCAAAAGCAGTCTAAAACACACAGTTTAGGTGGAAAGAATCCATGAAAAAATGTCCCCTAGTTTAACTTTTACTCACAATTCTCTCCAGTAACCTTCAATGCAATTTAGCTCTTTGAAAATTATCTGATCAAAGATCACATATGCTTTTTACTGACATTACTTCTTTTCAAGAGGCTGTCATCTAATATTAATCCCATGGCTTCCCTTCATCGTTACTAAAAATTTCTGAAGCAAATATAATAATTCTCATTGTCAGATGAAGAAATGAGCTCAGAGAGGGTGAGTAATACACTCAATATCACACCGTCTAAGAGATAGAAATTTTAACTGAATCCTTCTATGAAACTAAAGCTATGGGTGGATATTAGTGAATTAAAATTATAGACACAGGTGAAGTCAATTCATTTATATTAATATTAATTAATTCAAGAAACAGAGAAAAATCAAAGTGACCTAGTATTAGTCAGAAAATTGAATTAGGACACAGTCTTCACCCTAATGGACTGCAGAGGTTAAGCAGATACACTCAGCATTGCACTTTAACTGTTAAGATCGCTTAAGTAGGTCAGACATACCTTGACCTAGGATGGTCCAGGAAGATTTCAAGCAGGAAGTAGTATTTTAAATGTTTCAGGGGCATGACTCTGGGAGAGAGTCTGTGAGGAATATAAAAGTTGGAAGACATAAAGAACACCCAGGCTTCCCTTGCTTGTGTAAGTTTTCTGATAGATACAAATTACATATAAATTTTGTCTTAGGGACACAAGGTGCAGCTCCACGGTTCAGCATCTTCTCAGAATTCACAGGACCCTGGCTACAGTCCCTAGCATGCCTGCCTATTTTCATCTAGAATTTGCCTTGTATGTGGAACAACAGAAAATATATTTTATACATAATAACACACTATGGTTTTTTATTACATGTTACAGAGTAGGTGGGTCCCCAGCCTTAGTCTTTGCTCTTCTTGACTAAGACAAGCCAGTTGACTTACAGAGCAGAAGTCAGGGTGCCATGGCGGACAGGTGAGGGAGGATGTTGTCTACTTCTTCCCAGCAAGCACAGAGGACAAAACACATCTTTCTTCATTATGAATATAAAGACCCGCAAAGCTTGGATAATGACAACAATTACTCTGGCCCCAGAGCTGTTTCTGAATGCATGAACAACCCTGTCAAGTTTCAAGGAAGGCAATAGACCAGTTGTTGTCAACCTGTGGGCTGCGATCCTTCATAGGCCCTGCATAGCTGATATTTACATTACGAATCACAACAGCAGCAAATTACACTTGTGAAGGAGAAAGGAAATAATCTTATGGTTGGTGGGTCACTACACAAGGAACTATATTAAAGGGTGAAGAACCGCAGTCATAGAAAGATCCATGAATAAAGCTGGTCATGAAAATATAGATATTTGCGGATCATCAAAGTGAACAGAGAGAGAGCCTCCGCTACTATCACTTAGTCAGGGGAGAGTAAAACACCAAGAGACAGGGTCACACTAAGTGACTGTGATCGCTGAGGACAAGTAGATCAGCATTTATTTATCATAATTTATCATCAGCACCATCAGTAATGTTAAGGTCTGCAAACCTGCCTACGCTGGTCAGAGTTACCCACAAAATTCCCCAAATGGCATCTTTTTTAGCACTGAATTCCACACTAGTGAAAAAAAAATGGCCCATTCTTTTAGCTTCTGTGCTTGTTTTATATATCAGTGTACTAGTGTAACTGGTACTCTTCTCCCTAAACATGAAATACACATGTCAGTAATTTATACTGTAAATGTCCGATTTCATTCAGAATATCATTGATTGGCAGTTAGGGATATGGCAGTGTATTTCCTATTTGATGTTCGTTGAGTTTTATTAAAACTTAGATTAAAAAGTACATATACTTTTCACTATCATAAGTGTAACCAATATAAGTTTTAATCACTTTGGCTATGTTCATTCTGCCAAGCAGAAACACTGTGCTCATTAAAAATCCAGCCTCTTTGCAGCCTGGAGATGACTAAGCAGTTAACAGCTTGGCCTGTTCTCCTGTAAAACTTGAGTTCTTGAGCTTTTTTTATATACAAAATACACTGATCCGGCTACTCTACCCAACAAACTTGCTCTCAGACAGGCTGCCACACTTGTCCTGTCTTTCTGTGGGCACTGTGGGTCTAACCTCTTGTCTTCATAGTGCATGGTAAGTACTTTAACTACTGAGATGCCTCCCCAGCCCTGCAACTCACACTTCATCCATCTCATTTGAACATTGAAGTAACTTCTTGTTAGGCTACCCAACGTCATTGATGTACACACAGCACACAAACACCTAACTGTCTCTTTCCAGGGAAAAGGCCATGGTCTTGGCCAGCCAAAGTAGATAGGACCTGCACCTGGAAACAGCTTTAATGCATATTATAGGCTAGAACATCTCTCAAAACAGCACTAAAATCTCTCATTGTTTAATAAAAATAAAATGTTTTGAAATGAAAAGATATCCCAAACAATAACAACAAACAAAGAAACAAACAAAGAAACAAAACATGTAGACCACTGAGTGCCAGGAGAAAAGCTTGCCTACAGAAAACAGAGAAGCTAACAAATGACGGTGTGGAAGGTTCCTAAGGTTGGGGAGGAGGCCAGTCCCTTATCAATAACAAATGCCAGTTTCCAGAGAAGCCAGAAAGCTGGCTGTATTCTCACATGTATCTTATGTCTTCAACCCACTATTTTGGAAATATCAGGACGTATCGAGATTTTCTAAAATGAATCAATATGAAGTTGATTTAATGGAGAAGCTTTTTTTTTTTTTCTGTCTAAGATACTACAAAGCAAATGAAAGCAAAGCAAACCAAGTGGCTTTAAAGGGCAAATTCATCAATAATCCTGGTTGGATTTTAAAGGTGTATGATGCCACAAAGCCAGCTCCTTCATCACATAAATATAATTTTAGTGTTTATCTGAGTTGGGGATGACATTTATTGCCTCTGAAAGCATGGTGTTTACTTATCCAGCAGTGTTTTTTAGAGTGTTTGCCTTTGGAAAAGAACATCTCCTGAATCTTTGCTAAGCCTTAAATAAATTATGCATCAAATTGTAGTTTTGCTATGAAACATATTTTGTTGCAGGAACAAAGATTTCAACCCATACCCAGCATTGGCTGCATCTATTAATAATTTAAGAAAAAATTGCTTGGACACCACTATCTACAGTTCATGAATTTATAGTGAAACATGATTAAATGACTCCATAGCTAGGAGTCAAGCTACCCAGTGAGCACGCATTCTCCACGATGGCCCATGAGAATAATTGGATCTTCTAAAAGAAAAAAAATTGTTAAGCAAATCAGTCAAATCAATCTAGCTTGACACAACGGGTTGTCATTCCTGCATAAAATGAAATTTATGCTACATGAATATGTATTCAAGTTGGAGGAAATATGAGAAGAGGATATAGTCATGTAATGGGGGCTCTTTGGATGTAGAGTTGACAGTTAAGATTTTATTTTGGTGAAGACTGAAGTATCTGTTATTACTACTGCAAGACAAAGTTAATTTTGGACCAGTTAAAATTATATAACTGATGACTAACTTTATTGTTCCTAATTTAAAATTACTTGAAATATGTTCTTATCATTGGGAGAATATCTTAGAAGTTACAACATAGAATAGATTAATTTTCCCAAATAATGAGGGTAGTAAAATTAAGTATACTTCTTAAAATTGAGACACAGTGAGGCAGATTGACAAGGAACAAGTAGCCAGGAGCATCGGCTCTTCCATCCCTGTGCTGTATGTGCTCACACTGGGTTTT
>OU015748.1:6469597-6494886 GCA_907169655.1 Acomys percivali
TGACAAATAACACTGGTTTAGAATGGAATTAGGACACAGGTCCCCCTAGGAACCACACACATCAAGGTGGCTTTCCCAACTTTGACCCTGTGAGCAGGACCCACCATGATGCACCTCACACTTAAACCACCGTCTCCTAAGTGTAACCACAGTGTTATCGACCACTGAAGAGGATCTGTGTGCTGATAAAGCCATCTACAGTTTCCATTGAATGAGTTCTCTGGATAAGGTTTTCATTTTTTTCTTATGAGTTCCCCTATTCAATTTTATCTTTAATGCATTGGGATAAATAAATACTCATTCATTTTTATTTCCCATTCCATGAGATGCTTCTCAAGAAACTCTATTAATGTTCAAAACCAATATTTGAGTAGGTGCATAATGTAATTAAAATTTCATAAAAGTGCTATAATCATAGCAACTCAGGAATAAGAAGCCTTATTTACCATACAAATAATTTCTTTGGATTTCTGATGTACTTTATTTCCCTAACTCAGTACATACATGCATGTACATAATTACAGGTATATGAGTCCATGTCGTGTCCCTACACACACGTGTGTATATGCATCTACATTTCCTCTCCCCCAAAGAATTCTTTTGTGAAGGACACTTGACAACTATTACTTTCTACTTATAAAGAACCAATAATTTCTTACAGATTTATCTATGGGTAAGTTAATAGGGTGAAGACGGAGGTGGGTGATTTTCATTTACATCTTCTGAATAAATGACTTGCCATCCCAGAAAGCTGTCAGGTACTATGGCTTAATGCAAAACTGCATAATATTGAGATAGTGAATGATAGTGTTTCTATATAGTGCAACATAACTCACCAGTGCCAAATGCCTCTGATGTAGACTCGTGACTGATGTCATGTATAATACATTAGACACACTCTTAGTGTTCACGAGTCTCTGCATGCTTATCTGATCATTCGTATTCTTTTAGAATTAATACACTTGTCACTGATTCCCAATCTTTCATGCAAATAAAAATCAAGAAGAAAGTTTTGAAAAATGCAGGTGCTCAAACAAAGAAGCTCTGCCCGGTACAGGAAGAATGGAACCTTGCGGTATGCTTTTTGTGTGTATGCGTTCGTGTACATAGGTGCATGTGTGTGCATGCATGTGCCTGTGTATGTGTGTGTAGTGGTAGTCAGGGTTAGTCTCTTGTGTTTTGCTGAGGCAGGCTGCCTACCTTAGTTTTTGAGACACAGTCTCTCACTTGGTTAGAACCTTGCTGACTAGTTTGGACTGGCTTGCCAGCAAGTCTTAGGGATCCAGTGCTAAGAATATGAGGTTTTGCAAGCATGATCATAGGTTTTTGTGTGATTTCTGAGGATTGAACTCATATCTTCATCCTTATGCAGACTAAGTTGTTTGCCTGCCTGAACCTGTATATTTTTAATAAGCACCACAAATGATTTGGATGCAGATCCAAAAAACAAACAAACAAACAAAAACTATCCTTTAAGGAACACTGCCTGGAACTGAACTCTGACCTTTATGCTAGTCCCTCTGCATATCCCGTGTTTAGTGACATGCTGTGTCCATTTAAGACAGGCTTTTCATATGCGTGCCTCATGAATGACTACAGAGAGCAAAGTTTAGCATGGCTCTCCAGGAGAACTATAATGTCTCAATATTTAATAAATTAAACTGGTGAAATTAAATCCTAAGAATAATATAGGTAATCCAGAGAAAAACATTAGTGAAATGTTTTACTTTTTTCATGTGAAATCTTCAGGGTCTTGCGTGTAATTTATAGTTGTCCACCTCAGTCGAAAATAGCCACACTTCTGGTAACCAATAAGCATGGGTACCAAGGGGCTGTGGGATGGCACAAGGCTGCTTTGCACAGCCATCCCCGCACATCCAAAGAGCAAGCTAGCCACATGGTACAGAACAGGACACGTGATCAGCCTCTCAGCTTGCGTGTGTATCTATGAAGTCAGCGGAACATAACAAAACGGCTGTAGACAAGAAGAGCCTGTGGATATGAAGTTGTCTGTTGCAGATACTTTTTAAGGGCTCTACAATTACCAAAAGAGGATGGAGCCTTTGGAGGTCAGTGACTTTAGATAGATAGTTAATTGTCCCCAAAGTCCTGTAATGATCTCAATCTTCTAGACAATATTTGGTTAAAAAAAATAAATTGGGTTGACTGACCAATTTTTTAATTGAACATTTTTCATATAATATAATCTGATCACAGTTTCCCTTCCCCTATTCCTTCCAGATCTTTCCCATCAACCAACCTTTATACCTTTTCTTTCTTTTTCTGTTTAGGAAAAAAAAAAAAAAAACAGGCAAACAAACAAAAACCAAGAGTTTTAAAAAGAATAAAAACCAAAATAAACACACACAGAGGAAAAACAAAGTCATAAAAACACAAAATTGGAAATCGAAATATATAAGCAGAAGACCAGGAAGACAAAAGATGCCCCCGAAAAGCAATATGTTTCTACAAAACACCATTGTGTTAATTTTGTGTTAGCTATCTAAGGCCGAATGTGGGGCCTACCATTCATTGTGGTTTTAAGAATTTGTTTTTTCCTTTGCAGGTGGCGGTCAGTAGCCACCTTCAGAAGAAGGTGGTATAGATAGCTTCTTGGCTAGGAAAGGGGCTCAGGCACTTTTCCTCTCTCGGTGATGGAAACCTGTCTGGCTTGAACCTGTGCAGGCCTTGTCCTTGCTGCCACAGTCTCTATGACTGCATATGTGCATCAGCCATGTTGCGGCTGGAAGACGCTGTTTCTTTGGTGTCATCAGGGACCTGTGGCTCTTACAACCTTTTTGCCTCCTCTTCCCTGAGCCCCAAAGGGAGGAATTTGATGAAAACATCCCATTTATAAATGCGTGTTCCAAAACCTCTCCTTCTGCACATGGCCCAGCTGGGGGTCTCTTAGACATTACATTTTAAAGTTGGTGTAAAGGAAAAACAAATGCCATCTTCTCACTTTTAAAGTGCTACCATGTTGAAAAGAGAACAATTTCTGATGTGAATCAAATTTTTAAAAAAGTAATGTCAGCTTTACTTTGTTGAAAGTGGATATTGGAAATGTTAAAATTACAAAAGTGTTTTTGTTATGTTCCTGTTGGGTAGTGCTAAATCAGACTTTGAAGTCTTGTAGACTAGAGGTTAGGGTTATTTTTGAAGTCTCTGCGCTTTCCCTCGCTGCCTGCTTTCTCACAGACATGAGAAACAAGGCCACAGCTTAGAAGCTGAGATTCACCCCTTGCCATACCATTGGTAATTTGCCAGTGTGCACTTGCTTTCTATAATGTACTGGTTAGAGGAATTGTTTCTGGTAATTCACATTAAACTGTTTAATTTGACAATATGCTTTCCTCGACGATGATGACATAACATTCTCAAATAAATAGATTGCCAGTGGCAATGAAAAGAATAGCTTAGCTATATTTGAAGCATAAACGTATGGGAAGGATGGAAGATAAATATCACTGTCTCTGTAATACATAGTCTGTACCCAGACTGCACTACTTTAAAACTCGAGTGTGGTGGCCATAAAATCTTCTGAAGTCCACGTGCCAATCAGACTTCAGGAGAGGCCAGCTTCCTGCTCTTGACCCGAAAAGCACGTAGAAAGGACGAGGTCTAATTCTTGAAACCAAACCCTTGTAGAGAGTGAGGAATTGATGTAGCTTTTGAAGTATCCACAGAGGTGAAGAGATTGTCAACAAGTATACTTGACAAGTATTTTCTTCCTTGCAAAAGCTTTGTGGGCACTGAAAAGGTAACTCCCAGGTGAGAACCGGATCTCCTGTTGCCAGCCCTTGTGATTTCAATATGTACCCTATCCACTTGTCTATCCACCTAGGTCTCTCTCTCTCACTCATATACATGAAATACATCACATGTGTTCATATCATATGTTTTTTTTCACAGTTATAAGAACACAGACATCAAATGACACTCTCTCTTAAGATAACCCAAAGACAGGCAAACTCTGTTCTTACCACCTGTCCACCCACCATGGTCATTCTCTGGACCACGGACATGTCTCAGAATGAGGATCCAGAAAGTGAACTGACACTCACTCTAGTTGAGGGAAGGGAGTAAACATTCCCTTTTGGAAATTTCTAGTTATTTAGAGGCCTTGAAAATGTGAAACAAATAAGGTATGAGGATCCAGTTCCAAGTCTTCCTTATTACTGTTATCGGAGTATTCAAATCTATATGAGTTTCTTATATCTTACTAACTGAAGCACCAAGTTTCACTAGGCAACATTTTTCTGTAATGTATGCATACAAAAAAAAAACCCTGCATCCCATCATGCCAAAAAATTTTAAAAAGTGGCGGTACCTTATACATGAATAATGACACAGTTTATATAAGAAGAGTGCCATGAAACTTTTTTCTTTTGTGTGTGAGTGTGAAATATGTCCATATGTGTGTGTGGGGGGGTGAGTACATCTGTACAAAGGCTCAAGGAGGCCAGAGGAAGAATGTTCTATCTCTGCCTGCCTTAGTTCTTTGAGGTAGGGTTTCTCACTGACCCGGATGTTAAGCTGATAGCCATCAAGCTTCAGTGACCTCTGTCTCTGTCCCATCATGCATTGGGGTAAGAGTCATGTGTGCTCACACCTAGCATTTTATATGGGTGTAGGGTCTTAAAATTAGGTTTTTATCACTGTACAGCAAGGAGTCTTACTCACCGAGCAAACCTCTCTAGTCCCTTATCTCCATCATTATGAAAACAAATCAAGGGAGAGCTAACAACTTGGCTGTGCTTAAGAAAAGTAAATAAATGCCTCAATTTCCACACTGTTCTTTTAAGGAAACCATGAAAGAACATTTCTTTGTATGGTGAGGTTAAAGTATTCAGATTATTGAATTATGATAATCAGGGTGGTCACTCCCTGTGCTCTTATTATGTAGTTTATTTTAAGATTACCCTGCAGTGGGGATGAAATTCAACTGGCCACCACTGGAATTTGTGTTACTGATTACACAGGGGTTTTGCAATACAGCCCTTTAATTATGAGAGTCTGTTCAGGAAATGAATGAAGGGGCCAAAGTCAACTAATTGTCCTTACTACTTTACTATGTAAAAAAGTCAGACTATGCCACTCAAAAGTCCTATAACATGACTCACGTAACCACACATTTGGTTCTGACCTTCATCCTCTTTGATTTTTAGTTGAGTCTAACTGGCAGATACATCCAGGAGTGAAATTAGGTTGAGTTCAGTCATGGAGAAGGAAAGTATATTCTGATGGTTTTAATAAAAACTCCTGTTTATTGCGTGCTTTCACAGACAGGAATTTGGTTAAACTCCTGAACAACTCATGACATTTAACAGTCAAGGTCATCTTTGGAAATAAGCAATGGGGTTATTGTCCTCTGCATCTGCAAAGAAAGAAACTGAGGTTAAGGGACGTGAAACAACATTGCATAGTCAGTCCCATCTTACTTTGTATTAGGCACAGAGCTCCACTTGGGGACCAGTGAAAGATGTGTTCTCTCTCAGTGTAAACCACTTTGTATGTTATTGCCTTTGCTTAATCAAAATAAAATGAAGCAATCACTAAGGGGACCTGTCTTGTTATATGGGAATTTTCTGGTTAATCAGATTGTTGAGACATAATCCTTGTTTTTATAGTAAACCAAGGGAATTTCAACATGATTGACAATAAGATAGTACTTGGGATGAAAAATGTGTCCTTCCAGACTTTGTAGAAGAAAATAAAATCATTATTCGCAGTCACAGTCATTATCCTCTAACAGGAGATATCTGACTATGTTTTAACATAGTCTTAACTCTTCAATGTATGTTGTTTACATGCAAGTCATGATAATCCTTCCTTGGTCCTCACAGATGAGCTACAAGACTGTATGTCTTAATAGTGAAGTCACTTCATTCAACGGTGTCTTACAGAAAGAACTGCCTGTCCACATATTTCAGGAACACCTGTCTGTTTCATACAGCATATCACAAAGAAGAGTCTACGGATGGAATATTCCACTGCAGGTAAAGCTGTTAAAATCCTTACCTGAAAATACAGAGAATTACACGGAAAGCTGCTGGGGGAACATATGGCCATTGTCAACAGTGAAATCTCTAAACTGTACAGCATCATTAATGATGAGCTCGGTAGAGTCCAATATACACCTTCGTGTATCCACAGAGCCTCAGTGACTCTCACGTGGGCCCTGGCTAGAGCCAAGTGATAGTGCCCTGGATTCTACTTAACGGCATACAGAAAGTGGAGGGAGTACATGGCACATAAAGTAATTGACATTCCTAAGAGAAGCAACAATATGCCTGCCCAAAGCTGGGATCTTATCATTTCAATGAGTCAGATCATTAAATTTGAATTATGGCCCATAACAATTCACTAGGCTAAAATTATGAAAAGCTGGTCTCTTGCCAGTAGAATTAAACCCATACTACTTTATTTTCAGCTAGAATAGTCAAACATATGTGTCACGAAGCAGCCTTCCCTGGTGCAATGAAGATGCAAATTGAAAGCTACAAGTTATAGCTCTAAGCAGTTTTTACCCTTATATATTGGAAAATACAGATTATTAATATGTAACTCACATGAGGCTCCTGACTGTTCTCTGCCTGGAGAAATGTTAGAATATTATGGGGGGTACATTACCTTTAGTCTGCACACAAAAGTGTCCTTGGTGGCTTAAACAACTATTTGTCTGTTTCTAGCACATTCATTCTTCTTTCTCTTTCTGATAGATGAATGACTTGTTGGTTGAACATATTTAACCAGCTGCTTATATAACTTCCAATCCTAAAATTTCACTGAGCTTGCTGTATATGACTCAGGAGCTGTGGGTTCCTGCATATACCTGTCTGTTCCCTTTCCACACTCCATCTGGACTCATCTGCATGGACAGAAGAATTCGGTGGATTCGCATGTGTCAACTATTGAGTCTATGCTACCGAAACCATCATGATTTCAACATGCTTGATTAGAATGCTTGCAGATGGTTCATGTCCCCTCACACTCCAGAAGTGCATGATTGTCACTTGATGAGAAGGAGTGAAATATTGTCAATTTCAGTCCCCAAAGACAGCAAATGAAAAATGAAGGGACTTAGCAAGGCTATAAGGCTTCAGACACATTCCCAATTGAGCTGTTCTAAGCACTTTCAGATACGTAAGTCAACCAAACTGTACTTACACTCTATCTTTCCTTAATACCTGCATATAAGTTAGCTCCCACTTCTCATCAAGAAACTTTCTCTTGGCAACAGATGGAGACTACTGCATAAAATGATAGCTAATCAAAATGCAGAATTGTGGGGTCTAGTTCCAGTGAATATATCTACAAAGTATTCCCTCACCTAAGGCTCAGGAAACACTGTGGAAGAGGAGGAAGAAAGACTGTGAGAGCCAGAGGACCAAGGCATCTGCTGTAAGACTGTGCCTCCATGGAGTGTCAGAAGCTACATGTATGATGTCTTGCCAACATGGCTGTCTAAACATGATCTGAATGAGGACAATGACAATACATATGCCAAAGCAGGAAAATACAAGAGGCCTCGCTCGACACTACACAAAGAATGTCCATGAGTGAATCAGGAGCTGGCAACCCAATAGGACAAGTTAACTCAGGGCAAGAGGGAAGGGTTAGTATGTAAGAGGAAATATGGTTTTCCTTCTATTACACCCTTTTTTTTTATTGGGACTGCTATTTGAAGTTGCCACTGACAACCCGGTGGGAAAACTGTCCTGCAATTCTGGTGAGGCTCTCTACTCAGGTGGTTGTAATTTGTGGCAAGTTGATACTGAAAGCAACAATAACAGAAATTTAAACAATTAATAATTTTTTTTTTTTACAAAGAAAATAGAAATTGAACAGTCTATGCAGGGGAAAAGTAGAGCTCGAGGCAACTACGAATGCTGAGGGTGGGAGAAAGAGTCTTTCCCAGGGAAGAGCACACCAACTGTTTAATCAATTCTAGATGGTCAGCCCTGAAAATGTACATATAAGTAACATTACAGACGGATCAGGCTATACTTAGAAATATATGTAAATACATATACGTATGCAATAACAATTATGATAAAAGAAGCCACGGATTGGAAGAGGACAGGCAAGGGGACATGGGAAGGTTTCCAGGGGAAAGGAAAGGGAGAAATATTGCAACTGCATTATAATCTCAAAAAATGAAAAGGAAGAAAAGAAGCAATATATAAAAAGTGAAAACAAACCCCCAAACCCTATATCTTGCCTAAGTTCCAGACAAAGGGAAGTAGAAGTGTAATGGGGGTGGGGGGCTGGAGATTTATGTCACCGTGCTTGAGGAGTTTTACACTTTTGTCTGTGGCTTTAATACTTATAAGGGTGGCTTCCCTGTAGACGGTAAGGCTAATGTGGAGAAGCTAGGCTGGGACTTCAGAAGGAGCCGACACAGCCTTGTTAAAGGGAAGATCAGCTCTACCTACACATTTTGTAGGGAAATTGCTTTTTGAGAGTAACCTACTCAGGTTTCTCATGCTCCAAATGGATTGTATTCTGACTCTTTGTCTTCTTTGGTTTTAGGAGTACAGGGAGTATCATCAGAGCCTTTCTACAGCACAGCCTGTTTTTATAGCTAAAGGTCATTCTTAAATTACCATCACTACTTTTTCCTCTGACAATAGCAAAACAAAAAAGGCTTTGTAGTCAAGAAGACCTCTGACCACCGCTTGGATTTCAGCTCTGTTGCTTGAACCTGTGCAGCCTTGGGTGGGTTGTGAACTTCTGAGTGTTGGTTCTCCACACCTTGTAAACCACGGTGATGTTTCCTCATGTGCTTGTTTGCTGGCAGGGATAGCATAAGATCATGCAAGCCAAATGCACAGTACCTGCCTAAGTATAAGAAGTGTTAAGAAGTGTGTGATAAAGGGCAACACATGTGATAAAGGGTAAGATGTGTTCCATTCCATCCCTTGTGGCCTCTTCTACTTTAAAATATATATTTATAATAGACCTGGTAATTAAAAATGGATTATCATAAGGTAAAGTCCACATTGTATATATTAATTAGATTAATTTAGCCATTTTATCATATATGTATATGTATATTCATTGGTGTTAATTAATATATTCACTTTCCATGTGTCAATTTAAGAATGAACTAATCTCTGAAAATTCCAGACTTTTTAGTGGCATTACAATTTACCCAGTGGGAGGCAGGACCTGATGGGATCAATTGACAACAGAAAATATAGTTGTCCTTTTTCTACCTTTCAGGTTATCTGCCACAAAAATAAATGAAAGAAAGAAAGGAAAGAAGAAAGAAAAAAAGGAGAATGGAAGGAAGGGAAGAAAGAAACTTATCATTGTGCTGTATTTATCTGCTGTAAAGCAATAAAGGGTGTTTACATGGAAGAATAAATGCTGCTATTGTGAATCATTACTTGAGGAGAAAGAAATGTGCATTTTTTCTTTGTAATAAAAAGAGGATTGAAAGAAAAGCTGATGTTACACTCATCAAAAGACGCCTTCCTTTCCTAAGACACATAATAAAAATTGGAAGGGAAAGATATTTCGGGTACCTTGCAGTGGAGGCTTTGGTTTCTTTCATGTGTTTTTAGTTTTGATCCCAAGAATGGGATGTGGGAGTGTTTTTCCACCACTGAAGTGAGTCTTGTGACCTTTGTTAGGGGAATACAG
Organism: Acomys percivali; assembly: GCA_907169655.1. Taxonomy (NCBI): domain Eukaryota; kingdom Metazoa; phylum Chordata; class Mammalia; order Rodentia; family Muridae; genus Acomys; species Acomys percivali. Next base: position 6,479,249 of record OU015748.1, read on the forward strand.
ACTCATGAGAGGGCATGTGATGTTTTTCTGGAAGCTGTCTTGTGAGAGGGCATGTGATATTTTGCTGAAAACAGGCATGTGAGAAGGCACATGGTGTTTAGAAAGATTATAAATGGAACCCACTGACAGAGAGAAGAGGCTTTTGCATTGCCATGAGCACAATGCTTTACATCATTTCAATGGTCTTTCTGGTCTTTACTTCATAAAGAGAAAAATGCTCCAGAGGACTCCTCGCGGTATGCTGAGTCTGGCCACTTTTGCTGACTCATGCCAATTCAGCAGAGCCCTCATGTTTCTGCCAGATTCTGCTGCCACTACTGACGGATTCCTGTTGCTGTTTGGTGTTTGCTCTTGGGCTGGATTGCTGGTACTCTGACAGCACAGAGGGGACTTGGCCTAAGGAGCTATATCTAAAAATGTCCTGACACCCCCACCCCTTTTAGCCTTCATTCTCCCCAACCTCTAGTTGGTGGGTGTTAAGGGAGGTAGAAGCATGCAAGAACCCTAAATAAAGTAGGTTTTTGAAAATCTAAGTCTATAGTACCCTTTTCTTAACATAAAAAGTTTGCCAAATTACCATAAAATTAGTAGCCTTGACAGAGGAAAGAAGGCAGCCCATCACAATAGCTGCGGTGTGAGCTAGTTATGTGGCATCTCTGAGAATACCATTGCACATGTGCAGGGGAGGGGCTGTGAGGCACACACCATTAGTATCATTCTTCCAGAACAGAAAGGACACCCATTTTTACTATATATCAAGTGTATGATAAAGAGGGTATACAAAGAGAGATAATTAACATCCAAAGAAGCATCATAACTTAGGGGCTTACAGAGCCTGTAAATTTAGCGTTGGTAGCAGACTAATCACCGATGCAGGCAGTGGAAAGTGAAATAAGACCTTGGTCACACTGCTGTTGTAATGCACAATGTCACTTTGTGTGGGTTTGCAAATTGGAAGCTACATCACCTTATACAGAAATAAGAAGCTGCATAATAAACAGGAAGCATGAGAATGATAGATCATGAGCCATAAATTAGCCTCACATTGGCATAAACACATGCTAAGTAAGGGAGCTGGGCTTAAATAAACCTGACACATATCCAGGACTGACGGTAATTGTGGAAAGCACACAAATAGCATTTCCTTCCCACTGATGCAGCCACTGACCAGGCAGCCAATGGGTTGTTTTTTTTTTTTTTTTTGACAAATTTTATATTTGAATAGTGAAAACATATTTTATTGCCTTAATCAAAATAGGGATTGGTTTCTTTGGGTAAGTTATACAGGAAAGTAATTTAAGACTTCAATTCTAGAAATTTGTCTGCTAAAATGAAAAATGTTATATCTGGTAAAAAAAAAACTAAAGAAAGTAGCTATTTTAAAAAATAAACAGCTATCTAGAATGGTAGATGCCTTATTATTTTTTTCTGCATTATCTATATTTGAAATAGAATAATAACCTCTCCAAAGGGTTTGGTGACCTGTAAGAATGGGATTTTGTCAGACTGGAATCAGAGTGTGGTAGTTACCTAAAAACTTATCCTTCAGCTGGTAGGTTACAGAAAGAGACAATTGTCTCTTTACCAACACAATTTTTTTTTTTCTTATGTAAGTCCACTCAACGTTTAGTTAATATGCTAGATTTAGTCTAACTCCTCAAGGATTTTACACACAGTAACTGTATTAGCATTGCAAGTAATTAATGACATTTGTAACCTGGCATAATCCTTGAATTAAGGGAAAAAGTGGCAGCAAGAAAGGGCAGTGTAATATACAGATCAATTACTCATAGTCAGGGAAGCAGTTTCATTGTAAACTTGTTTTGGTGATTTTTGTCCTTAGCACAATGTGGCTTTTTTCCTTCCTTGTGTCTGTCTGGTAGCTCAAATGAAGAGACAGTTACAGGTGAATTGTTACTAGACCCCAGTCAAGGGGTCTAGTTTCAGTTGGGACAGTGGGCTTTTTTCCTATCATGTTTATATATTCATCATAAGAGGTGGTTTTGTATGGTGCCTGAGAGTCTTGTCTGTTTCATAGCTGTCAATGATTATAAATGTCTCAGAATTACCCCTACTATTATAGAATACAAAAGGATTTGAACTTATCCCAAAGGTATGTAAACAGGGAAACATTGGAATGTGGGCCTAAAATATGAGTCTAGTTGCTTTTCCATGGGAAAAATGTGTGAGTCTAACCGTTTCCACTGCTTTTGGATAATGATACATATTTTACTCACATATATTTTTATCTAAATTTAGAGTTAGATACCCAGAGGACAGTTGACATCATCTGGAGACATTTTTGTTTGGCAAAGCCCAGAAGGGGAGGGGAGATATTACTGGAAATTATTACTATTTTTTTTACTCTTTTTTGCATTATAATTTTTTATTAATTCATTCATATTACATCTCAATTGTTATCCCATCCCGTGTATCCTCACATTCCTCCCTCCCTCCCATTTTCCCCTTACTCCCCTCCCCTATGACTGTGACTGAGGGGGACCTCCTCCCCCTGTATATGCTCATAGGGTATCAAGTCTCTTCTTGGTAGTGTGCTATCCTTCCACTACTGGAAATTGTTAAGCAGGGTCTAGATCTGGTGCCCAGTACTCGGTACTGCAGAAGGCACCTGCCTATGACAAAGAGTTGTCTGTCTGCAAATCACCTCAGGACAACATCTGAGAACTTCTGATGTAGAGTCAGGCACCATAAACTACTGTGAAGTAGAACAATTGCCCCTCACTTACATACTCATTGGGTCTTTATGTTTCAAACTCAACAACACAAGGCTCATTACATGAGCTTATTTGAGCTGTACACTTTAGTTCATTTTCATTAAAAGATTACAAAGTCCTTTGTGATACTCTACACACACCAGAAAGTGTACAAGCCTTCCTGCCCTTTTAACAATGCAGTCAAGGTGACATTCTCTTAAGAAGTCAGGATGTTCAGAGTGAAACTTAAGTATAGCAAACAGAATAGAATCTTTTAGCATCTTTTCTGCCTGCACATAGCTCTTCATTTCTCTGTTTATCCCATTGATAGCTCTGAATACAGAAAGTTAATTTTTTATATTAATATAATTCAAATCTTTTGAGTTCTATAAAATAGAAATGAAGACTAACTTCCCAATAATTAAGAAAGTATTTTTGACCACAATATCTTAGTATATAATTCAAGTAAAAAAGTAAATCCATTAATTGATTTTTAATATGGATAGGTGATGAACGATTGTGTTACGGTGTGATAGCTGGATAGAACATAGTAAATGAAAATTGCTTACCTTTAGGAAAAAGGAGATTCATTTAGATTCCAGAGTTGGAGGTGTAGATGCGTATACAGCTAGCTACTAGTTGAAAACCACAGGGTGGTGGGGGTCAGTGCTTATGCTAACGAAGGAATTTCTATTTTGTTATGTGACAAGTCAAATTATTCAGGATTTCAGAGCATGGGAATTCCAAAGCAAACAGGAATATGAATAAAGTAACCAGGAAGGCCATGGCCTGGTGGACTGTAAGGAAGAGCACACACACGGAGGCTGGAGCAGACAGCCAGAGCTTGAGAGGAGTTAGCAAATGAGACAGAGAAAAGGTTGGTAAGATACTTCTGGGTTGTGCACAGAGTGTGCAAAGTGGAGCTGGATTCCACAACAGCTGATTAAGGGTTCTAGAGGAACCATCAAAAGAAGTCTGAATTCAGCAAAAATAACAATAAAAGAGAGGTATCAATTCTGTTTTGGACTTTAAAGCCTGAGGCATGAGTGAGGTCTTCACATACACATCTCTGGTGCACACCTATTTCCCCAGAACTAGAGAGGCTGAGGCAAGGGCGCCGTGAGATCCAAGCCAGAATGAGTTGCCTAGTGAGACACTGGCTCAACACCACAACCCAAAAAAAGAAAGTAAGTAAAGCCTCATTTTCTCAAGTGCGTGTTTTCTTTACCTTCTGTTCCTAAACTGTGGTTATGGAAAACCAAATTTCGCATGAAAAGGAGAAGCAATAGAGAACATGATCAAGGGGCTTAGCAACAAAAAGTGGACACAGAGGTCAGTGTTTGGGGAGTATGCTGTAAAGAGCAAACCAGGACAACACACAAGTCTCTATTCTGACCATGGTTTCTCAACTTCCAGACATGCTATACAAAGTATCCCCTGGGAATTCCCACCAGAGGCTGGTTCATCATATTCTGCCGCTCGACTTCCAATGATTAGTGAGAAGCCTGGGGTGACTTACATTTCTGGGAATGATATAGGCAGAGAAATTTATCATTTTTGAAGGGGATATATAGAAAAGGGCTAGTGTGGCAGTATTGGCATTAGCAAACCATTTCCTATATTTGAAAAAGATGTAAGAGAAATTAATTACATGTGTCTGTGTGTGGGATTGTGCATGTTGAGCACAGGACCTACGGAAGCCAGAAGATGGTATCAGATCCTCCAGACCAGGGTTCCAACCTTCCTAACGCAAATTCCTCATGTTGTGGTGACTCCAATCATAAATTTATTTTTTTTTTACTACTTTATAATTTAATTTTGCTAGTGTTACGAATCATAATATAAATCTGGTTTTTTCCCTCTCTGATGGCCTTAGGTGATCCCTGTGAAAAGATCATTTGACTTCCCAAAGGGGTTGTGACCCACAGGTTGAGAACCACTGATCTAGATCTAGCGTTATAGGCAGTTGTGAGTTATCCATGTTATTAGCCACTGTGGTGTTTCTCTAGTCCCCGTTTTCTAACTTACTAAACAAAGTGCCATCCATCCAAAGAAATGGCTGTCACATGCAGTAAGGACTCAGGTAGAGTTGATAATAAAATTGCCTCAATGCCTGCTCAACTGAGGACATACATGGCACTTATGCATCCGAGGATCCTATCTTACCAGGAAGTGTCATATCTTGAGAAGGAATGAGGGCTCCTCTTCTTCTGGAGACTGTAGATCAGACAAGACATGAAAGTATAGGTGTACATGATGAGACCATCTTCCAAGTCAGGCTAGAGAAAGTCTATGTGAGCTTGTGTGCATGCATGCACGTGTGTGTTCAGATGTGGAAGAATGTTTGGCTGCATATGCACAGCAAACTTCAGAGTTTCCCGTGCTGTGCTTTGGGTCCTGTGGACCATTTCTGAGACATGTTCTGTCAGTGGCTTAGCTAGGATGGCTGGTCACCAAGCCAACATCATGGTTATAAACATGTGTCATCTTGCTTAGCTTGTTTATTTGTTTGATTTTTCATGGGTTCTGGTACTTGAACTCAGGTCCTAGCACTTATAAGGCGAGCATTTCACTGACTGGGAAGTTTGCCCAGTCCTGTTTTTATACTTGAGTTGTTCCAAGGACTTGAGTTTATGCTTACCTTCTTCAGAAAGGTGATCCTCTAGAACCCTCACAAGTGCAGATGATATTGTATGAAGGACATTGTTGCTTCATAAGCTGAGATTATCGAGACTATCAGTTTTTAAACTGTGTTTTAGCACAGGAACTGATTTATCAATTAAACTTTATTTTGAAGGATAAAGAATATATTTAGGAACAATCTTTTGTGATCAAAAGACCAAATAGGTCTAGTATTTATCTTTTTGCCTTCCTTATTTGGCTACCAGTGACCTCAAGATAGTTTCTTAATTTTACTACTACTACTGCTATGACTAGTCGTTCACTGATCCATAAGTTAATTGGTATTAATTTTAAGACACTTGCTAAATAAATCTTGAAGTTTTAGTGTATAGTGGGTGCTGAAAACATTTATTAAACAGATTGAGAAAAGCCAGCCTCTTCCACTAAAATCATTCCCTATCTGCCATATTTAACTCATTCCTTGGGATCCAAGTACTGTATTAGATAGGTGTGCATAGCTTTGTTTTAAACATCCGAGGAAGTTGACCTCAGTAAGACTGTGATGTGTCCTTCCCCAAATTGCCAAGTGGATTGGGCTGAGATCATAACCAGCCCTTTCATTCCAAAGTCAGTCTCACATCCTGGCTTCTCAAGGTCTCAGAGAGCAGATCTGGGTCAAGTTTTCCTCTTAGGGCTATGGAACCAGGGCCAAGACATTCTGAGAGTCTTGTTATTACAGAGGTCTCAGAGAGGGACAGCAAGCACCTTGTCACCAGACAAGTCTTCATGAAGCCAGTACTTTCTCCGCACAAAGCTAGCTAGAAGCCAGGGTATATTTGAACTCACCAGGTAGCCACGGATGACACTGAAGTTCTTCTGATCCTCCTGCCTGAACCTCCCAAGTGCCGTGGCTACAGGGATGCACCACCACACCCTCAGTATGATGATCTCCCTCTAAAGGCTTCAGACTAATTCCAATTTGCAGCCAAAGGCCCTGTGCTATACCGGAATGGCTCTCTAGAGAATGTCTTCCCTTACGACACTGCTTGAGTCTTGGAGATTCAAGGAACTTTGGTTCCACCTAAGTTTAGCTGCTTTATATTCCTTTGTGGTCCTTTTTGCCCTTACTTTCTTCCTCTTCCTCTCTCCCACTTTTCCTTCAAAAAAATAAGTGAGATATAAAAAGGGAACTGGGATGGGTTTTGGTTTTTTTGTTTTGTAAATAAACCAACTGTCCCCTACTGTGACTTGGTTTTGAATATTAAAAAAAAATTAGGGTTAAACTTATCTTCTAGGAGAAGACACAGCACACTAGCCCTTTCCTGTCTTGAGCAAAGACAGTCTTGTGGGTGGGAAGAAAACATGTCTTGTGTTAAATACACACTTATGTTTCTCACAGAGTCTTGTTGGTGTGTTATAAAAGACAAAATAATTACTAGAAAGTACAAGGTAAAGCAATTTTAGGGCCCGATAGAATCTAAAGGCACACTTAGAACTTCCCAATGGGGTTATCCTCGGGGTGGCTAAGAAGAAATCACCTACAGAATCGGCACACACTTCTAATGTTCAGTATTAGGATTTACTTCCATCTCAGGATAGAGAGAGCTGTCTCTCTTATTTTGAAAGAAAATAATCATCAATAGGAAGAGAGAATCCTTTCCTCCCCTGTTCCCCTTTGCCAGAGACAGATCCCTATCACAGTTTTATTATCTTTCAGTGGACAACACTCCATGGTTTTCAGAAAGCTAGGTCAATGGAACAACAGACTTTCATATCAACTTAAAGTGCATTTCACAGCTTTTACTTCTGATTTTATGGCACTTCTTCTACTTTCTGTCAAGTGGGAAAAATTCTGCCTTCATAGCAGAAGCCTGACAACTTATTTCAACTATATTAACAGCAGCCATAGTCAGCCCGCTCTTTTGTGTTTGCCAGCGTTCCTGTGAAACTCAGGGTCAAAATGCTGAAATCGGGGGACAACAGGGCAGATGTACTTACTCTTAGCCTTCCAGTAAGAAACACATCAACCGGAAACTTTTCTGCCAAACAACAAATATTTGGCAATACAGACCCAGTTTAATGACAAAAAGAGTCAGTTAGTGTCTGTGAATCAAGCAGCCAGTATAGACGCAGCAAGAAGGGCTAATTCTGTCTTCAACACATGCTGGCACATTAGTCTGGGCCCAAGTTTTTGAGAAAGCAGAGCCTGACGCCTAGACTAAGGCACTAATAATTTACTTCATCAACAGAAACCCAAAGCCACCCGAGGGAGGAAACCAAAGGGAGACAGTGAAAACCACGGAAGTAACATGACATGCTATCTCATGGTCCGAGCCAACATCATTAGGAAAAGTGAGCAGAGAACTTGTAGGGACACTTGCTCACTCACGTGCCAGGCTTCTAAAAAAGCACACCAAGGACAAAGAGGCGTGATACTGATCCGCCAAAGGCAGACGGGTACAAGCGTCTACCCGAGACTTCCTGCCTGCATCTCTCAGGGGAGACGCTTCCTCTCGAGAACCTCCCTGTGATGCCTACGGTTCCTCTGAAACCAACTTAGCAAGCTAAACTGCTGAAGCTGAGTTTGAGAGTCCGCTCAAAAAGGGAAGAGCAGTGGTTTCCATGAAGAAGGACGCCATGAGAGAAAGGAGGTGGATCAGCGAATCTGGCTCTGCGTTATATCTAGTTCAGCTTGGAAACTTAGAGCCGGATGCAGTTCTGAGCTTCCTAGTAGGCAAGAAAAACAGAAACAAGCAATCCAACAACCAAAACCAAACAACTCTCAGAAACCAGAAATATTAGTAATGATCTCCCTGTAGGAAAGAACCTAGGTGGTGAGTCACAACATAGTTATACCTGATACTGAATCCGGGAAAATTTTCCTATGGAAACTACACTTTTTAAGACAGTAAATTGTGGAGCTGAAGAAATGGCTCAGCAGTTAAGAGCACTGTCTGCTCTTCCAGAGGTCCTGAGTTCAATTCCCAGCAACCACATGGTGGCTCACAACCATCTATAATGTGATCTGATGCCCTTTCTTCTGGTATACATGCAGAGAGAGTACTCATATGTAAAATAAATAAATACATTTATTTTTTAAAAAGACAGTAAATGGTATTCTCATTGCCATCAATAAAATACTGAATTTCATAACATTACTTCTTTAACCCTCCAACGTTGTTTCCTATACTGACAGAATATGTGCCATCGAGGGTGTGGTGGGTGGGTTGGGTGGTCTAACAAAGCTATAGAGAAATAATAAGCTTTTCAGTGTACAGAGGAAAATGCAGACGACATAGTCTTCAGCCACAGGCATACATGCTTATATTCTTTAATGCTCCTTTAAAGAAATATTGCATTTATTTATTTATTTATTTATTTATTTATTTATTTGTACATGCATGGACATGGTGCCCGTTCTGTGATGCATGTGCAGTGGCCAGAAAACAACATTGGGTCCCTTCCCTGCCCTTGCAGTTTATTTGCAGCAGAGTCTCCTGCTGCTCACTGCTGCATTCCTCAGGCGAGCTGGCCTATGGGCATCTGGTCATCCTCCAGTCTCTGCCTCCTGAGGTCCTCTGGGATTTCAGATGCCTTTGTTATATGGATGAAGGGATCTAAACTCAGGCCCTCCAGCATGCTAGGCAAGCGCTTTCCCCACAGAGCCATGTCCATGGCCACTTTTTATTGGTTAAAGCAATCCGGTTTGTGACCACCTGTCCCTGCAGCCTTGAGTCACTATCCTATTATGGATAAGTACCAAACCTGTGTTTGAAACAAAGTACAAAGCCCCATCATTTTATCTTTTGGAAGTCAGAAACTATAGCAGAAAAAAAAAAACCCTAATTTTGAAAGAAATCAATGTTCAAATGCTTTGCTGTAAACACCATTAATTTGATCTACTTGTAGGGAAAGTGTTTCTAAAACAGCAGAGAATTAATGGCAAAATATATCCACGCACCCACGTGTTGTCTGGAAAAGCCAGTTTAGTGAAAGTCTAAGGATGGTCCTGGTGCCATTCATCAATAAATCCTTTCTGTGGTCTCTGCATTGCAGAAATAAAACTCACATTCTTGCCTGCAACCTAGGAAGGCCTGGTTTTTCACCCCTTCTCTTCTCCCATGGCTCTCCTACTCCTCCTGTCTACACCTAGGTCTTCAGAGTCTCCTGCCCATTACACCCACACCTTGCAACTCCACATGTACAGCTCCCCTTCCTGAGCCTGTGGTTAAGGGTACTATGTTACTCTACCCCATCTCCTCCTCCCCCACACTCACATGCATACACACCATTACAGTTCTATAGGGCTATAGGTGTGGCAATGGTTATAAAGATTAATTCCAGCTACAATCTCTCAGTGAGAGACTTTTCTAAGTTTGGGTTTCAATACCGAAGCCCATCCTCATGTTCCTTTCTGGGATGGATACTTGCTCATCCTTCAAGACCTATGAAAATGTCACCTCAGATGCAAACATGCCCAACACGTGCAGGTCGAGGCTGGTATTTCTACCTGCTACTGCCCTTGCCTACGTGTCAGCATTGTGTTTTTCATCTTTATCATTTGGGCTGCCCATTTGCTTGTTCAGTGCTACCTACTTGTGCAATTATCAATACTGAAGTAGCGGCTATTCAACTCTTGCTACTAGAGGGAATGTGTACCTCCTCCATCTCTTTCCTTGATTGGTTATTCTCGTTAGGAGGTGGGACTCCCCAACTAGGCTTCTTTCTAGATCTGGCTGAGAAAGGACATGGAACTTCAGGGCAGCAAGTAGATTCTGTAGTAAAGATAGGATCTCTGTTCTGATCACCACGGCTTTCCTCCTGCAAGCTCTGCCTCTCCTTGTGTAGAAGTCAAGACTTCTCTCATCTACCCATTTCTTAAACCTTTCATTAAAAGTTAAAATGATACTATAGTTGAAGGTTGAATTACTTGCCCTATGTATTAAATCATATCTCAAGACAATATCACCTCTTGCCTTGGAAGATTACCTGGCCTGAGTATTTGCAGTCTTTGAGGATACAGCATCTTGTTGAACCACAGGGAAAATACTTCATACATTGCTTTTGGTTATGAGAACTCTGCTACAAGGCAGTGTAGGGAGACAGTGGGGCTTGTTGAATACCCTTGGCAAAATAAAGCTTGTCTTACCTGGAAACAAATGCAAATTCCTGAATAATTCATTAAAATTTACTGATACTGTCAGGTAAGTGAACTTTTTAATGGGTGAGTAGATTAAAGGTGGACGAAAGAGCATTTGGGATGCTGGGCTTTCTTCTAACACTTCATGCATATTCGAATACTTTAGAGAATCTTGTATCATCAGCTTGGCTTTGGGGGAAGACCACAGTAAATTAGCAAATGAAGTGCATCCAGGTTAGGAGGAGGAGGTGATAAATCAGGGATAAATACATCCTTGCACTTGCCCATGAGGCGAGATAAATAGTCCTTCAGAAATACCTTTCAATCCAGCCCTCTTTTCTCCCTGAAGTCCAACAAAGCTCCAAACCCATATGAAACAGTTTGAAATTCCCTTTAAAGTGTTGTCATTGATGCTGTCTCTGGGATCCTTACAAAGAATTCAGTGACCGATAACATATCCTTGTCCTAGGATGGGCAGGGGAAGGCGGATGGGGGGTCCACCCAGCTGACTGGATGGGAGTGGAGAGAAGAAGGAGGAGATGAGAGCAGAGCAGGGGCAAGAAGAATACAGGGAGAGGGAAAAACTACACATAAAGCAAAAGCCATCCTTCTGGAAAGTGGAAACTGGGAAGCATCAGAAACCGTGTGAAACTCACATTATGTGCTAAGCTGCCTCTGTACCAAAGGTTAAGAAGTTTGACTCAAAGAAATGTCTCCTAATATCCTTCTGTTTCCATTCAATAGGTCTTAGCACTCAATCAAAAGTAGCTGGCACTGATATGGAGGTCTCCTTAAGCGGGTCAAGCCTTTCGAGCAGGATGTGATCCTGGCAGAGTGATAACCGTGCTCCTGCATCATGCCGACCACCGTGGCTGGGAAGTCGCATTTACTACCCCACTTTTCTCATTTCATTTTTCTAGACTGATTTCCATAGAGCATTAAAAAAATAGCTATCGTGTGAGTGTGTGTATGTGAAATGAATACCAGGAGTGCAATATTCCTATCCCTTTTCTTTTTGTTTTGTTTTGTTTTTCGAGACAGGGTTTCTCTGTGTGTCCTTGGTTGTCCTGGACTCACTTTGTAGACCAGGCTGGCCTCGAACTCACAGTGATCTGCCTGCCTCTGCCTCCCAAGGGCTGGAATTAAAGGTGTGCGCCACCACTGCCCGGCTATATTCCTATCACATTCTTTATCTCAATTTTCCTTCACTTGTCTAGCCCACAAGTGTTTTATGATAGTGACTTCATTCATTCCCCTTGAAACCCTCATAATATATGCTCAGCCAGGCTCAGCACCACAGTGAAGGATTTCTTTTGAGTGCAGTGGTGATTTCTATATATGATATATATAAATATATCATAAAATATTATATATAATATATATATATATATATTCTAGCATTTATTTTACAGCCTTCTACATGACCTCAAGTTGCCAACACACTTACATTGTACCCAAACCCCACGCATATTTTATGTTTATTAGGAAGATACCTATTAAGTGTCAGGCTTAGTTCTAGGTTCTGGAAACAGAGAAGTGAAAACAAGTCTGTGCTTGCATTTGAATAACTTTTATTCTAGTGGGAGACAAAAAAAAAAAAAAAAAAAAAAAAAAGAATAAATAAGTATATGGTGCAATCAGAAACAATTGTTCAAAAGAAAAGGAAAATGTGAGAAGACATTAAGGAGTGAGGGAAGGCATGGGTATCTCATATGCATATGCTATCTCATAGTATGGATTTGCTGGGATTTACTAAGCACAGGGCACATAGACAGATACTTAGGAGGGAGTGCAGGGCCAGTGGCCCTGGGGACGAGCATCTCAGGCCACTGGACCATGGAGGAGAGCTCCAGTTCAGGAAACAAGATCAGGAGGGTATGGAGGAGTCAATGTAGATAACGGGCCAGGAGAAAGACACTGTTTCTGAGGGGCTCCCTGTCTTGATAGCTACTGAAGAAAATAATGCAAATTCAGACAGTGCTTATTCTGTTGCCCATCTACCCATCACCACCAAGGTCATCGCACGGGGAGACATTAGCATCTGTTGTCACCACTGCTCGTGAGGAGAAACACAGGCCACTGTGAGTTCAACCCCCACAGAGATGAGGCCATTGAGTTCTGCCGCTTTTCAGCCCTGACTTTCACATGGGCTGCAGGAGGGCCATTCACAGAGCCGTCCTCTGGGATGTCGTCGGAACACGGAACACGATCTGGCTCTCCCAAAGTCCAGTAGGTGGCCTCATCTGTGCGCCCCCCCCCCCCATCACATAGGGTCATAATCGCCCAGTCTGCCCAAATCACTTTCATTCAGATCCTTATCTGAATGATAAGGTCTTATCTGACTTTGATGTGCTGGAATTTTTTTTAAGGAAGCCTGCAGATTGCTCCCATCCTACCCTACGTGGCTGGCTGAAAAGTCAGTCACCCTCGGGCAATCTGCCTTTCCGTGGCGGCAAGCCTCTGTGATAAAGCTTCTGAAATGGCTAACCTGCGTTAGATTTTTTCCCCCCTTGGATCATAAGATTTCTTTTCATTTTTAAAATGCTTGTTTTCATCTACTACAGTCTCTGCCTGTGGCCCACCCAAGGCTGTAATAAGCTCTTGCTTCTCCTGGAATGCAAGGAGGGCATCTGTAGTCTTGTGGGCCTGCCTTGGAGAAGGATGGCTCCTGTTCATCAGATTAATCTGAAGATCATTTCTTAACTCTGATGTGGATTACTTATCTGAAAGCTGGAATCTAGTTGGTTGTAGTCTTCTGAGGCTGCTGAAAAAGATGCACCACTTTAGGCTTGTATTTTACAGTGGGTGTTTTTGAATGAGCAATATCTGTTTACTTTTTTACCTTTTTAAATTAAAATAAAATGTTTATTGCCTTTCATTCATCTATCTGTCATTTTTATTTGCATGTATTTGTGTGGTATGCACCATGGAATGTGTATGGGGCCAGAGAATAACTTTATCCAGTCTGGTCTATCCATCCACAGTGTGGGTCTTGGGGACTGAATTCAAGTCATTCAGCTTGTGAGCAAGTGTCTTTACCCATGGAGCCATCCTGTTGGCTCCTTTGTTTGTAAATCATAAAAAGTAGAAATAAAATCAGACATGTTCAAATAATATCTGAGAACAGAGATTCTAACTATAGGTGCCTTTTAAAGAAGTAAGGGAAAAAAGCGTGTATTTGAACTTAGAATTACTGAAGAACCTGGATACCACCACTAGTTAGCATGCCATTATATATGTGTGTGTGTGTGTGTGTGTGTGTGTGTGTGTGTGTGTGTGTGTGTTGGGGGGAAGCAGATTTCATGGGATCTTAGCCCTAGATGAAGATGAGATCCACAGTTTCTGAGAGAGAGGAGAGAAAGGATGTTTTCACCAGGATAATTACTCTGATAGGTTATTTAATCCCAGGTTGTCAGCTCTAAAGACATATACATACAAGCAACACGAAACACTAAATGGACTCATTCGGTTCAACACACATGGACACACACACACACACACACACACACACACACATACCACAATAATAGAGAAGAAGCCATGAAGTTGAGAGGGAGTTGAGGCTACTGAGGAGTTGGAGAGGGACGGGGAGAGGTGGGGATGATGTAAATACAGACCTCATTTTATGAAATTATGCAGAAAAATAAAAAAAACTTAATAGTAAAACTATAGCTTAAGGTCTTGACAGTTGGGTGGAAATCTAGACTTAGGCAAGAGCGGTAGAATGTCACAGTCTATCCATTGGAAATGGCACAGGACGGTCTATTTTGGGACCGCGTAATGTCAATGAGCCTGCTAGGTCAGTGGAGTCGGACAACCAGCTGATTCTCAGTCATTAAATGTAATTATCAAGGGAGCCGAAACAAATGAAGGAGCATAATATGTATCCCATACATTTCTTTGTGCAGGCATTTCTTCCTCCTGTTGAAAGTGTATAGGTATAACCTATCATTTCAAACCCTCGATCACCTTCAAGGAGTTAAGAAATTTTTATTCTTCTTTAGAAAAAATAATTGGTTCATTTGATTAAGTTTCCTTCCCTCAAATTCTTAACAAGTCACAGTAACAAGCATCAAAATTAACTCTTGCATTCAACTCTGTCTCTTCATGATCAAGAAACATGTGTTTGGATGCAGTATAGTTTCTCAACAGAAACTAACTAGTAAACCAGAAGACAAGAGGACAATGCATGCAGTAAACCTAGGACCCCTGCGCAGATCTAGCCAATTGACCGTTCTTTCTACACAGTTGTGGGGAGAGTGGGCATTGCCTCTGTCATGAACTCTGGTGCCCCAAAATTGATCACCTCCCCTTGGTGGGGGAGGCCCAGTGGCACACAGAGAAAGCGGAAGCAGGCTATCCTGATGAGACCTGATAGGCTGTGATCATATGGTGGGGGGAGGAGGTATCCTTCTGTCAGAGGTCTAGGGGAGGGGAGTAAGACAGAAAAGGGAGGGAGGGTGGGAATGGGAAGATGCAAGTGAGGGGATAACAATTGAGATGTAATCTGAATAAATTATAATGTTAAAAAAGAGTAGGGCAGACTCTCTCTCTCTCTCTCTCTCTCTCTCTCTCTCTCTCTCTCTCTCTCTCTCTCTCTCTCTCTCTCTCCTTAGTAAAGCAAAATTCTTATAATACCCAGTTTACTGAATTTTTGAAAAGCAACTGGAGATTTATTTTATTTCTAAACTCAGAGTTTTATCTAACACTATTGAGCCGGGTGTCACCTGCTGGCTGTGAAGCCAGGGATGTTTTGTAGGAAACTAAAGTGTTCTAAATGGATTGTAAAGAGGGCCTAGAAGTTACACACTCATTTGAGACATACCGTCCTCCCTCTATGTTTTCATTCCTTCGCTTTTAAATTCAATATGTGCTCCTATATAGAGGTGAGATTGATAGATGTCGTTGCCTTATGGTTTTGGTAATGTACTCAGTGGAGGGTGACATTATCCTTGGACAAGGTTTGTCTCACAGTGGTCATCTTGTTAGGATGCCAATGAGTATTAGATTTGGATCATTGAGCAACATGCCTGCAAACACATGGCCTTGGCAAGACAATTATCTCATCATTTCCATGTGATTACCCAAATATACGTGGCTTAGCATTTGCAGGAAGTGTGTGTGTGTGTGTGTGTGTGTGTGTGTGTGTGTGTGTGTGTGTG
>OU015748.1:6494896-6505476 GCA_907169655.1 Acomys percivali
GTGTGTGTGTGTGTGTGTGTGTGTGTGTGTGTGTGTGTGTGTGTGTGTGTACTGAGGGTGAAACTGAGAGCTTCCTGTGTTATCCATGCTTGACACACACAGCTCTGGGTCCATTCCAATTCTCAGAGGAACACTTTTAACCAACTGAAGGTTCTCTAAGCCTTTGCAATTGGAGCTGGAGAATTCTTACTACCCTAAGAGCTAGGCTCTGGGAGACAGAAAGTATCAAGCCTGGAGCTAAGGCACTCTCTGAGGATAATTAAGTAAAGTCCCCAGGGTATGGTCAGGACTGGGTCCAGGGCTTTGAACCAATCCTAAAATTTGCATATGCTCTCATACTTTAAATAGAATAGCCAGTAGTGTGTGTGTGTGAAGGCTGAGGTGACCTCTAATCTCTATATGACTTCCAACACCCAGTCCAATGCCCATGCTTCATAAACAACCGCTATCCACT
This sequence comes from Acomys percivali, assembly GCA_907169655.1. Classification (NCBI taxonomy): domain Eukaryota; kingdom Metazoa; phylum Chordata; class Mammalia; order Rodentia; family Muridae; genus Acomys; species Acomys percivali. Next base: position 6,495,351 of record OU015748.1, read on the forward strand.
ATATTTGGGGAACAGTGTCAGGAAGAGGTGTCTGTAAAGTTTAATTCTGATATTTTTCCTGAAGATATTAGTGTAAAACTGGTTGAATTAAAGGTGGACCCTATGGAGACTGAGGGATGCAACACTTCAGTAAAATGACCTGTGAAGATGATGATGACCTATAGAGGAAATCGGGCGTATTGCTGGGCTGGGGCTCTGTGATATAAGCCTGTGCCATATAGGATGCCGCCTTGTTGTCTGCTAAAGCTAACACAAGTTTGGTTTCTGTTGTTTGCAACCAAAGATTCCTAAAAGTAGCTTGTTTCCGAGTCTCCATCTGGTAACTGAATACTCATATTTTTTCTAAGATGGATTGATTATTTTTATATTTCCTATACTCAATCAGAAAAAAAAAATGAAACTATCTGTGATGTTACCCCCTTAGCGAGCTCCTTCCCAGGCCTTTGCAGCTATTTGCAAGATTTGTTTCTCCCTCCACTTCTGCTTTTGAACATCAGCACCCAGCCTGGTGTCTTTGTTTAAACTGAGCTCACTCCGGCGCATGGGATGCTCCTGAGAGCTGCCGAATTCCCAGCACTCAATGGCTCTGTTCCATCTTCTGAGGGACTTTGTGTAAACCACCTGTGGTCCTTGCGCTTGCACTCGTCCTGTAGCAGCTGTTTGGGCAGCCTGCTCTCATCCATATTCCCTGCTTGGACAACCCCACTAAACTGTTATGACAAGTATCACTTTAATCTATTAATCAACACAAAATGTGCAAGACCTGGTGTGAAAGGACAGGACATCTTCCTCTTAGCAGTTTAGCTGGAGGGGGAGAATGCTACCACATGCAGGGAAGGACAATGATGGTGAAACCAAAGGAGTGTCACTAAAATGAATCACACAGAAGGGCAGAGATAATGCAGAAAATGAACTTGGTTTCAAGTGAGATACTTTTCCCTTTTTTTTTTTTTTCTATCTTATTTTAATCCCTGGGAAAGGTGAGCCTAGAGAACGTGTTGAAGCCTAACCCCGAGTCTTACAAAATACTCATGTTGCCCCAAACAATGTCCTAGGATTTTTAAATGCATCACCTCCCAAATTACTTACAAAATTATTATTTACATTACTGTTTTTCTCCTGTTTTACAGACGAGCAGCCGAGGCTCAGAGAAGGATAGCCATTTGCTCATGTGGAAGAGTGCGAACTCAAGTGAGAGTTTGTACATAGTGAACAAGGAAGCTGCCGTCTACTGTTTATGCAATGAGGTAATAAACAAACAAATAAATAAACGGACCATTTAGAATGTCAGCGCATAAGGGGCTGTGAGCTACGCAGCTGCAGGTGCAGCTGGTCACAGGACGCATGACTTTGGAAGTTCTTGAGAAGCTTAAGGTACAGAGTGGAAAAGATTTAGGAAATTCAACTAGTGCTACTGCAATGTGTAACTGTGATGATGAAAACCATGGGACCAATCCAAGAAGATGAGGAGAAGACGCCAGCCACTGAGAAGGACTCATAAAAGTGTCTGGTGGCTTCTATCCACTTTATTCAGAAATTGTAAGCAGCTGGCCTTGAAAAACAAATTGGAATAATACTGAAATATCTGTTTTAAAACAGAAGCCTGTTTTCAAGGCTCTGGCTTCAATTTCTACTCCTCACTATGCCACAGCTTCCTGAATACCATAACAAAAACTTTCAGTTAGGAAAAAAAAATATATCACGCTGTGTTATTCGAATACAAGTATAACACAATACTGACAAATGTCTAAAGGAAACATCTAGAAACACGTTCCCTTTTGTTAGCTTTACATTTGCTTATGAGAATCCATAAACATGTCATTGTAGTACAGTTGTCCCTGTGTGCTGTAGAAGATTGGTTCCAGAATGTTCTTGCTCATACCTATATTCACAAATATTGAGGTCCATTATGCCAAAGGCATACTATTTGTGTGCAACCTATTTACCTGTGTGCATTAAATCATCACAAGATTCTCATAGTGTCTAATATTATAAAAATAGCATGTAATAGTTATTATATATTAATAAACATACAATATAACATTATATATTAAGTATAATTATATTGATATATAGTTACTATATATTATATTGAATATGACAAAATAATAAAATTAAAGGTCTGTACATGTTAGGTACAGATCCTACCTTCTCTGTGAATGATTTTTAATGCATGGCTAATTGACGCCATGATGCAGAGCCAACATACAGAGGGTAACAACTGTAGTTGTATTTCTATAACACACTCGCTATTTCTCAAATTTGCAAGATGGACTCCTAAGCAAGACAACTAATATTAATATATTTTCCAACAATATGTAAATCAATAGATCGTCAGTTTTAAAATGGTGGATGAAAAAATTTGCATAAATTTCTATGTCAGCCAAGATGCACTCCTGTTATCAGAGAATATTGGTGATATAAAAATTTTTAGAAAAACACAGCCACAACTGTTTTCTCCCTTAGCGATGGTCAAGCACCGGATGCAACAACTGGGCCTGATCTAACACAGAGCAGTTTTGCCATGTGGGATTTCTCTCCCTTGAAGTAACCATCAAGCTCTTCCACTAGGGATTCTCTGATATTTGCTCACTGCAATCCAGCATGGTGTAAAGTTTAACGAATCTTCCACTTATTTGAGACATCATTTGCTATGAATATTTTCTCACACTTGTGCATTCTTCTTTGTTTAGTATTCAATGTTTTCCAAATGCGATAGGAAGACACTGTAAACAAACGTCCTAGTGAGGAAAACCAGTTCAATATTCCTGAATAAATAAGCTGTGATCATGGCTCCCATGCAGACATCAAAAGTCTTTTTAAACTGATAAAGGTTAGGGAAGAAGAAAAGACTGGCCAGCGCTCTGTTCGGAAGCACCAGGCCATTACTCTGTGTAAGAGTTACACCTGATTCAAGGAGCAGAGACAACATGTACATATTTTCATTCTGTAAGCTCATATTAATGTCTTGTTGTGATACAAGAGAATTTCCCATCCATTGTAACTCAGAAAGAAAGCAAATTTCAAAGTAGGTAAAAAACGAGTCTCTAATAGCATATAAATTTGATATGTAAGAGGAGAACTAAATGATTGGCTTTCTTGTGTGCCAAAAAACTAGAAGCCTTAATTATGATCTATGAAGCCATTAATTTTTTCAGGTCTCAGACTTAATGGAATAATGATTTTTAATTGAGTACTGAAGATTCTTAAGTCACTTTAAAAAATAAGCATGTGCTTAAATCATGCAGATAATTCCAGAAAAGAGAGGGGACATTTAGGATGCAAATTTTAATGGCAATTAGACTCTTAGCTGAAGGTTGAAGGTGAGAAGCTTTGTATGAGTTTACAAATTACTTTCAGAAGACAGACAACGGCTCTGAAACACTAACGACATGACATTACCTGCAAAATGCACTAATTCATTATTTCCCAAACTGTTTGATTAACATGGAACATCCACATAATTGGAAGCATGTTTCTGAAGCACAATTGCCCAATTAACATTCTTTAATTAACACGTTGTCTTAATATTTGGACTTACTAGATAAATAATTTGATTTTTCTATTTCCTCAAAGACCTTGACAGGCACAAAATGGATGGCAGATGAAAACTGTTTGTTTTGACCCTACGCAACATGACCTCTTCAGGCTTTTTTATTATCTTCTAGCTCCCCATCAATCATATTGTTTACAAAATCTTTTTCAGTTAAGATTTTGTTGCCATCCTTCCCTCTCAATTGTCATCCAGTGTCTGTTATACACATGCACTCACTCATTCTTTCATTAAACATCTAAGACATCCAAGGAGTCAGTACCCCACTATATACATCCTTTGAGTCCAGTTATGCTGGACTTATGTTAAATTGCAGAATTTTCTGTTGACTTTGGAACCCCTCCCTTTCCTCTCTTTTTAAATCTTCTCTCCCTCCCCCAGTGGTGTGGAATGTGTGTGTGTGTGTATGTGTGTGTGCCTCAAAGCACAAGCTTAGCATAAGTGGTCCTCAGATGACAACCTGAGGCATTGATCTCCATCTTCTATCTCGTTGGATATAAAAGCTCTTGTTAGAAACTGCACACACAGGCTTAGTGACACACAGGCTTCCTGGGACCTGCACTTCTCACCTCACTGTAGGAGTGTTGGAGTGACAGACACTTGCTGCCATGACTGGGTTTGTTTGGGCTCTGGTGATCCAATCTCAAGTACTCATGCCATCCTCCCAGTCCATGAAATCCACCTTGTTTTTCCTTATCTAACAAATCTTCACTCAGCCTCCTGGAATGAGCTTGAGCACTTGACCACCCCATGTCATCGTGATCTTAGATCTGTATAAGAGCCCTTCTTCATAATGTGATTCGGCAATCACTGTGCCCTTTTGCTGTCACTGACCTTCCTCATCGAACACGCTTTATTTGCCTACAAGTTGGCAAGGTCTGTATTAGGGGACCTCCAAAGCATATTTTGGATAGCATGAAACACAAAATTATATTTTGCATGTGAGATATCACTATTCAAGAGCTGAATGACTTACAGTAAAGAAATGAATCTGACTAGTTTTCCAGAGTTATTTAAGCATATAAACTCTATCAGAAAGGCTAAAAAAATAAAGAAGCACTCAGGGGGCCACCAAGATGGCTCAACAGAAGACACTTGCGGCCAAACCTGTTGACCTTAGTTCAAGTCCTGAGAACTATACGCTGAGAAGGAAGAACAGACTTCTGAAAGTTGTTACCTAACCTCCATACCTGCACATTCATGGACCCACACATGTACATGAGAACATACACACACACACACACACACAATTATCACATGAACCTGATTCCATTTTATTCTACAACTCACTCAGTTCTATTGGCTTGTAACTCAGGAAAATGTGAAGAGTTGGATTAAAGAGACCATACCCTTGGCAAATCGCTTTGAATTAATTTCTAGTATCAGGATCTCCTGTCCCCTATAGTCTGTTGATCTCCTTTTAGGTGTAAAACTCTACTTTGTGCTTCATATGGAAATAGGCTCCAAGAATTGTTCACCTCTATGACCTGCAAGGAGCGAGCACGCAGGGACAGCTCTTCGCTTTGGTACACAACATTTCCCGTTCTATAATGTTCACAGCGGTTTATTCAGTGGCTGCTTTTCTTAAGCTGGGAGCATCAAGGGCAGTAATAATGGCACTATCGCCTTTGTTCAGGTGTCTACTGTGCTGCAGTGCTGTCAACATGGGCCCTGTAAATAATACTCTGTTCAGTTAACAAATGGGAGCTTTGTACTAAACTTAGATCATCGCTTGGAAGGCCAGCCATAACAAGTCATCACTGGCCTCCACACATTAATTTGATTGTCTCATTTTCAGAGTTTGAGGAGTACAGCTTGAACTGCTTCAATTGCACTTTTTTTTTCTGATTATAATGAATTAACAAAGATTTTGGGGGGAGGGGTAGTAATAGAAAATTCCCATAGCCACCATATTTACTGAATTTCTCCTTTTTGCTAGTTAAACTTCAGCTTTAGAGTAATGTTTGAAAGCAAATCAAGGGTTGATGTCGTAGAAAGGAAGAAAAGTTTAAAAATGGGTAAAACTAAATAAATTTAAAAATTATGGACAGCAGGAAAATATGGAATTTTTACAGGTAGACAAGAGATAAGTTGGGAAATATAAGTAAATATATAAAGGAATAAACACACTATAAAAAAAGATGAGGAAGTACTCAACAGGCTAAGTCATCAAATGTCAGACTCTGTCACATATACACCACAAAGCATGCTTCATCTGGCTTCTGCGTCTCTGTTCTGGTGAGTGATTTTAATGGATGAGGTGAAGAGGAGAAAAATGTCTCAGGGACAAATGTTTTCAGTCCTAAAGGAGTCACTGCCAGATGGTCCACCTTTAATATGATAGATCAGATTCCTGAAACACATGAGTGCTTGCATTCAATATTCCAGAGGAAAAGTACAACTCTACAAACCAGATGATCTGCTGTGATCTGAGACAGGGCCTTCACAGAGGCCAAGGTTTGGCTTGAGCTCTGAACGTAGCAGAAGCTGGCCAGGAAAACACCAAGACTCTGCTTTCAGCTTCCCAGGCGCTGAGACTCAAGCCTGTCACCACACCTAGCCAAAGTGAGATGTTTAAAATAATTTATCAATTGACATATGCTCTCATTATGTTTTAAACTGATGTGTGCTTTCTCTTAAAGCAGAAAACCTTGGCTCTTCTGAGAACAGCACAGCCAACACTTCAGGGAAAGTTCCTAATGATAACAAAATTTTGTTAGCAAGACTGAAAAGTCTTTAGCCTGTTCTCTTTAAGGGCATCAACCATGGGTAGTATCTGAAAAATGCTAAATGGAGATTAAAAAAATACCCAGGGATTTTCTTTTGGGGGGTACACCTTTCCTTTTCTGATTTTCAAAATTCATTCCATAATCTCAGCTGTTTTTTTCCAGAGTTCTGAGGTGGCCAAGTGAAGTAATATCCACAGGAAATGGCCCTGAGGTGTGGATAAGACGCTTTCAGAAACAGCTTTGCTGGTGTTGTTACTGTCATTGCCATCATCATCATCATCAACACGTCAATGCCACAAGTTTTCAGAATGTAGTAGAAAGCTCCTCCAACTGTGTATGATGAATCTCATCTGTAATCTTACCACTTGGGAAGGTTAGGTCATGATTTGGGGGCTAGTCTAGACTATATAGGAGGCCCCAGCTCGAAAACAACCCAAGCCAAGCCTAACTTCAAATTCAAACCATGGTCGTATCTATAGGTAATGGCTTCTGATTGGGGAGAACTGCATGCACATTTTTGCATTTGTTCCTTGCCATCCAATAGACCCGAGGGCCTTGTGCCTGGCAGGCAAGCCCTGCGTCACTGAAATGCACTGCCTGCCATTGCTAGGCAGTCTTGATCCACTGAGGGAAAAGAAGACAAAAGTTTTGTGAGATTATTATCCCTTGTCGCTAGTTGAGGTTTATACCAGTAATATGATTTTATAAGCAAACAGGAAATAGTGTGAATCTAAAATATTTTAAAGCTTAAAAAGTAAGGATTGCTTTTTACTTAAGACTCAACATATGTAAGGGTTATTTCCATAGGGAATTATTGGCGAAGGAGAAAAACAGTCTCTTTGAATTAAATACTTTCTCTTACTACAGAATATGTAGTCACGTTTTGAAGGAGGAAACATGTCTCTCAAGCTTAATGAAAATATTTTTCTTTCTTTAAAGCTGTCTTGGGGCATTTGATAAGGTTTGAAAGTTTGGGCACAAAAGTGAAACTTGAATGTATTCATCAAGTCATTCTCGTGGGCCATCTCTGACCATCATAGCTTCCAGAATGGTAATTCACAGTTACGTTTCCGTAACATTATCTTTAAGGTGGCACATGGAGTTCAGGTGAGTTATTTGGTTCCATAAAAATAAAATAAAAGATATTGCTGGTTTCAGTAACTTGAGAAACACAGTAGTTTATATAAATGCAATTGCCATAAAATTCTAGTTTGTGGGATGGAGTATGCGGAAATATCAGAGGGGAAAAATTACTAAAAATTAAAATACAATTTTTTGTTATTTTGTTACTTCTCTCTGTATTTGAATGAGTTCCCAGGCAAAGCTCCTATTTAATTTAAAGAATTCTATAGAGTCCAACTGCATTGATAGCAGCATGAAGTGACTCCTGGAGGAAACATTAAGTGTGTAATGTGCCTCTATTTCTGTAACCTATTTACCCCATAAAGCTTGACAAATGACTGCTTGGCACAGCCTCCAATTCATGCAGGGTCATAGTAAAAACTCTTGTGTGCACATTACTACCATTATATACATCTATATACATTTTGGCTGTGAGATTTTGGTGTGAACCGGTATCTCTTAAAAGAGAAAGCACTCTCTCTCAACATTATGAAGGTTATAAACCACTCTATATACATTCAGTAACTTGAAGAGATTGCCCAAAGGATGACTGAGAAATAGGCATTTCGGAATACGATTATCATAAATCAAAAGCTGCATGCTCAATTGGAAAACCAAGATAAGAAAATTGAGATACTGGTTTTTAAAACAAGCAAAAAAACAAAAAAACAAAAAAACAAAACAAAACAAAAAACAAAAAAACAAAAACAAAACACACACACACACAAAAAAAACAGGGGCCTGAATTTGAATTTTCATGCCTATTTCCAAAGAGCACTGGGTTAATGTAAATTGGCGATGGCCATTTTATTTTATCTGTCTATAAAACAGTAGACTGAAGAAAAAGGCGCGAGTTTATCAGATGAGGTACTGAGGCTAGGGAAAGCAGCACAAGCAGGACGCTTTAGATGTGAGGGTCAGTGTTTTAGCCAACTGTCAATGACAAGAAGGGTATTTACTTAATGTATATGAGTGTGTGTGTGTGTGCGTGCATGTGCACACGTGTGTGCTGTTGTGTTTACAGGTGTACGTATAAATGAGTGGATACCGGAGCTCAAAGGTGAATTTCTTTCTTTATCACTCTTTATCTTCTGTTTTGAAGCAGGGTCTTTGACACCACTACTCAGCAGTTGGCTAGAACAGTTGCCCAGTGCGCCCAAGGGATCTATCAGCTTGTTTCCTCTCCCTCCCCCGCCACTAGTATTACAGATGCCTACAGCCATGCCCAACTTTTGGCATGGAAGCTGAGGATTGAAACTTAGGTCCCCATGTTGGCACCACAGACATGCTATAGACTCAGCCATCTTTCTAGCCAAAGGTGAGTAAATATTAAGTGAAACAAAGAGCCCTAGTATTTTGACTGCAACTATTTCACCTGGCTATTCATAAATATGTAGCATACCCTTCCTTTTATTATACAGTCAGGTTTCAGTCTGCCATGACATGAGGCATGCATAAGTTGTCTGAGGGGCCATGTGTGAAACATGTGAGTTTACCTTACAGAACCTTATGAAGGTAATGAGAGATGGGCCCTGCAGAGTGACTGTTTATCTCTGCACAGTTACCTGAGAGGCCACATTCATCTTAAGGAGTCCACTGTGAGAAAGAGCATGGAATTTTATTTTGAATCTGAGCTTGAAGTGAATACAAATTGGAACGTTCATAGGAGAACACTGTGTCTTTATGACAGTGAATTTTACTCTTGTGAATAGCTAAATGTTATACAAGATAATTTTATTTTATTAGGGGTGCAATGGGGAGGAAAGGGTGTGCTTATTTTATAGATTACTGTCAATTATGAAAAAAAAAAAAAAAGGCCAAAGCAGGAATGCAAGGCAGGCAGGGAAGCCCTGCTTCCCCTCCACTCTGAAAAAGCACAATATATATTTGGCACATAACATTTTCTTAAGTACGTTTATCTATGTTTGTAAATCATTATGAGAACTTTGGCTATGAGAATAGTAAACAGAAGACAGTTTACTATTCAGTTAACACCAGACGAGCTGAGAAATTTGGGAAGAACATGTGTGTTAACTAAAACACAACAGACTTTAAGGAAGGGTTACCATTCCATTTAGACTTTTGTTTAAGGGAATAAAAATGTTAATGAGTGGAGAGATTACAGAAGAGTTACTCATGAATTTTTCAGTTCTTGCCCACATCAACATCTGTATATATAGCATGTGATTGTACAGCATGTGTATTTATGTGTAGCACTTAGTGTTATGTGGGGTAAGAAGCTTTGATTACAATTCTGCTTGTGTGAGTTTTTGCTTGTTATTGCTAATTAATATTTGTATAAGTAAATAGCAAAAGGGATTTTAAAATGGGCAAGCAAGTGCAGAAGGAGAGAGAGAGACTGCATATGACTAGTAATTCAATTAGTATCCATATTTATAAAGCATTTAGTATTTTTCCTGATTACAAGGCCTATATGTGTTCAGGAAACAATATTTAGAAAACACATAAAACCATGGATAAGAATAAATGTGTGTGATTTTTATTGCCATTATTTTTCTCGCTATTTATCAGAGAAGAAACTAGCACTGTAAATATTTTCATAACATCCAAACCAGGGCCTCTCAAACCCAGGTTCACTGTAAATCAGATGTCAATGTGATCTAGACATGTGCTTCTTCATAATGTGGGGAGGCTTAGTGTATCTGTCATAAATATACAAACTCATACAGAGAGAGAGAGAGAGAGAGAGAGAGAGAGAGAG
>OU015748.1:6508259-6539475 GCA_907169655.1 Acomys percivali
CTCTCTCTCTCTCTCTCTCTCTCTCTCTCTCTCTCTCTCTCTCTCTCGTGTGTGTGTGTGTGTGTGTGTGTGTGTGTGTGTGTGTGTGTGTGTGTTGGATATGTACAGGGCACCTGCACATGTCTATGCCAAGTGTGAGTACATGGAGGCCAGAGCAGGGCTCTGTGATTCGGATCTACCACTTTACCACCATATTCCCTTGACACAGGCTTTCTCTCTGAACCAGATCTAGGCTGAGTCAACAGTCCACACTAATTCTCATCTCTGCCAGCTACAACTCCATGGTTACAGGCATGCCAGGCCACAGCCAGCATTTTCCATGGGTGTGGGGATTTAAACCTCGGGTCTAACACTTGTGCAAGAAGCACTACCATCCACCAAGTTCTCTTTCCAGGTGCCTTTCCAATTAAAGAATTACCCCTAATATTTTACAACAAGTTGAAGGACATAAACTGCTTCCTTAGAGGGGAAAAAGCTAAAGGTTTTATTCTTTAGCCATTTGGGAGAAAACACTATATCCCTCTGGGTTTCCATATTACAACCAGGAAGGCTTGACAGTCTGCATTAGGGTGTGGGACCCTGAGAAAGCTGTGCTATGAATTAAGAATAAGTATATAACGTGTGCATCAATGTTTCATAGGTTATCACAATCGATACTAACCCATTCCCCTTATTAGGATCTAGAGCTTTTCAGGCATAATACTCAGAATTAAAAAGTGATGAGAAGTGTACAAGAAAATGAACATTATAATTTATTTGGTGTCACTTTAATGGATTCAAATGACTTTTTTTTTTCCTTTTTACTGGTGTTGGATTCAATTGTACATGATAAGCCTTGGCCATTATTGTAAATATATCTCCTGTGCCCCAACTTACTTACAAAATGTTAATCAGGCTTATTTTCTGTCCTGTTCTCTTAGCTTAGCCTCTGAAAGCACAGCCCTTAAGACTCAGAGGCATTTTTTGAATAGTTGAGATCTCCCCATGGCACTGGGAAATTAAATGTGGTTTCTTTCCTCCTTTTGCAGAAGTCTTATTCCATCAGGAGTAATTTACTCTAATTAGGGGCTATGCATTCTGAAAATATAAGTATTTCTTCCAGGGAAGATTAAATGTTTTGCAGTTTTTATGTTCCTGTCAACTTCAAGAAGAAACTCTGACCAAAATCATACAACAGAAGAAAGTATTACTCCACAGACTTGGCCCAGAAAAGATTGCCGGTCTTCGGACGGCAGGTGGGCTAATTAATTATCAGCCCACACATTCTTCCCACATGACCCGGTGACTGAGAAATGTTTTATAAGACTAGCTAGGCTTCTTTATGTTGCAGCAATTTATATTGCTTTTAATCTTCCTGATTCAGAGCAGCATTTTGCCCAGAGGCAGTACCAAGAGGGCGGTTATACCTAAGAGATTTGCCAGAAGGCACAGTAGCTAGAGAATTCAGTGATGCTTGTCCTGTTGCCAAAGGGGTGTGTTCAGTATTTGGGGGAAATATTTTTTTTACTTGATTAAAAATTAAATGTAATGCTCCACATTTTTTAAATGTATTTTTTTGACAAATGCCTAGGTTACATAACCCAGGCTATATAAAGTTGAATGAACTGATTGCTATTTTCCAGTGGGCAAATGATTAGAAAACAACCAGGCCACATGGCCTCAGTGTAGGATCCATAGTCTTTACCATCAATCACATACTGTATCCCTCGGTTTCTGTAGTCAACCCAAGAAGAGTAAAACTAAAAGGACTTTGAAGGCTTGACACGTGAGGTAAATAAACGATGTTTCTAGGCCATCTACATTGTGTGTGTGTGTGTGTGTGTGTGTGTGTGTATGATAGAGCGAAGGAGGGCAAAAGGGATGAGGGAGGGAGAGAGGGGCTTTGTATGAGGCATGTGAAATGTGTGCTAGTGTGGTCCCCGATCATGCTCTGGAATGCAAGCACAGCTGTGGACAAATTGCTCTAGTGGCCAATGTGGTAGTTGGAGCTACTTACGTTCACTCACACAGCAACTGCATTATTGGCTACAGATAGAAAATATTTCTGTGAGCAAAGTCACATGTGTTTTTACTCCAAGTGAGGAGTGAGGTTGCATATGGCTTTATCACTCTACCATTCATGTAGTCAAGGAGGCTGTGTCAATTTATAAAGAGTCAGGGTCACTAATTTTTCCTTCCTTCCTTCCTTCCTTCCTTCCTTCCTTCCTTCCTTCCTTCCTCCCCTTCCTTCCTTCCTTCCTTCCTTCCTTCCTTCCTTCCATGCAAGCATTCTGCCATTGAGCTAACCCCCTTGCCCTTGAGATTTTAAGCAAGATGTAGTGTATTGTGTAACCCAGTCTGGCCACGATTGTCTGCCTCAGCCTCACATGTGCTAAATTGCAGATGTGCATCACTGCGCCTCATTGCGGTCAAATTTTTCTCACACAGATTCCCACTATGCTCTTGTGTTTATCTGTAGATTATCTCTTTGTTCCAAACTTTTGTGCAGCTCTTGTCATTGATGTGTCTATGAAATATTCAAATACAGGTCCTTTAACAACACATAAGACAAAGTTGTCTAAAATTCAAAAGCATGAATAATCCTCCTGGGTGAAATTCTTGCATATTGAAGTTTTCCTCCTTCAGTTCTCTGATATTATATATTAGCTAGCACTTTAACAAACTGATTCCTGAGTGGAAAGTTGTACAGATGTTAACTAGTTGTCATCTTGGCTTAAGTTATCATACCCAAATTTTATTCCTTGTTATTACTCTTTTGTTTGGTTATTTTTGGTTTTTTGAGATAGGGTTTCTCTGCATAGCCTTGGCTGTCCCAAAGCTCACTTTGTAGACCACACTGGCCTTGAATTCAAAGATTCATCCGCCTCTGCCTCCCCAGTGCTTGGATTAAAGGCGTGCACCATCACTGCCCAGCTATTATTGTTACTTTTTATTTTCATTGTCTCATCTTCCTATTTTATTTTCTGGTTTAATAAAAATATGATTGTATTTAATGAGTTAAACAAGTACGTTATAAGACAGATTTCAGTTTATACACTTTATCCTGGTACAATTAATCTTATTTTATGTTGTATATACTTAGAGAATGTTATTAGTTGCCTCTCACAACTAAACAAATAATCCAGTGTTTAAATATCTGAGTTCCTGGGTTCTTCCATTGTAAAATTATGCTTTCTTAATATTCTTGAATGCGCTGTATCATGTCTGTGTATATTACATTTCATAGACAATTAACTTAGCATAGGATCTAATAATTCAACAGATAGTCAGTAGCCTACATTTTGCATCAATCAAACTAAAATTTGATTAAAATACATTATAAAGTCTCTCTTTTTTAAGGAAACAATAGGTACTAACTAGAATAAATTTTCCAAGTCAAACTGACAGTAGCCAAACCGCATGAGTGAAACAGCACCAGAGTTCAATAGGAAGAAGAAGAACATAAAAATCAAAGGCAAGAGGTAATCGGAATGATAGTGGATGAATAAGAAACTAACAAGAGTCATCGCACGCTTGTCAGTCAAGGCTAAGAGACTGGAGTCACACGGGAAGATGCAACAGACGAGAGCTCATTAACGGGCAGTCTACCTCACCGTGGGTCTACATCATTTACGTCAAGAGGGAAAGGCCAGGTTCTACATAATTCTTATGGTATGCACACTTTTCAAGGTGAGCTTGATTTGTCCTAAGTGACTCATCTCCATAAAGCGTGTCCATTCAACATGACCTCTCCAGCAGAATACTGGATGTCAGCGGTCTCCCACACACCTCTGTTCTTTCAATCTCCTATTACTGTCTTGGTACTCAGACTTGGACTTTATGCCCTTTCAACAACAGGATGAGTGTCATTGCAATAGGTCTTCAATTATCCCAGCTACATTCATGAAGTCCAAACGAAGAGTACATCTAAAAGCCAGAATTGGCCTTGGGGAAATGGCTTGGTGAGGTTGCTGGGCAACCACAAAGACTAGAGTTTGGACCACAGCACCAATGTAAGAAGCCTGACATCTCACAAATGCTGACAACACCAGATCTGAGAGATTTGTCTGCCTCTTCCAGTTTTGATGTGTGAACAAACACCACACTTCACCATACATGTACACATACACTCACACTGGTGTAAATTTTTTAAAAATCTAAGAAAGTAAAGTTCAGAGTAACTGTTAGAATGAGATGCTTAGATTCTTAGCATTATAAATATTTTGCCAAATTAAACCTCTAAACTTTGGAGAATGATTATTTTATTTCATTTAACTTTAATATTTACCATTCTATGAGAATGCACTGATAACTACTTTAATAATATTCTAACTAAAGAGGCTCCATATTGGCTTCTTCATGGTCTCTTAATTTGGAAAAGTAAACAATGTATTATCTTGTTTTCTCATGACTGAGGTCCATCTGGACCAGGAACTTAATGAGCCATATTCCTGGCTATATCTATTTTTTTTTTGACATGTTATTTATGGGGGTCATTTTTCTCCCTTCACTTTACTTACTCTTCTCTTTTTGTGTTTTCCCTCAACGAAGCACCTTGGCATTATTTTTCTTATCCTTAAAGCATCTCATAGTGACTCATATTTGCTGTTAGTTTATTCTATAGACTTTGTCACTATGATTACTACTACTCTAGTGCCAGTATAGCAAGTATCATGGGTAATTTTTAATTGGGTAATGCCACTCAAGAAATGACAGTTTCATTCATTTTGTCAAGGGCAAGTCACATGTGATTTGTGATACATGCCTCAGTTGAGCTGTCACCATCACACTGGGAACACTAATTATAAACACGTCTTGCTTCTCCTTCATGTAGCTGCTGAGGAAGAGCACAAAGAACACACTGCAGGGATCCGTAGGTCTAGATTCTTGCTCAAAGTCACAGGGTTAAGAAAACTTTTGAAACAATTTCTTAATTATTCTGACTATTCTATCCATTTTTATCCCTTCATTTTAAAAAATTCTGGAAGTCTTCTTAAATGCTAGGTGAATGTGGCTAATATCTGTTGCTGTGCACATGGTATTACACGCATTTCTATAAAGAACTGGATACCTAGCTTCATCATTTATCAACCATTTAGTCATTCAATAGAGATTTCAAGCACAATCTAACTGATAAAAAATATTTTCACGTCTGTACACATCAGATTAATGTATTTATAAAGCAAGGCACTAAACCCACGTTTTAATATATGAAATCTGTAAGGGATGAAAAGAAGCTTGTTGGCTTGAACTGTTATAGTGTATGTTTTCCATGTAAGTAGAGGTGAGGCTCAGATCCTGAGGTGGCAATGGCGTCATTCCTGGCAGGACCTGGCATTTCTACTGGAATCTATGATAGAAGATCACTCTTGGGCAAGCACTTTTCCCTTCTACAACCACAGCACATCATTTGTGAACCCACTGGTAATGCTCATTGGACTGTATTTTACTGTCTTCATATGCTCACTGTTTTTTTTTAGAATGAAGAGATTATCAGCTCTGCTGACTGCTGCTCATCTTAACCCTCTGTATCCTGACCAAATAAGTACTTCTTCATATTTTAAGCCTTTATCTCAAGTGCATGTTAAGTAAACAAATGTTCATCCTTATAACGTCTCGTAAAGCAGGGAGGCACTTTGTGGTTTACTTGATAATGGTGCTAAAGGTTTCACAATGGAGCCACATTCCTTGAGGAATTCAGAATTTTTATCACCAAAATGAAATTATAGTTTTCTACAAACGTACAAGCAATCACCATAGCAACGCAGAGCGAACTTTTTACCCTGAAGGAAGTTCCTACAATGTCATTTACAAATATATGGATTTTTGGAAGATATTTATTTAAAATATCCATACACATGCAGCCCTAAGTGTATATAACATCAATAGTCAGTGCTACCTCAACACCAACACTATTTGCTCTGTGTTCTTCTGGCAGTTCTTAAGGAACTCACTATGCGCATTTGAGGCAACTGTGTACAAAAGCCAATGAATAAAGTGATTTTTCAGAGGAAAGTTGCTAAGATTTTGTTCATATCTTGTCATTTATTCATACATACATTCTACAATGGCACCACATGTGTTTGGGGCTTTGAAGGACTTAGAGGCATGGCAGAGCAGTGGGTTAATGAGTGGGTGCCTACCATATCAGGATGGATGATACACACTGGGCCCTGGGAGGTGAGGCAGTACTTGAAGAGCTTACATCCTAATGAGGAGAGCAGATAGATAAACAGACAACCACTCTACAGTCCATTAGCTGTGTTGGCAGAGTGTAAATTAATAGAGCCATTCTTCAGGACAGTTTGGCTATGTAAGAGCTGTAAAAAACTTGCCTAGCCTTTGATCCAGCAAGTTTCTTCCTGGACATCGAGCCATTTATCTCTGGACGCTTGGTTTCCTTGCTCTGCTTTTCCCCACAGCTGTACTGTGATCACATGCCACTTTTGCTACCAAAGCAAAATTGCCAAGGCTGAAAAGTGAGACTCACAAGTTGGAAACATAATTTACATATGCTAATTTATCATATGGAAAAGATCGAGCATTTTATGAAGGTAGAGCCCTACGGTGGAGACTCAGCCTAACCCGCCCTCCTCAGGAATGACCTCTGAGGTCACAACCAGCAGTCTTCCACTTGTAACAGAGCAAAGCACAACCCTCCTCCTCCTGCCCCTCCTCTTCCTCACTCTGAGAACTCACTCACCTTCTGTTCATCGGTTCACTCTCTCTCTCCCCTGGACCTCTCTTTTCTTTCCCTCCTTTTACTTTTGTGTGTGTGTGTGGGCAATGGAGAGATAGAGATAGATAATAGATAGATAGATAGATAGATAGATAGATAGATAGATAGATAGATAGAAAGATAGATAGGGACAGATAGACAGACAGACAGACAGACACACACACACACACACACACAGAGAGAGAGAGAGAGAGAGAGGGAGGAAGAGTGATGGAGAGAGACAGAGAGACAAAGAGCTTTGAAACCTCAACCACAGTGGTCTTGAAACCTGCCACACTCCTGCCTTAGCCTCCTTATCACTGGGGTTACAGTCCAACCATGCTCAGTCCTCTCCAGCTTTATTTTTTTCCTCTCCATTTTCCTTAGAAATCCAGCCAACCATGGTGTTGAGTATTAACACAACCCGAAGGGTACACTCTCACATTTCCGTCCTCTACCAAGCACTTTACAATGTATCACCAGGTCAAACTTCATACATTACCTCTGACACCAGCTCTGCATTCTCGCTTTGTTTATCAGTGCTGCTGTAGTCCAATATGGAGTCAGCCATGTGCATCCCCAGGCCACTCTCTTCTACATGAATATATCATAAATGGGATTCTATTCATGAGACAAACTAAAAGAAAGGGTACCTTTCATCTCTTTCACTGTTCCAAACCTTGTACAACTCTTGTAGGAAAATTAGAACAGCCAGACAGCATGTAGAATACGCTTTCAGTACTGACCAATAAGACAGAATTGATTTAGCGAGCATTTGTTAAGCTATACAAACTAAGCGATTATATTCTCTAACATAGATTTAAGGAATTTAATACCTATTGTACCTTAATTGCAAGACTAGAAAATTAGGTTACCTGGGTGTCCTTTATGAACTACACATGCACTTCCACAGGGAGAAACCAGGCCGTGACATAGCAATAAAAGCATTGTCACAGCAAAGGTTATGCTCACATTTAGTGCAAAAATGTAGCTGCTTTAGTCTTATTATATACAAAGTGAACACAAATCACTACATTGAATTATGAAGGATGCACATCCCCCATGCTGATTCACATATCAAGTTGGCAATCTTTTTTTCTGAAAAACAAATGACTCACCTAAAGTGTAACAGTAGAGTTTATCTTCTATTCATCAGTTTTAGGCTATTAAAAACAAAACAAAACAATAACAAAAACAACAAAAACCCAGGGCAAATAGGTACTTAAAAATTTCCAAAATTACGTCTACTTGTACCACGGCTCTCACTTCTGGTTGTGTGATGCCTGAGGACCCAGGAGCAGAGCTTTTGCTAATCAGAACATCGACAAGATGTTTAGCCTCTGCCTCTGGCTCTTCAACATGGCAGCCCAGCTTTAGTATTGAATTCATTTTAATTAAATGCCCAAACAGTGTTAGGAATGTGTTATCAACCTGACACCCACTTTCCACACAAAACTCATTCAGTATTTCCATTGCCTCCCTCACTGGGGGAAGAACTGCCTTGTTCTCTGTAGCTTGTCTCTTTCTCTATGATGGTGTCTCTGGTGGGTTCCCCAAATAGCCTCATTACAGGCAGGAGGCAGGCGATTAGCTTGAACACCTCTCCCACGACATATGAATCATTTATTGGGCACCTGCCAGGTGTCACATTTCATGCTAACTGCTCTCTGTCTATATTATCTCACTTGCATTATAGATACTTATTTAAATCTTTGCATGCAGGAGCTGTTCTCCAAATATAAGCACAGCATCAAACAAGACAGATACATTTCCTTCCAACAGGGGACTGATTTACCTTAACCTTAGTTCATGAGATAAATGAACTAGGAAAACTAAGGTTTGACAACTGGCATTGGATGTTGACAGGAGGGGAAAAAAGAAAAACACAGATAGTAGGTGACAATAATTTCACAAAGTAATCTTTATATACATCAGAAACAGATAATTAGTATGGAAAAATTGTCAACAATATGGGAGAAAGTAGATATCAAACTTGAAGATTACTTGAGTCTGATGTGCCCCACTAGGGGGCAAAAAGATTAATTGCATCACTTTGTCAATTAACTCATTATCTTTTTGTCTCTTGTGGGAACTTGTATAACATAATCCATAATTTCATATTAGAAATATAGTGTTTACAAACCTAAATGTCAGGCTAGTGAACTTGTGGGTGTGTGGGGTGAGGCAAATGAAGTCACACAGCGAAACAAGCATGAAATTTTGTATGATGATTTCAGATACTGCCAAATTTTAAGAAAAAAAAAAGTACAATGTGGTGGGATTCAAGTAAGACGAACTCATGTCAATGGAAGCTTCCTGTCCAGAGAAAATGAATATATGTGTGCTGTGGAGGAGGAGTGGTGTGGTTATGTGCCTGGGACAAGCAAGTACATAAGACAGAGTCAGAAGGAGGTCTACAGTGTCCCAGGGCCTGAAGAAGGACAGTCTTTTTACATTAGCTCAAGCCTCACCAGATGGGGACAGATGTTCTGTGATGCTAACTCAGATATCCCTTCTACTTACAATGAGAAGCCCTAGCGTGGACCAATATGCTCTGACACGTCTAGCTGTTGCATCATGCGTTTGTTGCATCAAGGGACGAAAGTACGCAAGTTAGAAACTTGCTACATCAAGGCAATATGTGGCTAGCGGGGGAGGGGCAGGAGGTGCATCTGGTCACACAGATACACAGGCATGGAAGACAGAGCAGTGGGAAATTACTGGTAGATGGAGTGTCAATAATGAGAGGGAGACACCAGTGATGGATACAGATCCCTCACTGTGAGCATTTTGCGTATAGAAAGGTCAGTTATGAACTAGGGATGATGGAAGGACAGGTTTGGGAAGTAGAGAAACCTGAGAGTATTGGAGGATGTTTATACGGGGGCGAGTCTCCTTTTAAGTAATGTTCCCTATTCGTTATGTTTAACGCAGTTCTGGAACACTCTTCCATCTCAAGCTCCAAATGGTTTTTGCATTAAGGAATGGCAGTTGGAGCATAGTTGGCAGGTAGAGAGAGAAAACTCACTTGTAGCATGCCGTTCAGGCTCAGTAGAATTCCTGGTCCCTACAAATAGAACGGTGATGTATCCTCCAGACCCTTCCTAGTCATCACGTCCAAAACTGCCTACAGGCGCTGCCAAGTATCACCCCCACCTAAGAACTGCACTCCCGCATAAATAGCATAAGAGCAGAGTGCCAGTAGGAGGAGCCAGTCTCCAGTCCAGAGAAAATCATTTCTCTGAATAAGTCAAAGATTGTCAGTCACCCCATATGCCCCAAATAAGTGAATCTTTAAAAATGTCACCGCCTCTAATGGCGGATGTAATAGACGTCAGAAGGAGAGATTAGCTGGAGTTTGCTCAGACAGACTGGGGTATTCCCTGATAAGAATGCCTGGTACATTTTTACAAGACACTGTGCAATGGATTTAATTTTTTCCCAATTAAAATCTTATGATGAAAAGCACTGAATGGTACATTGACTACTTCATAGAGTTAGTGATATCGTGACTTCCTGCAATCATTAAAAGAATAATGACAAGGAAGATCTGATTCCCTCCCTCTCTAGGCTAATGCCAATG
Source organism: Acomys percivali (assembly GCA_907169655.1). Lineage (NCBI taxonomy): Eukaryota > Metazoa > Chordata > Mammalia > Rodentia > Muridae > Acomys > Acomys percivali. The sequence goes on from OU015748.1 coordinate 6,518,540, forward strand.
AATTATAAAATGTTAATTTTTATTATTTTTAAACTGAGAAAGGGAAGGTTGCATGTGACTGCATGTGGCTGCTTGTATCTATAGAGGCGAGAAACATCATCCTGGAGAAGGAGTTCCAGGTAGTTGTAAGAACTCCCAGTAGGTGCCTGACAGTTGGTGATGGCTCATCTTTCCAGGCCCACCACACAAAAAATGAAAATGGGGGTTTTGCTGGTAATTTTTGCACTGATGTTCCACATGAAAACATGAACTTTCTTAACTTGTGCTACTTACAAGAGTTTTGAGAAGCTGTTGAAAGTTTTGAACAAAACTATATCTTCAAATTTTGAAGAAACAAATAATTTCGTTGATTAATATGTTCTACTAAACACATCACTCTGGGAATAAATAATTACTTTTAAGAGGTTTCTTAAGGCATGCAGACAAATAAATCAACATCACATGTTAAGCACTGGGCTCTGTAATAAACTACATGAAAGATAAACTGGGTTTGAAGAAAAAGGAAGAGTTGCTGCCCCTCTGCAGTGGGGGTACAGAGAGAAAACGGACTGCTTCCAGCAGGAGACAGAGAGAATAAAGCCCTGAAGACTCCTTCATTTCAGCCCAGTGAGACCAGCTTTGCATTCTTGGTTTTCTAGAAATACAAGAGAATGCATGTGCATGGTTTTGTGCCCCAGTTGGCATGGTGGTGTAGAGCCACAGGAAGCACGTATCTAAGAACACATGTCACATTCTTAGTGCTGGAGATCTTCCCTGTGGCGTAGGACTTGACCAGGTATGCAGTCCTGGGTTCATTCCTGAGTTTCACCAGAAGAAAAGAATACAAAAGGACAGTTATTCAGTGAACGGCTCCTTACTATAAGCTGGTCTGGATTTTAACAAGTGGAAGTTTTAACTTTTTTATTCATAGTTTGACATGCAGTGATGCTCATAAGCCCCATTTGGACATCTACTTACAGTGGTTTTTGCTAGTAAGTTTAACTCCCAAATGATATTTTGTTCTCATACACCTTCAAAACATCTTCAGAAAGTATCAGGGTCCTATTGAAATTTCTTCAATGACAAATATTCCCTTTGGTATTTCAAAAAGGGCTTTATGTAAATAATGTCAGAGAATTGAAAAATAACACTGAGTACTTGTGTTTGATTCAAAGACCATAAATTTGAATACATGAATTCATATAAATTAGCAATCAGTCTGAAAAGCTGCTTTATTTATGTCTTTTCTTGCTTCTTATCTGGAAAATACGAACTACGTTAATCAAAATATAAATGCAGTGAAAATGAAATGCAAACGCTTTCTTCATTAATAAACCTAGAGCACACACAATGCTTGCAAGTAAAAAGAAGTAACATTTAGATTCCCAACACCACTTTCTTGTCTTTCTTTTTTCCTCAGTTACACACCAGCTCTCATGTAGACATTCAGGTAGCATTGTACCAGCAATCTGAAGTTACTCTAACAATAACCAAAGTCACTCATTTCTGCAGGTGAAGAGGATGCTATAAACTTTTAAATCCCACTTGCATTTATGTGAAACCTACTGGCACATGTTATAACACCTGACTTCCAAACTTCTTGGTACACATGGGCTTTTGGAAAAGAGAAAAATGTGCCTCACATTAGAATTCTCTCTCTAGCAAAGTGTTACTGTGATGCAACACAGTGCGGGAAAATATGATTAGCACAGATCAAATGGGTAACGGTAAGGAATGCTGATGGCCATCTCCCATGAAGTCAGGATAGCTTAATAAGCCAGACCTGTAAGTTTCTGGCTTTCCTTTAGTTCCTTGAAGAGCCAAAGAAGACATGATTACTTGGCTGGGCTCAGAGTTCAGGGTTTTACTAACAATAGCTGATTGAATCCTCTCAGTCGTCCTACCAATATAGGTGCCAATAACTCCATTCTGTGGCTGAAGATCCTGGAGACATACATGGCTAAGCAACTCACCTACTGTGAGACACCTTCTGAGTGAGGAAGTCGGAGTCCAGAAGCAATGCTGTCTCAGGGTGCCCACTGCTGAAACATGAGTCTGTTGTATCTACACCTCTACTGTATTGCTCTGTCATCATTTCAGAGGCAATAGGTCCATTGGTAAAATGATCAGAGCTATCACAAGCTAACCTAGTGGATGAAGAATTTTAATCATCTTGTTATTGTAGAAGATGAACTAGATGGGTGAAATACAAATTATAGAAAGTCAAAGTAATGATAGAAGACAATATATGGATTTAATTATATACAAATATATATTTCATGATTATCTAATTTTATTTGTTCATTATTTATTTTTTAATTTTATTATACTAATTTATTTTTCAAGGATGTGTGCCCATATGAACATTTTATGTGTGTAGAAGTACACATAATTATGCATGTATCTGGAGGCCCATGCATGTGTATAATCAACCATAATCTCTTATTATAAAGGTATGATTCACAATAGATTAGGGTAAACTCTAAAAACTATAGTTTTAAATTTTAATTACTTTTAATATATCATAGTATACATATATAGATATTAGCCCCAATATAGACATATTTTGAGGGAGGTATGCAAAATTAGGACTTTAATATATCATTTTTGTTGTGTTTGTTTTCATTTTAAAAGAAAAAGTCTCAGAGTCTCCCCACTCTCTACATAACTGTGGAGAATGTCCTTTCCATTGGGTAGATCAGAGTAGGAGTTTAATGTCTACTACTTGTATTGTACTTGGTTAGTGCAATAGTTTGAGCAGACACCTCCTGGGTCCTGATCCACCCATCATGAGGTTCTTCTTGTAGGTTTCTAGGCCCCTCTGGGTCCTTTTATTTCTCAATCTCCTTTATTTCTCTTAGCTAGAGTGCCCACCTCCCCTTGGTAGGGAGGCTTGATGGCACTCAAAGAAAGAATAAGCAGGCTAACAAGACGAGACTTGATATCCTATGACCATATAGTCGGGTAGGAGGTCTCACTCAGTCTTAGACCTAGGGGAGGGGAATAGGGTGAAAGCAGGAGGGAGCGAGGAACAGGAGGATACAAGTGATGGGATAACAATTGAGTTGTAATCTGAATAAATTAATCAAATTTAAAAAAAGAAAGGAAAGGTCTCAGTATGTAACCCAGGCCATGCTAGAGTGCCTTGTCACCCTCAGCCAATCAGGTGCTGTGATTACAAGATGGCATCACTATGCCATGTCTGACATGTGACCTTTGACCTATAAAACTTGGGTGGTATTTTCTAAGGCAACAATATAAGTAGAGAGCCTGTAATATCAATCCATAATCAAAACTGACCAATTTTGTATTCTTCCAGATGTTTATAAAGGAAACACATTGGAAATCGATGACAAGGAGGATTTTGTTAGTGTCTTAAGCAATGGCACATGGCCTAGTAAAATTAACAGACACATGAGGTAACAACAGGTGTCTGTTGAGACATGCCTGTAAACCAAGGAGTTCACTAAGTAGATGGAGCACAATATCTCATCTCCTTCTTCAACAACTTATTCTGTTATCAGTATTGATCTAGAGGCAAGATAATTTGAGTCTCTTTACAGAAAAAGTATGATCATAGTGATGGGAGCTCAGACATTTCACTTTGGAGGCAATTATGGATTCAAATCCTAATTTTTACAACTTTTTTTTTTTTTTGGCCTTCCTGTGACTAGCTTATCTCATTCACTCAATTATCATTTTTTTTTCATCCATGCTGTCATAAATGGCTGGATTTAATTATTCTGATAGGAATCAATAGTGTTTCTTCTATTATGTATATGTACAGCATTATCTAAGATTTTGAGAATTTCACATAAAATTTATACTGCACTTATGTCATTTTTCTTTTCTCTCTCTTGCTCCAACTCCTCTTATGGACTCTCCAACTCGCTCTTAAACACATGGCCTCTACTCTAATTGTTATTACCACACAAAAACACCACTTTTCAGTATCACTTGTATGCACACATGCTAGGGCTGGCTCACTTAGGAATGGACAACCTATTAGGAGTCTCATGCCTGGAGAAAACAGTAACCATTGGTTTACTATAGCTCTTCATGTAGGAGTAGTGTGTTATGCATGGCTCCACCTGTAGTGTCATGGTCACTCGTATTGTCATTAAGCAGCTCTTGTCTAGACAGCCATAACTTTATGATTTAATGGATGGAACTCTATGCCATGTTCAGAAGAAATTATCTTGTAGCCAGTGTCCTGGCCCTATGATTTTGAAACTTTTTTTTTTTCTGAGACAGGATTTCTCTGTGTAGCCTTGGCTATCCTGGGGACCTGCTTGTAGGCCTGGCTGGCCTTGAATTCACAGTGATCTGCCTGCCTCTACCTCCCTGAGTGCTGGGATTATAGGTATACACCACCACTCCTGCCTCATATCCTCTTTCTGACCCCTCTTCCATGATATTTGTTGAGCGTAGGTATAGGGGTTGCATTGTTGGTAAAGTATGACGTAAGTGTTCTTCTGCCTGGTCTCAAAAGCCTCACGTAAGACACTGAGATCGAAACTTCTATCTCCTGGTTCTCATTACTGTATTTCTTTCACTCTCATTTTCTTTTGTTTAAAACAAACTAAGCATTCTTTTAAAACCAACTGTAGAGATTACCGAGCAGAGTTTCTTCTTCATTTTATGCCTTTTACTGCTTTATAATAAGGCAAATCACGAAACAGTATCAACCATTGAAAAGAACATGTTTAGAAAACATTCAGGACTGGGAAAGTGAAAAATATTCCCCTGTTAAGGAGCCGTGATGGGCAAATTAGGGTTTAAATCTTAAACTGGCCTCAGTTTAAGGTACTTAGATGCCAGAGCTCCCTCTGCATGTGTGCTACACAGAATCACATGACTGTGCAGCTGGACATGGATTCTACAGTGATTCCTCTGTGACTGTAGTGGGCCCTCTAAGGATTCCCAAATATTCATTTGTACAAAGAATGCAACTACTAGAGGAAAAAAAAAGCAGAAGTGAGGTCAAACAAGAACCAAGGTGGTTAAGTCCAGCCAGGGTGTAGCTAATGAGTGGGCACTATGAGGAAGCGCTGTAACATAACCCGATGTTGCCACGCCCAAAGTTGGCAGTTCTTGTATCACTCTGGAGCCTGGAAGCAACCTTCCCTTAGGAATCCCATGGATGTTGCTTTTTTGAAGTTAATGCCAGCCATGGGATTCTGGCTTACATGTCTCTAATGTAAGAGGAGCAGGCCTAACAACTCCTAGTGTCATCTCTGTGTAACTCCTGTTTTCCCGTGTAGACTGTCAGATCCATAGGTGAGTCCAGCCCAGAACCAAGGCTAGGGTCCTCCTGTAGGCCATTCTGAATGCAAGACCAAGACAGAAGGTGAGGTGATTGCTGGGGCTTCGTATATGAAGTCTCAACACTAACAAGCAATGTAACACGCAACTGTGCAGAGCTGGGTGCTGGAGACATAAACGAACTGCCGTGCATCTCCTAAGCACAAGTGATAACTCGAGAACCCTTTGCTGATTTAAGCACTTCATCATTATTGGCATGCCAAGCTTGACTGCAAGGGAACAAGCCAAACTCAGCAAAAAGTCTTAACATAGTACGCCAGACATTTATCCCGGAGAGTAAATGAAAAACTCACTGTTTCTATTTTGTCATTCCACCCTCCCAGGAGAGTAAGTTCCATTGATGTCTTAATCATCTCTAGTGCTTCACAGAGAAGTTAGAAGGCAAATAGGTCATCCCACAACTGTGATGCCACCTACCAATGCTGTGATGCTGAAAGGTTGATTCACACCACTGGGAAGACACTGGCAAAGGTTTCAGGAAAGTGTTCACATGAATGGAACACCTCCCTGATTCTGTGAGTCCCTGCTGGGACAAACATTGTATTAACAGCTGTGGAGTCCCCCCACCCCCTTTAAAGTTTCTCAATGAATTTGAAAACAAGGATTTAGTATTAATTGTATTGTAAAGATAAATAAAATGAAGTTTGAAGTTCAATAAATTGTCCAACATTTTGGGCCCAGTGCAATCTTTAATTCCGGCCTGCTGTTTGAAGCCTTCATAGCGTGTAACATGTCATATCCTGCCTCCACGGGGGGACCTCAAAAGAACGGACGGGTTTATCAAGCAGAGCACGACGTGCTTGAGAGTTTCTACAAACATTTTCTCAGTTAGACATATTCTTTGAAAGTTTCAGAATTTATACAATGCATTCTATCACCACCTCCTCACCTTGTCCTACAATACAAATGAACTCATAACACTGTTGCCCTAAGACGTTTCTCGATTACACTGCCTTGGTCCATGAACTGAGGATGTTCTGGGAAAAAAATACATCTAAGTGAAAATTTTGGAAATGTCTCATTTAAAAACAAACAAACGAACAAATAAATCTTTAATTGAATTACACATTCCAGTGATCTCTTACCCTTAGTAAGCACTGCAGGAAAGTCTACAAAAGCTTGTTAGTGTGTTTCAGACCGTCAACTATATGGACAACCACACAGCACTCACTACCTGATGGACTCTTCAATTTAGTTTGTTTTCTTTGAGGTCATACTGTTTGTCTCTGTGTTGGTGTTTACTCATCTTCCCTGCTGAGGAGCCTCCTTTGACCGGCTTCATTGTGATTTATTTTGCAGTTCTTCTGTCCAGGGACAACTAAGTGGCTTCCAGTCTGAAGCTGGAGAGAACATTGCTTTCAGGAAGGCGCGTAGAAGCTCACTGGGAAAAAAAGACCGTGTAAACTGCCCTGTTATTTCCCTGCTTTTCATCTGCAGAGCCCCGATGTTTGGGCTTGGAAGATCCTGGGACCTTTGATTCTGGCTCCAAGGACCCGAGTCTCTGTTAGTCAAGCACTCTGAAGCTTTGGTTCACGCCCTCTATTTATTTGTGGCATGTAAGCAATTCCAATCTAAGACTTTTGATTTAATTCAGATCTTGTAACTCAGAGTATCACATCTATCTACATTGATCTCTCAGTTCAGTCACCATTAATCAATACCGTGCGGATTACAGTAAGTGCGGTGTAGTCCAATTCTCCCAAATTATTCACCATTCTCTCCTTTACCATATTGTCCCTAAATTAACAGCCTTTACCTCCTTTACCATATTGTCCCTAAATTAATAGCCTTTACCTCCTTTACCATATTGTCCCTAAATTAACAGCCTTCTGCCTTTGAGTTAGTTCTCTTTTCCATGGGCGATGAAAAAAATGTTGACTCGGTAGAAATGTAAATTGGAATGTATGTGATGAAAAAGGATCTTTGTAATCACCCTCCTTGATGAGACAAGATGAAAATATAATGGACAATTTGGTATCCCAAAGCAAGCTGCACACAGATGGGGCCACAGGGAGTCAGTTTCTATGCTGCCTTCCTCACCAATGACAGTATTCCACAAATAAGAGGTTGTAACCCTGGTTTCACTAAATCCTACCATCAGAGCCTCAATGAGGTATCCAAAAAGCCGCTTAGGTGAAGTGCTGTGTGTCCGCACAGCAACGGTGATAATCCGCAGAATCTTTTGGGGTGCCAAGCACTCCATCATCACTGGCACATCAGGCCTGGCTGCATAGAAATGAGCCAAACCCAAGAAAAGGGTCCTAAAGTAGGTCAGACAGTTGCTATTGACAGGAGACGGAAAAGTCTCTTTTTATTTGTCCATTTGTTTCCCAGACAGGAAGGTCCACTGAACATGACGTAAACCATGATTACAATAGCCACTTTTATCTCCCAGCTGAGGAGGAGTACTCAGAGACAGTGCATTTACTGCCTTCTCTGAAGGCTTCAAGGTAACGTCTACAAACTATATTCCCCAAAAATGTATCCCAGCTGATTTAAGCATTGTTTGGTGTCACCCACTGGAACTCAAATGTGATGCAGAAATTATGGCATCTAACAGCCTGTTCTTTTTTTGGGGGGGGGAATGGAAGGGGTATATTCACAGTTAAAAAACTACAGCTCTAATTCCAAATAGTTTTTGAATTACATTGAAGCATAAGTTGTTACAATTCAGCGACAAGTTCTGTGCCTATTTTGGATACAGTCCTCCTAAGATGTGGCTCAAAGGTGCCAACTCTATGTTCTAGTAGTTAGAGTTATATTTTGGGGACAGACAATGTCAGTCAATTTCAATCCCCATCTCTCACTAGGTGTACAGACACATGTAAATAATAGCTTTCTGTGCTTTGGATTTGCTGTCTCCAAAGCAAGGGGGACAATATAGTAATAGTAACAGTCATAATACAGTTTTTGAGGAGGTAAAATAATATAACACATGATTGCCTGAGAGGATGTGGTTAACGAATATTGGATGGTATTATTGCCCTGTTAACATCTCTAGAGTCTAAAAGAAATGAGTATAAGGCTTGTGGTCCCTTCATGAGAAACACATAATATAGTTGTGAGGTGGTGTAGAAATGAGTCAGGGAAAGTTCCAGAACTATGAGCATTTTGGTGGGTGGAAGGGGAGTTAATCATGTGCCCAGCACTTTCGGGCAGTCTCACGTGCAGCATTGTGCAGAATGGTTGGTGAGTGCCGCAGTCGTGGAAACAGCTCTGAGTCCATCTGTAAGGACTGTTCCTCAGAGATAGAAGCAAGCAGATCATCTGCAGGCACGGAGGCAACAGAAAGCATCTGTGCTCTCCTACTGTGCACGCAGCAGAGTGCTGAAGGGTTAGCTACCATCATACTTAGTGCTTGTAGCTAGGATGGAATATATATGAATATATATATGTAAAATATAAAGAACAAAGTTGGGAAGTATTTGCTCACAAGGTTGACAGTGCAAAGCATCAGCACAACATAACAAAGGCATGATTGGAAGATTCTTTAGAATCAGGACCTTTTTCCATTAGTACTGACTGATCTTTTCTTTCTCTAGTGCAAGAGTTATTTTCTGAAATATCTCTAATGATTCCAAGAGACTGTTTCGTAATCCAGGGCACTCTAAAAGTCTAAGAATGACAGTGGAAGACTAAATTTGCCTGTTCATAGACAATGCTCTTGTAGTGAACACTTTTAAGTACAAATATCACTGTTTACACAAAGGCATGCTTCATCTGTGAGGATTGTGACATCTCAAATGTCAGAGTGACATTTATAGTTCCACAGTGATGGTCATGTATGTAGACCCCACAAGTACAGAGCACTATGAGTGTTTCTCACTTGGGTTCTTGTTGGCTTTAAAACACAGTGTGAAGGGTATACCTAAATAATATTGAAATTCTGGAAGAAACATCATAAAGCTTTTGGCTTATTGTGGTACAAGGTAATTCCTTCTGTAGATTAATAAATGGTTAATGAGAATAACCATCATTTTATTTTCTAGTTCTGAACACTGTACCACCAAAGTTGGTAAAATTTAACTTAAAGAACTGATAGCAAATATGTTTGTCTCTATGGACAAGATATTTTCTTAGAGAGAGAGAGAGAGAGAGAGAGAGAGAGAGAGAGAGAGAGAGAGATGACTCTTTTAAAGAAACCAGCCATAGATAATGTGGAAACAAATGCACATAATAACCCTTAAATATAACATTATAGACCCTGTCTGTGGAAATGGCTTTAGTTATTAATCTGTACATTAGTGGCCCTTGTTCTATAATAAATACAATTGGAAAAGTATTTTTTGTTTTGTGCCTTGCATATTTTCAGGAAGAAATGGTATATTTGGGCTCCTATTTTGAACACACAGTCCTTTTCTCAAAGGAGGCATGCTGACAAAAGCTAGTCACAGCCTGTCTGCATTCAGGAACTTGAGAGGTTGAAAGCCAATGGTTAACTCACTTATTTGTTCTATTGTCTCTGACCCCAATCCATGGAATGGCACCACTCACAGTTAGGTTGGGGCATCCCGACTCAGTTAACCTAATCAGATATCTTTCCTACAGAAATGTCAAGTGCTTGTCTCTTAGAATATTTGTCATCCTGGTGACAGTGAGCACTAACCACGGCAATTCCAGAAACTCCAGTCACCTCAGTGAACGTGAAGACATGAACCCAGGTTCGGGGCTCTTAGAATGAACCTGTGTATGTGATGCTCTTCCTCCATCACTCTCCGAGGTCCTCTCTGTGGTCACTGTGGTGAATATTCTTTGTCTCTCTGCTTTCCTTTCCTTTGAAACTTATGAACATCCAAAATATTTGCCCTTTGTTTTATCCTTTCAATGCTTAGACAGAGTCGTTTAACATAAGCTTCTTAATAGCTCCTGCCTTGCAACCTTGACTAAGATGAGAAAAGTTCTAAAGGACCATGGTCACTCTTCTATCTTCTTAGGTAAATCTTTACAGAGAATGTAAGGATTCACTGTTTGGACCACACACCACATAAAGAGTGATTGAAAAAGAATAGGAAAAGCTATGATCCTTTGCTCCTTAATATGTTAAATGATTTTGTCCAAGTATAGAAAAGATAAAACAAAGGGCAAAAAATTTGGAAGCCCGTATGTTCCAAAAGAAACAAGAGCAGAGACGCAAACAAATTTGCTATGCTGGTCCCCACGAGGGAATACCAACTGTCACTGGGCGCGTTACTCTGGAGGCTTTGTGACTGGATTCACCCCCTAACATCGTGCAGTGAGTAAGTTCACTTGCCCAATATCTCCTGGCTTACACTATTTTTATAGGTACTTCCTTGTGTCTGTGAGTAGTATAAATATATAGTTCCCAAGGATGCAGACAAGAGCTACATTTTCTCTTCAGATCTGAGAATTTGAATTGGATTAAAACCTTTCTGGGGCCTGGGTACCATAAATTACTCCTGTTAAGTAATCTGCTTTTTACTTGACTCCCTACCTGAATCAGACGCAATGCCTTGAAGTCCTTTGCATACTCCTCAGGCCCCATCCTACCTACATGCTGCTAAATATTAACTTGCAGGGAGAGTCAGGAGTGACAGCATCTCTCTCGAAGGAGGAAAGTGTATTCTTAGCCTTGCTTATGTTCCTGGGATGTCAGATAAACTTCAATGTGAGTATTGAGAATTCTGATGCTGTCTTCCTAAATACTTTAGAAGTAGCATTTAGCTCTTACTGTGGGAGAAAATTTAAGAAAACTTCACCATGGATAGGATTACATTTGTCTTCATTCAATCTTGGTGAGCTTCCTAGGTACCAGAGAGTACAGCTTTTAGTGCGCCGTCACTCCTGAAACCCAAATTGCACAAAACTAGTGTAGTTACCCAAGAGAGCATGTAAGTGGCCTTAGTGTCATTCCACGAATAACAATGACAAGGGCTCCATGATGGGCCAGGTTCTCCCACACACTGGCTCTTAGAGGGACTCCTTCCCATTCTGATGGGAAAAGTGGGGCTCAGAGGGGGGAGGAAAACTTCCTAGGAATCCGGATAACTAACTGAAGGCACAGAGGATGGAGCATCCTGACCAGAAGTTGGGGGGGCGGGGCAGGCAGCCAGAGTGGGGTTGGCTCCAGACCACAGTTCCAATCACCATTTCCCTCTCCTCTGTGCTCAGCACCAACTTAAAAGAAGACATGAAATGAGACCATGAGATTCCTCCAGTGAGGGCACAGATAAACAGGGGCTAGCACCTGAAGAATGAGGCGAAGTCAGTGAAGAGCAGAAGGAAGAAAGAAGAACAAAGGTACCAGCATCTATGCTAAGGAAGCAAAAGGATGCATGGCTGAGAGGTAAGAGGTTAGTTAGTTTCTGTCTGTACTCAAGCACACAGTGCACATCCATATCAATGCGTGCGTGTGCACGCACGCGCGCGCGCGCGCACACACACACACACACACACACACACACACACTTAAAAAAAAGACCCTTCTCCTATTCTCTCATGACACCACTTAGACTTTGACCCCTTAGTGGCACTGGTGCTGTCAGCAAAGCCCACCAAGGACACACAGAGGACCCAGTCATAGCTCACCCTCTCTTCATCTTTTATTGATCGGTTTGCAAGTTTCTGCATGGCTTTCACTTCCCTCCACTTGCTGTAGCTTCTTCACTTGGGTTCTGTAGCGAATTCTTGTGGTTTTCCTTTCACTTTGTTGGTTGTTTTCAGTCCTCTTTGACCTGTCCTTCCCCTACCTTCTGATTTTTTCAAAACCTAGTAAGATTCTCCACTCTCTTCTGCACTCACTCCCCTTTGGTGTCACACAGTTTAACACCCTCCAGATGAGACAGTTTTTAAAAATTTCAAATTAATAAGATATACTGACAAGTTATATTATCCCAAATAACGTTTTCAAATTCTAGGCTTAATAGACATCACATGTATACTTAAGTCACCAGATCTACATTAGTAATGTCGCTTACCCAGTTCTGAGATGACATAATGCATTGTAACTCGGGTTAGCTCAACGGAATGAAGAATAAGGTGTGCTCGGATACATACTCGTGAATGGAAGGCACTTCCAAGTCTGAAAACTTGATGATAACTCATGTCATTAGATTGTAAGTAACAATATTAAAAATAATAATTTATGAGAGGTTATAAATTACAAGTTATAAATTTTTATAAGATAGAATTGTTAATTTCTATTAGCATCAACATAGCTACAACCAGTATATAAGTAAAATACCAAATTATTCAGTTAAAAATTCTCCATTCTTCTGCTATCTACAGCCCCCCGAGCCACTCCTCTTTTTGATTCTGCATGTTACTTACAGTCAATATTGTACTATCTGATGCCCAAGTTTGCTATTCCTTACTTGGGGCACTTCCAGCTGCTATAAACTTTAAGAGAATCTCAAGGGCCACTTATTCCGTTTACAGCAAAAATACATGGGAAGTTCTTTTCAGAGACCAGTTTACTGGAGTACTCCATGGCATGAGCTGATTAACTAAATTTGTATGCATTTCCAGGAGCTAAACGTTTTCACAGTACTCCTCTAACTAGTGTGTGAGGATCCCCAATATTTTACATTAATTTCCACGTCACTTTTTCTTTCTTTGCTTTGCGTATCTCCCAAAGGCCTTGAAAGTGGGTGCACTGTTTCAGTTTTCTTTTTCCAGACAATTTCTAACTCAAAGGAAATAACCTAATCTGTTGTGAATTGCTCACATGTGCTGACTGAGCCATCACTTTCTTGTGCTTTAAACAAGCCGCAACCTGATAAAGTCACTCTGGGTCACATCTGCACTAGCCCTAACATATCTATAGGATGCACATGGATTGCCCGCCAACTATGAACAAAGCCTTCACTGCAGCTCCGATGGATTTATAAGTTAGCTGATTCCCACAGAGTGATTCATTCTGTCAGCTGTTGCTTTCTATGTGGAAACTCACTCTTGTTTTCTCCTGTTGCTTCTCAGTAAACTCCCTGATGGGTGTGCAGTTTACTATAATCTATTTCCCTCATTCCAATAAAGATAAAATTTATAAACTTTCTCATAGTGACCAAAGTAGGGAAAAAAAGCCTTAAAAATTATACTAGTGATAAGCACGGGGTGGTTACCAATTAAATGTTGCATGACAGGAAATCTTTTATTTTCAACATTTTAAAGTTGGATATATTGAACAAAATCTGTAGCAGAAGTAGGTGGCAAACAGTGTACATAAGAAAGCAGAGCGAGTATTTTTTTTCCCTCTGACTAATGCTTTTTATTAAATCCACAGAAATGGTTTTTGTTTTGACAGGCAAACAAAGTTCTTCGAAAGTGGTGTCACAAGGAATCGTGTCTGGAGGGCGACAAAAAGATGCCTGATCACTCCACCCAGGGATGGGGACAGATGCTGGGACTCCCAGCTGTCCAGACTCTGGGCACAGCACTGAGGGCAGAGCACTGAGAGTTGTTTGAGAAGTGTGTATATGTGTTGGGGGAGAGGGAAATGGAAGGACCTGGAAGGGTCAGGAGCTCCATAAGGAGACTACCAAGCCTAGTGGATCTGGGCAGGGGGTGGGGAGAGGTGGGGAGGGGGCGGCTGCACAAACTGATGTGCCAACCAAGGACATTGCAAGAGAGCCCAGAGCCCTCCAACCCCCCCCCCCCCCGTTCAGATGTAGCTAACTGACAGCTTATTCTCCACATGGGGTGGGGGTGGGTGAGTGCGAACTGCCTCTGACATGAACTCTGGTGCCCTGGATTTAATTACTGCCCCTTGGCAGGGTGGCCTTTCGGGCACACAAAGGAAGGGGATGCAGGCTCTCTTGATGAGACCTGATAGGCTGTGGTATGATCATGGGGGAGGAGGGGCCCCTTGTCAGAGGTCTAGGAGAGGGGACTAGGGAGGAAGAGGGAGGGTAGGTGGGAACGGGAAGATAAGAGTGAGGGCATTGCAATTGGGATGTAATCTAAATAAATTATAATAAATAAAAATTAAGAAAAGAACTACAATCCAATCATCAATTTCTTCATCAACGCCCTTATTCCTTGTAAGTTTTGCTACAGTTATGGCAACAGGTCCCCTGTCCTTTACTATATAGAATAACCTTCTAAACTGTGTCCATATATGTGACAGTCAGTACTGACTGTTACTTTGACATGGTCTATAATCACTAAGGAGACAAGTCTGTTAGAATGGCCATTAGAAGTTATCTAGTTTATGTTAACTGGGGTGGGAAGGGGCACCCTACATTTGTCCCTTCAGTGTAGGTTGGAGAGGCAGGTTGGAAGAAAAGGAACTGAGCACAAGCTCTCACTGCTCTGCCCTTTCAGAATACAGACACAGTGTTTCCAGCTGTTTCTTACCTCCCGCCATGCTGTTCTGGTCGTGATTGATAGTAACTCTGGGTTAGAAGAGAGGTGAGCCCGTCCTTCCTCCCTTAAACTGCTGTTGAAAGATGTTTGGTCATGGCAATAAGCCAAGTAACTCATCCAGAAAACGTAGCCTTGTGATTGCTGGGCTTTTGGAACAGGCTTGCTGGAGGAATATGGAAGATTTTGGACCTTTCTGAATACCATAAGAAGAGACTAGGGGACCATTCTGGTGGGAGCTCAGAAGGCAAGAATGGTGAGAGAAGCACGGACCAGCAAAGGCCCGGCCCGTGGGTTTTCAGAGAGGAACACTGACTCTATGAGTTACTTGGCTGGAAAACATTTGTTTTATGCACTAGTAAAGACTCTTAGCTACTCTCTGCCCATGACCTGACAACACGAGTGGGGTTGAATTTAGAAGTTGCTGATTCATTTACTTGGTGGAGAAAATTTAAAGATAGGGTAACTTTCAGTCCGTGACATGGCTGTGTACTGCACATACATACATCCATAGTAAATAAAAGAGCCTGGAATACACATGGCGGGCAGTGCAACTGTGGTCTAAGCTCCATTCTAAGCTTGCAGCAGAACTTGCTGTTCCATTTCCTGTGCTTGGTTTTGTTGACATAAAAGACCGTGGATGTCATTGAATCTCCCTTAAGAGCTCCAAAGAGCAGCCGAGGGCCCCATAGTGCTAGGCAAGGTCCCAGTCCCTGTAAGAGAGGCATGGGAGGTCCTTGTGTGAGGCTGTGAGTGTGAATCCATGGTACAGTAGAAGGTCTAGGTTCCAACAGACTGTAGAATGACTTAAAAGACAAGGATCTGAGTGTGTCTATAAGGGATGACGTAGATTAAGATAACTGTAAGAAGAACAATTAAAGTGTGAGTGACACCATTATACTCACTAGAGTCCTAGACTAAAGAAAATAAAGTTATTCACTATTTTCTTTCTGGCTTGTGACTGCATGTGTGATGTGACTAGCTACTTGATATCCCTGCTACCTTCTTTCCTCACCATAATGGCCTATAGTCAAGCCTTTTCTTCATTAAGATACTTTTTTTTCAGAGTAATAAGACAAAAATAATAATAAAAAAAATCATCACAGAAGAGGAGTCAGGAAAAGAAGTAAAACTCAGAAGATAGAAAAGTGTTATGAAATGCCACCTTATGGACTTCAAACAACCAATGCAGTCACTGTCATACAGCAGCTGCAGCAGACTGCAGTGTGCCTCCACAAGACTGGGTCTGTCTACAGTCACTCCTGCATGATGAAGGGCACCTGGCTCCTTCTCTTTTCTACGGGCTGCCATGCTGCAGTAGGAGTGTGGGTATGTTCCTATAACTCGATCACTTTGGCAGCTCTTTTCCAAATTAGCTAAGAGAGATTATTTGGGAGTTTGTACTTTGTAGAAGGCTGTGATCTAGCTGTTAGAGCCAAAAGAGAGAACAGGAGTGACAGTGTATCATTGATGTTTTTTCTTCTCTCTGTAGCCATCTCAGGAATAAACAGCAAAGGCGTGACTCATGATGGAAAGAATCTATAAGCTAGCCTTCACTAACATCATAAAACTTTCTTTCTAGGAAATACACTTTCAAGACAACAAAAAGGAAAGTTATGGATCTAGAGAAAGCATTTGAAAAGGTATCTATGATAAATTATTGAAATCCAAACCATACAGAGAACAATAAAGAAAACAAAGTAACTTCATCAAAAATGGTTCATAGGCCTTGTCATCTCACTGGCAGGATATACAAATAATAAAAATATTATTAGACTTTCCATACTGAGTTGTGAGAGAAGTGAAAATTAAATAATTGGACAATACATCTATCAGATAGCCAGAATCCTGACGTCTGATACAGTGAAGAAATGGATCTAAACAAGAAGATGGTTTTTGTTTTTTCTTTTTGGCTCTTAATTTCTATTTACTGAAAACAAGAAGAGTTCTTATTCACTGGTGGAATGAAAAATAGCACATCTTCTTAACTTTTAATGTAACCCAAAACCTGAGAAGTGATATATGCATATACATGTATATGTATATTACACACATGTGTGTATAATAGCTACTTTAGAAGAAAGAATGCAGGTTATGCTTGTTTGTTATACAGAGCCTCCTACAGCTTGGACTAGCCTCAAACTCATTAAATAGCTAATATGACCTTGAATTCTTGATGGTCCTGCCTACACCTCCAAATGCTGGGATTGATGGAATGTGCAGGCAGGCATACATTGTTCAGTTTGATAGTTCCTTTCCAAATTAAACACACTCTTACCATAAGATCCAGCCACCATGCTCCATGGTACATTCCTGAAGAAATTGAAAGTTATGTCTATGTAAAAAACCTACATTTAATATTAATAGCAGTATCATTCATCATTGTCAGAACTTAGAACCAACCATGCTGTCCTTCCACGCATGAATGAATGGTTTTACATCCAGACAGGAAAAAAAAAAAACTACCTGACATGACAAAGAAATGAATTATCAAGTCATAAAAGGATAAGAAAGAATCTTAGATATAGATTACAAAGTAAAGGCATGCAATCAGAAACTGCTATATACTGCATGGCTCTGATTATGTGGTATGCTGGATGAGCCAAGAGTGAGGAGATCCTAAGAGTTGGTAGGGATCAAGGAGAAGGGAAGAATGAGCAGGTAGAATACTACACTCTGAGAGCAGCATGAACACTGCGTCATAGTTTCTTTCATTGTTGAGTCACGGCAGGGTCCACAGGCATGAACAATAAACAGCATGAGCTCTATATTAACGTGTGTGTGTGTGTGTACCTGAGAGCATATACATGAGTTATGTGCTCTTAGACATCAAAGTAGGTTGTTTGATGCCCTGAAACAAGTCATAGGATGTTGTTATCCACCTAATCAACCAAACTTGGGTCCTGTGCATAAATGTAATTGCCATACTATTGAGGATGGGGAAAATACACCATCTAGACATCATATGATACCATATAAAACTCCCAGCGCAAATAATAGGTTATATAATTTGGAATCATTGATCATTGGCCAAGGGGGCCCACATACACCACCAAACATTACAGGCTACAGCCAGTGATAATATCCTGCATGCAAGCCATGTCCATTGGCACAGTAGTAATACAGATGCATTGTAGCAGTAACGTCAATTGACACAGGGTCTGAGCACTGGACAATGTACAGAGTGTGAGAGACTTTTGGACAATGTACAGAGTGTGAGAGACTTTTGAACATTCAGCTCTAAATTGGGTGTCTTTATCACACCCCTCCCATCAAACTTCATGGATCTATGAAGAGGAGGAGGCAGAGCAATGTTTTCCAGAGGGATGATGTGTGTATGAGCGCACACATATCATGCAGAACACTGACATAAGCTTAGGACAGATAAAATCCTATCATGGAGGAGGGGGTGAGCACAAGTCTCACATTTAGCTAAGACTCTACTCTTAACTGATAGCTGGAGCAAGACGGAGCATCAGTTTATACCAATGAACTGATATTGGGAGTACCAGGTGCACTCTAGGGATGTCTGCATGTTCAGACGTAGTAATGGTCAACAAAACTTGGACTCAATAGTTTGAACTTGGTAGATAAAGAGCTGAGGAGGACCTAAGAGGCATTATGATCAAAGTATAGTGAATAAAATTCTCCAAGAGTAAATGAAAACATTCAAGAAAAATAAAGAAGGAAAAAAATCAGTCAGTGAGCCATCTCCCTAGCCATAGAACATACCATGTTTTACCAGAGGAAATTCCATTATTTTATGTAAATTGCACAGAATGAGACAAAAGACTGCATTATCAATCTGAATGTATAGATGGGCCAATAATTCACAAAGAGGCAAGAATGCTATGTAGTTATATTTGAAACAGGATATTCCATGTGTATGATGTGTATTAAAAAATTAAGTAAGTGTTTCAGCACAAACAACTTACATATGAAACCATTCTATCAGTGAATGGCAAGTAATCTTGAGTTCTATGTATTTCTGGAGAAGTTTTAGCACTGGAATTCATATGATAGGATATAAATTCATGCAATATAGAGACAGCAGTAATTTGGAGCTTGAAGAACAAATGAGCAGGTTTTTTTATTTTTTATTTTTTGGAAGCCCAACACTTCTCATGTGTAACATGAATTAAAGACTATTTTTCAATACCCAGAAGCCTATTACTATGAAAAGTAAAAGATTCTCCTAGCCTGGGATCTACAGGTCCCCAAGAAGTGAGAGGCAAAAGAGCGACTGCGAGCTGCATCTTCAGCTGCTTCCTAAATGGCCCAGCAGTATGTATGAAAGAGACACGAACATCACCACGGAAATGAGTTAGGTCTCTGCAGGTTTCAATGAATTGTGTCTAACAGACTCGCTGAGTAATCAAATTATGGTAATTTGGAAGAGATGAGGCAACCTCTTTACGTAAGGTATTCATGAGTGATTTCCTCTTTTCTGTCTTTGTTTTGTAGCAGTAATCAGATTCACAACGTGAAGAGCCATTAATCACATATGACAATGATACCCCCACCGTGATTTATGGAAAAGGCTAAAGCAATTCTGACATCTGACAGTAGTTACAGTTATTTTGTCTTGTCCCTATGAACAGGTTATTATGTTTCATTAACTTGAGCTATCTAGAGAATGTCAATAGTGTTCACATATAATTTTTAAAATTTCTCAGAAGAACAAGATCTTAAATATTATAAAAAATATAAAATAAAATCTTCTTATTTCTGGAAAGATGGGAGGCCCATTGTTATATAGCACTATCTATGCAGAAGTCTGAGTTTGATCAGCTGTCCTACTTCACAGAGATAAAATCATTGCCACAATGGAAACCTATTGACTTACAAAGGAAAGGTAGACATCAACTCACAAGCTTTAAATATGATACGATTTTAATATTATTATCATTTGATTCCTTCTCAAGTAAAGATTTTAGGAGTGGCAATACAGTAATTAAGACATTAAATAGAAAGCTCTATAGTTATCTTGATAGAAAGAATTTGATTAATGGCATGGCAATGACTTTGCATGCCTCATTCAATCAATCAAGTATAAATTTCAACCTCCAAAATGTAATAAATTTGAGTCTGGGGATATAGCTGAGTGGGAAAAGTGCTTGTTGTACAGACTTGAAGACCTGTAATGGGATCCTCAGTTCCAATATACAAATCTAGGCATGGTGGGATGGGCCTGTGGTCATAGGTCTGGGAGTAGAGGAGATAGCTAGATCTTGGGGTTCACGTGCCAGCCAATCTAGCTACAACTGTGAGCTTCAGATTCTGTGAGAGACCCTGTCTCAAAAAATAAAGGGTAGCAGAAGGCACCTGAAGTGAACATTTGACATTCACAGGTGTACTAAACGAGTACACTTGCCCTGTATTTGCATACATGTTCAGCATACATACTTACACAAAGGAGTTATGATAGAATTGTATAACTAATTTTATATGATTTATAAATGAAATATTTCCTATAACTTTGTGGTGCTACCACCTTACATATACATCCACTTCATTGAGATTATTGCAACACACACACACACACACACACACACACACAGAGAAAGAGAGAGAGAGAGAGAGAGAGAGAGAGAGAGAGAAAGACAGAGACAGAGAGACACAGAGAGAGAGACAGACAGAGAGACAGAGACAGAGAGAGACAGAGAGAGAGACAGAGAGAAGGACAGAGAGACAGAGAGAAGGACAGAGAGGCAGAGAGGCAGAGAGGCAGAGAGAAAAGATACAGAGAAACACAGAGAGACAAATATAGAGAGATACAGAGAGAGAAAAAGAAAAAATCAAAGGGAGGATGCAAAAAATCTTACTGAAGTCATTCAAGAGACTGGCTAAATTTTTAAGGCAATTTCTCCCAGTTAAGTAGGTTACATTTCAACCCTTGGTTTCTGGCAACGCTTTCCTTCATGATTAAGTTCAAACACAGAAGAAATAAATATTCTAAACACTTTGGATGGACTATAGCAGACTATAATGGTGTGTGATGGCAACTGAAGTTTACTTTAACAACGACACAATATTCTTGTAGGAAACTCTTACTCCTTTCTTTTCTCTTCTTTGCACATTATGGCAAGAGTTTAATTAAAACTACAGGGAGACTTGGACACAAGAGAATCTTATGTGTAGCCTACAACACCTGTGTTTCTAAAAGGAACTGCACACAGTCTGAGGAACATCAGAAAAGAAAATTCCTCATATAATTTCCTCATCTTTGGAAGTTATCAAATGGAGCAATGGTACATCTTTTGTCTTTTCCAGAAAAATATGTCCAAACAACTTTGTAATAAGAACTTTCTATT
>OU015748.1:6549892-6576641 GCA_907169655.1 Acomys percivali
CTAGTCTTCACATCTAAAAGCACCAGCATGTGAGGAAATACAGGCAGAATAAAAGCTCTTTTAGCCACACTTGCCTTTCACAGCGAAGGAAGAAAGACTAGACAAACAGATGACAGTGTTTGTCAATGCTACAGGTACAGTGTGGGTCTCAGCCCTGCTCCTGGCTCAGTTTTTATAAAATAAAGCAGTGCTGTGGCTTGCACAGCTTCTGTGACTGCTCTTGTCACCATTCACAACTGTTACCTACTGAAGGTGTGTGTGGGGGGGGTGGGGGGAAGGGCAGTGTACTAGGGGTGGGTACTCTTCCTAGAGCAATATTCAGTTTTAATTACTCATTTTCTTTGAGACTCTTTCTCACTAGCCTGGAACTCATCAACTAGGTTAGGCTGGCCAGTTAGTGAGCCACACAGGACCCCTGCCTCTCACTACATGTTTAAGTACTGACATTGCAGGCTTGTGCCACCATACATGTGCCCCGCCGCCCCTGCCCCCCCGCCCCTCCGTGTGGTGGGGGAGCATGGAGCAGACTTCTGCAGATTGAACATGAAGGTCCTTAAACTTGTAAATACTTCATTAAGTGGCGTACATGCTTGGCTAGGATATTACTTTTATTTTTAAAAAGTGAGGAAAAGTCACATATTCTCATCTGAAAATGGCATCGTAGTGGACAAGGCAGGACACCAGAGTATTATTTGCCTCTGCGGTGACGGATAGAAACTTCATGTAGGCAGACACCCAGTGAAGATCTCTTCAGGAGACCCTGCCTGGTGTATACTCTTCCTGATAAGTCTTTAGAGTAGCTGTTAGCACTTGTGTTTCTGCTCAATGACGGGTGTATATAAAGGATAAAAACTACAGTTTAGTCCAGTAGAATGATGAGAAAATAGACTGGACCCACTGACTTAATCAGGTAAATACTATATTATCAAAACTGATCTGTACACTTATTTTTAGAAGTTTGCCTGCTGTAGTATTCAGCATACTGTAGATAAGGGTTAGCACGTAAAAGAGGGGAGGAGGGAGAATGCACACCTACATACTGAGCTCACTGGCTGTACCAACAGGTAAAGAGTCAGTACTGGACACCTGGTAAAGAACTTCTCACAGCACTTTCTTTGAATAATTTTACACATACGTCACACATGTAGTTACCCATCTGCCCCCCGCCCCAAAATATAGCGTCCAGAGGAAAGATAGCTAGCAATAACTTCAAAAGCCCCGGTGTATCTTTGCTTGACTGTATGATACACCATCATTCATACCACTGTATGCTTTTTTCAGTCTGAAGTTTCTGAGCTCGTACATTCACTTAGTTTTTGTTTGTTTGTTTGTTTGTTTGTTTGTTTTTGTACTCTCCTGAAGAGTAGTATTGCTGAGCTTCACAGTGTTTGAGCTTTGTATAAATTCTATGTCGTCTTTGGCGATCTGAGTATTTTCTCTTTGAGTTAAAGTTGGTGAGCTCCACACAGTGAGTATTGGTGTTGTTCACATGCATCTGTGCTCTACATTACTTCATAGTGTGCAGAGATCATCATTCGTGTGGTTCGGTAGGGGCGCTTCAGATGTCACTAGTTGCAGGTTTGCTCTAGGGGAGAGCTGCTGTTACAGGGTATGGGTGCAGTCAACCAGACAGTGGTTTCAATTGGCTTAGCTAAAGTCAGGGTGTTACACTCACTCTATAAAAGCACGAAAGACTTGGACACTCCCTGTCTTGACAACTCTTGGCATACTACAAAGTGCTCCTCCATACAGAAACTACCCTAGCTCACTGCTCATAGATGTTCACCTCAGCCCCATGCAAAGCTTCATCTAGAGCTTCGGCTGTATCTCAAATAGATTCCCCCCATTTTAAGGCCAGAAGAAGCATCACTTGTCCCCATAAAATGGCAAGCGCTAGTTTAAAAGAAATAATTCTGTTGAGGCCCACAGATTAATCTTCCACTTTAAAAAAAGGAACTTCGCTATGATGTTCTGTCAAAACATACTGTTGTGTTTTGCCAAAAAAGTACATTTCCCAGTCAAAACAATTAATTAGAAACTATCAATGATTCCTTCCAAGACTTAAGATGTCACTGAAAATAAAATGAGACGCTGGAGGGAACAGATTCCCAAAACACAATGATGAGAGTCGATGATGCCACCTGTGAACTTCGCCTGAATCTTGAAACTTCTGCCACCATTGAACTAACTGCAAATCTTCCCATTAGCAGAGCATGTGGAAACTTCAGATTTACAGAAGGCTTAAACTCCAAACTCAATTCTTTCTTCACCTCTCAATATCATTAACCTTTATAACACTTTTCTCTTGGTCTACAAAGCAGCCATAGAGAAATCACAGAACCAGTGGATGCATTTCTAACCTACTGCAGTTTATCTGGAAAGTATGAGGTTAAAAAAAGTGAAAATTCCTATCTTTGAGACATAGATTATTTAATAAAAATCACTCAGCTTCTTTGAAGTGAAGTGCAATCTTCCTTTTATATGCACAACTGTCACCTACCTTCCCACCCACATGGCTACACACTCTCTTATCTTTAATCTCTGAAACTCAGAAATCAGATGCCAAAGCAGGTTCATCTATCCCAGATCTGTATAGAATAGTTACATCTTCAGTTATACTACCCATAATACACTCCAAACCTCTGTAATTGTTACTTATAGTGAAAAAAAATGATTTTGTAGGATACAACTCTCATGAATTCTTGAAAATTTTAAAGATAAATTTCTTTTTTAAATATTTATTTATTCATTTATTATGTCCACAGTGCTTTGCCTGCATGTCCACCTGCCACCAGAAGAGGGCACCAGATCTCGCTATAGTTGATTGGGAGCCACCAGGTGGCTGCTGGGAATTGAATTCAGGCTCTTTGGAGGAGCAGTCAATGCCCTTAACCTCTGAGACTTCTTTTCAGACCCCTGAAGATAACTTTGTACTTATGGTACTTCGTCATAAAGAGGGACATGTTAGAATGTGGTAAACTGAGGCCACAGAGCAGAACACTCTGTGAAAGAGCAGGAAAGAATCCTGGGAAGTTATTAATGCCAACCTCTGAGAAACAAGTGCAAACAGTAACTAGGCTCCCTCCTCTGTGGCTCCTTAGAGATTTTACAGGAAAACATAGTTTCTCATCCACTTGGAACTATTCCAAATCATGACATATGAGTCCAAATGTTACTTACATTCAGGCATGATCAACACAAGCAACCCAAATTCACGCACACATTGATTCACGCTTCTTACTTCATCCTTCGCAAATGCACATTTCATCCTTCAACAGGGGTGTCAGCCTCTGCCACTGCATTTTCCTTTAACTTATTGAATTATAGTTTAATTAAATTTATTTCTTTTTTTTTTTTTTTTTTGGTTTTTTGAGACAGGGTCTCTCCGTGTAGCCTTGGCTGTCCTAGACTCAATTTGTAGACCAGGCTGGCCTCGAACTCACAGCGATCCACCAGTCTCTGCCTCCCGAGTGCTGGGATTAAAGGTGTGCGCCACCACGCCCGGCTTAAATTTATTTCTTAAACCAAGGTATATCTTTGCTGTGGCACATAGGACATCATTTTTATTTGTATGCTTCCTCATACTTTATAGACTGTCTTGCCATTCCACCTCACTGCTTGCTTATTAAACAACTTCTAAGGAACTGGTTGTTCAAAGGTCACACATTGTTGGTACCCAGTAAAAAAGCATTGCACTAAACACACCTTGTTATATGACCTTTATATCACTACTTTCCTTGTTAATAACACTTTGAAAGTGTGTTTTACAAAATGCTTCCGTATGCTGTAACTTTTTAGAAACTTTTTTTTTTTTTCAAGACTGGGTTTCTCTATGTATCCTTGGCTGTCCTATACTCACTTTGTAGACCAGGCTGGCCTCGAACTTACAGAGATCTGCCTGCCTCTGCCCCTCAAGTGCATGGATTACAAATCTGGCAGAAACTAATACTTTTATAGGAAGGGATTACTATAAAAACTTCAAGTCATTCCCCAGAGAAGTGTTTTTTAAGAATGTAGACTACACATCTTTATGCCAAGATGCAAATAATGAGATAAGAAGAAAAAAATAAAGAAAGAAAGAAAAAAGGAAGGAGGAAAGGAAGAAGAATAACAAATTTCAGGGTAGTACCAATAGGAAAAAATCGTCTGTTTGGCAATAATCTCTGTATAAATATGACCTACTTTAGGAGACGTAATACTAGGCTCCTTTTATATATTTTTTTCTCTTTACTTCTTATATAAATCATCTTTTAGGCTGTTTGTAGGACTGACCTCATAAATGGGCAGGCCCACCTCATAAAGGCAGTTAAATGTCAAGGCAGAGCTTAAACAAACGCAGATATGCTCCACAAAGGAAAAATTCAATGTTGAAAGCCAGCGGCCCAGAATGATCCCTGCATTAAAGGTTTACAGACAGTATCCTCAAGAAAAGGCCCCAAAGTGGATTAGTGATTTATCTTTTTCATAAGTCCAATCTAGCACACAGCATGGAATTACAAAGACAATGGATAGCCCAAGGGACAACCGGGCAGAACCTACACTTTGTATCCATCAGTCCCCCGAATGTGCTTGGCTTCCACCGATGCCAGGCAAGGGCTCCACTTTCACCGATAAGGAGCTCTACCACACTGATGAAGAAGAGATGGGCAGTGCCCCCGTCCTGTCCTTAACTTCAGCACCATTGGAGACCTACTCCTTCCTTCACTGGGCGACTAGAACGTGAGTGGAATCTTCCATAAGTACTTATCATCTCCCAAACTTTGATGTGGTGATGCTAATTGGAAGCCGTCTTGCTTTGACAGTATTACTAATGAAAACTCGCTACATTGCTGATAAATATCTACATTAATTGCCAAGCCATATAGAATGGCTTGAAATTTCTTTTATTCTACAGAGGAAAAAAAAAAAGAGAACTAAGCTTGGGCTTGCACTTTATGCCTTTAAGAGCAGAGACCACTGGGAAGGTTTTTTGCCTTAATTTGTTTATAAACATTACTATTATTATTATTAACATTATTATTATTTTAAGGAAAAGAGAAAGACCTAAGAGATAGACAGCTCGCCGTCATTTACCTTGGAAACTCGGTTGGCGACTTCTCTGCCCACTGTCAGACCCTGGACAAAGGTGCGAGCAGCAATGAAGGCGCGCGTGACCTGGATCTTCAGTTTCCGTGGGACGTCTCCAAACGGCTTCAGCTGGTCCGTGTACTTGCTCACACACTCCAGGTAGTCCTCGCTGAAGTGGTATTGGGGGTTTATCAGCTGGAACATGCGCTCCAGGAGCCGAGCCCAGAAGTCATTGAGCATCTCTTCCAGGTTGACGTTGCCCCCTGTGTAGTACCTCTTCAGCTCGGTGAAGAGGTCCTGAAAGACCTCCGAGTTCTGCATGTACAGCATCCCATAGGTCCGGACGAACATGTCATTTAAGGACTTTTCTGCATTTTCCAGCAGCTCACGGAAAAATTCTGGAGAGCAAATAAAAGAGCAGTCATACGTGGATTCTCTGTAGAAAGCCTGAGATCATGACTTACCTTAAGTGTAACTACTTCCTGTTTTCTTTTTTTTAGTGGCACTGAGACTCGAACCTAGGCCCTCACACATGCTGAGCAAGTGCTCTACCACTGTGCTACGTTCAAGGCACAACGTACCCACTTTTAATGCACAACTATAAGGGAAAACCATCCTATGATGAAGTTATTAGTAGACCATTGAGGGCAATGAACTTGATTGCATACGTTATTTTCTACTACACAAAGAAATCCTAAGACCCAATGATGTTGAGTTTAAAATGCATTGGTTTATATTAGGAGATTAATGCTTTTCTAAAAATAGTTCAATTATTTTTCCAAGAATTATTAAATTTTAGAAAATCTTATAGAAACTCAAGTCAAAATAAACTGCAAACATAATGGGCAAAAGCTCATCATTAATGAAGTAGCCAATGAATACTAATCAACATATTTCCTCGCTTTTTTCACAAACTGGGTACAGTGGTAGGTTGTAATTAACTTAGACTTCTTGTACTTGGAAAAGGTGTGCTGAAACTGATGTAACGTTTGGAAGCTCTCTGATTCCTGCGAACAAATCAACTAACAATGTAGGCTCAATTTTCTTAACAAATATATTTTATTACGAACTTATTAACCGAGAGTACCTCACTTATAAGTTGACTAACCTAAACAAGAGGAAAAGAAGATTAAACAAAACAATAATGAAACTGCAAGGATATCAGTTCCAAGGAATGATTCTCCTGGCGTAATCATCAGGATTTCTTCTACTGGAACCTGGAGCAACCAGAACCCAGAGCCTCAGCCGGAGCCCGGAGCCCCGAAGCCTTCCCTCAAGCGATTCTCTCTAGGAGCATCTCGAAGTGCAGCAATGAACAGCCAAAACTATCCCCCATCTCCAAAGGCCCCGCCTCTTGTGTTTGGCTCACATTTATACCTCCTCTCAGCATTTGTTCAAGAATGTTTTTCAGCTGCTTAATTGCCAATCTCCCTCACTTGGTGGTTCGACTTCTAAGGGGATAAACATCACCTGCTCTCTCACAAGTCTTTTTCTCATGCCCCACTTGTGATCTAAACAAAAACCATGTTTATCTCTCCTTCATAACAACGTCCAGAAATTCATGCAATTAAATCATTTAATGATGAAGCTATGAAGAACCTAACTTAGGTGATATTAATGAACAGCAAAGCCATGGGATAGCTTAGGCTATTGGTATGAATGTAAACCATCATTTTATACAGTTTGATCAAAATATTGACAGCTTGGCTTTCTGATTTGGAGTTTTTAAATGAAAATTGTATATCGACAGAGGGATTCTTCCTTCCCTCGTGTGGGTCTTTGTAAATGTATGGGTACACTCAGCCTAAGACAGAAATTACAGGTAGTGGAGGCAGCCAGCATTGCTGGGGTTCCTTCAGGCTAACTCGGGAGGCCCTTCATGCTCACCAGAGATTCATAAACCCAGGAGTTATTCCACACATGTGCTCCTGCGGAACGCGCCTCTGAGCTCTTCATCCCACGTTCAGACTGCCAATTGGGTGAAAGAGGGCTGAGATGAGAAGACCCTCTCTATCAGTTCATGCTTCCAACAGCATCCCATCTCTTTCTGCACATCCTCCCTTACAAGTGCAGGGACTAGCGCAGGCCCACAGATGTCGAGGGCTCCAAGTAGAAACTCAAAAACAGCTCTTCCTTGGGAGCTCTGGGCAAGTCTTTTCCAAGCCCAGAAGGACAAGATGGTGAACTGTCCTCTGCGCAATCTCTAGGACTAATTAGATTCTGTGCCCCGCCCCCTCCCAGAAGTTGGAGGACTCGGTATTTCAGTCTAAACTTCCATTCAGACTTGTATGGAACCAAACATCTTCTGTATGATTAATTCACGTTCATCCTGATCATGATTATTTCATGCTGTTTTCAAACAACGCCAAAGCCACTGAGGTCACAGAGGGCTACTGAGGGCTTTCATGGAGAAAGAATGCCTTTCTTGCATTGGTATTTTTATTTTATAAGTTTTACAAATACGCATAAATGGGAAACTACTTCCTGGCCCTACCAGCATTAGCCAAGAATGATGATTATAATAGATTTTTTTTTCAATTAAAAAGAGTTAATTTTCTTTAATTGGTAATATATCTCTCATAGTTTTCCTTTTTCACATTATTTTTATTAAATGCAAACATTCTGCTTGTTATGGATGTATCAAAATTTAAGAAATTATTTAGTCTTCATGGCTAACTTAACCTGTGTAATTTTTCTTCAAGCCAGAAAACATTTTTATTTGTTCCCTAAAAGTAAAATTAATTTACATATTATTAAACCTCTATAATTGAAAAACAGATGGAAATGTTAATATTCCTATCTTGATTAGGACATATTAGATTATGTGTTGAATATCACCCTTACAAATGTATACAATGGTCTATTAATAAAAAAAATTAAAAATATTTAGTAACAAGGAAATAGAAACCACCCTGATTTAATGATTATGCACCATACACATGTATCAAATTATCACAGTACCCATGAATTTCTACAATTAAAATCTTAGAAAAAGAAACACAGGACTGGAAAGAGAAAACACAAATGGAATGGAAATCACAAGTAGAAAGTCACTGAATTGCAAAATCCTAACATAATGAGACTGGAAATGTGTATTTAATCCTGAGCTATGAACAGCTTATTCATTTGTCTCTTTCCTGATATCAATTATTATTATTTTTTTGTTGGAATCTGGAATTAAAGCTTAATTTGTGGAACATAGAGTAGTGCCTTCTGCAATACATTGCTAGTAATCAAGAATGCGGTGTAGACAGAGAGACAGACAGACAGACAAATAGTGCTGGATCATCTAACCAGACTTGGAGTATGAGTATGGAGTATGAGAGTATGATGACCTAAGATGACAGAGTAGTCACCTGTAGAGTTGGAATTTGTGTTTTCCTGTCACTAAGGGTGATGACGCCCCTAAGGTAGTCTTCTGTCCTAACAGGGGAGTGTTGACTCAGTGGGGACAAACCCACTTTGAAGGTGAGTGGATAAAAACATGGCCTTCTTGTTCTGTCTTGTGGTGCATTTTCTTATGTCTAAATTATTGTTCATTGTTGAGTACAGAAACCAACATACTGTAATTTAATCTATATGGCTCAAGAAACATTTTCTTGGCCCATGTTTGGCAGTACATGACTATTATCTCAGCATTTGAAAAGTTTAGGAAGACGGACCATGAGTTCAAGGCCAGTCTGTGCTACTTCACAAAAGTTCCCCTTGGTCAAAGTCACTGCATGGTTTACTAGCCTTACACTCTAAGTTAACATTTGATTTGGAAAGACATCAAGGCATGGCTATTACAACATTAGGGTATATAAATTTTAGGTTTGATGACAAATAAGGATCTAAGCTAAGGAAGCAAAACTAATGGTCATCAAAAGAGCACCCACATTTCATCTCCCTCAGGCCTGGAGACTTCTACCTTTTGAAGGGTGACTCTGAACTAAAGATTTACGCTTGGGTCATATTTGTTTCTAAGCAGGCCAAACAAAGTAGAGATTTGAAAGACAGTTATCTGATCCATTTTGCTGATGAAAATATTATGTCCTAACACATCAAAGAAAGTAAAATTCAGGAGAAATAAAAGAAAAGGTGCCCTCACTGTAAACCTTTGTTTAATAGGAAAAGGCAAAGCACACACCTGGGAAAGACCCCAGTCAACAAAAATTCTCATCTGTGAGACACAGTTTGTTTGAACAAAATGCTATTTGATTTTGTCTTCCGTAATCACAAACTATATATCAAAGGTAACTACTTGGGGCTGAAGAAATCTTCACAGGTGCACAAAAGAACTTCCCCAGCCAGCATTAGCCTTGGAGGACTCTATTCACCTACAGGGGAGAGCTCCATGCAGACATCCACTTTCTTCAGGGCAGGCTGACAGCTCAGAGAAGTCTTGTAGATAACAGCTGCCACTCTTCCAAAAGCAAGGCTATTACATGCTGCCTACTGCTTCAGAAGCCACATAAGGAGCAACAAAAAAAAAAAAAAAAAAAACAACTTCTGGGTGCCTAAGAGCACCCCAAGTATACATCAGGAAAATTTCAAATGAAGTACCCAAGCAGATGACTGAAGGGAAATTCCCATGCAGGACTAAAGGGGAAAGAAGACGAGTGTAGGTATCCTGACAACTGTAGGACACAGTGGAATCAAGTTGGAAAGGTGGCATTATATAACACTTTTGAGGATATGCATAGCCTGTGTAAGGCAGCTTGGAGACCATGTAGATGGGATGGAGCGCAGTATGACATCATTTCCTTTCTATTCCTACATTCCCAGATAGGCTTTTTTTGTTCAGTTTTATCATTTTGAGACAGGATCTCACATAGTCTTGGTTGATCTCAAACTTCCAACAGTCTTTTCTTGGTATCTCAGGTGCTGGAATACGCATGTGTGCCTTCACAGATGGTACCACAGGTGCTAGACTACAGGTGTGTACCTTCACAGCTGGTACCTTCACAGCTGGTGCCACAGGTGCTAGAGTACAGGTATGTACCTTCACAGCTGGTACCACAGGTGCTAGAGTACAGGTATGTACCTTCACAGCTGGTGCCACAGGTGCTAGAGTACAGGTATGTACCTTCACAGCTGGTGCCACAGGTGTTAGAGTACAGGTATGTACCTTCACAGCTGGTACCACAGGTGTTAGAGTACAGGTATGTACCTTCACAGCTGGTACCACAGGTGCTAGAGTACAGGTATGTACCTTCACAGCTGGTACCACAGGTGCTAGACTATAGGTGTGTACCTTCACAGCTGGTACCACAGGTGCTAGACTATAGGTGTGTACCTTACTGGTACCTCAAGTGCTGGATTACAGGTGTGTACCTTTACACCTGGTTACTTATACATAAGAAAGCTGTGTGGTGGGCCAGCAAGAAGGCTCACCAGACAAAGAAACCTGGTCCACTAAGCCTGATGACTTGATCTTGATCCCCAGGATCTACATTGTAGAAGGAGATGAGCAGCTTGGTATATATGCATGTGCAATACTGCATAAACACACACACACAGAGAAAGAGGGGGGAATTAAAAATAAAGACGTGAATATAAAAATTAAAAGGAATGTTTTCGGATGATGGTGTGAACTTACATTATTCACACCATTGTTGCCACTGATTGTAGAAATCAAACTATGAAAATGGTGTCATCACTGACAGTCGTAGCTGCACATGACTACAGATTCCAGGTGAGCAGAGGTGAGGTTGACCCTATATCTTTTTCTTAATTTTGTGTCTTCTACTCCTTTTCTCTAAGATTACGAGAAGTCGGACTTTAGCCATCGAATGGTTTAGATGAGGAACTGTCTAGGAGGATCAAGTGGTTCAGGAAGTGAAGCCCTGTAACGGCTGTGAGTCACACACAGCACAGTCCCCACCTATATCCTCCATGACTTCTTCCAGCTTCAGTCAATTAAAGTGCCCTTCCTTATTCCACAGCTGGGAGTCAGCTTTCAAAATACTTCTTCTTTCAGAAAAAATCGCTTTCTTACACTATAAGATGATTTTTTTTTACCAAGAAAAAGCTGATTCAGTTAGTTGTGTTAACAAGGGAAAACCTGTATCTGTGGTGTACTTCAAAGGCAAACAAAGAAACAAACAAAAATGATTCTGAAATTGGCCATGGGCTTCCACCATCCAGGGGCTGTGATCTTGTAAGTAAATGCAAAGACTGTGTCATTACTTAGGGCTGGAAGACCACATGCAGTGCCACCCATGCATAGTATTTCAGAGCTGGATCTATGCGTGGACTGCAGCTGTCTCAAACTCAGCACTATTAAACTCAATTCTTCTTTCCTGGCACCATAGGCTGCAGTTACATCACCGCCTTCTACTGGCTGGTGTCAGTAGCACAGATTTTCAACAAGAATGCCTAGAGTGTCCTCTGGGGAGCACAGTCACTCTCCCTGCCTCAACCATACCTGCTTGGGTTAAGCACATCTCAAGTCACTGTCATCCATGTCATTGCCATGTGTGGACTTATGTTTAGTAAAGCCACAGTCTGCCTGCATACGTGTGAATGATTCCAGCACACCACTATGGTGTGAACTTAAGAACTCCTAAGCAGCCTTATGCATGACCATCTTGCACAGACACAATTATCCTGTTGTGTGGAAAATGCCCTGAACTAAAGAAAGTCTCTTTGGAGTTTTGATTTCATGTTGGTGTCTCAAATAAGTACACTTCTGTCATTATTTAGCTCTTTGCAATAAAGTTAAAAAGACAAGCATTGAGGGGAGGAAGGAAGATCTGCTTTGAATATATATTTTTTCTTAAACATCATTCATACTTTGTAAAAGTGTAGACTTTCAGAGTGCATTTTCAAAAATTATGGGGTTGAAATTATACACAAAGGAGAAATTAGAATCTATAATTATTGAGAGACAAGGCATGTGTATAAGTTTATTGCTGATTTGTTACTTCTGTATCCCCAGCTCACATTTCTTTTACTCTGTATACATTTATTCATGCATATTCATAAATTAAACTAATTATATTATAACAAGGATCATAACTTAGTCTTTCTAGCAGTTAATCGAAGCCTAGGTGATTTCAAAAGCTACAGAATACAATATTAAAAATCTCTATGGAGAGGACCTAGAATCCCCCTGCTTAGATACAGCCAATAAGGAGATCAGTCTCCATGTGGGTGCCCTAATATGGGGATCAGGGTCTACCTCTGACATAGACTCTGTTGCTTGCTAATTGGTCACTTCCCCCTGGTGGGGTGACCTTGTAAGGCCACAGAGGAAGAGGATGCAGGCAGTCCTGATGAAACTTGATAGGCTAGGGTCAGATGATAGGGGAGGTCTCTCCTCACTAAGGACGAGGGGACAGGGGTTGGGGGAAGAGGGAGGGAGGGAGAGTGAGATAGGGAAGAGATGAGAGGGGCTACATTTGGGTTGTAAACTAAACACATTAATAACATTAAAACTCTATGTTTGGAGGATGATTGAAACCACATTTCTGTTTTTAAAGTGATTCCTGACTCACCGCTCATAGGACAAACTCCTTTCAAATGGAAACAAGAGAACAAAATGTATGCATTTACCTTTTCTTTCTGTCTCTTGCAAGAGTTTGGGTCAGTGCATGAAGAATATCACGAGACACAAGGCCTGGGAAATGGCTTTATCCCCAGTCAGATTTTCACAGTGTCATCAAAACAATTAATGGGAAATATTATAAATCCCTATGTGATTTATAAATTCAAATTTCAAGATGCATTCTAAAGTTGTACGTGAATTACTTACAAAATGATTACTCTCTCTGTGTGTGTGTGTGTGTGTGTGTGTGTGTGTGTGTATGTGTGTGCATGTGTGTAACTTCTGCCTCTAATACTAATTAGTTGATGTGGGTAGTTGGAACTGGGGAGCATGCTTAAATCTCTAGGATTCTATTTTCCTCAAATACTTCACATCAATTAGAGGAGAGAATCAACCATAAAACCCAAGCTTTTTGCTAGAGTAAGAAACAGTGATTGGCTTAAGAAGGGATACTAAAATATCTAACAAAAATGTGTCTCACTTTATGATAGATATAAACATATATCATTTTATAACAGTGCACATATTGTGGATAATATATATTCAGAGGGATATATTTACATAGTCCTGGTACATTACATATAAATCATATCTTCATTCTCTGATGATATCATACATAAGTCTTGTGACACTTGCTAACTAGCTTAATACTGGTTAATACCGGTTTTAATTTAGGAAAATGTGATGTCATTAGAAGAATGGATGCTTATATTCTTTGCTGCAATTAAGGAGATTCACAAGGATGAGGTCCTAACTCTGCTAAGCGTGTCAAAGTCAAGGCAAAGGCATGCGAAAAAGCATGGGTACCACTGGCAAAGTTCATCTATGCAGCTGGACAATGAGAGAGGGAGGGAGAGAGGGAGAGAGAGAGAGAGAGAGAGAGAGAGAGAGAGAGAGAGAGAGAGAGAGAGAGAGAGAGATATTCTACTTCCAAAATAAATTTCTAACAAATATTAACTATTCCTATTACAAGTGACAAAAATGACCCGGCCATGGGAATTTAGGTATATCACTGTCCTAACTCAGTGTTCCCTGAGGGACATTTTTCATTTACATAAAGGGGACCAGGCGTTATCTTGAACAGCACAGGTCCCTGGAGATGTGATGACTATATTACGCCTATGCTTACTACAACTCTGGATCGCAGCGAATGTGCTACAGACACAGCTGAGCATCACCCAGCTGTCTCAACAGAACCCTCTTCCCTGTTTCATTATGTAGTGACTTGAAAAGAAGCAAGCCAGCAAACATTCCTCGGGAAATACATTGACAATTAGCTCACTTTCCAGCCAATTACCCAGGAGCTGGGAACAGATTCTATGCTTTTTAATGTGTGAACTAAAAGCAAGCAGAAAACCACAAATTATAGAGAACATGCAATAGAGAGCTGATGTGGCACCAAAGATATTTAACATCTAACATTCTAGAAAAGTTTTACTGGTCTCCGGGACAAGGGGTCCTCACTCATATGTTTGAAGATAAATTAACTAAACAAACCCTCTTATGGGTTTTGTTTTTAATAGTTTCCAATAGTCTCTTGACTCTCAAATGAATAGCTGGGATAAGTTTCTCTCTTGACGTTCTTTTCATTACATGTATGAAATATGTAGTTAGACAGTAGTTATGTAGTTAAATTCTCTCTTAAAGGTAAGTGAAACCCAGAAATAAGTTCTTGAACTTTTTAATTTTAAAGAATTTACATAATTTTATTGACTTAAACGTGAGATAACCTAAATTTTTTCAAATCCCTATAAAATGACTTAAAGCAAAAAAACAAAAAACAAAAAACCCAAAAAACCAAAACAACAACAACAACAACAACAACAAAACCCACACACACACAAAAAAAAACCAAACAAAGTACCCTTGGGATCTACAATAGGAAATAAACCAATGAGGAAAAGGTTATCCATTCAATTTTGATGCAAGATTTAAAAAACTATTAATTTTTCTACTTAACATTTTCTGGTTTTTTTAGACTTACTATTTGTTGATGTTGCTGGACATTAAGCCTAAGGCCTTTGGAATGGTAGGTAAGCACACACTCAGCCACACCCTACCACAGTTTCTACACTGTGAGTGTCCTCTTAATGATAATTAGTGGAAACAGAAATGTAAACTATTCAGCACCTTGCAAAACTGTCAAATGCCCTAAAACAGAATACAGTTTTCTCTACAATTCAATAATTCTTTCCATAACATCATAAACACATAATTCAAAACTTCTCTCTATTTTAACCTACAAGATTATCTTTGTTCATCCTTCTTCCAGTGTGTGTTGAGAAATCCTACAAATTAGATGTTCATGGACAATTCAGTCAATAAATTAGGTTTTCAAAAATATAATAAAACATTTAGTAATAGTATAATAGTATGCTAATTTATTATTAAGGACATCAATTAATGCACAACTAACATTATAAGAATGCATATTTAATGCATTACTCAGGTCAACTTAACTCTACCATTTTATGTTTTCCTAATTTGTCTAATCGACTAGACTTTTCCATGAAGACATCTTTAATGATAAATCATCAGTTTACGACCATAAGTGTTCATTAAACTTAGTCAATACCTTGCACCAAAGTCCCTCAATTTATTACTGTTAATGTACAGTCAGCAGAAAAGACTTAATGGCAGACAGTTTTTCAGAACCTAGTGTGGATACAGGACCATCTGACAAGGGAAGATTTGTGATAACAAAGCGGGAAATTGTTGACTAGAATTCAGATTCCATGAGGTGAAACATAGATACTTATATCTAGGCAGGCTATTTTTCCTGAAGACATATTTAAAGTAAGCAAGACTGATTAGGGCCTTTGTGTTCTCCAGGTGGTATAGACAAACTCTTAATTCCCACAATCATGAATTAAATTTGAAATTTGCTGACAGTTTCTGCCAAAAGCAAACAACTGTTCTGAGCCATGGCAGGCATTTCTCTGTCCCCCCAGGCACTGCAGGAAACCAGAAGACACATTCGCGGTTCATTTGCATCATTATATTCTTTCAGCTTTGTTCCACAGGTACCCTTTAGGTCCTGCCCACGAGTCAGCTTCATTTTTCTCCTAAGGAAGGCATTCATCACAGCTCTGGATTGCACGCCTAAAGAAGTACGATATTAAAGTGACTTAGCACTCTTTCCTGTTTGTTTTTCTCAACTGAAAGAAGTGATTAAATTTCCAAGTGAAGGTGGTAGTTATATGTAGAGTGATCCATTTTCTACTATGTATTTGGAGGGTCACACACCTAATTCTTTCCACAGTCACCACTCTTTGTTCACCCGACACTCTACCATCAAACCACCAAGAGCGAGCCATGCGACACGGGAGTAAGCTCACTGTTCATGTCAATCCAGAGACATGGATTTGGGATTGTGGACATGGGACACTGAGCTTGCGTCCTCTGTCACCTTTTCCTTCATACAATTGTCAACTTCTACTTTCCTCTGGAATCATTTTTACAGGGTTGGAGAGGCAGCTCCGTGGTCAAGAGCGCTTGCTGCTCTGTGCAGAAGACCTGAATGTAGCTCCCAGCACCTGCATCAGACAGCCGGGCCTGCTTGTAACTCCAGGTCCGAGGTATCTGTCACCCTCTCTGGTCTCCACAGCTCCTCACACAGATATGGCAGGGTCTCCACAGGCACAGGCACAGCCACATACACATAAATAAATTCTTAAAAAGAGATACCAGTTGATCAGCTCTGATGACATATGCACACAAATGACGTTGCATGCACTGAACAAGTTGTATTAATGAATTTATATGTGTGTGTGTGTATGTATGTATGTTCATACATATGTAGAATATGAAAGAAAAAGATGATGGAAATTTTAAAGAGAACAAACAACTGTGGTGGAGACAACTCCGATGTTTTTTCGAACTTTGATTTTGATCAGTGCACAAGGGAAATTGCGTGGGCTGAGAAGATGTGATGATGAAAACACAAACACACACACACACACACACACACACACATACACACACACACACACACACACCACAGCAGCCATAGGGTACCAAGAGGCCATGACAGGTCATGTCCTTCTTATTGTCCTGTAATTCCTTAGAGACAGATGCATCCCAAGTACCCTCCACCTTCATCACTGACGATCAAGTGGCAGAGTGATTCAAGACCAAGGGAAGCACTGGAAGAGGAAGAAGAGGACATGACAGTCTCCG
The DNA here is from genome assembly GCA_907169655.1 of Acomys percivali. Lineage (NCBI taxonomy): Eukaryota > Metazoa > Chordata > Mammalia > Rodentia > Muridae > Acomys > Acomys percivali. Next base: position 6,566,670 of record OU015748.1, read on the forward strand.
GGCTAATTAATAGCCAAGGTAGAAAGAGAAGGCATGACCCAGTGTAAGCAGGGCAGTGCTTAAGCACATAACACAGACAGTAGAAGCTGAAGACTCTGGGGAAGGCTGAGCTGTACAGGCACAAGGATACACAAAATATTGTATTAATGGGCTTAACTTGAAGCCAAAATCGTATGATATTCTCTCAGGTTCATCTGAAACTAGGATAACTAAGAGGTGGAAATTTTTGCTTTACTTAATAGAGGTCTAAATGAAGGAGACCACACACAGACAACTGTAAGAGTTTTCAGAGCACTGATAGTTTGCTTTCCCAAATAAAGGTTCTCAAATTGATGGCACCACAAGCCAATACAAAACATCCATTAATATAGTCATCTCAAATTAAAGCCTTAGATGCAAATGCTTACAAATCTGGGATCCTTGTTCGGTTTCTTCATGGAGATTTTGGTGGAAAGTTTATGATCACGATGAGTAGTTGTTACAGTGTTCACATAAACACACCCTAACACTGGCAGTACCAACAGCAGGGGCGCCGACAGCCGGGGCACCAACAGCAGAGCAAATCCAACACCTAACACTCACCTCACTTACAACGACTTTGAACCTGTTGGGGAGGACTTGGCAGGAGCATAGTCCCAGGTCTGATCTGTAGCCCTTAATTTTATCATCAGCAAGTGGCCAGCCTAATATGCACAGGTGTCTCAACTCAAAGGCAGTTGGCAATGTTTTGATGAATACACAAACCATAGAAATCCAGATTCATGGCAAAATGGACTAAGACATGAATTGTTATCTAAGAGCCAACAAACCACAAGGTTTGTGGTTGCCCTAATTATGTTTAAAACTCTTTACATTTGTTTTACCAGTAATTTTTACAGATTTTCTTACAGCCATTATAAAATTACTATACTTTTGATAATGTACTTACAGCATTTGCTCCCTTCCCTTCTGACATTCTATCAAATTTGTTGCATCTATTTTATTAAGTGTTGCTACATACATGTGTGAATACACACCCATAAAGGCAAGCAGCTCAGTCTGCATAGTGCTACTTTTATGTACATTTTTGGAGCTGATCATTTAGTGTGAGGTAACCAATTGGTGAGATTTTCCCTTGGGAAAATTCTCTTTTCCACTCAGCATTATTAAGTCACCTGCAGTTTGTGCAAGGTTAAGATCTTATGCTCTTTTAAAGAAATTATTAAAGTCAGATTGGGAATTACAGGTTTGTGATAAAGTGCTTGCCTGGATGTGAGAAGCCCTGGGTTCGATGCCCAGCAACCAGGGAAAACATTAAAAAACAAATAAACATTATGTTCATGGTTTTATGATGACTGTTTTCCTTATAAAATCAAATATATCAAAAATAGAAATCATCCTCTTTAGGAATGAATTTCATCAAAATAGATTGTATGCATGTATAAAATTAAAGAAGTAATAAAACTATTATACTAAAAATAAAAGGCAATTAATGAGCTCCAGGAAGTTCCTCAGTATTAAATACATGCATCTTATTTTTCTATTATTTTTAAGTCAAATTAAAGCCTAAAAAGAGACAGGTTGATTTTAATCTACTGGTAAATATTTAATATATGAATATACTTCACATATAGTTTAATTTCTGAGTTACATATATTATTGTGTTTATAAAAGGAACCAAAGCTATCAGTGTGATTTTTAAGAAGATATACTCTGTGTGAAATAATTAAGAAAATTCTGTTTAGGGAGGAATTATTTTAAAAGATTTGCAAAGCTATCTTCAAAAGGCAGCCTTTTGGATTTGGTTGTTTTGGTTGAACTGACAGAGAATCTGTCCTGGTCAATGCGGCCCCCACCCCACGCCCCTCCACTTTGGGCTTCCATGTGGTAAATCTTCCTTTTCCGGCTTCAGCCCTGCATCCGGTTATCATTGAGGGCAGACATCGCCTCACACTCTAATCTTGCTCTGATGGATAGAATACTAACCTTCCACAAGATTAGAGACACAAGGTGCTCTCCAGATAATAAAATTCAATAGGTGTACTTCAAAGGGCAGCCCAATCTCGATTCTGTTCATGGGTCAGTTGACAGATCCTTTGCCAAAGCAGATTTCCGTCTCTTTCCAAGTCAGGTTCTGGCTCAGTGTGCCAAGCATGTCAAATGACAGGGAACCCAAAGTGTGCAGTTCCAAAGTAGCAGTGGGAAAGGGTGAGGGTAACACGATTTTAGTGTGTGTGACTGAACTCTACTGCACACTAAACTGGCCCAACTATGTCCAACAGGTAAAGCAGAGCTGACCATGATGGAGCTATCCAGGGTTAGTATAATAGCTTGAGTTATGATCCATAAATATACATCTTACAAGTATTAAGAAATTTCAAATGAAAACATAGTAATGGACGCCTATAACTACAGGCCGGAGTGTGAAGAACACATGCTTAAAGGCAGCCTATGCACCGTATAACAACCAGCTCTTGAAATCAACAGCAGACTTACACAAATGAAAGAGGAAACTTTTATTTGAAGTAAATGATGACTGAAAATCAAATTCAGGAGTGAAGACATGTCTTTAAAAAAATACTAGGTTGATATTAGCTTAAGATTGTTCTAGAACTATATCAAAGAATATTAGATAATGACAAGTCAGAAAGATGTACTGTGTTGAGGATGAAGGATCAAGACACAGATCTGCTTAAGAATGTTTTCTCAATGAAAGGCACAACATATTTCTCCTGTCATATTAAGCTTCTATCATTCCCACTAACAAGCCTGCACATATGGCCTAATAAAAAAAATGGTGTGTGGGTGTGTGTGTGTGTGCGCGCGCACGCACGATTTATTTTCGAGACAGGGTTTCTTAACGTAACTCTGGCTGTAGTGAAACTCCTCTGTACCCCAGGTCAGCTTTGCCATGTTCCTTTTCTTTAGCAGATATGGTCTGTCACCTCTCTGAGCACTTCCTGGAGAACTCTGAGAAGCTGATAGAAGCATCCGGGTGCTTCTTCTTTTGGTCCTCCCAGCAGATTTGCACAAAGAATGCCTATGAAGACATTTTGCCTCTTGGCTTCTTAGGATCTCCTTTGCCCATGTTTAGTTGATTTTCATCCGCGAGGCTCAGAGTTGCCAGGAGCCTGTCTGGCTCGATCGGATCGTGCCCCGCACTTTCTCTATGGAGCTCAATGTGCTGCAACGGCTGTGAGAGCGGGAGCCAGACCACTTGTTTTGTTTTTGCTATAAGAGCTCACAGTGTGGCTCACCCTGTCGTGAAACTCACTGTATAGACTATGCTAATCTGAAATGCACCGATATCTGTTTGCCTCTGCCTCTTGTGTAATGAGATTAAAGGTATGAGTCATCATACCCTGTCTATTTATTTATTATCCTAGTAACATAATTTCCCCCAAACTATGTATACACTAGTCATAATCATCTGTCTTTACTAAGTTTCACTAATTAGATAAGGTACCTGGAATAAAACTGTTGCAATCAACTATCTTGTAGATAAAGGAAATTTTGGTCCTTTATTTCATCTATGCAGGTAAAACTACATTCAGAACAAATTGATATTAAAAGTAAATCTCTACATTCTCCAGGCAGTCACCCAGAGTTATAAAGTTATTTAAAGATGTTTCCTTTAAAAAACATTTTCTCATCTTTGTTAATTTTTCTTACAAATTTATTCAGATTGCATCCCTATTGTTATCCCCTCACTTGTATCTTCCCCCCCCCCCCCCCGCTTGTACCCTATTCCCCTTTGAAGATGTTTACTTTTAAGTATACTAGAAGCACCAGGATGTATCCAGTTGGGTAACACTGATTTTGTGTATGATCATCCATTACATAAAAACTAGATTCACCAAGATGTATCCTCTCCATGAGAGAAAACATAAGCTAAGATAGAACATCATATCTTTCTAAAATATCAAAGAGATGGACACCACAGTTAAACATTTATATATGATAAGGCATATCATAGCAGTGGAAGAATGAATAACTTGATATAGTCCCTGTTAACTTTTGTTACTTTTGTTTTGCCAGGAATGGAACGGTCTTATTATGCCAGCTACTCAAGTCTTATCTTCTGGAAGATTCCAATGACAGGATGGTCCTAGTAGGGCTTAGGAAGGTTACACACAGGAAGCTCTCAAATCTTTCTGCTTAAGGTCTTTCAATGACTGAGAAACCAATGTCATCCTGCTTCTATGAGTGCACCAACATTTTTACCCCATGATTAAGTAGATGTTGGCTTCAAGAAATGCAGGTACTGGGGCCAGCTCTGGTAGCCTTCCTTTGTAATAGGAAGTGTGGCTTGTGGCAGAGTAGTGGAGCATGTGGTTAAAACTCAGAATAACACAGTATTTTTATTTTTGCACCTTACGTTTATCAGACTTAGTGGGTTTATTTTCTTGTCATAAAAAACATTCATCACCAAGAAACTCATTTGCAATTAATTCAGGTCACCTTTATGCTTTATTGAAAGTCACTATACTTTATTGAAAGTCAAAAGCCTCATTGTGAAAATCTATTCAAGATCCTACAACAACACTAACTTTGCTTCCATCCTCAATGAAGACATCCCCCTTTTATCCATAAAACTCTTTATTGAAAAGATAATTGAGATTGACGATCAAAGTTATGGGAAACTTGCAAATAGCCACAAATTGGTTCTTATGCCATTTCCTGGCTAACTCCAAGAGCATTTTCTAAGTCAGCTCAATATCTACCTGATTATTATTCTACCCACAGTATTTTTTTACAAGCTTGTCAATGACTATTCCATGTGAGAAAGCACTGATAATTATGCAAAGGTCAGAGTGGGCTATAACCAGTAGATGCTGCTACTCTACAGGATCAGTCACAGTCAGACAGGGAAATCGGTTTTGTTTGGCATGACTGGTTCATGCCGAAGCTGCCCACAGCTCTGTTATACTTGGAGTGCTTGCAAATTGATTGCAGGATAAATTGCACCCGACTCTTTCCAAGAATGGACCTTAACCTTACAAGTAATTAATTCCCAGGTATTTACTACAGTTTCCTTCCATGCAGACATCCTCAGTGACTGTCCTTCCCCCATGCTGTATGGATCTGAGCACATCGGCCATAAATCTGAAAACTCACTAAAATGAATACAAGGTAATTTGATGTTGCATTTGATTTGGTTTTAAAGGCTACACAGTTGTTGACTTCAAAGTCAAATACATAAATCTTCACTGCGGCGGAAGGAGAAGGCATTTCTTCTGAACTAGCTTGATTATGGCCATACAGTGAAGTTCAGACATGTGAGAATAGGCACAACTAGACAACTGGGTAATTTATTATACTCTCCTTTTTTTTTTTTTTTTAAAGAAAAAAAGTCATTTTATTATAAGTGTCTTGGGAAGAAGGCGTGCAAGTGTGTGTAGGTACCTGCAGCAGCCAGAGGAGGTAGGTCACCTTGGATCTGTGTTTACAGGCAAGTGTGTATGAGCAATGCTAAGTGGGTGCTGGGAACCAAGCTAGAACACACACACTCTTAACCATACAGCTGTCTCTGCAGCCCCATTTACAGTCTTTATGTCAAAACCACAAGTAATAAAATATGTATAAAAGTGAGATGACGAAGAAGGTCCGTCCCTCCTGTGCTTATGTGCTCTTTTAGGAGACTTGGGCAGATCTGCACATTAACAGGTGCTTCAGCAGTCAAAGCAAAATGTTCCTTAACATGCAAAGCACTGGGCTGTGGATGTTAAGCTTGAATTTTTTTGGCTTTAAGATTTTGAATTAGATCTGTCACTTTTCTTCAGTGCCCCTTTGCACAATTTCTGAAAGGTAGAAGAAAAACAAATAATCATCTAGCCTAGCTCAACAACAGAAAAACAGTTTCATGTTGACTGCATTTTGAAACAAACCACACTGCAAACAGACCTCCTTAGAAAACAAAGCAAACCGATAGCCATGTTCATATTTAAAAAAAAAAAAAAAAGGCTAGGCCTACCCCAGAGCCAGGACTGAAGCACCTCATGCTTGAAAATCTACTCTCTCACTTTTGCTTGTGGAGGAAATCTGAATAACCTGCGACCCGTGGGTGATGGTACTGCATTTACTTAGGAAAATGACAGAGAGACCGCCATAGGAAAATATGAGATGGGCCTCATGTGCCAGTCAGGAAGTCTGAGTCACAAAACTTCTCAATCATTTGAAACTATCCTTACACTTTTAACTTCCTTCGCTTCCAGAAAACAAAGAGAAACGTCCAGATAAAGCCGCAGTTGGGTTTGGTTGAACATCATTAAAATGGTAGGTGGTCATGGACGAGAGGTGATATTCACAGAGAAGGGGAAGGAGGAGGTGAAGAGGTCAGCAGGGTCTTCTCCTCAGGGAAATCACTTGAAACAAAGGGAAGGCAAAGGAAACATGAAAACGTCGCGTGCAGTTCAGCCACAGAGAAGCATGACCCTGCGCTTTGCTCATGCCAAGCAGGTCTGCAGCTACCTGTTACCTCCCGTGTGCCAGTGGCGCACCTCACGACCTTGGGAGTTTCTTGGCAAACATTCTCAGTTCTTCTCATGGGGTAGTTCGCAGGAAGTAGAAAAGCCAGAGCCTCCAATGAGTCAAGTGGTTCTCACAGTGTGGCCTCTGAATTTCTCACACCAGCATAAGCTGGGACATGACAAAAATCTACACGTGTGGTTTTGTCCCAGGAACCCTGTGTCTGTAATTCTCGGGATGGCCCATCACTGTGTTATAACAAGCTATCCAGAGAGCTGTGGTACACAGAGAACTCTGGCCATCAAAGGGGCAGCTTCAGTTGGCCAGGCTACAAATAAGAGTAATTTTGTTTTGTTTTGTTTTCAAATAAGAGTAATTTTGGAAGCTTCCTCTTGTCTTTTAAATTACTTTGATCTAACTATGTCTTGGGGATTGCTGTTTACTTTCCACATTTCGCCCATAGATCTTTAAATCTTGAAACCCCCTAAAGAGATCTTTCCTTAAATCTCACCTCTCTATAATCCCCGTCATTTTTATTCATTAGTAGGAAACACCTGTAACAGCAGGAGCTACTTACAATCTAATTGTTTCTTGTTTCTCTAAATTGCTTGTCATTATAAAAGAAATGACAGAAGTGAAATGGGAGGCTGAGCAATGTGGCAAGAAGACTGGAGCCCGGTTCCAATGCTTAATTGCTAGACAATGCTAAGAACAGATTAAAGAGATAAATCAAAAGTTTGCTGGAAAAAAAAAAAGTGAGGCCCCCAGTCAGTTTCATGGTTTCATTTGAGCTGCACAGATATTATTATACACTCATTTACAAAACAATGAGCTCTTACTGTTTATGAAAGTTTAATCTCTTGGTTTATTGCCTTAATATATTTCACATTGGTAAGGTTTACTTTTAAATGAAATTTCTGACTGTCTTATGTGGATGTTATTTTATACCGAGAATACAGACAGAATGAGTGTAACATCATAATTGTATTCATCTATGAAGCAATTAGAGTCAGGGTAATTGCTTCTCGTTTTCACATATCTGCATACAAAGTAATAGAATTAATATTTTATCAGTTGGCAGTATCCTCTGTTAGCCAAGAATCCTAACACTATATATCTTGTTTGTGTGTCCACAGGAATTTAAAGAGAGCCCATATTAATATTTGCCAAAATTGAAAACCATGCCAAGTGAAAACCTACATGAATCAAGGTGGTGCCACGGCTTAACACATGTAACCAGTGGGTTCACACTGTGACAGAGACCCTCAGCCAGACTGTGAAACGGAGCCACTGATGCCCTGGAGCCACTAATGACTTGGAGCCGCTGATGACATGGACCCACTGATGACACGGAGCCACTGATGACATGGAGCCACTGATGACTAGCAAAGGAAGCTCTTGGGACCACTCCTCATCCCAGCCAACTCCATGTGACTCCACAGGTGAGCATGAATTCCATGGTGTGCTAAGAAACGGACTCCGGTTCAAAAATCTGTGGCTGCTTCAATAGCTGAGCTCCTATGAAAACACATTGACAAGCTCCTTCAAAGGAAATTGATATGGCTGAAGAAGGGAAATAGAATGACCTACAGGGATAGCTGGTGAGTGACTGACAAAATTCAGATCCCTCAGCCAGAATTCACAGGACTAAGGCTGGCTAAATGAGGACTTATGGCCTCATTTATTTTCTAAGAAGCTTAGGCTAGAAGGTGAAAAAAAGAGGCCATAAATTAAATGGCACTTTGCTTGAATAAAAGAGGAACAAATGAGAGAATTAAGTTGAAACTAGCAGCTCAACCACCGAACCAAATTTAATTGGTAGATAAGATGTATTTCAACCCAAAACTAATATCAAAGATGGGAAATCAGGCACTCCTGCTTCCTCTTTTAGTTGATGCAAACACATAAACCAATAGACAAACAAAACAGATAATTACCAATAGTAAAAAAAAAAAAGTCTGTATGTATTACACCTATATCACACAAGGAATACCTAACCATGGACTACACAGTTCACCTTATAACTTAATATTAAAATGGAGCATATGATAGCCAGAATGTGAAAAAGGGGGGTACTTTGTAAGAAATGTAATAATCTTTGCAAATTTTTATGTTTTGTCATATTTTATATATTTCTTTAAATTTGTAACTCATCATTTGCAAACAATTATTTTTAGTATATATGTAGGCATGCATGCATTCATGTATGTATGTGTGTATGCATGCATGTATGTGTGTATGTATGTATGCATGCATTATGTATTTGTGTGAGTGCACTCCATGTGCACCATGGTATGTTTATTCAGGTCAGAAAACAACTTTTAGGAGTTGTTTTTTTCCTTCCATTATGTGGGCCTCGGGGATTGAACTCAGATCTTTAGGTTTAGTACAAGTGTTCTTACACACTAAGCAATCCCTGGGTTCCTCTATTCTTTTGGAAATGGGATGGAGAAGTTTCATTTCTCAGAGGTGTCTCAGTGTTAGCACACGTCTGACGTTTGTAAAAGGCACTGGAATACAGAGGGGTACGTGCGATGAACCACTCCTTGGCTAAGCATCATTTTTGACGAAGTTACGTACAGACAAGGTTGTGATTAGTTATAAAATCCTTCTCCATTGCTCAGAGCATTAACAACAATGGATTTGATAGGTGTGTCTTAATTCTTCATGTGACTTTTACTTTGTTATTCCGAAGTCCCATTAGCCTCTAGCCTAGATTTATTTAATACTTTGATTTGCCTCCTGGTTCTGATTGTCCTGTTAATAGGTATGATATAATTTTCGTTAATAACATAATAATACACTCTATGTACAACAGCGCTAACAAATCTGAGCCCACAGGACTCCAAACACCAAACATGGACCTGACTGTGCACGTAAAGGACCTAGGCCCCCTGCTCAGATGTAGCCCATAGGCAGCTCAGTCTCCATGGGGTCCCCTAGTTAGAGAAGCAGGGGCTGTCCCTGCCAGGAACTCTGTTGCCTGCTTTTTGATATTTCCCTTTAGCAGGGTGCCTTACCAAGGAGGAAGAGGATGCAGGAAGTCCTGCTGAGACTTGGTAAGCTGGTGTCAGTTGGTAGGGGAGAAGGGTTTCCCCCTCTCTGAGGACTAGGGGGGTGGAATAGGGAGGAAGAGGGAGGGAGGTTGGGACCAGGAGGAGAGGAGGGAGGGGGCTATAATTGGGATGTAAAGTGAATAAATTTTTGAAAAATAAATCTAAATTAAAAACAAAACAAAACAAACAAACAAACAAAAGCCAAAAACAAAAACAAACAAACAAACAAAAGCCAAAAAACAAAAACAAACAAAAAAAAAAAAAAAAAAAAAAAGGAAAAGGGCAGCTGCAAAACAGGGATCATTCAGTTTGTGTTGGGAATCTACTCCTGAGCACAGGGTGGTTCTGGAGGGTGGTTGTTGTACCCCATATTATTCAATTAAAGAAAACTACTGTGTGTGTGTGTGTGTGTGTGTGTGTGTGAGAGAGAGAGAGAGAGAGAGAGAGAGAGAGAGAGAGAGAGAGAGAG
>OU015748.1:6578797-6608802 GCA_907169655.1 Acomys percivali
GTGTGTGTGTGTGTGTGTGTGTGTGTGTGTGTGTGTGTGTGTGTGTGTGTTGTTCTGTCAGTTAGATTTACTGTTTTTATGCTACTTCTTATCCCTTTCGTAAAGATGTATCTAATGTTATCTTGTATTTTATTTTGGAAAGTCAGCACAGTTCTTCCATTTGTTGGACATATCTCAGTGGCTGATGGCCGATGATATCTCAGATAATTAGAAACATAGCAAACTAGGAGGAAGAGAAAAGAACAAAAATCAAGTTTTCTTTCTTTGTGCAAACAGGGCAATGGAAGAATGCCCAGAATGCTTCAGTGACACATGTATGTTACCACTTCTTCTACAGTCTGTATTTAGAGTCAAAACACATCAACCCCACTAAATATCCAGTCGGTGGGGGAGATGCTACCATTCACAGAGATAAGAGAAGTACCTGACCTGCTCACTCGGCTCCTGGAAAACCAAAGAGAAGGAGAGCACAGGTTTAAAAGAAAACACATTATCATCATCACGAGTGCTAAGGACTCTCCCGTGAACTCATCAGCATGCTCACATGACTCCAAGAAGTGAAGCCGAAGACTTTGAGCTGAAACGGAAGAATGAGGCTTCGTCTTTGCTTCTTTGTGTTCTCAGTCTCTCTCTGATTTCTATTGTGCCTGTACTTACAAATTTTATAAGAACCCTTAATCGAATTCTCAAATAATATATATTAGAATTCCCAACTTTGTTGCTTTATCAGCCTTTCAAGTCCCCTCTCTCTTTGGCTTGGTTGGACAGGGAAGCCTGGAGTCTACGGCTATGGCGCTTTTATGGGCATTTATCAGGAAGGGAAAGAAGCAGTTACTGAAGTGATGCTGAGATGGCCCTGGAGGACAGGAGAGGGTGAGCACGAGGGGCACCATCTTACCAAGGAAGTCTGACATCATGTGGCTGCTGGAAAGCATCAGGAGCAGCCAAGCCCCAATGCCTGTCACAGGCACTAACAGGGAACAGAGAGGGTATATGACGTAGGAAAGCAGTGCTGAATTTTCTTCATTTGTTTTGAATTCTAGTCTTTACATTTCAGTGGTAGCGACTATTTAAAAATTAGGTGAAGAATAACTTGTTCCCAACGGGTCGTATGACAGACAGCCAGATTCAGATCAGTGAGAACACAATAGATCTGCGTGATATACCTCATTCTGAGAAGTCAGCAGGCTGACGTCTTCTTTCCAAACAAGTGCTAAGGATTGTTCTTAGACCTTTTCAGAATTTGTTCCAAAGCTTCTATTGATCTGTCTGTGATGTTAAAATAATCACGACACTGAGAGTTTTTCCTTGCTCTGACCTGAAGCAAATTCAATATGAATGGATATAATTCAGCCAACAAATCCGTGCCTAACACTATCTGCTAAATCCCGAAAGTTGAAACATAGCACAAACTCACAGCATTGGCAGGCATAGCCATGGATAGAAGGACTATTCCATAATACTGAGAAATGTTGAAATATGAGAAACCACCGCATCCAATTTTCTAGGTTGATGTTCTTGCTGATAGGATAATTTTTACTGCACACTTTGAATTCAATTTCCTTTATTTTAACAAAACATATTTCATGCACATTGCTTACAGACGGAATGACTTGCAAAAACACAATCAGTTTTATAGGCCACATTCTCGTAGAGGTTGGCACAATTCTGGTTCACCATAAATGTGTTTCTGGAGGGCATTCTGTTACATGCATCTCTTTATGTCTGTCAAAGGTCAGTAGTTTCACATGATACAGTGCTGTTGACACTAAGCTCCATGCAGAAGGCAGGTTTGCCTATTCTTTGGGATGCCATTGAGATGCCCTCAAGATCTAAGTACCTGCTCAGCCCCAGTTCTGTCTTGGGAACACCTTTGCTTAGATCTCTCTACATGTTTCTACAGATAGTGGGGGCATGCTTACTCTTCTTGGCCTTTCCCCATTAAGTATACACAAGCCACATCCCCTAGTTAAGTACACAGTAAGTTTATCAGGGTCAGTGCCACATTCTTTAAAAGACAGTATGATACAAAAGTAGGTACAAATGGAAGTTACTATTCTGTAACACCTTAAGGCATTCTCAGTAACGAACGTGCTCTCGGAACCTTCATTTTAGAGACATAATCAATACACATAGATGCAGGATGTGTCCAGCATTACTTATGAAGCTGTATCAATACTTTGTGGAAAGCTTATGGAATCCTGAATGAATGTGTATTGTTAACATGAGCACAGCCAGGGGAAGGAACACAGTGCCTCACACTTTTAGGAATGGCAAGGCCTTCCCTGGAGTCAGGCTCAGGACAATGGCAAGGCCTCCCCTTAGCTCAAGTATGGTTGTTGATAGTTTGTGCAGGGAGCATCAATGGCTAACCTGAGGCAGCTCTTTTGCAAAGACTTCCTACCTACATAGGTTAACCTGACTCCTCCTAATCTGCGCTGTTGCATATAATAAGCGTTCTGGGTTTGAGGGCTGCTGTTGCTGGACCTCGTCCAGAGTGCACAGGCCATGTGGCTCCCAGTTCTTCTGTACTACCTCTACACTCAGGTCAATCTCTAAGCTGCATGAGTGGCAGCAATAGTTCATGTAAATTATAAAATATATGAAGAGGTAAGAAAGTAAGTTATCAGAATATAAGCTCTGTAGTTGAAGGGCTTTGTGTATTTTATTCCCTTGGGGACTACAATATTTAAGGCACTGTTCTCATCACACATCCTTACTCAGGACACAAGGACTGGAGCTTATGAAATTTGCATGTCTTTCCTACTACACTATGATTCCTTTAAGGCAGGAGTGATGTCTCCTAACCCTGGTCCTCCTAAGTGTAGTTCCTATGCAGCAAGTAACACAAAGTTGAATGCGCATCTTTTTGATAAGTTTGAGCTCTGATGTACAGATCCAAGGACCACATGAGATGGTTTGAGTTGTGTATCTTTAGAGCTCTGAGTCTATGTGTGTAGGCATTTCTCTCTTGTTTTAGTGAAGCCAAGACCCAGAATAAGAGAGAAAGTTAGAAACCCAAGTGGCATGACCTCAAATCCAAGATGCTGCCTTGTGTGTGGTTCTCCTTCACTCTGCTGTCATAAACTTACACTACAACCTAGACCAATTCAATTACCTTCCTTGCTGATAAGTGATACAGCACCTACAAAAAAGTCTAGCATAATCTTCATCAGACAAACAATATCTAGTCATTGAGGGATTGGTGTAAAAATACATAAGAATTTTATGGAGGTATGCATCTTCTTGGAACATAAAATACAATATTTAAAAAAATAATTTAAGCATTGTGTGAGTGACTCTATGTGTGTGTGAGTGTGCATATGCACACACAGATGTGCATATATATAACATAAATGTTCTGATTTGAAAGGCTGCTAAATCAGGGATGGCTTCTTGAAGGCTATGATTTTAGAAAATAACAGCTGTAATGTCTATGTATTTTCCCCTGTTTGCTCCAGTTTAAGCCAAATAAACTTTTGGATGGGGGGGGATTCATTAGATGTCCAAGTCAGAGTAAAGCAGTTATATTTGCTTGAGTACATTCCCAATGGAAAGTCTTCATCACAGATTGACAGACTCTTCAAATGTATTAGATTTGTGCTACAGAGTAGTGAAGTGTTGCTCTAAGATGCAAAGCATTTACGTATAATGCTATCCTATTTTCTAATGTGCCTGTGCATTAGCTAAACTGCTGTCCCTGTGTGGGGCACATTTTGAATGACCTCTCTGGTAGCCATATGTGCTTATTTCAGGCAAAGTGTAGCATGCTTGGAGCAGAGAATCCATGCAGCCCTTCACAGCATAGCAAGTACATGATCTGCATCGCCTATAATTTTTCTTGCACTGCAAAATCTAATAGAGTTGGACAAAATGTCATCTGCTGCTTATTAAGTCTTGTTTTCTTATGGTTGACTGACCTAATTTTCCAGAGTTTGAAATTTAACATCTTGTCACCTGTTTGGCTGAAGCTTCAGTTTGCTGTCAAGTACATGTGCATGTTAGCATGCCATTTACACGTGTTCAGGTCAAGTAATTGGGTTCACAGTAGACCCGTGTCAGTTTCAAATCTGGTCCCAGTTAGAAACTGTGTCTTCAAAGCAGCGAATCTGTTTCTCTTTCTCACACGTTCATAGCTTCAATAGTTCCTGGGAGCTGAGAGGCATGGCCGTGACTGGGGCAATTGCACACTAGACGGAAGCCTTGTCACCACTCACAGCACTTACTTTCCCATAGACTCAACTCAAAGCATCTCACACTGTCTAGCCTCAAGCTTTTTTTTTTTTTTTTTTTTTTTTTTTTTTTATTATTATTATTATTACAGTTACATCATCAGTCCTTCAGAGCGTCCCAGGCTGCTGGGAGTCTGGCCTCTTCTTCCACGTTTGCTTTGCCCTTGAGTAACCCACGCGCCCACTCTTTCCCTTAGGAGACTGACTTCCGCACCACTACTTTCGTCATCGGAAAAACCAGTCTGCGTTAAAGCAAGCAACATGAAGAGCTTTGTAAAAAAAACAGGCTGGAAAGTGTGATCCAGAAATCACCGTTACGTTCCACTAGTCACTTGGTTGTGTCAAAAATGAGAAGAAAATAGGCTGAATCTTGTGGTGTAGAATCAGCTTAAATTTAGCCTCCAATCTGAAGCTAATACATCGGCATTGCTTGTTACCGTGCACTGTTTCCCCTTTTCTGGTAGGCTTTGATGCAATTATTTGCCACTATTTCATACTTTCCTAGCTCAAATCCTATAAAAACCGACTCCAATTTTTCTCTTACTACTTCCCAAGGGCAGGAGCTTCTCTGCAGAACGGAAAGCTACCGTGTCTATTCTGGTATCATGGATCTAGCAATTCAGAACCCGTCACTCCTTCACTCGTTCATCTGTCCTCACAGCCTTTAGTTGGTGTCTAACGGAATCGTAAAACGCCATGGTTGGAAGGATCTTCAAGCCCTCTCTAGTAACAAAGGAGGAACAGGAGGCTGGAGATTGAACCCAGGCTTTGTACAAGCGCAACAACTTCTCTTAACCACTGTGCCGTCTCTCCAGCCCAAACTCAGTAGCTGGAGAAGACTGTCAGGACTAAACAGCAAAGAACTCAGTCATCATCCAGCACCTGTCGCCGGTGGTCAAAGTACTGGAACCATTCTCTTTCCCAGGGCTGGGCTGCATGCCCTTTCAAAGTTACTTGTTTATGTTGTTGGGATGCTGACCTGTGGACTTTCACCTGTCAATCACAGCTCATCCTTCTGTGCACGAGAAGTCTGAGAGCTTTGCTCTGCTTGACGGCGGGAATGGAAGCAACAAACACGAGGACAAACTGTACGTATTTCACCCGAATCTTCAGGACGAGGCTGAAGATGAAAAAGCTTAAGATTTTCATGTTTGGCAAAGCCAGGGACTACACCGTAAGAGCTACCCAAAAACAAAAGAGTGGACCCTCACACCCCCCACACTTTGAGGATGAGAAGGAGTTAAAACCACGAGGTTCCTGTTAGCAAAGAAGTGAAAGAAGAGCTTGTTCCCTGGACAGCGCTGGAGAAAAAGAGGGGCCCCTCTTCACTTGCCCTTCTCCTTAAACTGCTTCATGCAATGCGAAGAATCTTCAATCTAAATGTCCTTTAAAACATTCTGTCCTTTAATGTGATCACAATGCCAGGTTTCTTTTGCATCAGACCGGAGTGTTTTCTGTCAAAATCCTAACACTTCCGTGCAAATAAACAGATGGCAAGCTTATTAGCATATGATTACTTGGCAGAAGGCATATCAGAAACATAATTTCATGGTCAGAAAAAAAAAACCTCAAATACTAAAGTATTAAAATATTTTAATAATCCTAAAATATCAAAGTGTTAAAATAGCATGATTAGATAAAGAAATTGCTATTCTAAAAAAACGTTCTCATTAGCATACATATACACACACACGTACTTTATGCTTTATTTTTCCCTATAAGATAAAAAGTGCATCATTTGTAGACTGTTAATGCGAGACTAAAATTTTTAAACAGTGTCCATTAGTATTTAACCCTTTGTGGTATAGCTCCGTGGAAAGTACATGCCTGAAGTCCTGGGTTCAAAGTCAAGCACTCCACAGAAAACATGAATCTGTTCAGGGTTCCAACCGGGTTCCTAACTTCCCACAGCACTTCCTAAGATACCAAAATTCCAAAACAACCTAAGGTCATAAACACCCGCTGCAGCGTCCACAGATGGGGACTGATAAGTCCCTGGCAGTCAAGAGCATTCTTGAGTCCCATGTCCAGGAATTATGCTTACTGAGAGGCCAACTAGGTCTTTGAAATCCAAATGCATTTGAGGTTGTGAAACACAGTCTAGTGCTCCCCTTTTAGCACCCCAGATTCATTTGTAGGTTACTCTCCCCACCAAGAGAAACTGCATTTTCAGTTACTCTGTGTATATTGTCCTTACTTTTCCATAAGAAAAGAGTTACTCTTGCCTCCCTTGCAGAGGAAGAATTCGTATATTCTCCTTACACTGGGGAAAGCTGGGATTGCGGATAGCCATAGAAAGTCAGGATAAATATACACAGGAAGCATTTACAGAATAGGATTACTTTTTCTTACATTACCTTTGTGTCCCACACGTCTGGTGATAAATCCTGATATAGTTCCTTAAAAAGGCACAAAGGATACGAAGCGTAACAGAAATTGCAGTTAATTAAACAGTTTAAGGTAACTAAACTTGGAGATAAGCTGCCTGCCGCTTCCTGGGATGACTGAGAGCTCCCCACAGGGCACCTGTAACTGGTTCTTACAGTGGTGATACTGGGAGGTACTGTAGATCTCTACAAGACACACAGCCACACAGGAAGCCCTTAAACTCCCAGAGCTGTGCCCTCATTAGAACTGCGAGGCTCATTCACAGTGCTGTATCCATGCACATGGAGGGAGGAGGGAAGGAAAAAGAAACAAGTGAACTTGGAAGGGAAAAGTAGTGTGTGTGGGGTGGAGGGGAGAGTCAAAAGTGAAGGTAATGGGAGGAGTTTGGTATGAAATTTAAACAAACAAACAACAACAAAACAACCCCCCCCCCCCAAAAAAAAATGAAAAGCAGCAAGAAACTAAGGCACCAGTGTCTGGGTCTGCTCCTGTGTGCAGAAGGGATCATTGCTCTCACACATGCTGCATACTGTGTGGTTCTCACCGGAACGGAGCTAATGAACAGGCTGGGCCATGTGTCAACTATGAGCCTCAATTTCACCATCAGTCACCTGCGTCGCATATTACATTAAAGTGACATGTGGCCGACTAATAGACTCACATTTACTTTGTGCTTTACCTGATCTTATCTGCCTTTTTAGACCATGCGACACATCAGGTGGCTCCAGCAGACAGATGGAAAGTCATTATCAGCCTGGCCAATTGGTCACACAACCAGTTACAATGCAGGCATGCCCAATGGATAGCCTACCCACTCCTTAAAAATGATGGCATATGACATAACTGATTTTCAGTGGACTGGATCTCTTCCCCATTTTCAGCATTTCACTTAAATATGTACTTAGAAACATAAGTGCTTATGTATTAAACTATGCCAGGCCCATTGAAATAAGATGGACAGGCAATAAGACAGGGGCTGCTTCTCAAACTTGCCCCCCCCAAAATCAAACTGCCTGCAGACTGTTCTAGCAATCCCACTGGCCACCACATTTCCAGAGTTTATGATTCAGTAACTATTTAGTAGGATTGGAAATTTTCACTTGTATGGAAATATTTCCTTTTAATTGTTTTTTTTTTTCCTGAAAGCACTCATAAAATGCCCATTTGATTTTTCTCAGGGCATTTAAAATTTGCTCTTTCTCCTTGAATCTTACACGGTCATAAAATTAAAGTTGGAAACAATACAGAAAAGATGTGAAAGTAAGTGTTAAATGCTATTGATTATCTCAGGCCAATTCACAACCAACTGCTGAACTTTTTTATTGTTTCCTTTTGTATACACTGAACTGATAATCATCACATTAATTCACACATAAATGTATATATACATGTGTGATATATGGGTAAGATTTCAAGAATATAAGAACATCTGTAAATATACAAACCTGTTTTTATATAAACTAGCGTATACAAAGAAATGCTTTATTAAGTTGAGATTGTGTGTCAAAATTTTATTTCCAAAGTAAAAATAAAATGATGGGTTCATATCACACATATTTTTTACTTGTTTACTTTACTCAGAATATAATCTGGAAACATAATTCTATACCTTAGATCTTTTCATAAAATAAGTTTCTAGAATTTCAGACTTCTCCACCATCTTGGTTGCTTTGAGTGATTTAGGGATTGGCCTACAACCCTGAATAGAGCATACCAAATAATGAGACAGGGTGAGAAAGTTCCTCCTTAATCTTAGCATAGACTGCACCAAAACATCCATGGTGGTCTCAGTTATACTGCAAAATAAGAGGCTATAACACGAAATATTTCAATCTTTCTTTTAACTCAAGGTTTCCTTAAACTTCCCCATGTCACTTTGCTCCTCACATTCTGTTTTTGCCAGGATTTTTGTTTCCTTAGCAGAGAAGAAATATAAGGTATGAGGGACTGTGCTCTTAGCTCTTCCAAGGCTGGACTTCATGAGTAACAGTTTAGAGTTAGCTCACTGCACAGGTGGATGACTAAGACTGAAGTTGAAAATGTCTGAAGTATTCCATCAAAAGATGATGACAAGCTACACATGCCTACACACACATAGGTGTGTGTGTGTGCATGTGTGCAAGTATGTGTGTGTGTGCGTGTGTGTGTGTGTGTGTGTGTGTGTGTGTGTGTGTGTGTGTATGTGTTTATCCTGCTGGGGAAAGAGGTAAAGCACAATCAGTAAAAATCTGGGAGACTCAAAACCCTTTCTACGAGACAATGATCCTAAGCAACAATCTTTTGCAATTTAATAAGCCCTTATCCAAGCACACATCTCAGACTTTATCCCTGAAATGATCTAGTAGATGTCAGGATCACAGGGGCTCAGATAATGGAGAAGTAGGGAGACCTGAAAATTTAGAGTGTTTATGGTCTCCTTGCTGTTAAGGAACAGCACAAACCGGCATTCACAATCGGATTTCTTGACGAACACCAAGTCTACTCTCATCTCCCTGGGGACGCTGGCTCTGAGAAGCTTGCCCTGCACAATAACCACCTATCCATTCTACAGAGTTTGGTTTATCCTTGCTAGCCAGCTGTCTGGGGTGCACGCATCCCACCAGCACAAGATGAGTATACCTTCCTTTTGATTCAGCGTGTAGCCGTATGTCCCCTCATTGAATGTACAAACCAAAATGCCTTCAAGTTCCTGTGAGAAGACCATCCCAGCTTCAGAAACCTCAAGGAGACTCCTTAGAGGCCACACTAAGGATGGAGCCATCAAGATAAGCTAAAGGGTGAGACTATTGGCTGCACAAAGGGCCAGGAATGGCTCATTTTCTGTTTTTCACTGATATAAAAAGTTCATAGATTAAATACCAACATCCCGCCTCACATTAAAAATTTCCAAAACTGGCTAAGAAATAAACAATTATATATGATGACATTTTTGGTACGTTAAATACACTTAGTTGGTTATTCTTTAGGGAAAATATATTTTAAAAAGCTTTCTAACTTTGTCCCATGTGCCCTGGGTAGGATTTTTAGGGAGTCATAGACTAGATGGGAAATAAATCATTATGTGCTTCTGGGATGGAGTGTAGGTGCTGCCAGTCTCCTGGGAACCAGAGCACAGCTCCTTCTCATGCTGTTTTCAACATCACAGTCTAAGCCAGTTTACAGTCCCTTTAAACATTTCTGAAATGTAATGTTGCAAGACCAGGTTTCCCAGCTGTCTGCCAACACTGTCAACATCCTCAGTCAACACTTGTGATCATGATCACTTCCAACCAACCAAACAAAACAAACAGCTCCGGGTGCTTCAGTGTTTTAATTAACACCACAAACGAGGAAGGGACACAGGGTTGTGCATAAGTGGACTATTTTTTTCAAGTTCAAATTTAACACCATTCGGTAGGTTTGTTTTAAAACATACAGATCGATGTTTTGTTGAATTTCCTTGGAATTAAATATAATCTAACTCTGGTTTTCCCCTGAAAATACTAATAGATAGGTTAGCTTCTGGGTTCCTGCAGTCAATATAATTTATTAGGTACAATTACATCTTCCTTGGAAAATTTGAATTTTTACAAGGGAACATGTCTTTAAATAGCCTTGCTTTAGGCAAAATTTTTGAAAAGAAGTTTGTTTCATCTTGTTTACTCTATGTTTCTGTAATAAGGTATCCTAGATTCAACACTCTCCCAAACATTTCTTTCCCTCTGTAGCAAAAATAATACGTTTTGAATCAGTGAACAGAAGAGTGAATGCTCTCTGGTGTCTGTGTACCAGGTACCGAGAGTGAGTGTGCTTGGTAAGTGTGAGTACATATTTGTGATCACCTAACAGAGTTCTGGAGACCTGACATTTCAAATTAATGGGACTACAGGAGCTCCCAATGTTGTTGCTTAGCCCTCCTTCTGAGAACTGAAATGTTCCTGAAAACTGTCTTCTGAGATAACCTGAGTCAATGAGAGTGTGTAGTTGATTCTCCATCTTTCTGTTTTCTATACTTAGAACATTTCTGTTCTTTGCAGCCCATAGGAAACAGTCCCTCTCTTAAAGGCCATGTCCATATGTGCCCCCAGCTGCTGTTTTTTCCCTCTATTTTCAGTGGTTCCAACTGAGCTTAAAATATTGCTTCATTATGAAAGTCTTTTCTACGAGATGGGCACCTACTTGGGATGGAGGCCCATATCTCGCTCATCCCATTCTTTTCTCTGTGCTGCACAGTACTTTGGCTACAAATTAGACATTTGCTGAATCTTATTTAATAAAATGAAATTAAAGAGAGATAAGTAGAGCTATGGGTCATCTGACAAAGTGAAGGGGAGGGTATAGTTACACTATCTCTAAAGACACCATCAGTCCTAACAAGAGAGCCTTTCCTCACTAGTGTCCGTGCTTGAGATTGATCGTGACACAAGGAAGAAGGTTATGGCAATCGTGGAAGGCTCAGTCAGAAGTTGATGGTGACAATAAGATTTTAGATAGGGTTTTAAAAAATGGTCCTGACTCAAGTACCTCAACCTGCCATTTATATGTAAAATAACCTCAATTCACTATCCTACACACTTTCCATGGTCATTTTTCTCTTCGAGAACACTGTCAATGATCTGTAACACATCTCTCCCATCTTTCTCTGTATTAAAGATAGAACAGACCCTGAGGGCCATTTTGGTCTCGCTGAAGAAAAATTGACTATGACTACGCGTTAAGTTTCTCAACCCACTGAAGATTGTTACAGCCTCCATAATCACACTACCAGAATCAAATTATCTGCATGAGGGGTCAACAAAATTGTGGTTGTTTCAGCAATGAAAATAGTGTAAATCTTTCTTTATCAACATTTATATTTTGAGATGGATTTGTTTTTCATGCAGCCCCACTATTTATCTAACATAACCTTGATCTTATAATCACCCCCCTTCACATCCTAAGTACTGGGACCTAAGCAGGTGCCCCATAGTACACTAACTACTTATAAAGAAGATAGTGGGGATTCTAAATATGCTTTGAACAGGACAGCTTTCTCAGGAAATATAGTGAAAGGAACACGTAAGTATGCATGCTTTTGCTACTTTAATTCACTAATAGCCAGTTAATACTTATTAATCGGAACCTTGTTTACCACGACAAATCCGACTCTTGTTTCTGCTGCCTCCACCTCATTGTTTCCTGTTAGGGTGTTTCCTGGGAACGGAAATTGGTTCACCTCAGACTTTAAATCTAAATGTCCATGCAGTCCCGGGATAGATTACGAAGGGATCTGCAGTGTCTACGTTTATCCAAACAAAGGTCTGTGTTTGTTTTCTACAGATAAATATGTGGACTTGGCATTTGGAAGCAATCCTCCAACACCGGATTATGAACTGAATGATGCTCAGAATAACTTAGAAAGAACCAAGAAAGCCCTGAGAGTTGGACTCCTAAGTGCTGGGTCACACCCTCTGCGGTACCGTGAACATGGTCCTGCCACCTCTACTAACTGAAGGTTTCCTTTCACTCAGTAATGATATTTAAGCTGCTCTCATAAACGTTTTATGCTAAGTAGTTTTTACTACATATAGAAAGCATAAGAATATATCTTCAAAGAGTTTAACATTTTTTTTTGTTCCCTTGGGAGCATAGGTAAAACAAACAAATAGAAATAAAAACTGATTATAAACAGAAAGAATCATAGAATTTTCATTGCATCTGAAAATCATCATCCCAAACTCTTCCATTTTCTTGGCTCTCCTTCTCAGTGGACTAGCCTTACCAAACAGAGTCCTGAGATCGAGCTAAGAGACAGTGCAATGGAATCCATCTTTCTCTGACACATGGACATCAGTGAGTTCCACAACAATCTCCTCCTTCCATATACATACTTACTTGAAGGTCTCCAGATATTTTTGCATTTCAGCAAATAGTGTACTATGGTGTTGAGTCAAATATATGTTTAAAACTGTAATTGCAAGTGCTATTTGCTGTCCTTTGAAAACAGGGCATACCTCTGTTAGCACTGTTGGTCACACAAGAGGCAATAAATCTTCCTGTGAGATTGGCAGTCTCAGACATTGCAGGGCATTTCTGTCTTCAGCTCTGATCCATTCCAACACTTTGCTTTTTCTTTTATTTTTTCACAACTGTCTACATAATAATCCTTACCAACTACTTGACTCTAATACAAGAAGAGAGAAAGCGAGCTATTACTTCCCCACCTTGTTATTGGCAACATCTCCTGTATACTTTCCAATATTTTCCAAGTTGTTTCATCCCTAAACCTTAAAATATCATTGATCTCCCCCATTCCGTCTCCTGTTTATCTGTTCTCGGTGCTGTGAGTGCTAACCCCCAAATAATAATAGCTGAATACTCCTTGGAGCTTTGCTTACTTCCCTACTAGATAACACTATCGATGAGTTTCACTGTATTGCTAGTGCATCTCCCATTTTATCCCATTCTTCTATAATCCAATCAGTATACAGCAGTGCTGTCACTCATCTTTGGAAATATTCAGCTGAGTATCTTTTCTGTATTCTCATGGCCTGCACTTGCTGCATCTCTAATGATATCCACTGTTCTACTGTTCTTATTTTTTTTAAATATTTATTTATTATTATGTATACAGTGCTCTGCCTGCATGTACACCAGCAGGCCAGACGAGGGCATCAGATCACATTATAGATAATTGTGAGCACCATGTAGTTGCTGGGAATTGAACTCAGGACCTGTGGAGGAGCAGTCAGTGCCCTTAACCTCTGAGCCATCTCTCCAGCCCTGTTCTTAATTAAACAGAGGCCTCCTAGCACAGTACACAGTGACTTCCAGGAGCTGGTCCTTGCCTACCTGCTCACCATGCCTTCACCCTGTATGTCCTGGGCAGTGACAAGTAGAAGATGGTATAGTAACTGAAAGCAGAAGCCAATGCACTTGAGAGATACTTCACGTAGTTTCAGGAGAGATTTAGTAGGATCAAGAGTTAAAAGGCAGACAAAATGTGTGTATCATCTGTGTGTGTGTGTGTGTGTGTGTGTGTGTGTGTGTGTGTGTGTGACAGAGAGGGGGCGAGGGAGGAGGGGGAAAGAGAGAGAGAGAGAGAGAGAGACAGAGACAGAGACAGAGAGAGAGACAGACAGACAGAGACAGAGAGACAGACACAGAGAGAGAGACAGACAGAGAGAGAGAGACAGAGAGAGAGAGAGAGAGAATAGACAACATAGAGCATTCCAGTCAGCAGCATTTTCTTCTGCAAATACCAGTTGTGTTGTGTTGTGGTTTGAGTGTGTCCTTTACAAAGTTAAACTGTAAGATGGGTTTTTGAGGGGTGATTAGGTTATGAAGGATTCTCCTGTATGGAAGAGATGAAGACTACCATAACACAGGTCCCCAGCCACTACTGGGCTTTCTTCTGCTCCGCTTTCTACCATGTGAACACACACCTTCACTCCCCTCAGACAACACAGCGTGAAGCAGCACAACAGGAGAGTGATGTCCTTAAAAAGCAACCAAACTATTGGTGCCATGACCTTGGACTTCCCAGCTCTAGAAGTGAGAAAACTAAGTTACATCCCTTCACAAGTTCTGTAGTCTATGGAATCATGGTGACTAATTAGAACTAGTAATCTCAAGCTATGACCTTCTTCTTTCTGTTGGGTCTACATAGCCCTTTCATTTGTGTAATCAATGCATCATAATTGGGCAATATCCTTAAGGAGCAACAAGAGATTGTCATGATATTGACAATCATAGTAGAACACATGATTCAGTATGTCAACTGAATATTATGAGTACATGATAATATTCAATCACTAATATGAAAATTACATGTTATATAGTTATAAATCTATAATAATTTTATATTGTATAAATATGTTACACATATAAATATATATGTATTATATGTAATTGAATAATATGTAAACTAATATGCATTATATATTATATGTGATATGACATATGTCATACTTTATATTGATTAGTCATGTATTTTATATTATATAATAATTATATGTTTATATGATATATATTATTATACATTTATATATATTTGCACAGCCTATTTGTCAAGGAAGAAGTTTCATGGAGGCTAGGCGCTATCTCCTGCAGGTCTCTCACCTGTTGATAAGCAAAGGGTGATGGGAACACAGTTGTGCCCATTGCTCATATGCACATAATGTCTACAACTGCTTTTATGTAATTTGACAGAGTTGGGGTGTTAGAGTTAATACTCTTTTCTCACTGAGAAAAGAGCACTTTCCTCTGGCTCATTGCAGAAGCTCACTAATCGGTGCTGTAAAGAATGGAAAATTAAAAGCATATGATCTGATTCATGGGTTAGATAAACACCACAGCTCTTCTTTAAAGGTAATAAGAGAGTAGCTCATGCTTATTACTATTCCAGACATGGTTTAGCTGTTAAGAAAATATTGTGGTTACACAGAAGCGCCTGTAAGTTAGATATCAGCGGCATGTGATCAGCTGATATTTTTCAGACTTGAAAGTACCTTTCAGTACATCCTTAAAATGTACAACAATAGAAGTGATTTGCTGAAATAAAAATGGCTCTAGGCCAAACTGCTCAAGGCCATGTACATGTCTGAGAAGATGCAGACATCACAGGCTTGTCAGGTTGGAGGTAACATCAATGTTCATGATGCTAAGACTCATCTTGTGCCACTTCTTAACTGAATTCACTTTCCACTGCCAACCATTATTATTAGCCTCTGATTTTCTGCATGTATATAATTTTTCACTCAAATATATTCCAGGCAGGTTGCTTAACTGCAGAACATGAAGGATTTTGGAACTATATGATCTGGGTATATTTCAATAATAGTTATATCCCAAACAAAAGTTTCCAGTCTTCAAGTGTTCCATTGCAGTTTAATGGTTCACAAAATGATTTCGGTGTCAACATTAAGCCTTTGAGTATATAGATGACAAGGCACATTGCTATGTGTGTGTTCAAATGCATCCGCCACTTCGTTCATGAAAAGAGGAGGAGAATACGGTACAGTAATGACAACCATTTGATGAGGATGCTCATGTGAACAGTGCTTTTTCTCCTGATTTAATATAACAACTTAATATGGGAGTATCTACCATTATGAGCAGTAGAATGGTTATGAAAAAGTCCACAGCCTTGTGGAAGAAACCAAGACACCTTTGTCTGGAAATCCCCTCACTGTATCTACCCCGACACTAAGAAGCTGTAGTTCATCATGCTCTGCACATTCTATTCTGCTATAAGAATCCACTTTTAGGGTAACGGATATCAGTTTTTATTTAACTCTTTTCTATTCTTCCACACTTTCCTTCCTTGACTACTGTCATGGTCCTGATAGTTACAGCTCTGCACCTGACTCTCCAGTAGTAAGCCATGTCAGAGCTCAGTGCATGGTCCTGTCGGTTGGATATTTTCATAGCTGTTATGCCATTTTCTTTAGAGTTCATTAGTTTTTCTTTTCATAATTTAAGGAGTGGTTTCCTTTGCTCATGTCACAGATTACATTAACAAGGTCTAGTGAACAAAGCTTGAAATAAGAAATCACACCTGCAGGAGAATGTAGATAATATCTCTTTGGCAGGATTCACGACCACATTTTTTTTCTATTGCCTTAATATGTCTCCAGTTATCATCTGTGTATCACCACTTCCAGAAAAGTTTTAGCCACTTGCCTTAAAATACCTCTCATGAGCCAGTATGACATTCAGAACCAGAACCAGGACAGTGGGGCTCAGGAAAAGTCCCACGGCCGTGAGGGCACACAGCAGACTTCTGCCACCATCACGTAATGTTTTCTAACTTCACTCAAACTCTCCAAGACAGACATTGTTTTCAGTTCTGTTTCTCCCAGTCTATACAGCACCTGGCTTCATCCCACTCCAATCCAGGCACTTACCCCTCATATCTGGACAATCAGAAATATCTTCCAAACAATTCTCCTGTTTCCAGTTTTATGCCACTATCATATTTGTCGAAAAGAATCATAATCCCAATTGTCAAACCACTGGCTTTGCTACAAAGCAGTTGCTTGCCTGTCTTTATGTTAAAGCCCCTCGTCTTAGTTATGGCTCCTCCTTGATGTCCACAAAGCCCTATTCTCAGGAAGTTAGATTCCTTTTTTCTCAAACCACCTAGCCGATTCAAGGTTTTCCAGATGTTTGGGTATTTATCTTTAGATAAACACAGTGACCATAAGTGGAATGGCAATGCAGATGCAAGTTGTTTCCTTTCTTAAATAAACATCATTCAAAAAGTATTGTACCCCCTGGGAAGCCTGTGGCATTTAGACACCAACCCTATCTTTATGATGGTCAGTTGCACATGTAGAGGAGTCACAAGGTTTTCATTCACTCATTTCCATGGAGAAAGCTCATTGATCTGACTATAGCTTCGGTTTGCAAAGAATTTCACATAAGACTTTAAAAACAGCCATGAGGATTTCTCTTCACATACAGCTATGAATTACAGGCCTCCTCTGTTGTCAATGTACAGAAATAACAGGGGTGGGAAATAGAAAAAGAAGTTTTAGCAACAGCATCCAAAAATAGATAAGATGAACTCAAAATAAATACGGCCCTGGAAATATCCTTCCGCACCTGGAAGAGACACTCGAGGGAATGCATTCTGAACAGCCATGGCTGGAAGACCTGGTGTTTTCAGAAAGGGGTTTGGAAAACGCCTGCTCAGCTCAGCTGTGTTCCAGAGAGGCAATGCACTGCTGTTTGCTCAGGAGCTCCTGAAGCAGAGAGCAGCTTGGATGGAAAAGGAAAAGGAATAACAGCCAATAAATTTGCAGAGTGGCTCTGATCCTGTCAAGTAGAAGTATGTACTCAGTTCACCTTGTTCTGTGAGCTGGACCTCCAGGAGAGGACTACTCATAATGTGTCTCAAAGTCAGAACAACTGTGATTTCCAGTGCTTGAATAACATCCATTAGAGCTGTCGCTCAGTCCTCACCATGCCCTCCTCTAACCGCCTCTCTCTGCTTGAGCCCATTAATGAAACAAGATGCATTGCGCCAGCACTGCATTAAGGGCACAACGTTTCTCTAGGCACAGGGGACATTATAGTGAGGACCAGATATGATAATCTTCTTAAGAGCTGTGATGAACAATTGAAGACTGAAACATATATAGCTAATTTTCACACTGAGTTGCAATTACTATCTTGCACTTTTTATTTTTATTTTTTAATTCCAACTGCAGGAGAAAAACAAGGAAACATTGAACTGTTGCTGGCAAATTGATAAGATGTAACAGAATTGTACCATTTTCAAGATAAGCAGGGTTAAGCAGGATGGTGGTGGAGCATACCTTTAATCCCAGTGCTTGGGAGGTAGAGGCAGGTGGATCGCTGTGAGTTTGAGGCCAGCCTGGTCTACAAAGTGAATCCAGGATAGTAAAAAACAAACAAACAAAAAACAAAAACAAAAAAAGATAAGCAGGGTTAATCTAGGAAGAGAAATAAGACTTACTAAAAATACAGATATTAGTATATGCTTTACAGATTGAGAGAGAATCAGGTAGAAGTGCATTGCATGGTGGGAGACGTGGGTGGAACGCATGAACAATTGCAGTGCAAGTGTATAAGCTCTGGCGTTAGAGAGTAAGGGTGAGTGTGCAGGCATTCAATTGTATTACTCATGTTGTTTCTCTTACAAGAAGAAGAAGAAAAAAAGAACCCAAACACTCTGAACACAAATACATGGATTAAAAATAGCAAAAGGTCTAAAGACACTTTTCAAACAAGGAGGCATACAAGTTGCCAGTGAGTATTTGAGAAATTGCTCCACATCGCTGCTTGTCAGAGAAATACCAATGAGAGTCACTGTTGCTCTGCTTAAATGACTACTAGTGAGCTTATCATCACGGTGACAGGATAGCTAAGAAAACCAGAAGGAGAAAAGCCTTGTCTTGGCTCATATTGCAGGGGCAGCGGACAAAGCGGAATATCACGGCAGCAACAATTTATGTTGGAAAATGTCAGACAACTTCATGGGATCCAGAAAATAAACAGGGTAAGAAAGACCAGCAGAGACCACGGATAAGACATAGTCCTCATGTGCACGCTCCACAGGCCTAATCCTAGACATTATTAGTCTCCACCTCCTGGATTCCAATACCTCCTAATAACCCATGTAAGCAGTAACAGGTTAATCGATTGATGAGATCAAGGCACTGGTCATTCAATCCATTTGTCAAAGTCCCAACTCTGGTCATTACTACACCAACCAACAATACATAGTATGTAAACTTTAGGTAAATAATTCAAAAACCCAATGATAATAATGGGTATTGCACAAACATTCAAAGATAACTGATTTCAGCATGTGAATAAAAGAAGACATCATACATTTTTGTGGAGTCGTAACTTGGTACTGTCACTATGTAACAAAGAATGGCTTCCACCAGTAGCTCAAGCTCTAAGATCAACAATTAATAAATGAGACCACATGAAACTGAAAAGCTTCTGCAAGGCAAAGGATACTGTCAATAAAGCAAAAGGACAGTCTACAGACTGAGAAAAGATCTTCACCAATCCTCCAACTGACAAAGTGCTAATATCCAAAATATATAAAGAACTCGGGATATTAAACACCACTAAACCAAATAATTCAATTAAAATCGAGTACATAGCTAAACAAAGAATTTTCAACAGAGGAACATCAAATGGCCAAGAAACATGTTAAGAAATGTTTAAAAGTCCTTAGTTATCGGAAAATACAAATCAAAAACAATTCTGAGATTCCATCTTACACCCTTCCAAATAGCTAAGATCAAATACTCAACTAACAGGACATGCTAGTGAAGATGTGGAGAAAGGAGAACACTTCTTCATTGCCGGTGGGAGTACAAACATGTACAACCACTTTGCAAATTAACTGGGCACTTTCTCAGAAAATTAGGACTAGATCTACCTCAAGACCCAGCTATATCACTCCTGGGCATGTACCCTGAAAGATGCTCCACCATACAACAAAGACATTTGCTCAGCTATGTTCATAGCAGCTTTATTCATAACAGCCAGAATGTGGAAACAACCTAGATGTCTTTCAACTGAAGAATGGATAAAGAAACTGTGGTATATTTATACAATGGAATACTACTCAGCAATAAAAAGAAGGAAATCTTTAAATTTGCAGGCAAATGGTTGGAACTAGAAGGGATCATCCTGAGTGAGGTAACCCAGACACAGAAAGACATGCACGGCACATACTCACTTATAAATAGATATTAGCCCAACATAGATGTCCTCTGAGAGACTCCACCCTGAAGGAGATTGGGGCAGATGCTGGGACTCTCAGCTGGACTCTGGGCAGAGTGCTGAGAGTGGTATGGAAGAATGGGGGGATGGAAGGACCCAGAGTGTTCAGGAGCCCCACAAGAAGACCATCAAGGCTAGTGGACCTGGACCCAGGGGGCCTGCATAAACTGATGCTCCAAGCAAGGACAATGCATGCAGAGTAGCTAGACCCCCTGTTCAGATGTAGCCTATGGACAGCTTATTTTTCACGTGATGGGAGTAGGGGGCATTGCACAACAGAGCTGGAACTGCTGCTGACATGAACTCTGGTGTCCCGGGGATTTGATCACTTCCCTTTGCCAGGGTGGCCTTGTAGGCCCACAGAGGAAGAGAATTTAGCTTATCCTGATGAGCCCTGACTGGCTGTGGTCAGATGGTAGGGGAGGAAGGCTCCATCTTTGATAAGTCGAAGGCAGCAAAATAGAGAGGAAGAGGGATAATGGGAAGATACAAGCATGGAGATAACCACCAGGATGTATTGTGAATAAATTATATTAAATAAAAAAATTTTAAATGATTAAAGGTCTCAGCAATTGAAAGTCAAATTAGCATATGATGATCTAGTAGCTCCCCTTTTGCAGCTACATTCTAAGGAAAGGAAGTCAGCATGCCAAAGGGACATCAAAGTTCCCGTGTTCATAGCAGTGCTATCAACCTCAGCATCAATGGAGAGAATATGAAGAACATATGTTACATACAGGAAGGATAATGCTTATTCAGCTTGAGAAAGCAGGTAAATCACAATAACCCGATGAAGTGGAAATATCCAACACCAAAACATCAAGCATGTTAAATCAAGACAAGTCAAATGACCAGACACATACAAAATGCATACAGAAGGAATAGATTCTATTCTAAGGTGAAATAGGCTGAGAATGGCTTGTAATAACTTATTACATATCATATAACACACGAGAAGATTCTGAGGTGTCTCAATGTAAAACAGAATATTTCAGGGGCAGAAAATACAAACTAGTAGGATATGATCACTATATATTGCATATAAAATTTTCACATTGTACTTTAAATGTATGCATAATTGTTGTGCCAATTAAAATTATTTTTTTTAAACACTTGAACCTGTAGGAGTAGAGACAGCTGGGTGGAAACTAGAGGTTGTGGTTAGGGAGACTGAGGAAAAGTTGGTCAAATAATTCACATTTGCTGATTGGTAGGAGAAACATACCTGAGAGATATTCTCTGTATATTGTGCCCATAATTAACAATCACATATTTTATAAGCGATAATTGCCAAGAGTAGATTTTAACTCTGTCACAATAGTAAGTGCATAGAAGTAAAAGGAGTTAGAATTCTCAGCCATCCTATGATGTACACATAGGTCAGATGTCACATTATGTATGGTTTTTATTCATTAAATACAATTACAACCCCTTTTAAAAAAGGTTATAATACTAAGAGTAAAAAGTCACAGTGGGGCATAAATTTAAGAAGGGGAGCCTAACAGATTTTTTTGATGGACTAGCCAGAGATTGCTGAGCTTTTGCCTGCTATTATACAGCTGAGACTCAGACCTTCTAGAAGATCACAGTGTTTGAGTCTAAGCATCTACACTATAATGTCAAACATAATTGACCAATGTTCTTTGCCTCTCTCATCTGATTTCTCCACAGCAACAATTTCAAACACAGCAACACATTTTTGTAATGCTAAGATTCTAAGGATAGAGTCACTGGATCCTAGATGGGCACCAAGCCTATATCTTGGCTCTGCTTATTAACTTCCATAAGCTTAAAAGGGTTAATTGTTTTAAAAACTGCGTTTCATCTACACAATAAGAGTAATATCCATATTCTGCACACACACACACACACACACACACACACACACACACACACATACACACACTTGTGAACGCCTTCTGCTATTTAAGAACGAAGTGTGATCATGTATTTTTCTATTAATCTCTAGCAACTTTGGAAACTAGGATTTCCACATTTGATGCTGAACACCATTATTTCAAACAATATAGGTTGTCAAATAGTAAACTTTTAGTCTGTTGGAGAGGTCAAGGTCAACCAGAAATAAAAATGTGTTATATTCAATGAGACCTAGTAGTTTCATGGTGAAGAACTTTCACTCAAGGATCAAAATGACAAAAGAAGTTGGTTATTAAAATAGAATACAAGATAAAGATAAAACGACAGGCTATCAAATGACCTTATGATTTGTTTCAAACATGTACAATGCTACAACTTTAATCGGCGTGATCTGAAATAATGGTGGAAGTGACATCCTAAAGTTTTATTATGTGTGTGTTTGTTAAATCACAAAAGCCATTATGGTTAATTTAATGAAATTTCATATAGCTATAGTGCCAGCTGTTTAATAATAAAGAGTGCTGTGTAGAAGTTTAGAGAGAGCTTCAGGGGTTGTTTTATTTGCAGTTTTTAACAACCCTACCAAGCCAGGGGTCATTTGACGATGTGGTGATTTGGAAGAATAAATCCACAATGATGGCTGAGCTAATTGTTTATAATAGCTGATGGAATCCGATACCATGTTATACAACAGACTATTTGTAAAGCTAAGAACAATGGTCCCTTCAGAGAAATGTTTTTGTTGTTGTTCTTGCTCTGCCTTTGTACTTACATATTTACTCTTATTTTAAAATAATTATTCAAATCCACACTCAATTTTTCACAGATTCTTTCAAGAAAGAGACACCCCCGGCTCTTGATAGTTCCTTTCACCTTGAATCCACACTTGTTTACCATCTTATTCATTCTCACATAATTTTATGTCTGATTGGTAGTGCCTTTTTTTCTTCTAAGTTTTCATATTGGCAGTGTTCTAGATGCATATTGGGGTTACAAGTCTAGTTGTAAGCTAATTTAAATTTCTTGATCCAGAAAGAAAATGAAAGGTTTCCAGTCATTCACTGCGAACTTCTCTCTAAGTTCCTGATGATCATACTGGGAGGCTCTGAAGGGAAGATATCCTGTTTCATCTGCAGAATGGAGGTTCTCTCTGCTCCCTGAAA
Organism: Acomys percivali; assembly: GCA_907169655.1. Taxonomy (NCBI): domain Eukaryota; kingdom Metazoa; phylum Chordata; class Mammalia; order Rodentia; family Muridae; genus Acomys; species Acomys percivali. Next base: position 6,601,692 of record OU015748.1, read on the forward strand.
GAAACAACCCCTTTCTCAATGCTAAATACTGAGAAAGGTAATTGAGCCACAGGGAAAACAGGGGAAATAGTCGCCCTACACTTGGATTCAGGACACTATCATCCTTGCTTGTGAAAAAGACAAAGAAGTGGCTGCTACAGAGAAAGCACTAAGTGGCCACTGGAGCAAAGTCGAATAGACGGCTTCACGTAGGTGTCTCACGTGTTGGACAAATGAGCACTTTGAAACACTCACAGAACCTGGACACTTATGCTTCGTGCTGAGTATCAGTGAAAGCTGCTCCACTCACTGCAGAAGGGGTACTCTAGTGGCACTCCTGTATGCTATGGATGATACAAGTTTTTCCTAAACAATCTCTAATCTTCAAAGATGACTGTCAACAACTGTTCAGTAATTTACCCTGTAGACTAGAGAGCAGACCTGATTTGAAATGTCTTTAATTACATTTAAAAGATTTTTTTGGGTATAAGTCATTTTGTTGATAGAAAAATGAATAAATATCGACTAAAACTCAATATATTAAACTCCTTTCCCATCAAAACCATACAGTTATGCAGAGGGTCTAAAGACACCAGACTTATCACGTCCCTTGGATGGGAAGGCCTGGTGGCACTCAGAGGAAGGATAGCAGGCTACCAAGAAGAGACTTGATACCCTATGAGCATATACAGAGGGAGAAAGTCCCCCTCAGTCACAGTCATAAGGGAGGGGAGTAGGGGGAAAATGGGAGGGAGGGAGGAATGGGAGGATATGAGGGATGGGATAACTATTGAGATGTAAAATGAATGAATTAATAAAAAAATAAAATAAAATAAAAGTGTGTGCCCCACCCCAAAAAAAGACATCAGACTTACTTTTTTCACTCCAAATCATACAAAACTAGGCATTAAAAGTGGCACAAATAGATAAGAGGAAGAAGCTAATTCTAAAACATCTAAAATACTCAAGATGAAGACTGGCAAATATGTAAGGGAAAAGTTATGTAAATAAAAATAGGAATGTTTAATTCAATTAACTTTAAGAAAAAGAAATAAATATTACTTCTCTGTGGATGGCTTCAGCTCTTTGAGACACTCGATGAAATGTAGACACAGCCATAACGTCAATGGTCATCAACACAAATGTGTCGAGTAAACTTAGAAACACCAATCATGTCTCCTAAATGTTGCTCTGCAGCATAGATTTGACACTGCAGAGTCAACCATCCATTGACAAATAAGTCATTTGCTTAGAATAGTGTCCATCTGGTATTCTCATTTCATTCCTTTTGTTTTGCTAACGTGTCCTCTCCAAGAGCCTCTTAAATGGCAATTCTAGGCTGCCAGCTTTACCATTCCAGATAGTTCATCTCCAAAGCAAAGTTGTAGTGGCAGTAGGAGACTGAGCAGCTACTTGTATTATAGCCAGAGGAAAAGGCAAAAAGAAATGGATATAGTGATGCCACTTGCTGGCTCACTCATGCTCAGCTAGCTTTCCTCATATACAGTCATGAACCTGTACAGACCTAGGAGATGGTGGCCTTTTCCCTTTCCCTGATTTTTTCTCAAGCTTGGTTTTCCTACATCATTAAAGAGTCAAAATAATACCTCGCATCATGTTCCCAGGTCAGTCTCATCTTGATAATAATAACATAAAGATTCTCATAGCATACGATCTAGATTGTGTGAAATTTACAGTTAAAATACATCCATGTAGGGTTGAAGAGGTTTGGAAAAAGGGACAAGTAGTTTGTCCTGAGATAGAAGGTTGAGAGACTGATGGATGCAAACATTGTCAAACTGGGCACCTATAAAATCCCCAATAGGGAAGGGCACATGAAAACGAGCACAGTGCTCTTACGAGTGTCCCCTGTACCATTGTTTAAAGGCACCTTCCATACTTCCTTTCTTGATTCTCTACTCAGCCTACAGATTCATAGATGCTCTTTGCTGAATGAACGAATGCATTAATTTGCATGCATTTGAGTTAGAATGTGGCATAAGGCAGATGGCTAAGGAATCCATCGTTTGGTTCATCTTCATTGAGCATCCAAAGTAACAAAAAATTACAGATGCTTCTTGTGCCTTAACAGAGATGTTTAAGAGGGGGTGGGATCTGTCAAAGGAGAACAGCATTCTATTGAAGAAAAATATTGACATTCAGAACACAAAAGGAAGTTCTTCCTGCCTCTCTATCTTTAACATCCTTCTACTAGCACTGGGAAGCACAGAGGTTAACAGATGCAGCAGAGAAAGCAGGTTGTAGTCACATTGACAGCTAGGAAATGAAATGACACCAAGTATTCAATGATTGCCCTCAATTAGCCTATGCAAAGCAAGAATTAATTACTAGCATTGAAAAAGGCTCACCTTTGACTCCTCTTTCAAGATCTCACTTACAGCGAGTGCTCCTCTGGCGTTATAAATGAAGGCACAGTGGACTTGATAACTTGCATTTTCCTTAATACATTTTAGTAAGAGGTGTATGTGCAAATATAATAAAAGGACTCTAGGTAGGCCAACACATGGATATCAATGACAGAGGTGAATGCAAATGCTGGGGCATATATACCACATGTCAGGATAGGTACAAATGCAAGAAAGACGGGACTTATGCTCCACAGTGAAAGGGAAATTAGTAGTAGCGGTTGCACATGTTAGCTTTGAAATTCTCAGGGCAGCAATTAAATGTCTTAAAGTAAACCTATAAAATCTCTTTATTACTAAACCAGGATATAAATTTTAATAAGAATAATGTCTGCATATGTAGAGATTGTATTTTTTGGCATATTCTCTTAACAGAAGCTGTATATCTTTTCCTCGAGACAGTAATAAAATCAAATCAAATGAATCTCTAAAGCCATTTCACTTAATGAAATAATTTGGACACTCAAACAATAAAACCGCCATTGACAAAAAACGCAGAAGCAGCACCAGGACTCACAAGGAGGCCTGAGTCGATTGGGTTGGGTGAGATTCACTCCTGCTGGCAAGAGTTACTTGTGCAAAGGGAGGGCTTAGCTAATGACGCTGCCCATAACCCACGAGGTGGAAACCAAGTGGTAAAAGGAGGTGGCGATGTATGAGGTGTATAAGAGAAGGGATACAGAAAAGTGGAGATAGTAAGAGAATTGGAAGGAAGGACTGAGAGGGAAAAATTAATGTCTTCCTAAGCACCAACTCCGAACTCCTCTAACAAAGCGTTATTTCATTGTGAAAGCATCTTTCCCAACCAGGAAGCTAGAATCAGAAACTTTAGAGAACTAAGCTGGACTCTAAAGGGCCAGGCAGCAAGAAGGCGTTTAGACGTGAACTCAACCAATCACCAATCTGGGCTTAACTCTACCACCCATCTGTATAAAGAGTATATCTTGGGATAAGGAAAGCAGTCAGCCATTAGCTCTACTGGCGAGTGTGGCTCACCATAACGTCGTTAGGACTGTACTCCGGAAAGGTCATCAACATTTCATAAAGGAATAGCCCAAATCTTACTTATTTTTTACAGCTAACTGGTAAGTACAGAAGCCTGTCAGCCAGTCATTAGAGAAGAAAAAGGATGGCATGGTTGAATAGAAACAAAGTTAGATTTCATGCATATTTTTCTATATAAGTCAACACATACAAAAGAGTCTCAACTGGTCTTGCAGTTACTGATATAAAAGAGTTTCCAGGCTTCCTTTGGTAGAGGGAGGGGTGGATGCATAGATCATGCTGGCCTTCAATAGGAACAATAATGGCCCAACAGCTTCAAAATTAGCTAGAGAAACGCACAGACAGATCAAAACAGTATTAGTTCATTGCCCCAAAATGATACTGGGGCTCAAAAGAAGATGCTCCTGTCATTGTGGGCAGAGGTGGTTTTGTGCCACTATAGAGGAGTTTGAGTCTAAGTCAGGCTTGGTGCTGTCCTAGTTTCTTTTCCTGTTGCTTTTTAAAACTCCTCTGAACAGAACCCACTTCCGGGGGCTGGGGGGAAGAATGTTTCTTCTGAGCATGTTTCAAGGCATGGTCCATCAAGGCCAAGAAGTCAGAGTAGCAGGAACACCTGCATCACATTGTATCCACAGTCAAGAAACAGCAGTGCTTAGGTGGTGTCTTCATTTCACAAAACCCAGGATTCCCTGCCATGGGAATTCGCCATGCCATAGTCATGCTGGTTCTTCCCACTCAGTGAAGGCAAGGAGGATAATCCCCCAGGGGTGTGCCCCGGAGGCCTGACTCCCTGTGGCTCTGTATTTGGTGAGGTTGACAGTGCCTGCTTATTTTCACAGGTACCTTGTCCCAAAATGCCTGCAGAAGCTCCTTACGTTCTCAAAGCCTCATTTCTTTAGTTGTTAAAAAACAGAGTATTGTTAACTCAAGGTTGCTAACGTGTCCAGCACCATGCCTGAGATTCCCATGATTGGTCCTTGAGTACTACAAAAACAACTCTTCAAGAGATTACTCAGACTACACTGTTTTAAAGTCATTCTCAATGGGTCAATGTGAGAAAACATTTGGGTGTTTCTACTTTGAGCCTCATTTGGGGTGGGGGATGCAAAAGAAGAAAAGGAAACAAGATTCTCCCATGAAGCTAGAAGAAATTTTCCAAAGGTGGTCTTCTGGTTCTGGCTACATTCTCCACACCAGGCTTCTTAGGAAAAAAAAAAACCCATGTGAATAATGGCTCAGGCTGTAGAGTCCTGGGGCTTTTGTGACAGCCATAAATCTCTGAGTAAATTCTGTTGAATCCACTTTGTTTAAATGACATTCGCCAAGTTTTGCCTATGGTGTGAAGTGTGAGCCACTGAGTTTCAGCAGAGCAAGGCTGGGCCAACAGTTTTTGAACACAGTAATTTTGCAGGCTGCCCCAAAATAAACAGATACCAGCAATTGGAACATGTCATCAACCCAGAGCTTTCAAAGGAGTTAAATATTTAACTACCACTAATAGACTGCAAAGTAATGCTTGCTTGGCCAAATACATGCACTTTTCCATCTCTCTGATCACTGGCTAGACTATCTTTCTAGGAAGTTGACCTTCCAAAAAGCTTAGTAAATCCTGTAGACAAAGGCCTATCTATTCTTTTCTAGAATATTCCGTTCCACTTAGAGTGATGTAGAATCTAAATGTGGCTCTAGACTCAAATTTCAGATAGGAAGTCTGAAATTTACAGGCATCAAGTATGTCCTAGACTTTTCAGGCCTCAGCTTACTCATGCATAACTCTCATGTGTTGGCTTCTTTCTTCTAACGCTCCTCTCTCCATCTTTGCAGTCTATGGCAGCCCCACCCCCAGCCCTGAAACACACACTGCTCTTTGTGTCTCAGCCCATAGCACCTCAGCCTTCCCTCCTCTGTTGATTTGTTTGTTTAAAGTTGTCACCCTTGTCTGTCGCTTTCCCTTCCCCATTTTAACTCGACTGTTATTACAACCTCTCTATACATTCTACCTGCCAATCTCTTGCAGTAACATGCAAGCCACTTAAAGGACTTTGCATATTTATTTTACTGTTTGTACGCATCATGAACTTCTAAAGCTCTGACAGGAGTGGACACATCAGTGTCTTCAGTGCTTCTGGGAAAAGCACCTTCCCCTAAGAGAATAATGCATGCACTTCAGTGCTACCCTACTTATCTGTGCCACCGGAAGTCACTTAGACTACAGTGATGCATTATTAGAATTCTGAAGAAGTCAGTCTACCATGCAGGCACTATGCATGGCTTTTACTAACTATGACATTAGGTGTGACCGAGATTGTGTTGGACATACTATACCAAGGGAAAGTTGGATGAACCTGTATGACGTGAGTGTGTCCTCTTTCTTAGTCAAACTTAAAGTATAAGAAATACCTACTCAGAGGACTCCATGACTCTTGAAATGGTGACTGGAAGTGAGATGACATTCCCGTCTTTATCTGTATCAAATCCACTTATCCGCACATATATGCAAAGGCTTAACAGAGATCTGTGTTCAGCCTCAGTGAACACTGTAGGCCAGACTCCCTGCTCACCTGTTATACATCAACTGGGTAACTTAGAAATGGTACTTTCGCAAAGAAAAAAGGTGTCCAATTGGGTCAACTTTGGGAGGAAGTCAGCCTACACTGTACCTGTCTTGAAAAGAGTCCATTTTCTGGATATGATAGCTGTTACACTTGGCCTATTTCTAACCATACACAGAGATACCTACATTCACAATCCAGTGGCAAGTGCAGCCTCCGAGAGAATGCAAGGTATATTGTCAAGCCCATCCCCCTGACTGCCTATTTGGATTGAGCATGCCACTGAGTTGCCTATGGCAGGGCAAAAAGTGGTCTCTTTCACAGACCACTTCAGGCTTTTACTTGATGGAAATGCCTGAGACTGCCCTGCTGGCAATCTGACCTGCTCTATCCCACATTTTTATGATGGCTCTTATGCCAAGATGGCTGCGGCAGTTTTGTGAGCCCGGCACTGAACAACCCAGCAGGCAGGTCAGGGTTGCTTGGCTATGGAAATCACAGAAAGTGTGCTGAAAGGGGGCTGCCAAGTCAGAGGGCATATACCGAGTAAATGAAAGGACTGCAAGAAAACCACGGGAGAGAAGGCTCTTTCAACTCGTGATTAGCTGAAGAACTTGGCAAAGAGACTTGACAGGAATCCCTGTAGTCACAGGTCAGTACACGAGTCAGAAATGAGGCAAGGGAACTGGGCTGCTCTAATCTGACTGGGGAAAATGTTGGAAATGTGTGATATAAAGTTTTAAAAACAAACTATGTCTGAGCTAAGTAACAAAGTGTTTTATTGTTTTGTCTTGAACTGATTCCCATTCTCTTATTGCCTAGTTATGTTTCCGATAAATTCTTCACAACATTCTACCCTAACCTACTATATAATTGAAGAAACGGAACACACCAAAAATGCCCTACAATGTTTTCAGTAGATAGAAAGATCTCTGAAAAGAAGGACTAAAAAAATATTTTTAGATACATACTTAGTTTACCTTCTGGTTCTTAAGAATATAATTTATTCAGATTACATCTCACTTGTATCTTCCTATCCTGCCCCCCCCCAGACCCTTGACAGCAGGAGACCTTTTCCCCTACTATATGACCACAGCCTAACAGGTCTCATCCAGATAGCCCACTTCCCCTTCCTCTGAGTGCCGCTGG
>OU015748.1:6609796-6637998 GCA_907169655.1 Acomys percivali
ATCTATCTATCTATCTATCTATCTATCTATCTATCTATCTATCTATCAATCATCTATCTATTTACTGATTAAGATAAAGTAGGTCTTAGTCTAGCATTAATTTAAAATTTACAGTTGTTGTAAAGTAAGTAAAAGAATTGACTAATGCAAGCGATTTTCAGCAAGCAGAGTTGGCTGAGGGAACAGATCTAATGAGAAATCTGGAGTTTGTAGATGATTGTCGAATGAAAAGAGATAGAATCCTTCTCTTGCCAATGAGTTGGGGGGGGGGCAGGGTGGTGGGGACTTGGGGGGGATTGCTCTAAGACTCCACAAAGGTGCTAGGCCTGCAGCCACCCAGACAGTTATTTGGAGTCAGTGAAGGGAACTCTGCTAAGCACCATGACAAAGATGGCCTGTCTTGGAAGGAGAAAAGCATATGATGTCAGAAAACAAGGAGTGGTAGTCTATGAAAGCCAGCTTCCAACTGAGAAGTCCATGGAGAGACCTGCCTCCTCAAAGATTAGTATCTCAGGATGAAAAATGTATTCTGGAGCATTGAAAAGGATACTTGATATCTGATATTCATTGGGTATTTCCTATGAGACATTATGTCAAGTGCTTTACACAGTTAATCTTACTTGAACTGAAAATCAATTACATAAGCCTTTTTTGCTCTGTCTCTCTATGTCTCTGTCTCTCTCTATATTTATGCATATCTATCTATCTATCTATCTATCTATCTATCTATCTATCTACATATGGAACACAGAGACACACAGACACACACACACACACACACACACACACACACACACACACGGAAGGGGCTAAGATTCAGAGCCCCTATATATCTTCAGATGTCTTGAGCTCTTTTTCCAGCAATGCAAACAAAACAAACATAAAATAAACAACACCCTAGAATCATCAAAGATCATCTAAAAAGACAAACAATGGCTGTTTATGTAACACATATGTAAAATTGGAATGGTTTGGCTTTGGTTTTTAGAATAATTAGGATTGACAGGCAAAAAAAAAAAAAAAAACCTATAAGCACATTGGCCTTGGGCTTTTTTTGTTTTAATGTCACGTGACCAACTGTTTCAATTTGTTCATGGGCAGCCTGACTTAGGCAGGCAGGGCCAGACTCCCCAGTCTGAGGCAATGCAGACTGGTTGGTTGTTTTCTTATGCTTAAGATATTAAAAATAAGAAATTGAAGCTCCAGAAGGTCTGGGGTAGAATTCAAGCTTCTACAACTAAAGAATTCAGGTAAAGTTAACTCATATTTTCCCGTATGTTTATTTAGAAGCTGCAATTTCATGTCAACCTCAAACTTAATTCCCTTCTGGTTCAGAATTTGGCACACATAACCACATATAAAATAGCTATAGATTAAAAGCAAAGCAAATAAAAGCAAGAGAACAAGGACAGGAGAAAAAAAATGTTAATTGAAAGAGTATGGGAGAGGTAAGGGTGCAGACCTGAGGTGAGCAAACAGATGTGGGGGTCTCAGGATGAGAAGCAGAAAGCTGTGCCAAAGGTTTGGCGGGGGCGGGAGGGGTGAGGGTGGAGGCAAAGCTGGGAGAAAAGCCATCTTCCTGGCCTCTGAGTGATTTCTTCCCTGAAGACCTCTCCTGTCCTCTGAGGCTCCTTTCTGCCAATGGGGCTGTCGCTAACCGCTTGTGTCTCAGCAACTGTGACCATTGCACACACTGCTTAATAATTCTGAGAAATTGGTGCCAGCATCAGATAGGATAACATTTTGTTTAGAGACCCCCACACACATTCCTCCTTGCAGTTAGACTGTGATAACCTTTGGCAAGAAGTTTATACACTTTGCCTTGTCTTCTATGAGAAGACATTTCCCTTCTGTTCTCACATGGTCATAGAAGAAACAAAGACTACCATATTTAGTGGATGACAAAAAGTCAGGCTCTTAGGAAAATATTGACTTAGAAAGCCTTATCCCTGAGAACAAGATTATGCTGAAATGGACCAATGAAAATGTCCCTACTGAGATTTATAGAATTTAGAAACCAGCTTTTTCTCATGTTCACATGTCACTTTAAGTTGGCCCTGAGCACTAAATCAATCAATGCTAATTTTAGTTCACTCCATGTTGTTGGACATAAGGTCTTAAATTATACTTTGGGGAAGTGGGAAAGTTATCCCGTGAAGCTGCCCAACAGGGGCCTAACAGCAGCAACAACAAAAACAACAAAACCCAATTCCAGCAAGGAGTATAGTTCCTATGGTTAAAGCCTTAAACCCCAATTTGTGTTATTTTCAACCATCAGTTTAAATTAAGAGCACATTTAACCAGCAAATACACATAACCTCTTCTCTCTGAAGAGCATCTGAACACATAGCCATGGGTATACATAGTCACATGATCAGTGTTGTTAGTATAGTCATCATTCAAACCCTTTACTTTGCATCATCATAATTCTATAAAGCATATTTACACACTTTTGTGAGAGTGTATGTGTATCTATGTATTTAAAATTATAGTATGTGTTCCCATGTGCAAATGTGTGTATAGGGGTGCACAGTTATCAGGTATTCTACCTCAGTATTCTTTGATTATTCTTTTGAGGCAAAGTCTCTCCTTGCACACAAGACTCACATTTTCTCCTGTAGACTGGGAGCCTACAAGCCTCAAAGATTCAGGCCCTCTTGGGGCTGTGGATTCTGGGACCAGAACTCTGGTCCCTAGGATTGCACAGCAAGTGTCTTTTAATGTAAACCGTCTCTACAGGCTTCTTCCTCAGCTTTACAATCCCTTGTTACTATATTTACACTAGACTGATAGAAAATAAGGTGCATTCATTAAATTGTTCATTCACTCATCCAACTTACATTTTCTTAGTAACTGTCATGTGTCAGTTTTTGGTTTAGGCACATAAAAACACTTTTACCCAATTGGTTTTAGGCTTAGGAAGATAGATAATCAACTAAGAAATGATGATGACAATTTAAGTGCTATCCAGGTAAATGAACATCTGTCAGGGCCTAACCTTGAGTAGCCAAGGAAAAATTGTTTTCACTTTTTGTTTTTATTTTTAAAATAATTTATTCAGATTATACCCTGATTGTTATCCTCTCACTTGTATCTTCCCGTTCCACCCTCCCTCCCTCTTTCACCCTATTCCCCTTCTTATTGCAATGACTGCTATGTGGAGACATTCAATCTTCAGGTTAAATGTAGCCAACATGGAGAGGCTGAAAAGTGATGGAGATGAAATCACTTGGTAGAAGCTAGGGCAAGGTTGTTGGAGTAGAGGCATGCAAGGTTCTGAGTTCACCTGTCTCCATTCAGCCTTTAGGTTTGCGCCTTGCACAACCTGAGATGAATTAAATAATACAATTTTACGTGGATTAAAGTGTACGTACATGCTGAAATACAAAATCAAAATCATCCTCTCCATATTTTTAAAGAACTGTAATCACCCTAATTTTCTCCCTCCACCCCTATCCATTACTCAATAGCTTGAGGAAAAATCAGGGAGGGGTAGAAAGAAAAAAAAAAAGTAAATTTTTGCTTGAAGATGAGTTACATTTGTTTAGCAACAGAAATCTGAAGGACATCAGCTGTCTCCTTGTCTGTGTTCTGTGCGTGTGTGAGTTGAGAGTTTGGAGTAAACAGGTTTTCAGCTCGGCATGTTTTCCCTCTGAGCTGGCCAGATGTTAGGCTTAAACACTAAGCAGTGGTTAGCAATCAGGCCCTTCTTTGATGGCAATCAGTTTCCTGTTTCCTGTGAGTCCCATTCACTTACAAAATGGCGTATATGCTTAATTTACATCAGCCACACACTGGAGAAAGCACTTGCCCACTTGCCGTTTGCTCAGAGTAACAGTGTCCCAACCGCCTTCCTGCTAATGTACAAAATGGGATTAGTTTAGTTACACATTCCAATTCATTTGGATTGGTGAAGACATTTCACTGACTGATAAGGATTCTAACATGTTTTTTACTATGAAGCAACAAACATATTCAGATCAAAGAATATAATAACAATTGGAAACTATTCAAAACAGTGTAAAATATATTCCCAGCTTGTTTCCTACCCCATTGTGGTAATTTTCCTACCTGTAGAACTGCACCTCCCTGAAATGTGTGTGTGTGTGTGTGTGTGTGTGTGTGTGTGTGTGTGTGTGTCTGTGTTTTCTTTTTTCTTTTTTTACTTGTTGCTTTTTCATGCCACATTAAGTAGAATCTCTAGGTAAGTCCAGAACGCAGCCACTTCTACTCTGATAACAGCCTGAATTATCTTGAAAGGCAGAGCCTTCCTTTTCGTACATCACTTGTCAGCCAGGAGCTCCCCAGTTGTACAATGTGACTCGAACTGGCTATTTAAAAAGTCACAACTATGTCACTAAGGATTAGTGTTCAGGAGACAATATCTGCAGTCCTGGGGAGCTAGCCTGAAGCCCGGCCAGAAGATCCCTTCCTACCACCAGCAGGAGAGAAGCCAGACCACTCTGGCCCATGTTTGCATTTCCAGATTCCATCAGGGAGTCCACAGTTCTAAAATGAGTAGCCTCAAATTAAGTGGTTCTTTTTGAGCCAGTGACAACTACATTGATTTTCCTTTAGCTGAATGAAAGGAAAGAGCTAAACACGCAGGCGTGGCTTCTTTAGAGTGAGGCTGCCATTTCCCACTTTGAAAGACATTCAGCGAACAACGGTTAAGAGGAATCATTTTATTTATTTTATGATGATTTAATGATAAAGATAGTATTTCTTTGCATCATCTTTCTTGACCACTTCAAATTTAAATACTTTTAAGCTGTTTTGGAGGGCATAATGTATCATACCTCATGAATAATCTAACATTATTATTATATTATATTATTGTTAATTTCAGGTTTACTATCAATATTTAATTTGTTTATTGTTTTTTCCTAGTTATGATAAGAATAGCTAAATTTGGAGCTACTTTTTCAACAACATTTTAGGAAAATAGTACATTTTTACCTATAAGCACAATGTTGCCTTATGTCTAAAGTTCTTGATTTTAATTAAACTAAGTAACTTGATATTTTACTTGTATAAATATTCTGGGAAAGCTCTCTGCAGCCAATCTACATCTCCACCTCACCCATCTATTTTGTTTTTGTTTTTTAACAAATCAGAAATGTCAAAACTCAAGATGTATATGCAAGGCCCAAAAACAACTTGTTCAAAGTCGCAGCCACTTTTCCAAGTATGTAGCCAGCCTTGGAATGATTTTTGCTGTGTTACAATACTGCTGACAAAAGACGGTTTTATTGTAACACTTAAATCCTTTTCCTAAATTAATGCTGGCTGGTGTTGCCAGTTTAAAGGTTGGCTAGGGGGTGAAGTGCTAAACTACAGATTATACTAATTACTTATTCACATATTTATTTATTTACTTTATTTTGAGATAGTGGGGGATTACTATATGGACTCACACTAGAAAAATGCTCTATGGAAGAGCTACATTCTCAAGCCCTTCTTAATTTCCTGTTTTTTTAGATGCCAAAGTTGCCGATCTGGTCTCGAGTACGAACTGTAGCTTAGACACGGTGTATATTTGAGATCTACATGTAAATTCCCAACTTACAAATAGTAGGGATTGCAAGCCTGAATCCCCAGACATGACTGAGAGGCAAAACATCTCAATGCAGAGTGTTCACCACTCCTGTATGCTGCTTTTAGACCCCACAAAAGCCTCACTGCACATGCTCCATGGTCAAAGTGCTTCTGGAAGGTAGAGAAGAGGTTTATGTGCAGCAGGTTATGATGCCAGTGTTTTGGAGCTAATGCTGCACTAAAATACAGAGGACATGGATGCATTTGCATTGAGGCTTTGAATTGTACAACTGCTGACATTTTCCCCCAGCAGATCAAAAACTAAATTCCAAGAAAAGTGAGATAATTCAGAAATAGCATACTGCTATTTTGGGAGGCACACACAACATGAAAATCACCTGTATGAGGAGACTAGCCATCATCTTATGCCAACAAGGTCAGCACTGGCAACAGACTAGATACATTTGGGCTCCATGATTTTGTCCTGTATCTTTGCATCTTCAGAGTAGCACATAATGTGTCCTCTGAATGTTTGTCAAAGGAAACCATAAGGTCCCCAAAGATTATCCTGGATGGGCACACTAATTCAGAGATAAAGTTTGCCTTTTCAGTACAAGTGTTTCTTTTAGGGAAGGTATGGGAAAAACACCTTTTACTGGATCCAACTAGCAAATATAAATGTATGAGAAATAAGAGCTTTATGCTTACACTCCTGTAGACAAGGACCTAACTCTATAATGTGTTCGTACTCTTGAATGTACCTTTATCAACTTTAGGCCATGGTTGTATTTACAACACAAGTAAACAACAACAACAACAAGGCTTAAAGAAAATCTCTATTATTGCAATGACATGGACAGGTTCTTGTCAGTTCTATTCAGGAAAAACTGCACAGAATAGGTGTGAGGAATGCACAGAAAGCAATGAAAGAGTCTTTCAGGATTCAAGAGCCTTGAGTTCAGTCCCAGGATTCACATGGTAGGAGGAGAGACATCTACTCTCACAAGCTGTCCTTTACCATCCACGTGCATGATGTGCCTTGTATCCCTCAACCCCATGAACACACACAAAGAAGTAAATAAAAATGAAATGAAAAATTTTGTAAAGTAAGTTCAGTAATTAACCTAAGATCTCCAACTTCTGTGCGAAGAAAGTAAATGGTCAGCAAGTTACTACAAAGATGGCAAAAGCTTATCTATATGAACAGCAATAATTATAGAAGAAGAGGACGTGAATTAGATAGGGGTGGCAAAAACATGAGAGAAGCTGGACAAGGAAGAAGAAGAAGCTGTGGAGATGTCAGAACAGAGCTCACATATGAAACTCATAAAATAGCTTAGAGATGTTATTAGAAAGATGTAGGTTGTTTAAAAAGTCTACCAGATCCGAGCTGTTTAGCTTTAGAATCAGAAAATGTGTCTTTGGCACATTCTGTGTAATCATGGGCTTTTGGAGCCAAAGAGTGTCTGAGATAATTTTGTCGATAACATTTGACACTTGTTTAGCACAGAACTGCTCATTGAAGAGTCCATACTGGAGGCTGGAGAGATGGCTAGAATGTTCTGGGCATTGGCTGCTCCTCCAGATAACCTAAGTTCAACTCCCACCCACATGCTCGAGAGCAACTGTTTGTAACTTCAGTTCCAGGTGATGCAGCATCGTTTTCTGGCTCCAAGGGATTAAGTTACTCAAGGTAGTGTATATGCCAATATGGCCATAAAAAATGTTGAGGGGGGAAGAGAGAGAGAGAAATAGAGACGGAGACATGAGAGAGACAGATAGAGACAGAGAGACAGGGAGAGGCAGAGAGCAGTTATGTACAAGGAACTTGAGCGTACCCAACTTCCTAAGACATGAAAACAGGACCTGGAATCATCCCAGACCCTGAGAATCTTGTCTTGAAAATGTAGGAGTAAAATTAACACCATAGCCTATATGTAATGTATATTCTACAATTAAAGCCATGGTCTGTGAGAAGTTGTCCTCCAGGTGTTTTCACTACTTCCTCAGTTCAGGGAAAGACCACACACTGCTATAAACTAGACCTGCCACTCGAACAATCAGATACAATTAACGTCCAATGATCCTCTGAGATAAAACAACTTTCCCTTGAGATCCAGCCTCCTGGACCCAACCTGCCTGAAGGTGTACATTCCTGACACAACTTTCCCTTGAGATGCAGCCTCCACCCAACTTGCCTGAAGGTCGACATTGATGAGACTCACAACCCCCGCTTATGGGTTTTTTCCTTACTTCCCTGTGATCCAAACCCCTGATTACAGTTTTTCCTTATAAACTTATAACCCTTGAAGCTCCAGTATCATTCTCCTATCCTGCTGCATCAACAAGGATAGTGATCCGAAGCTCTGAGCCAGTAATACAAGACCCTGTGTATATTGCATCTGTATCGGGTCCTGGTTGGTCTTTTTCTTTGGGCGGGGGGTGTCTGGTGATCTGGAAAATCTCAGCCTAACTAAAGGAATTATCACCTAACCATTTCATTTAAGTTTCATGCTATACTATGTGATAGCTGATTCCCGGGCTTCCTGGTCCAGAAGAATAAAAGGGTCTAGATGGTTGTGATAAGAAATGGAAGAAACATGTGCATAACACAAGGGCCAAGAATTAGGAAGAAGTGTACTTCTAATGACCTCCAAAGTGTCTATCCACAGTGGTAAATTACAGAAGTAATCAATACCATAGTAAAATTGTCTAGTCCCAGTCTATCAGAGTGACTCTGAATTAATAGTTGTTCTTTATTGATTATCCTATCATGAAAATGGAGAATTTGGGAAATAACTGAGAGCCTTGGTTCCAGTCAGGTTATTGAGAAATGAAAAGTAGAAAGCATTCCAGCTAACTGGGCTTTGAATATAAATCTTCTCCATGGTGCCGTCTATTACTCACAGTGTGTCAGTTGTGCCTCAGCTGAAGGATTTATGCAATGTCTTCTTGGCAGAGGAGCAATCTACCATAATTACCTGTGCTCTGAATTGCTCACAAAATGCACAAATGGTGGGTGGCAGTTATGAATCACAATTAGCCTGGTCGCCAATGATGCAATGAGTAGATCGATCTGCATTTGTTTGCATACAGCCAGTGAGAACCCGACTTAGAGCAGCAGTATGGATTTACCCATGGATGCTTTACTTCATCTTGGCATTTTCATACTGGTTTTGGTGGGTGTGCATTTCTTGTCTTTTTTCTTTTGTTTTTGTTTGTTTTTTAAGAGAGAGAAAGAGATAGAATTAAGTAGATAGGGAGACAGGGAGGAATAGGGGAGGAGAGAAACATGATCAGAATATATTATATAATTTTTTTAATAAAGAAAAAAGGGTTTGATGATTTCTAGAAACAAAGGAGGGAATGAATCCATATTTTTTCTCCTAATTGGCCCAGAAAGACAAATAAATGTTTCTTTTTTTAAAAAGAAAGGATGTTCTTTTGCTACAATATGTATAAATCTAGAGGATGCTCAGCTAAGTGAAGTAAGCCAGGCACAGAAAGTAAAACGGTGATCTCAGTTTTGTACAGAGCCCGAAGCCCAAACTTGTAGAATGGAGGATATGTGACATTCCCAGCTCTGAGTGAGGAGGAGGAGAAACAAGGAAGAGAGGAAGCTGGTCAAGGGCACAACACTTCTGCTGGGAAGAGAAAGACATTTTAGACACTTGTTCTCCAGAACTGTGATTATAGTCAATAGTAATATAGCCTGTGTTTCAGAAAACTTAAAAGAGTGGATTATAGCTGGGAGTGTTGGAGCAGGTCTTTAATCGGTACTCATGGAGTCAAAGACAGGCAGATCACTGTGAGTTCAAGGCCAGCCTGGACTACAGAGTGAGTCCAGGACAGCCAAGGCTACACAGAGAAACCCTGTCTCAAAAAACCATAAATAAATAAATATGTAGATAAGCAGTATTTAGGTGGGTTAGTCTGCTCTGATAATATTCTATCATTTGTAGATATATCAAAATATCGTCTTGTACCCCACAAGTAAATATAATTACTTTTGATTGGTTTAACATATAATTATTTTATGTAGTAGGTAGGTAGGCAAGAGATGAAGGGAGGAGCCACCTAACTGTTCCTCAGCCACATGCAGGGATCAGAAGATGAGTGTCCTGTGGACTTCATCCCAGCTGTGTGTGCAGACGCCAGCTCATCACCTGCTCAAGGAAACAGCTAGATGGGAAGGCAGACATGACAGCCTGCACCAGTGTTCAAAAGTCAAAAACAGGAGGATGGCTGGACATTTTCAAAGCCAGTCTGGTCTACATAGTGAGTTCAGGGCCAGGCGGGACTACATAGCATAAACCTTCATTAAAAAAAAAAAAAAAAAAAAGAAAGAAATATTTTTAAAAGAGTGACATTTGGTAAAAGTTACACTGGTAGACCCTGTCTCTTAAAAAATAAAAAGAAACAATAATAATAAAAGTGTTTTTTAAAAAGTAGCTGATCTTGCTCAAACTATGGCACCAGCCAAGGACAGTATGTGCAGTAAACTTCAAACCCCTGCCCAGATCTAGCCAATGGACAGGACATTTTCCACAGTTGAGTGGAGAGTGGGGACTGACTTTCACACGAACTCTGGGGCCCCATATTTGACCATGTCTCCTGGATGGGGAGGCCTGGTGGCACTCAGAGGAAGGATAGCAGGCTACCAAGAAGAGACTTGATACCCTATGAGCATATACAGGGGAGGAGGTCCCCCTCAGTCACAGTCATAAGGGAGGGGAGTAAGGGGAAAATGGGAGGGAGGAACAGGAGGATACAAGGGATGGGATAACAATTGAGATGTAATATGAATAAATTAATAAAATATATTTTTTTAAAAAGTAGTTGAATGCTCACTGCTCTCACACTATAGGGACATGTCCCCTCAATCGGTATTAGTTAAAATTTATATGAAGAGTGAGTTGCTTTGTCTTGAAATCATAATCTACCTAACAATGATGAGAATAAGATTAATTTCAATTGCCTTTACTACTGCACAGCTCCGCAACTGCCTACAAACTGAAATTATTCTTCAAAATAGAGAGACACAAATGAAAGCAGGGGTAAAAAGAGGTTCATGAAAATGGAATTTTTAAAAAATCTGAAGGTTTGAGACAACTTTTTAAAAACTTTACAAAACTAATACTTGTCATGTAGGGAAGGACCCCATGCTGTACGCATAATCGTTGTTGACAGGAAAGCAGCCTCACTTTGTCTATGAACTGATCATATCCTATGTGAAGAAGCACTGGAGAACAATAGCAACAATTTACATATTTTAACGCTTTTCATGTCAATGATTTTCCCTGGTGCTTTGCAAACTCTGACGGATGCTGAGTGATTCCACTCAAGAGCGTATGAAACCAAGGGGCAAAATCTCAAGCCTGAGATCCAGAGAGGCGCTGAAGATGCAATGGTTTTCACAAATGGTTTTCACAAATTTCAGGTAAGTGCAGCAGAGACTGTATCAAAGACTAGCTCGGTCATGTTCTTCAGCAGGCATATATGCAGCAGATTTGTAGGATGGATGAGTCTTAGCGGGGCAGCCTGGGTCCTTGCAGGACATGGTACTGTTAGGTATTTATATGTTCTGGAAAGACTGGGCCATTCTTGTCCCAGCCCTGTCCACCTGTGCTCCTCAGCACAGCTTTAGCTTTTAAAAAAATACCCCAGTGCCTGGCTGGATGAGGCGCATGCCAGGTTCCTGAGCCAAAAAAAAGTTCCCTGGGACTCAGATAAAAGTCGAATTCTCTTTTGCTCAAGAAGCAAGGAGTTCATTTTGTCTCTTTTCTCCAGGGACGACTGTGGTGTAATTCACACGTAGACGTCCTAGGCTCCTTTGGGCTACTTGATAATCCCAATCGTTAGCA
The DNA here is from genome assembly GCA_907169655.1 of Acomys percivali. Taxonomy (NCBI): domain Eukaryota; kingdom Metazoa; phylum Chordata; class Mammalia; order Rodentia; family Muridae; genus Acomys; species Acomys percivali. The sequence continues at coordinate 6,621,199 of OU015748.1, forward strand.
CACTGTGCTATGTCTTCAGTGATCTGGGTCCAGTACTTTATGGGCTGCTGCTGGCTCTTTGAAAGGAAAACCTGTGGCCCTCAGTAATTCCCCGAGTAAAAGGTTGTTGTCTCAGAAGTTTTAAAGAAGGAAGTAGAAAGTAAGAGTTCTAAGAAGGTCATTTAAAAAATCTTTCTTATACTGCAACAATAAACCTCAAGCTGACAGATGCAGCTTCACTCACTCTTGTTGGCTTTTGGAGATGGGGTGGATCTGGAAGAATTTTGGAAAGGAAGTAAATATGATCAAAATACATTATTCTAAAATCCCACACAACTAATTAAAAATGAGGGGGAAATCAGAAAAAAAAATGTTAGTGTGTCATTCAGTTCAGACATTAAACCAGAAATGACTGCTCCTGTCCACCTTGACCAAGATGTTTAAGACCTGGCTGATTAATGCTTAGAGTAGAATAAAATGTTTTGTCCACAGCATGTCAATCTAGAAAGATGAGCTTGGAACACCTTACAAGATGCTCAGAGAAATCACACAAAGTGTTTGTCTCCAGCGGACCTCATTGGCACTAGAAGGATTGTCTCCTTGGGAGATCATGTCTCCGGCAGGAGACCATGCGCTTTTACCTTGCATATTGTAGAATGGGCTGTGGGAATTTGAGGTAGTGGCTCAGTAGGCTTAAGGAAAACTGAGGAACCATTAAAAAAAAACAAAACAAAACAGAAACTGTGTGTTTGAGAATAACTTGGTTGGCTGATCAGAGATGACGAGAAGAGTTGGGTCCAGAGTGAGAGCGAATGTAGGCACCAGATTAAAACGTAAGCCTTCAAACAAGAGTATAAGGAGTTAGAAAATGATGACACTATCAGGAGATTCCAGTGGGGAAGGGGGAAAAGGCAGCCAATTCAGAGCTTGGCGTCCATAGATATATTCTGGTACTTGAAAAACAAGAGCAGGTGTCTAACATATCCCTGTGTGCTTGGGGAAACAGGACCAGAATAGAACCCTTGGCACACATATAACCATAAATGCCTCAATCTATTTATAAACCTACCTTATGAAATGAGAAATTTCTACTACTATGTCAAGCTTAGTATATGTTCATTTTAATATGTACTAATACACTGTAAGTATTATTACCAAAATAGGAATGCATAGGTTATATATGTTTATGTAGAAACAGAATACATTTTTTAGCACATATAGAATATGTTCTCAAATCAAAAGGTGAGCTGAGATAAAAGGTGAATATAGCGATGTGAGAGAGACATTTTCCCTCAACCCTTCCCTACCCTTTATAATATTCTTTCCCAGGGACCTTAGCCATTCTCTCCCTCAAATATGACCTGTTGAACCTCTCCCAGCTGCCAGGCTGCCTCTACTGTTTCTTTAAGCACCTGAATGGCCAAATCATCCCAAAGTTAGTTTGTGTAGTACTCAGTTGATGGAATAAAAAAGAAAGTGTATGTGTGTGCATGCGTGTTTAGCACAGGCACAAATTCAATTTGTGTGACTTTACTGCCAACGCCATGAAACCAGGACATGGGATCAGAAAATTAGGGTCTTACATGAGAAAAAACATGGCAACATACTGTGTAGGATTAGTATGTGCCAGAGCAATTGTAGCTAATTAGGAACTTGAGAACTTTCCTGCTAGTGAGGGCCCTGAAATATGCCGAAGAAGGTATCATTGATTTAGTAAAAACTTCATTTTTATTTCCTATATACTAGTATCTATTCTTTATAAAAAAAAAAAAAAAAAGGAGCTGATATCGTTCATGGGATGTGTTTATAGGCTTCCAGATTCTATATGTGTGGTTCAAAGAGAAAAACTCTTAAAGACACTTCCTTCAAAATCCCACAGGAGTCACAACACCGTCTGCTGGACCCTGAACAGTGTAGGAGTTGAGGCGTTGGCCGACAAGACTGAAGGCATACAAGAGAAAGTTTGTCTTCAGCAAGCCACAGACTAGAATAATTGAGAAGCAAGCACAGAAAGTACAAGCAATGGTTATTACAGTGGTTCCTGTACTTCATCCAAGGGGTGCCAATGTGCCGTCATCCACAGGGGCTGAGCAAGGACAGAAGTATCTGCTGCCCCCCTCACCTCACATAGAGCTCGAGACCGTGAGACAGCAGAAAATCTGCAGTAATGCTTCCCACCCCCTGAGTGTCCTGCCATTGATTCATCTTGAAGTTGCCAAGGGTCTTCTCAGGATTCAAAGGTGTGGATGCTCCGTTTATAGCCCATTCGCATTGTTATATAGACCCAGGCCATAAGCACTGGGTCCATAGACTGCACACTCCACAGATCTGTGCCCGGTGTGAGTCCAGATGGAGTACTCTTTCTACATGGACCTATTTTGAAGAGTTGCTGCTTATGTGTGTAGACGAACATAGACAAACTTAAGAATGAAGAGCAGAACACTAGCCCAGGGAGCTTGGCCCACAAGGCTGAATTTCCATGTGAGGAATTATTTCATTGGTTCTTCTTGTTTAGCTAATTAGAGGTATCTTTCATAATGTAAACATCTACCTGTACAACGAGGAAGTCGTAAAGGATTTGAAGGAGAATCTCCGTGATGTTTGAAGTGCCACAGAGCGATTAGAGGATATTTTTACAAGCTTTATTAAAGCGGTAGTGGAAGTTAACTCTGGAAAAGCAATTTTATGTCTCTTTGGAAGTTCATTTGTTTATTTACCTAGGGGAGAGCTTAGTGCTCACAGTTTGCAGTATTTAATCTCTCACTTCCTATCAAACCCCTAAAACAAAATTGTCAGCTTGTTGGCAGGACTTTAGAAACCCAAGTGTTGCTGGAAGATTGTGAAGTTTGAATAAAGGGGGAAAAAAAAAAAACTTATCCAGGTCTCACCACAGTGCCTCTCTTGCCCCCAACAGCAAGAAAGGAGAATTTCCACACATAACCATCTACAAGATCAGCCTGTTCAGGGCAAGAGGAAGCTGCACTCCCAGAGTTCTGACTTGGCAACTGGTGGATATCAATTAAAGAGTATGCAACACATGCCTTGTCTAGTGCCATGTGTATTTGGTCACCAAAGGAGCCCATGAGTAAACAAGGCGGAGGTTCAGGCTAAGATGCTTATGGGAGGTAATTTGTCACGACAGTGGGGGGCGGATACCACACCTCAGTGTCTGGGAATCCACTTACTACAAACCTGTCATGCCTTTCTGCCTAGAGAAGTCTCCCTATGAATCTTCCTATTGTTCATATAAGGTATTAGATACACCGTGGCATTTTTGACCAAAGGCTAATTTAGTCGATTTTTCTTGCTCATTATCTCTTTCGTCTCCTCATACAGCCACTCACCAGTGTAACAATCCCCAAATTTCTTTCACATTATCATGCCCCACATGTCCTTTTGTCTATCCCGTGTCTTCTCTTCCTAGCAGGTGTGCCACTCTCTTCCAGAGTACAAAGGTATGGAAAGAGTCATGACATTTACAAGAGGCTTCTGGGATTTAGTACCCAGGCTACCGAATATGCTGACGTGTGGACCTTAGTCTTGCACTGTGGAGGGTTTTCTCAGCCTAATGCTAAAATTACCTCTATTGATACACACTGCCCTCCACAGGGTAGGGTCAAGGTATATACCCTCTAGCAATTCCCATGAGCATTGTTTCAAAGTTTATCATTATTATATCTTGTTGGGGGAAAAACAGAACAGGGGCCAAATGGCAACAAACACACAGTCTTCCAATAGGAATGTAAGTTATCTTTTTCCAATTTAGGAGAAATCAATTTCTGAGATAAAGTGCCTGGGACAAAAGAAATAAGAGTGGACAATCACATCGGTTCACCTGTCCTGCACAGAAATGTTGTGACTCTATAAAGGAATATGATTCCAGGCTTCTAGAAAAGTCCATTCTTCAAAGGGCCTTGTTGACTGTTACTACATCCACCACAAGTTCTGTCTTCACCTATACAGCAGTCTCTCTTTGAAAATGCTGTTTACCATTATGGCTTAACTTAGGCGAGAACAGCTTTAGGCTAAGCTGTAGAGATAAACGATGTCTTTCAAAGGTTTAAGAACACCTATTCTCTTTCCTCCTTTAGTAGGCAGTATCCATCCACTTGACGTGTGTAGGTACTGAGCCTTGATACTGACATCAAAAGCAAACAAGGGCAGAGATGTGCAGTGGTAAACTTTCCCTTGAGCATGTGTTGAGTAAGGATCAAATGTTAGAGCCAGATTTCAAACAGCAACAAGGCCTTTCCAGAGCTCAGGAACACATGCCATAGAATCCACATTGATATATTCTGCCTCCCATGTGAGTAAAAGTACATGGTAGATTTCTTGAATTGGAGTTTAAAAAATCACACCTTTCTCTGGAACAGGGACCACACAATAGATGATGAAAATGTGCCTTCAAAGCCGTGGTCATCACGGTAGACTCCACTCCATCCTCATGCCAGGCGCAGTTCCTCTCTCTATGAGAGGACATATGAGCATCTCTTCAAGTAGCAAACCGATTTTGGACACTCTGAAAAATATGTCTTTAGAAACTGTTGATTGAAAGAATGCACAGAGACTAAACAAAACGCTCCCTAATCGAGGAATCAAATGAAGTAACACTCTATCTTACGGGTTGTAGTACAGTCTCAGAGAGTACTTCCTGAGCATTCTGAATGTCTGCATGGTCATATTAAATAAAGCCAAGGAATAGGAATCAACAGAGGAATGAAGGCTACTCGATATGCCTTTATTTGTAAGAACAATAGTAAGCGTCAATTTTAGAATTTTTCACTAAATTATTTTTATTCTCTGTCTTCCTAGAATTCCTGCTGTGTGGCAGCATTATAGTGTTCTTGTTTACTGGTGTTCTGCTTCTGCATGTGGTGAAAAATAGCATTCTTTAACATTTTGCAGGAGAGAAAAAGGCCACCTTTTGACAACTCTTCCTCTAAGTGCCCCCTGCTATTCAGCCATATGTAGGAATTTCTCCCAGTGGGAAGAAATGATTAATTATTCATCTTTCAGGTGAGTAAGTTGTTTTCATTCCAAAGGCAACTGGGAGGAAAGGCTAGAGCCTTGTTGGAAGGCTTCACTGTGGGTGGGTGGAAATACCAGGATGGCACAGCCAAGAAAGAAAAAAAAAAAGAACTCAGAATAAGTTAGTTGGATGTCCAAGCTACTAAGTTAGATACACAATCCCTTATTACTTTTCGTCCTAGTTTCTATCAGTGTTCTAATAAACCGTAATATGAATATTATAAAAACTGTTAATACTCTTGGTAAAAATCAGGGGCAAACAATCTTTTCTTCAAACATCTTCATTCAGCTATAGTAGGGAATTTAATAATATTTGACAATATGCCATGGTCTATCACAAGAATAGTAAAGTGACAACGTGAGAAGTTTTACACAATGCTTAATGGAGTGTGCCAGCTTCCAGGAACCCAAGTTCATCAAGCTGTATTGGCAGCTTGTCAGTCTCCTTCTGTTACCAGTTCAGTGTCCTTGAATTCTTTTTAGCTTTAGACATGGAAACATATTCCACTTATGCCTCCATTATCAATAATAAGTATGACCATGGGTATATTTTATACTTTGCTAATTACATATCCACCACATAGGCAGGAAGAAGGGAGAGAGAGAGGAAGAGAGAGACAGGAGAAGGAGGGGGAGAGGAAGGAGGGAGGGAGGGAGGGAGAGGGAGAGTTAATAACAATGGCATTAGGCGAGCTTTGCTGGTGCCATTCTTAAAACCCATTCTTCTAAATTTATGGAAATCATTATCAAGGAGGTATAGAATATGGTCCAACAGCGTGGGAACATGATAATGAGATGCTGTGGTCAAGGAAGCATCAGCTCCTCTTACTATATAACAATGGAGAGAAGATGAAAAATATTACATCACATTTGGCCGCGCTACCCTAAGCAGAGTGGAAACAGGAGCTTCCAAGAGTCTTGCTCAGATTAAAAGTGTCTTAAAAACAAGGAAGCAGGATACCTAAAATATTGTTTATTCCTTAAAATTCAGACCCAAAATGAAAGGAAAAGTATAAAGAGACAACTGCTGGACACTCACCAAGGAGCTGACAATTTCTAGTTAATGTTGTACAACCTGCTGAATCCATCTGATCATTAATTCACAAACCCCGGCAGTAGGTATGACAGCTACTGTGCCCAGAGGCTCATTCCTGCCTCAGCACTGCCCTGGTAATTGTCTCTGGATGAAAGACACAGAGGCTGGCCCATAAATGTCGCAGCCATCACTGGCATGAGTCAGGCCTGAAGGTCCCCAGGTCCTGCGGGGATGACAGCAGAGAAGGCCTTTCTGGAACTCTTCACCCACATGACGGGTGCCCTTTCAGGCTGCTGCAGCTCCCCAACACACCACCTGCTAAGCTGCCCAACAGCACAGGCCTCCAGCTTCTCCAAGCACATCAATTAGAGTGTTGTGGGTGCTTTCCTGAGCCGAAATGCTAATGAACTCAGTGCAACTCCCTATTCATAAATGCTCTTCTGAGGCTTCTCTTTACTTTTTTAAATTTAAGACACACAGATAGGCAAGAGCTCATCTCCTGTGTGCAGTGTGCAGCATCTGCCTGACACACAATTGGAAACTTCTCAGCCTTGACATACAGACAGAGAGTCCTGCTGAGCTCCAGAATACGCTACATCTAACGCACTGTGGGAAGTGCACATTTAAGGTGAGCATTAGCCCTGAAAGCCCATCAAGCTTCCATATGCAATATTTTGTACGACAGGTTGTTTACTGTAGACACACCTAGCAGGTTCTTTTAGTGCAAGACAGTTTGAAAGACACAAAAATCTAAGTGGCTCTCTCCCGGTTTAGAACTGTCTTGCCCCTGAAATTCAAATCAAAACATTGCAATCAAAATTGTACAGTAAGAGATTCCTTTTTTAAACTCTTACACCAGTATCCTTATAATAAAACAAGAGAACTGATTAATAGCATATTAGTAATGCTGTCAGAGAAAATGGATCCAAAAGAAATGATTACAGAGTGTGCCAAACCCTGTTGTACAGACCAAACAAACCAGGATGGTGTGGCTAGAATTTAAGTGAGAAGACAGAATGGAAATGAAACAAAGGGAAGCTGCAGATCCTGGGAATTGGGAGGGGAAAAGTCCTCTAAAAGTTTGGTAGATTTATGTCTACAGGATGAGAGATGGAGTGTGTGTTTTGTGAGAAGACCTAACAGAGGGGTAATTCAAAGACAGGCACATGGTCATTGGAGAGAAACATAAAACGCCACCAAAGCAATTTATTCTCAGAACTCAAAACCCAGTGACATGCAGAGAAAGGCAGTCTATCATCTCCCCACCATTAGAGGGGAGGTCACACACCTTCTCTTCCTGTGATTTTTGGATATATTTGAAAGTAGGTCTCTAGTCTCCTCAGGCCTGTGGTGGTGATGCCTTGAGAATTATTAACCTGCAAAGCAACATTCTGTTCTTGTTAAGGATCTTGCCCTTCACCCCTCACTGTGTAGAACGTGGTTCCAAGACGAGGAGCTGAAGTGGCAAAAAGGCAGCGTTTAAAACAGTTTCTGTCTCCTTTATGCCCTCCCTTGTATATTGTAGTTTTCTGCATTGGAGGAGTGAATGTAGACAGAGGCCCTTTGAATTACCCAACACCGTTCAAAGAAGAAGTGGGGTATATACCAGAGGCCCACCTACATGCAGTCTGCCTCCTCACAGATGCTCTTTAGAAACACCATCGTGGTAGTTCAGAAACATGGAAATAAACTTCTCAGTGAAAAGCCACTGAGTGGCTCAGCTTGAAATAATCTGGCATACCATGGGGGAATTGGAGTTGCCAGTTGCAGTCATGTAGGCTGACTATGTTTGTTTCAAACTCTGGTCCTACTGACAGTCAAAGGTGTCAAGGACTGCACTTGAAGCTAAACTTGAAATATGTAGCCTATTCTGCAGTGTGTTTGCTTTCATGTGGTATTCATGTGATAACTTTCTTACGGATTAGGTCTCCATCAACTTCAGGGATACATATTTAACCACAAGTGAGTTTGAAAAGCAAGTCATCAACCACTGCAGAATAACATTTCAGTTTATGAAAGCATAGTCCTGAAGAAACCAATTAGGCTTCTGAATGTTCACGTGTCCTTTACCAGGGCATTCACATGCTGCGTAAGGACATTCAGATAAACAATGGAGTGGACATATCACCCAATTTATTTTAGGATGCTCTGTGGTATTTGAAAGGCAATAAAATTGACCAACAACCAATTTCATGAAATATATCCATGCCATCAAAAGGAACACACGCCAATATATTTTTAATGTTAGCTATCATATTCATATTTTCTCGAAAAGAAAAAAAATGTATTGATAGCTTCTCGGCACCTGTTCTTTCTATTCTCCTTTTCTGGTTTGTAGATTATCTTGGCAAGCCTGGAATCATTCTGATGACAGGCTAGGTGCTGGTTTCCTCACCTTGGCTTGTAGATTTTTGTGTTCCTTTGTTTCCATAAAGACAGATCTTACTAATTCTCAAAGACTTTGAAATGATTATTTTGTTCTATATGCAGTCAAATCATTTAACTACACGTATTTTCCTCCTCCTTAACCTCTTCCTCTTCTTCTTTTATTATTTCCATTTTAATTCCAACCTTCAGGGTGCAGTTATGGAAAAGAGGGAAAGGTCAAAGTATCTCTAGAAGACATTGTTACCACATTGGCAATGCTGAAAGTGGGAACTCCTCCAAAACTCAGTGCTTTTAAGTACTTTAACCACACTCTGTATGGATGTACTTATTTCAAGCATTGAAATTTATTAGAATAAAAAGGCATAAAAAGTTGTCATTCTTTCTTGCAGGTCACTCATTCCTACTAAGGCTAAGATGATGCTAAGTGACTTTCTCCATTACATTGCTTTTTAAGGCTCAACATCAGTTGATGCCCTTTGAGTTATCCCCAGAGCTAGCAATTTCTTTTCATCATTATCAGTAAACATTTATACGGAAATTGTCTCTTAGTCACCAATGACACAAATAGTTATCATAGTTTTCTGCTTTTTAAATACTTGATTACTATTGCAGATAAAACATTAACATAACCAATTTGAAGAAAAGATGGTATTGATGGCATCATGATGGATAGCATGCTAACAAGCCTTACTGAAGAAAGGTACATTACAAAGAAATCAAAGCAACACACATGGAAGGTTAACAAATAAGACTCAGAAAAAAAAAAAAAAAAGGCAAACAAACAAAACTAAAGGAGAATATTTTGATATTAGCAAAAGGTAGATGGTCAGGAATTCTTTCTGGTAAGATCTCATGCTAACCATGCCTGGTAGATGTAAGATGTCAAAGGTGTAAGAAAAGTGAAGAGGATGTAGGTTATACTATGTTATAAATATGAACCTAAGGTTAAGAGAGTCAAAGAGAACATGTTCCTTAGAAAATCTAGGATCGTTAATTGAATGGAACTTTCGTTCCTGATCAAAGCTGACATACCTAAAGAACTAAGAAGAGCTTTTATTTTTCCTGCAATGATATAACTTCAGAAAAAGGATGTAGTTGATTGAAGATTTCAGAACTGAAAGAAAAAGGACTTAAAATACTGGACTTGATTCCACATAATATGTAACAATGAGGACCCGAATCCAACTGAGAATTTTGTTTTAAAGAAAAAAAAAATGAAAACGACTTTTTTCTTTCCAGGAAGAAGGTATAGTAGCCTAGCATGAAATGTAAAGCCTCAGTCTGCTCTGTGAAGAACACACCCAAGGCATGAGTGGTATAAGATAAACATGGGTTACTGTTGTTTGACTCAGACATGAAGGCATTGAATGAAGACTTAGACATCTCAGTGAATAAAGGTATTGGACCGGGATCTGTAGAAGAATGCTTTTCAAACTAGTATTATACTAACTACCATTGTAAGCATTTTTGATCCGAAGACTTAAGGATGGTACTAGGAGGTGGCTAAGTGGACAAGAGTGCTTTCTATTTAAATTTGAGAATCTATGTTGAAATCCCACCATCAGTGAAAAACTCCCAGCCATGGTCATATGTGCCTGGACCTGCAGTTTTGTGATAGGCATACGTAAGAGGGTCCCCGGCTTGGCTGGCCTCTGGCTTAGCACCAGCCATTGTGAAACACCATGTCTCACTGGAATGACATCTATTGTGATGGAGAAGGAAATGCGAAGTCCTCCACTGACTTCTGTATGTGTGCACAAAAGTATATGCTCTTATCACAAAAATGTGCATATGGTATATTCAGTACTACACTCACACAGGAGTACACTCTAAAGAAAAAAAAAAAGAATGCTACTAATTAGTGAAAATGTAGTAAGTAATCTTTATCTTATTAGTTATTTATTGTTGGGTTTGGTTGTTGGTTTTGTTTTGTTTAGTTATTTTTTCGTTGTTGTTTGTTTGTTTTGGCACAGGGTCTCTGTATATACCCTAGCTGTTTTGGAAATCATTATGTAGATTGGGCTGTCTATGAACTCACAGAGGAGATCCACCTGCCTCTCCTGTGATTTATGGTGTGTTAATATGCTTTCAGTTGTTAGGACCAGAGTAATGATTAACTAAGGAACATACAACAGAAAAATGACTCATGAAATTCAAAAGGCAGGTGTTACTGTTGCTTCTGAGACGTTAGGAGCATGTAAAAGTAGGTACATGCTGTGCTACCTTACAGCAAGTGTTGATAATTCAAAACTACTCTAAATCACTTAATAAAGAAAGAAAACATGGAAAATTTCATGCAGAAATGAAAACATAAGTAAGGAGAAATCCTAAACTGTGAGATAGTAAAGATGAATAAAAGTTCAAATCACCAGAATTTACTATACCAAGCATGAAGCTGTCTTACTCATTTCCGAGGAAGAGATGTCACATTGCACGATTAAAGGAATTACATGGTTAGTAATGTAATCAAAGTAGAATTTAAGGCACTAAGTATTTTACTAGATTAAAGAAGATTATGATAATGTTACAAATGACCATCAATTTTAAGAAAGTCTCAGTTTGGTAAAGTGTGGCTATAAAAAGTGGTCAGGAGATGATGGCGCATGCCTTTAATTCCAGCACTCGGGAGGCAGAGGCAGGTAGATATCTCTGTGTTCAAGGCCAACCTGGTCTACAGAGCAAGTTCCAGGACAGCCAAGGCTACACAGAGAAAACTTGTCTCAGAAAAAACTCCAGGATGAGATGAGGGAGAAGGCACAATCAGGATGTAAGGTGAATGAATTAAAAATGAATAAATTTGTAAAAAGAAAAAATTAAAAGCATATACAAGTAAACACATGGTCTAGAGAAAACTCTGTGACCTTTATTATTTTATGAATAAAGGTAATATTTTGACTACAGAGGAAGTTTTTTTTTTTTTTTTTTTTTTTTTGTAAAGAGACTTAGAGACTGTAAAAAACAATCCCTAATCAAGTAGAAGATCGACCAAGGAAGCATTTAGGGCAGAAGAAAGAAACTGGGAAGGAATGAGTGTGAGAAAACCAACTGTGGAAAGTAAAAAAGAAAGGTGAATGGTTGTGGAATACAATGAGCAAGTACAGTGTGTGATCCAAAGACTGAGCCTATAAAGAAACAAACAACGAACAAGGCCCTCAGCGTGAAGCTGACTGAGCCTCATTCTGCAGACACATGGGCGCCCCATATCATAGGAGTGAATTTGGATGTAAATAGAGGGTTTGCTGCTCAGTTTTGGTTGAGGTGAGGAGAACAATGAAAAAGATGCTGTATTCAGAAAGTTAGAAGACAAGAGGAAGATTGGTCAAGGTGCGGACAGAACAGCGGGTCTGCAATAGGTTAAAATCAGAAAGGAATTCAATTCTGCTAAGGCCATAAATATGGGTTCTCAAACATTTGCAATGTATTAAAACACAGAAACAAGACCTATACGATGGAAATCGAGAAAGTGTGTATATTAATTTTACTAATGTAAATCAATAAAATTAAATTTTAATGCTATTGAGTATCAACAACAACAAACCTAAAACACTTGAAATTAGCACTTCTAAAATTGAAGGTCGGCCCTGAGACAAACTCACTAGGAAGAGATCCTATGGGGGACAAAAGATGTCAAGCACTGATCAAATGGGCTCTGAGGAGACATCGCTAACATGACACACTCCTGTTAAAAGGAGAGGAAATAGTAAGGGAAGAGGAGAGAATTGAGCACATATCTTAAGATCTTCATTAGAAAGGAATATAAAAGGAAGGAAATCGTAAAGATGAAAGGAGCAACAGATATATTTGAAACCATTAAAAATCAGAATCATGTCAACAGAGAGCTGGAACATAGAAGAATATAATAAAATAGACAAATAGCAGGCAAACTTCACAATCCTCTCCTACCCCCCAAAGAAAAACTATAAAGAAGGAAAATTGAAACCAGAGGCTAAGGAGTATGGTAAAACAATCAAAAAATGTATACAGAAAAGTTTAGGGTGTTGATAAAAATATGTTACTGCATTTTATAAATCCAGTTAATCCCTTTTTCCTATAAAGGTAAATAGTGTTGACATTTCCCCACTAAGAAAACTTACACAAAATCCAACCCCTGCTACATGGTCTTTGTAGACTGCAAACACATCTGGGAACTCTGGCAAGGTTGCTCATCGTGGCACATGTGGAATGCAGTTTGGATTGCTGTGCCCTGTATGCCAGGACACCTCAAAAAAAAAGGCTTTTTTCATGTTCCTTTTATAACCTCTCTATCTGCCATGTTTGAATCCCACTGCCCAGGTTAGGCTCTTGGAATGGATCATACAACATGTATTTTTCCCTTTTCCCTCAAGCACTGCTGGCACATGTTTCATTTCTAAATCTGTACTCCATCCTCACAACAGTAGAATCCAGAGAATTTATGTCCATGGAGTTTGTCTACTTAAACTTTCCTCCATTAGATGTATCCATTTATTCAGTGACAAACACACAGTTAAGTTTCACTTGTGTGCATGTAGCTCTGTGTTCCAATGGCAGACACATCTTTTAAATGTAAGATGATCCACATTGTACATTTAACAGATGAAAGTGCTACTTGACTATTTTTAACTACTTGCATATTGATTGTGACATGATTGAGTTAAATTTGGGCATCATTAGAAAAGTTGATGAGCATGCTACCTGTCATTGCATGGATTTTTGGTAAACATGATGGAATAGATAGATAAAGTTAAGACCAGCATCAAAAGGCATGACATTGTATGCAGCAACCTCTACACTGATGTCAACACATCAATCAACCTCTACAGTACAACTGTTCAATCAGCTACAAATCCCCCTGTCTTCCCTGTCACCTGGTCTCCATTTATCCATCTTATTCACAAGGTTATCATGAAATATTTGAAAAATGATCCCTAACTTCTAATTATGACCACCACTTTCCTTTGAAGCGTGAAATAAACATAGGATAATAAATCACGAATTCTAAAATCCATATTTTACTTCAACTTTCTCAAACTTCTAATCTAGAAATGAACTTTACAGTATGCAAGAGGATTCTGCTCACCAGGAAAATCCTCAAAGAAGGATGTGTAATGGCACAGGCACTAATATCAGCATTCAGGAGGCAGGGATAGAGGAACAAGAGTGTAGCCTGACTGGTCACACCAAGATTCTGTCTTAAATATATAAAAATAATAACAAAACATTCTCAAAAGAAAAGGCTAAAACGGGCAAGTTAGAAACCATTGTGTGCATGTGTGTGTGTGTGTGGTGTGTGTGTGCATGCACGTATGCTCATTTTGCAAACTTGAGTAGATTTTTATTTCCATATTTTCTGCAGTTTACAATGTGCAGGATGGGGGCTGGAGAGATGGCTCAGTGGTTAAGAGCACTGACTGTTCTTCCAGAGGCCCTGAGTTCAATTCCCAGCAACCACATGGTGGCTCCCAACCATCTATAATGTGATCTGATCATACTGTATACATAATAAATAAATCTTTTAAAAATTTGTAAAAAAAAGGTGCAGGATTACTCTTCAACTTGAAGATATAGCTCTACAATTAAAATTAATGATGTCACCATGTGTTTATTGATTGATTCTCAATATTATACAGGATATATGCTCTTATTAAACAGTTAGTAGATTCCAGCCTGGGATCTACTGAAAGTCAATTAATCCTAACACAAGATGTGGCTAATCAAGTGGTTCTTGAGAATATTGGCAGTGTTATATTCTTTTTTCTGTGATTATATTGTTGTTTTCCTGCTGTTTTGTTTTCTAACTTTGTTCTTGTTGAAAAGAAAATACATTAGGGATAGAGAGATGGATCAGTGGTTGAGAGCACTCTTTGCTCTTGCAGAGGATGCAGGCTCACTTCCTTACACCCACATCTTGACTCACAAAATTTTATAACTCCAGGGCATTCATTGCCTTCTACTGACATCCAGGGATAGCAGGCAGAATCATAGTCCACAAACATTCACCGGAGACAAAACAACCATGAAATATACTACACAAGTCTTATTTTAAAAGACGATGAATATGCTACCATAGCAACTACAGCTCTTCATAAATGGGTCCTCTAAGACCACTCGATAAATCTTACTGGCTAAAACTATACAGTGCAAAAGGCCTATGATTGAAGAAGGGTTGAGGTAGTTAAAGATCAATGCAGAGCTTAGGAGGGCCACACTAACCATACACATAGGCAAAGAAGCAACTGGGTCATGAAAAAAGTAAGGATAAACATTCCAGTATTTCTTTTCATCATCATATATTCATTAGGCTTTTCAGGAAGGGGTAGGCATGGAGCGCATGCAGACATTATTATTAAAGACTTAGGGAAGTCCATCTGATACAAATTAACCTCTGGTTTGGAGTGTGTTCTATCTCATTTACATTTTAAGGAATTTCATAGAATTTCATGGTTTACAAGAGAAGTAACGAAAAAAATATTTTGGACTAGAGAAGACATTACATAGTAACAAGGATAAAAATAACAAATTCTAGGGCTCCAGGTTTCAAAGGTGAGAAAATGAAGACACTCTGAAAGATTATCTGTATCCTTTGCAATATTATACAAAACTGAAGACTAATTGTGTGATATATTACGCAAAAAATTTTGACTTCTTCAATAACTACAAAATCAATATAAGTTTCTGACTATTATAAACTTGAAAGAAAGAATGAAAGAAGGAAGGAAGGAAGAAAGGAATGAAGGAAGGAAAGAAAACAACAGCAATAACAAAAGGCTTGGTGCTTTCCCAGAATCACCTTGTTAACATAAGCTTCACTATTAAAGGAAGATAGCGTCCCTTATAAAAATTGACTTTTGAGGCCCATAATTAGCCCCAACATCCCAGATTGTAATCCCAATTATTAATTTTTTTTTACCTTTACATGAACTATCTTTGCAGATAAATTTTTTTTTTCATCAACTTAGGTTTCTGGGATGTTTGTTCGCTTGTTTTGGCAGAGCAGATTAATAGTAAACTCATCCAGCCACCTGACTGTGTCACTAGTTTCCTTCTAAAAGCTTTGAAATAACAAGATTTCATTTCATACATAAAAGATTTGTATTGCTAAGCAAACGTGAAGCGGTTGGGGCACAAGGAGGCAGCGGGATTATTAAAGTGTTTATCAACCATCCCCACTTATCATGTTGATCCTGTTTTAAATTCCTCCCAGCAAAGAGCTGCCTCCACTCAGGCTAAGTAATTACAGAACGCTGCGCCTTGCCCTTGGCTTTGTTCACTCTTTATCCTTAATTGCTGCAACATGTTTTAGGTAAACACTGTCCACCGGATTTGATTCTGACATTTGAAATGTTTATAAAGCAAATCATTTCAGTTCATTACATGTTTACTTTAGGTGGTTGGGCTTTTACATTCTCTAATCTGCCATCGCCTTCCACTCAAGGTTTCCCATGAACATTTCATTCAAAATGTACATCAGCAGTGAGTTAGGAACATAATTAACATCAGATCACAGCAGCAGGTCAACGCCCCAATGCTATAGCACTCTCTAGTGGGTTTGGATTTCTAAATTATCTTATAATGGCTTTTTATTGATTATTGAACACAACTGTTCAGTGTTGTAGGTAATCTGTAACCTAAAGGGGTAGTGACATTCTGAAATAGGGGGTAATGGTAGAATCACCTCGTTCCCATCTTTAACTCAATTTCAGGGAAGTCTTGACTAACTACCTCATACAATGAAATCTCTTTCCCAATATGCATTGTGCCTTTCCTTTGTCTTACTTTACTTCATAATATACCTGACAATTTATAAAGTGCCTCTTTTACTTACTTGCTTTATTGCCTGGTCCAGTCCTAGATAATTACTGGATTATAAAGTCCACGGAGACAGAAATAACCTAAGATCTCTGGTCATTTGTGACAAGCGTGTGAACTGTGAGGCATGAACCGTATATTGAAGAATTTTTAAATGAAAGGTTTTTGTTAATTCATTACTCCTAAGAAGTAGAGCCTTTCTCAACAGCTTCAGTAAAAACACAACAGTTGTCTGTCATAGTTTCCAAGGGTAATTCCCGAGGACACCTTAGTTATGCCACACGTCATGACACAGAGAAAAATCACCAGTCAAGCATATCTACCTGGAATTTCCCAAAGCATTTTTCCCTAGGACCATTTTTTCCATCTGATGTATACATGACCATTGCATCTTTATCTAAAATCATTGATGTTTCTTCTTTATATAATTCATGTAAATCACATTAAACATAAAAGAAATAACTGATACAATGGGGCTTGGAGATGCAGTTTGGAGGCTAAGGGCATATCTCAAGCTAGTGCAGAGAGGACGAGGTTAGTTCCCCAGCACCCAAGCCAGCTCATAATTGCTTGTAGCTCTA
>OU015748.1:6638008-6650476 GCA_907169655.1 Acomys percivali
GCTCCTTACTATGTATTCTGTTGTGTTGGTATTTACATAGGGGAAACCCAGAAAAAGACTTGTATAATAGACTCAGATGTTTTCCAGGGTGTCAAGGACTCTCGTGATCGGTCATAAGCTCTCTGTACTGGAGGAGACGTTGAGATTTCTTGGTTGCTTCACGTTTGAAGGTTGTATAACTTGTATGTGCAAGCATATGTGTGGGCATGTTAAATGCACTTTTATTTGGGAATGGAAGTGTGTAACAAACCACAGAAGAGATGAGACTCCTGGCAGCATGGGTGCCTTGAGGAAGCAGGTGCTCTGTCTGTCTGTTTCCCTCAGCATTCAGTCCTATGTTGCCATTTACACAAGACAAAACAAAACCCTAAAAGCATAGCATTTTTGAACTCATACTTTTTCCATAAGCAATATTTCCCCTGTTTAGTAGAAACGTAGTTTTTCCTAGAAAATGTTATTACTAATTGTCAGCTGTATTTTAGCTAGAGTTTCATGAACCATCTTCTCCAGGTGTATTGGAATTAAGCAGAGAAATATAAGCTGTACATAATTAAACAACATTTTCTAGAAGAAACTAAAGAGTGCCTGACTTCCATTTCTTCCATCCACCTCTTCTAAAAAGTTTTCTAAGAGTATCTGGAAAAGATCATGCATATACTCTGGCCTTAAGCAAAATTGTTTCTTGACAACTGACGGCTATCTTTGTGTGCTAGAGGATTGGAAGACATGGCCCAGATGTAGGGAAAACCTTGAGCGTCTTCCTCATAGCCTTACGTTGCTAAGCACTAGGTCCTTGTGTTTGCATCACATTTATTTCTTTTCCGTGTGTAAGTGCTCGTATGTGCAGGCACCCCAGTCACAGCTCAGGGGAGGAGGTCAGAGCACAACTTGCAGGAACTAATACTCTCTCTCACCACGTGGACTCTGCGGCTAGAACTGAGACCATCAGGCCTGGCAGCAGGTGAGTCCACCACTGATCTAGCACACAGGACCCATTGTCCATTTCTGAAGCCCTCTAGGGCCAGGATGAAAATCAAGAAAGAGGTCATTTGGTCTTTTGTGCTGAATTGAGTCATACTGAATGTGACTGTAGATTCTATAAATGTTTGTTGATGTTGTTGTGGGTTTTTGTGTTGTTGTTGTTGTTGTTGTTGTTTGTTTTTGTTTTTCGAGATAGGGTTTCTCTGTGTAGCCTTGGCTGTCCTGGACTCACAGTGTAGACCATACTGGCCTTGGCCTCCCGAGTGCTGGGCTTAAAGGCATGCACCACCATGCCCGGCTTATAAATGTTTGTTAAACTCCCATGGCTCACGCAGTATACAAGGTTGCTGCAGTACATGCAAACTGCTGAGAACACCCCTTCAGCATCAATAGCAGAGAGGAAAAAGCAGGCAAGACTCTACATTTAGGCAGGACCTGTGCTCAGGAATGTATGGACTGCTGTCAGTGGATGCATCTGAGGAAAAGCATGTTTAGTTAACCACCTCCATAGTGCTTTGTCCTTCCTAGACAATTATTCAAAAGTTACAATGAACGTTGAACGTCTCTGTTTTGCGCTAACAGCAGTGGACATTTTTTACACTGCTAAGTTCTTTGAGATCCATATCAGAGCAAGGAGAAATCGTAAGAGTATGCTTTTCCTAACAGCACTGTTTCCCACAAGAGCGTACTATCTCCTGAGGAAGCTGATTGCAAAAGGGCGCGTTAAAACTTCTTGCCAAAATATTAATTGGTGTCCCTCTTTTTCTCTAGGCAAGTGATATTTTTCCTTCCATGATAAATGCATCAAATTGCCACAAAATTATCACATGAGATTTTATTTACTTTAGGTATGAGATACTTTAATTAAAAATTAACTCACATATTACATTCCCTTGATTATGCCAGATATATATTGCTGTAGATGAGAGATCTGTAGTTATTATGAAAAAGATGAAGATGGAAATTGCTCACCGCCTCCACTCCTATCAATTACCTGGTCCTCAGACCATTTTCTAATCAATATTCTATTTATCACTATCATTAAGGAGCAGCAGTGTGCATTATCTTGAACTTAAATATATGTTGGGGTGTATTAAAAATAGATGCATGGATATGGCAGGGAGACGTAAGAGCAAGCCGATACCTCCCAGTTCAAAGCTGTCAGTGAGGCAGCCGTGCGTTCTTAGTGGATTAGACTGCCCTGAAAGTTTCCCACAAGATTTCGTTTTGATTCATAGCTATTTTTACATTCTTCATACTTAGCTCTAGTTTCAAGAGTGTTTTGGCCCCCTTTGAGGGTTAGTTATTTTATGTGAGACTGTCTGGGCCTCTGAAATCTTCCCACACTGAGGTATGCGTCCTTCTTGGCAGAGAGAGATGATGAACTCTTTCATATTCATGGCTTGAGATCAGAATGGCCCTCCCCTCCCCTTTCCGTTTGAATACATCTTGGCAGGATGGACTTTCAGTTCTCTTCGCCGTTGTGTAGTGTCCTTGGCATAACTGGGAATTTATAGGTTGTCACCAACTCTAAAGGACAAAGGCTCAAGACTCTTGGGCAATTCATATTCCTAAAGCTCAAGATCACCTTTCAGAATTGACCTGCCAATCAGAAGATACTGAGAGTGGCCTGGGGCTGGATGGCCACATGCCCTGGACTGCAGATTAGTGTCCCCGTGCTGCACGTGCCGAGGCCTATCATTATCACCTCACTCGTGAAGCCTGAGCAAACAATGTGGAAAATGAATGACAACACAGGACTGCATGGAGAGTTTTAGGTGAAGCAATTTCAATCAATGCGATAAAGCTAAAAAAAAAAAAAAAAAAAATGCCGTCATTCTTTCCTCTTCATCCTCTGTGGGTATTTTTAAAAAGTAATCACATCAAAGATAATTGCAATTTATTTTGATATATTAATTTGCTCATCATTTTGTAGAGTATCACACACAAGTTTTTGATTTTGAAATGGGCAAGGTGTACCTTGAAATTAGTCAAATGAGACACTAAAATATAAAGTAAAAATTGGCTTTGATTTACACTGAAAATATTACTACTGTTATTACTTATTAACTACTTATTTTGATTTTTCAATTCAGCGTTTCTTTCTGTAGCTGTGGCTGTCCTTGTACTCACTCTGCAGAGCAGGATGGCCTCATACTCAGATACCTGCCTGCCTCTGCTTCCAGAATGCTGTGACTGAACACGTGTGCTACCATAAAAAGTAAAAATAGTATTACCAAATGAAAAATTCTATGTTTTTAAAAAGTAGATCAGGGAAGTAATGAAATTCCACCACCTCAAAAGTATGTACATTTAAAAATAATTTACTCAGCAAGACAGATGGAAGAACAAATTGATCTGTCACCACACCGGCCTGGCTCTCTCATGCTGACACTTTTGTCGTTTTGAAGGATATGACATACTGGCGTCATTGTGAAACAATAAGTCAATGATTGCTCCCACTTGTGAGATCCCATGAGCATGTTTTAATTGTCAATACACGTTGTATAAACTCAAAGCAACTTTAATGACTCCAAATTTGAATTTTGAAGAGCTCTTCCAGGCATTCGTGTTTAGTACAGTCTGGATCCTATGTGGGGACCTACACCTTCAGGATTCTGTTGTATTATAGCACAACTTTTCATTCTATGCCCAAAACTGAAGAATTCCTATGCTCCACATCTGTAGAAGCCAATACATAAGAGTTTACCAATGATTTGTGCTGATCGCATTTGAATGTTAGCTAACAGCTACTGACATGTCATGTGGATGAATTAATGTTGCTGAATGAACAAATAATGGACACATGTGAAATTTACTTTAACTGTTAAGCTTGACCAAGATAAATACCAAAAACCTCTCCAGTTCTGAGGCATAGACATGTCTCCTCCCAGCATTTCCCGTGTTGTTCATTTTCCCAGCTAAATACTAGTCATGTGATGACTGAGTTCACAGCCCAGCCTGATGTCACGGGGTGCTGCCCACCATGCTCTGGCTTGCTTCCACTGTCTTGTGGGAATTCCCCCTGATATCAAATTCCCCGAGTTTACTGCAACTGCACAGCGACATTAACCTGCATCCTTTCAGTAGACCCTGAAGATAACTAGGGCACTCTGACTTTTAGAAGGTCATTGGTTATGTATGTAGGTATGTATGTATGTATGTACGTATGGAAGCATTTTGAGTGTTTGCAGAGTATGAGAGGATGTGTGTGCAGTGAGAAGACCAGTGGGTAGTTGGTGTCCTACTTCCTCACCATCCATCTTCCACCTTTGAAACATGGTTTCTCACTGAACCTGGAAGTAGGCTGGCCAGCCAGGAGGCTCCAATCATGCTTGTGCCTCCACACACCATGGTGCAGTGGTTACAGGCATCCATTTCTTCTCCCATTTTCTCACTTGGGTGCTGGAGATTTGAACTCAGGTCTTCTATCTCCTAACTTGCTCAGCAGTGCTTTTCCTCACCAGCCATCTTACATTGGGAAGCCTATCCTGCCTTTATGCAAGTCTAGCAATCCTTGATTGTCTTCCAGGGTGACCCGATGATACTGTTCAATCTGATCTGTGTCCCACAGCAAATGATAAAATATGATTTCATGGACAAGAATTTCAAATCAAGGTGTCATCTCAAATGAGTCCTTCCTACACAGTACACTGTAGTAACACTAAAGAGAATCTTATGAAAAATAATTTGTTTTCCTTTACTGGGAGATTTGTAATCACTGATACCTTGCCATTAAAAGAAAAAAACATGAATGTCAAAATGTAATTAAAATAAAAACATTGGTTGTCAGTGGTTTCCATGGAAATTATGACATACTGTTTGTGGACAGACCATCAATTCATAGAAAAACATTTACATTGATAGAAAGTGGATTTTCTGTCATAAGCACATACAACAATACTATACAATAAAGCCCTGAAAGTACAAGTAACGTTACTGAAATGATACACCCTATATCCAAGAAAAGAAAAGCTGAAGCTACTTTCAGCATGATAGATACTACACCAAGCATGGCATGAGTAGACAAACGTAAGATATTCCCCAAGTGACTTCTAAGTTATGTACAAAAAAAAAAAAAAAAAAGAAAGAAAGAAAACATCTCATTAATAATTTTACAAAGTACACGTGTGAAATATTATTTTAGACCTCCTACATTAATCAAAATATTAAAATGTCCCCTCTTTGTACTTTTGATATATAGCTCAAGAAGATTTAATACATCTAATTTGGGTTGTGTGTATTTACACAATACCGCTACAGAAAAAATAATTCAAGAAAGCCATCTGAGACTATGATAAATGATACCAAGGAGAGCAATTTCTTAAAATATATTTATTAAATGTTTCAGAAACTCCACTTATGCCCTTAATAAGTTATCATTTTACAGAAAATATATATACTAAAAGACAGTCTGCTGCTTGCTAAAGTGGTAATAACTGGTTTGATTGCTTCAACGCTGGGGAACCTAATGAGTAAACTCAATGACTTCTGGCAACGCGACGCAGCAATCTTTTTCATCATGTCTCAATTAGCTTCAGAAGTTTCTCATTTCAGGGCTCCCAGGGGTCTCGTTGCTTGTCTTTTTCACTTGAGATAAACAAAATCATCTGTCTCATATTCATTTCCAATATTTGCTTTGTTTTGTTTTTGTTGTGGTGGTCTTAATAAGCTGCAGTTACTGACAGAGACATCAGCTGCAAACACCCTCCCGCAGAATGTGTCGTCCGTAGACAGCATCACGGAAATTCCTTGAGGGCTGGCAAAGTGGGCTAGCCTCCCCCTCGTCTAAGCCTGCAGGGAAACATGACTACCAAGGAGAGAGATTGCAGAATGTGGGAGATGAAACCGGTGACTACTTCTTCCCTCTGAGTATGAAATTTGATATGCATATGCAATCCCTGTTTACAATAGGGACACTTGAAAATCATTTATAATGGATGAGGTTACATCCTTCCCACTTTGGTGTTTCACTTATCAACAGTTTATCACCTATCAGGTGAAGGTACTGGGAATACAAAGATAATAAGAAAGGCATCTTTGCTTACGTGGAGATCGCACTCTAAGTTAATGTCATGATGACACCTATGTAGGCTCCTGTTTTCTCTGATATATTGGCTTCTAGAAGCAACCTTTCAGCTTCAGAAAGAGAGCGGGGCCTGCTGTAAAAACTGACATGCCAAAACATGGCTATTTATCACTTTATATTTATATTACTTCTATGTGAATATTTGTAGTTTGTACCATATTAATATTCTTATCTATGTCTATGGTTGATATCTATATGATATTATGTATCATACATATATACTGTATAGATACATGTCTATCTATCTATATATGTAGCTATTTCATAAACAATTCAATAAAAATTATATAAAAGACAAAACAATATTTTGGCATTTATTTTCCTTAGCATAAGAAATAATAGTGATACAATTATTATTCCTTAGAATATGTACGGCATATAAAGTTCTAAAAATACAGTGCACATGGTGCTGGCTTGTGAGTGATACAGAACAAGTGAGCTATTTTGTTTCAGTCATCGAAGCCCTAGACAGCCATTCCTACTTGGTAGATGCTCCACTCAGGGTGAAAGGACACAGCTTGACCCTTAAGTCTTCTCCTGGGTATCAGCACTGTGAGAGTAGCAATTCCCAGCACCGCAGAAACTCATGCAGGACCACAAGGAAGGTTGGCTCCAGTGTTCTGGTCCCCAGGAGAGTTTAGTCCAGACACAGTTGTGAAAATTGCTTTCCATTCTCCCTGGCTCTAGCCCTGTGGCTGCCTTGAGAAATGCTTTGGGGGAAGGGCACCCGTTCTCCTTAGTGATGTGGAGCATGTACACCACAACAATCTGCAGCAGATATTTTCTTACCCTCTTCCCACGCTCCCTCACGGCAAAGCACATGGACCACAGAACCATAGCAGGATCCAAACTGCATATTTAGCTTTCATTTTTGTCTTGACCTTTCAGGAAGGAATGCTGTCAACATACTATCATGGGCTCTACAAATTTCTACCACAGATCACCCATTCCAGTAAGGGGTGAGGTTCTGCTTTATTACTTCTAAGGGCCACCTGCATCTAGCGAGTCACCCCCAGGTCATCAACTTTTTGCCTTGAAAAAGACCACAGTTTAAGACTTTGAAGTTCTCAGGACGATGTCGGAAGGCTGCCAGAATAAGAAATGGCTTCTCTACACTTTACCCTTTCTCCGGTCAACTATAAAACCTGAAAATTCCTGCATAATATGATTAGCTCAATGTGCTCTGAAATAAATGAAAACCACAGAGCCTCACAATTCAAGGGGAGGAGTCATCAGGTGGCTGGTTAAGTGGGACCTCATTCAGTCTAACTAGTTCTAACCAATGCCACAGAGTATGGGGTAAGCTCTGCACAGCTCCTGGGGGTACCTTCTCGGGGCCAGCATGGGTCCTAACAAGTCCACACAGAATCCAATCGGCAATGAGTAGGCGCCAAGGATATTTGCAGAATTTCAAATTGCACTTTGAAAACTGAAATCAAAGGAGTGCTTGAGATTTCTACAGGTGAGGTTGCTACCTTTCCATCTTGGTGTGTCTATGTGGCAGTCCTTTATACATCTGCCCAGCTCATGGAAACCCACACTGATTAGACTCCAGCACAAGGAAAGAAGATTTTCTCAGTGCAAAACTGGGGGGGGGGGAACACACAGCCACAGGCATGTTATTGACAGGGCTCAAGACTTAGTTTTTCAACAAGAAGTTCAACCAAAAGATGTCTCAAAGGATAAAGGAGCTTGCCACCAAACCGTGAGACCTATGGTAAATAACCAGAGCCACAGGATGGATGGAGACTTGCACACGTTGCCCTCTGACTTCTACAAATACGGTAGCATCATCGTCCCCCACAAAGTAAATGAACAAGTGTTTAAAAATTTAAATGAGGATTGAGGTTTTGGCCAATGGACTTTGTATGAGTAATAAACTGTATTCTGTATCTTCCTTTATCTATTGTCTGTGGCCGATCTGATGTTGGTGTCATTGGCTTTATGTCACAGCTCAGAGCTGAGCAGATATGAGAGCTGATTCAGCATGTAAGTGTAAAATATCTGCTGTAAGCACTGTAAGAAGAGCATTTCTTAGGAAGAATAAGCAATGGAGAAAGGGCAAGAGTTGAAGCTTGAAGAGCAGTCGGTGGCCTATTTAGATGTCAGGCAAGAGATGCTGTGGGTGAGACCGGGGCAAATGGGGAATGACACACAGTGAAAAGATCCTAAGAAGAACGTTGAGTAGCTATAAAGGAACATGGAGAAGGAAAAGAGAGTGATGTCATACTGTAGTGGTTCTGTGATGTTGTCTACAGTTTCTGAATACAGTCCATATTTGAAAGAGTTCAGTTCTCTATGGTAAGAGCAGTGTGTTTTAGTAGAAAATCTTATTACTATTATTTTCAGAGTCATACCTCTTTGATTACAGCCATCAAACTTAGTCACTCTACAAAGTGAAGCCAGATGACTGCAGGTGACGCGCTTACCTAGGTTTTTAGTGCTCTATCACATTGTCTCCAAGATGTTTTGTTGCTGTTGTTTTGTTCTGTTGTTTGATTGTTTTTTGTTTGTTCAATTGTTTTACTTTCATTTTTTTGCTCTCGGGGGCGGGGCGGGGGGAGAAGACGAAGTTAGGTGTGTTGGATCTTGGAGGATGGAAGAGGGGAAAATAAGATCAGAATATATCGTTTGAAACAAATTAAGTAAAAATTATTCCTTGATACTGAATTAAGTACAACTTATTTAATAAAAGCAGTATAATATGAGCAAATTTCAGCATGGTAGATCCAGGATCATTCTGAAAACAAGACTTTTCTCTACCTGAGAGAGAGAAAACATAACTTCTGGAGTCTTGTACTAAGTGTGAAATTCAGGAAGCAGGCAGAGTAAATGCTTTTTGTTGCTTGACTGTTTTTTTTTTTCCTTATTAAGGCAGAAAAGATTGCATTCTAGAGATATGTTCAGATGTACTTGGATTAGAGGAAGGTGGCTCCTGATGATGATGGCCGTCACACAGAACTAACTCAGGCAAGGGTGACATTTCTGTGACAGGAAGTGAAGACAAGACACAGGCAGCCAATGGTCATCCTCAAAGAGGGGAGAGATGAGAGGATGAGGGCCAGGGGCTCCAAAGGAACCAAAGCAGGCCTAGGATGCAGAAATTTAGGTGGAGGGAGAGAGGAAGAAAAACAGGAAGACGGAGGAAAAAAAAATCCCAATTTTCAGATTTATGTAACAGTGAACTTAGAACAATCATGAAATTTTTGGACATACCCAGGGAAAAGAAAAGACTTAGATTGCATTTTAGGGAACACTTTTTAAGATGTGGACAAGTTTAGCAATGTTTCAGAAATTGTTTTGGTGAACTACTTCCCATCTGTTTTAGGTTAGGGAGGTTATAGGCCAAGCATTTCAAACAAGGTGGAAACTCAAAGCCAATTTTATGGGCGTGAACTGAAGCTGACAGAGAGCTTTTCTAAACCCTCAAGAGGGGAGGAACGGGAACGACCCCAAAAGACTGCACATGGAGTCAAAGACATAAATATATCACATGTAAATATATTATATGGCCCATGAAATAATAAGCAAGCATAGAGCCACCAAGCAGGAAAATCCACATTACCCACTATGTTTTCCACTAATAAAACACACACACAGAAGAAGGTCTCGTTTTGGCATCCAGGTGCACTTGTCACCCCTCCATGAAGTGAGCATTGCCTCTAAGTACATAAATACAAACAAGGTTGCTTTCTTCAGACCATTGGGTCTTCCAGGAAATAAAGCAAGAGCATTATAATTAATGAGGGTTCTTTTTAATTTCTCCATTTTTCATTTGGCAAAACATTACTGATTGGCTTGGTTATTTAAAGAGCTGAAATAAAGTGAATACACTTTTTCTTACTAGTCATATTTTGTAGGTCATCTACTAAAGACATTGTTCATTTTTTAAATGAAGTTCTAACCTTAGAAACAAATCAATTAAACATGTCATAGACCTGCTATAACTAGGATGTAGAATCTCCGTAAATGACAGTGCCTTCAGGCCTTCAGCGGTCAGTTGTGACAGGGGAGCATGGAAGTGGGTCAAGAGGAAGACTTCAAGTCCTGGATGGACTGAAATGAGGGATTTCCATTTCTATGGAGTGGACCCTTTGCACATTCTTTCATTTTCATTGCTTTGAGAAGCAATGTTTTCCTTTTCTACCGTTTTTCTTTTAACTTTTTGTTTGGTATTTTATTCGTGTTGTTTTGTTTATTTATTTTCTTGGTCTTTGAAATAACTCTACTCAACAGTAATGGTTGCCCTGAATTCATTAGGTTGCTCAGTCTGGCTAGAAATGCTTACTTTAGCATTTCAAGTTCTGGGATTAAAAACATTAACCTCAAGCATGGCCTAAAAAGTATTCTAGTACTTGTTTTTTTTTTTTATTTTTCTTTCAAAATCAGCTTTTATAAAAGTGGAAGCTTTGTACTGCACAAGCTGACCATCTTCCAAATTGATCAGGAGCATCACATGACAACAAGTCATCACTTGTGTAATTTGTCAAGACAGCATTGCTGATCCCATTTCATCTGAGAGTGCATCAACATTACTTTTTAAAATGTGGGGTTCCATAGAGATGTAATTAACTTTATTCTCTTTGGTACCTTCAATTCCTGACTACAACAAAGGCAAACTTTTTGGAGAAGGGGATAAAATCATTCTCTCTTACAGAAGCATACCATCTCTATGGGATGGATTTTCATCATTCTATGAAATCAAGATGAATGGCACACCAATGAGAGATTGTACCTTTAAAGAGATCCACCGAGGACATGCAATTTTGTGTAAATAAATCCTAGTAAGTGGTCCAAAAGGATAACAATATAACAGAACAGAGAAACATAGCAGAGTATTAGGGGAACGATGGGTTCAATCTTTATTTCCCGATTATCTTAAAACCAGTCCATTAATTGTTGGAAAACTATATTCTAAATTGAAATCAGGTTTCTGTTAAGAAATTGTTGTCTTTGAAATCCTGGCTGGGATATAATTTCTCAATTGTACTGAGAATGTTATGTACAGTCTCCTCTCTAAAGAAAAGTTATGAAAGGAACTCACTGACTTTTCTAGGAGAAGAAAGCACAGTAATGGTGCATGTCTCACCATACAGCCTGACCACACTGTGCTGTTTCATCAACAGAAACGTTTAAATGTTCAATTGAACAGCAAGTCAAAAAGAGCATTAGTGAAATCTTCCTTTCGAAGCTATACATCTTCATACTGAATGCGCATCCCTGTGTTAGCAACCTGAATTTAGTATAGGCACCTAATATTTCAATGCAGAAAAACTCAGTAGAGAAATCTGAGTTCAGGATGGCCAGAACTGCTAGTAAAGCTTTTAACATTATTACTTACGTGCCGAGGAAAGTAGTCACTAAGCAAATCAAATGCCCTGGACAACATAAAAATAATAACAAAAGTTTTACCTGCAGGATTTAAACATGAATGTGTATCATCTATACAGCCCAGGATCTCTCCTAAGGAAGATGGCTTGAGTCTTTAACAAAGACAGGCAGAGCTTTATTATCAACATAAAACACTGAATCTCCAGGCTTTTTATAACAATTGCATTTTTCTCACTGTTTTTGTATTTCTAAGGCACTGATTCTCCATTCTATGAGTCATGGGCATCATCTTGCTAACATCAAATCAGAGGAGATCTGGCTGTAGATGACATGAGAGAGTGATGAAGATGTGCCTTAGTCTGCCATAGCTACATAACTAATAACATCAACACAGTGACTGAGGACAGCATTCAGGTGTCATAGTTAACGTTGGTTATTAATCCTATGGCTTAGCCATCTGGCACTGGGTTTTACACCAGCCTAAAGCTTTATCTAGAAAAGATAAGTTTCTGAGAGCACATCCATCCTTGGCAAGATTCATGGTCTCACAGGTGGTCTTCAAAGTTGATGGGAAGTTTTCCTGCATCCACTATCTTCCCTTTTATCAACTGAGAGGATTCTTAGTGGTCCAACAAGTGGTCCAATAGTGCTTGGCTAGCAACATGGAACCCACAGGCTTCGTAAACTGATTTGAAACCATACATCACTATTTTTGCATCATCTCTTTATTATCAATTAGTTCTTAGGCCAGGAAACTCTAAAAGTAAAGAGATTACAAAAGGGTGAGGATACCAGTATATTTGGACAATTAGCAACACCTGAGAAGTCTTTCCTTCAGGAAAGATTGACCCTAAAATAAAAGATATGGTTTCTTGGGGCTCAAAAGAAAAGCTTGTTTTTTTTTTCAGTGTTGACCTATACTGACAATAAATGGTCAATGTTAAGTAAAATGTGCAGGTAGGTTTTATTCTTTCTTTTTTTCTCTCTTTCTTTCTCTCTTTCTTTCTTTCTTTCTTTCTTTTCTTCTTCTTCTTCTTCTTCTTCTTCTTCTTCTTCTTCTTCTTCTT
>OU015748.1:6650486-6664309 GCA_907169655.1 Acomys percivali
TTCTTCTTCTTCTTCTTCTTCTTCTTCTTCTTCTTCTTCTTCTTCTTCTTCTTCTTCTTCTTCTTCTTCTTCTTCTCTTCTCCTCTTCCTCCTTCCTTCTTCTTTGTCTCCTCCTCCTTCTTTTTTCTTCTAGAAAACCATTCTTCTCTTAAGCAAATAATTCCCAAGCTTGTTAACAACAGCTAATTGCTGTCAAATCCTAAAGTAGGACATTGAGCTTACTGTTCACTCTGGAAATACACACTGCACAACCGGTTGGTTTGCTCATCCCTGGATGAAACTATTTCTCCCACTCTAAGCATTATTTAGTTTGCTGTAGTTCTTTGCTTAAGGCCAAGGCCTCCAGTGACTCTCCCCTTCACACACGGGTGTGTCTATGGTGTTGCCATATATAAGAACCAGTGTGTGTTACAGGAACACACCACCGAACCCAGTTATGTGGGTGCAGTGGATAAAACTCAGGTCCTCTTGCTTATGTGATAGATACTTGGTCAACTGAGATATGACCCTCCAACAAACTAACATCCTGCCATAAAATTCATGTGGAAGTTTTGTATAAAAAATAAAAAACAATAAAACACAAAGAGGCCATAAATTTGAAAATGAGGGTGTGCTAGGGAGGGTCTACAGGGATAAAAGGGAAAGGGGAATGAAGTCATTGTATTATAAACTCAAATAATAATAAAATTATTTTTTAAAATATTAAAATACTGACCCCCAATACATGTGGATGTGAGGTCATCTACAAATATGTGTGTGTGTGTGTGTGTGTGCGCGTGTGTGTTTCAGCAGTTAAAATGACGTCATTGGCAAAGGGATCAAAAAGTAGCTCATCCAATACGAGCACTAATCTACTTTTTAAAACTACAATATAACTGTAGAAACATAGCAGATAGTGGGAGAGGTGAAGATTGGAATGATGCATCTTCACGTCCAGGAACATTAGTGATGTATCAACCAAGCACGGCTCCCCAGGAGGAAAATCTCACACCAGGGAACAAACTCCGCCCTTCCAGTCCTCAGCAGAGTGACAGGACACAGCTCCATGTTCTTAGCTCACAGTGCTTGGCAATGGCAGTCCCACAAGCAAAAAAATCCCCAAGTGTCAAAATGCAAACAGTAAGGGGTTTCATTGGTATTTCAAATAAAAACTCCTCAACCATATGTATGGGAAGTCTTAAAAAAACGAGTAATGCAGTCAAAATTCAAAAAATGCTACAGAAGCAGAAGCCTGGACCTAAGGACTGTCTGTATTGGTCCACGTTTTTATATGGAAACCTCAAATTAAATAGGTAAGCAATTCAAGAAATTATAAATAATATATGGACAAAAAATTAAGTGTTATATGCAGAGAGAAACATATACAGTTATGATACAATTGAAGTCCTAAAAGCTGATTACACAACCATTATTCAAAGACAAGGGGATGACACAATCACCAAAATAGCAAAAACTAAAAAACTACACTTAATAATAGTTCTGTGTTTAGAGAGTAAACAGGTGTGGCCTCCCTCAGCAAAGCTGCCTCCTAAACACATGGGCAGCTCTTCTTCATTGGCTGTGTTAAGACCACCTGCTCATCCTTCCTCGTTTTAATTAGTGCTAGAGATTTTCTTTATTTCATTAATCTTACCTGCAAATTTTTCTTTGCATTTTGCCTTCTTTATGGATATAGAAGAAACACGTATGAGCAAACTGCAAATTTTAGGGATTCCTTCCTTCTCAGTTTACTTTAATCAACTATTCTAAAAGTCAACAGAGTCATGGCTTTTAATAATAATTGCAGCTTTTCATAAACTACACTAAGGGCACATCAGCTATAAAAGCAATTCCTGAAAGTATTCAGCATATGCTGAACAGATGATGAGATTTTATACAGACATTCATTCCCTGTGACTTTTCCTCCCTCTCTTAAAAAAAAAATTCAATGGGGAAGGTTACCCACTGTGAAGCCATTTCCATAATATTGTAATTACATCCATGGGCTTTCAGACATACTTTATTTCTACTCTTAGGAGCTTATTTAGTTTCAGAATTATTTACATTTAAATAAGAATTTTTTTAGGGAAGAATCTGCCTCGACAAATGCTGTACAGTACCTCTGCTTTCAGCATGAAGTTAAATGAGATTGTATGTGCAAATGAGTCCAGCCAGCAGAAAGAGATCTCATTAACCTCTGTTCTTGCTGTGCTTGCTTGCACTTTGCACCTCTTTCAACCTATCAGCCTGGGCTCCCCACCTGTGTGAAGCTGGACTAACACCCCACTTCACAAAGGGCAGTATCCCCCAACGCACCCCCACACCTTTCTTATTTCTATTCAAATACATCAGGGACACATGGACCATGGACACTGGGCTGTCCCGGCCTAGACTGAGTTTCAGACTTATGGGAAGATCCTACTGTTTCAGTTTTATGTCCAAACACAACTGGGTATGCATACAATTGAAATAAGATGCACCACACATCATGAAATTCACAGTTGAGGATAAGCTGTGGAACCCAATCTGTCAGTCAAAATAGAGATGCACTCAAGTCCTGCTCCCTTGTAAGAACCTCCTCCCTCTCTTGGATATCACAAGAAAACAAAAACAAAAACAAAAACACTAAGCAATAACCTTCAAACGCTCTCTCCCTCAGGTTGTGAGCTGCCACGCTTGGCAGCACATCTGATCCGTACTGTTGCTCTGTTTATGAATAAGGTTTCTTGACACTTTACAACATGTTTGCAACATTTTTTCTTTTGCTTTTTTCCCCCAGTTCTGTGGATAAGGAGAGGCTAAGACTCTGGAAATAAAGATGCAGACCTCAACTATGACCATCAATAACTGCCAGTAACACACAGGTATACTGGATCACCACTGTCTAATATAGAATTGTTTTAGCTGGCTTATTTGTGTCTACAGATACACATGTATGCTTGCGTATGAAATACCAAGAGCAGTGCTTCTCAAACTTAAGTGAGCAAAAACATCAACCCAGGGACTGAGTTGGTATTGAGGTCTGGATCCCTCTTATACTCCCAGATGCTGGAAATATTGCTGGCCTGAGATATTACTTTTAGATGGAAAGTGTTATAAATATATATCAGAAATAATTGTATCTTCATGGCATTACACCTAATAGTATTAATCAGGTCACTTATTTTAAACTTGGAAATTAAAATCACTAAATATAAAAACACAAATCATTAAATATGGCAAACAAACCACTGGGCAAAATGTCCTCATTTCAACCACTGACAGAATTCTGCCTAAAACTTGGCAAGCTTGGATTCAGGCAGAGTCAAAGGACAAACTCTGCTAACACAGGAAAAGCAAATCCTTTATAGTTCCTGCCTCACAAATATGTCTGTCAGATATACTGTGCCTGAAGGTTGAAGATGATTCTCCAATGTTATAGAGAGTTATGGGTGACTGTTCAGGCAGCAAACTATCTCTGTCTTTTTTTTTTTTTTTTTTAACTTGGAAGCTGTTAACCTCTATTTTCTGTTTATTCAGGTACTTAATTTTACTGCTTCTCAAGTCTCTGATGGGGTTGAAGACCAAATACTTTAGTTTCTCAATTAAGCTTAGTTGTTTTGGGATTTAGATGTTTCTGTGTCTAGATAGATGTTTTAAGTTGATAGAGATGAGATATGAGAGATATTGAGTTACATTCAGAATTTTAGACTCACGGAGCTAGGAAAATGTTTTCTTCAAGGTTGCCAAATACAAATAGCCAAAACACTATGAATGTAACAAAAATATATTCCTGATTGTTCTGTGGTTCTTCTTGTGGTATGTAGTTTATTTTACATATGTGTAATAATATAAATGTATATGTAAAAAATAATT
This sequence comes from Acomys percivali, assembly GCA_907169655.1. NCBI lineage: Eukaryota > Metazoa > Chordata > Mammalia > Rodentia > Muridae > Acomys > Acomys percivali. The sequence continues at coordinate 6,654,321 of OU015748.1, forward strand.
TTTAAAGTCATTTAAAAGAAAATAAAATGCATCTTAGTTCCTAGCAGTCATATAAAGCCACGAGTATCTGGACAAGAAAACGTATCATAAACTGATGAAATTCATGCAAGTACATGCAGACTCTCATTTCATACTAAAATCCTTTATTGTTGAAGAAAGAGGCACACTTAATTGCTATTTAGATATAGTTGTGCTGATTATTATTTTTGTTGGTGTTGATGAGATTCTTATTTGTACTTTTCTTCTTTACTCATTCTTAGCTATGTCAATGACTGAATTATTTTACTGACACACTGTAAGGAAACTGATTGTTCTGGACTGTCCTATAAAGTCCATTTTGCTCTTTTCTATTCATTTAATTTTCATGTTTATTTCCCTTCTTCTGTCTTATTTTTATTTTATTCCCCAGCTTCTATAGATAAATTTGTAGATCATAACTTTTCATTCCTAGTTCTTTCTAGTTGGTTTTTAAATATCAATCCTAAATCCTTTATTTTGCATAAATTGTGTTCTTATAGCTCCACACTAAATTTGTTTCTATTTCTGCTTTAAATTCTCTTTAGTCAAAAAGCCACCTATGTGCATGCATGCATTCAAATGTTAAGAGATAGTTGGAGGAGAGATGAACATACAATTACATGATATTTATTAGCTATTCCTTTAAAATGAATACATAATTTTACTACATTATAGCCAAATAATGAATTTTATTGTATTTTTTAAAGATAGAAGGTTAAATCTTAAAATTCTATTTGTGGTGAGGTATATAGCCAGTTTCTACAGATGCAAAACCTATCTTGAATGCATATTGTGGCAACTGTTGTATGAAAACCTTGAGAAGCATATATGGAAGGCACACTTTCTCTGAAAATATAAATTGTAGCACCATCATTAGAATAATAAAGACAAATCAAAGTAAAAAGTATTACAAATATTTGCTTAAAACTTACCCTCCCTATAAAATCTCAAACAAATGAAATTTATTAGTGAAGTTTATGATACCTTACTGGAGCACATTTTCCTACATTATCCAATGGGTTCATATATTAGAATTATATAATTATATACTTAGAGGAGGCCCAGTGAGCAATACTGTTAGGCCAAGTCACTGTCACTTAATATAGTAGGTATCAAAACCTGGGGTAAAATACCCACACATAAGGGCTGTATAGGGTACATTGAAAGAATGGCAACGTAAACACGTGGTGTCTCTGAGAGTGCCCTGAACTGACAATAGAGAGAGCATAATTAACGACAGAGGAGACATCAGCTAAGAAACACATGTATGCTTGATCACAAAATAACGCTCAGTTTTTCCTGGCATGCTGAGGCATTCCAAGCTTTTAAGTATCTTAAAGATAGGGCACATAAAAGCTGAATATTAGCCGTGTTGTACACTAGGTCTTGAAATAAGGTTTCCAGGGCTTTAGTATAAGCTCTGCCTAATAATATATCTTTCAGAGGGATGTATTTCTGTCTTCTAGGGAAGAGTCACTGATGCTGCCACCTGAAAAGTAATATCAAACAGTAGGTAAAGTCCCAAAGCTTAAAATTAACAATTCATATACATAAATGGTTATGATATTTTAATAAATGCTATTCATTGACACTATTTCTTTGACCTTGTGGAATGTGTGAGCTGACACCAGTTCATGTGTACAGCATGCAAGAGCCTACATGTGGAGAAAAGGCCACTGGGTCCCCAAAGCTGTAGTTAGTGGCAGTTGTGAGCCACTGCAGCTTTGCTGTGAAGTAAACTCTGGTCCTCGTTAAAAGCAGCAAGTGCTCTTACCTATGGAACCATCTCTCCAGTTCCCTCTTAAAGTGATTCTCATTACAAAGAGTAACGTACACATCTGGATGGAACTGGGCTGATTCCAACAAGCCTGCTAGTACATTTGAGGGAGCACAGTTAATTTATTTAAAACCTAGACACCATATTTGAACAGCACACTGAGGAACTCTTCAGACAGCTCCTCCACATTTTGTAGTGGCAAGTGTTCTGATCCTGGCCAAATATTTCTCTCAGAAAACCTCCAGAGAGTAAAGGATTAGTGTACACAATTAAAATAAAACAAAACAAACAAGAACGACAACACTTAGAATGAAAATGTGTAGATGCTGAGGAAAAACAGATTCCTTTTCCATGCAGAAATATTGGTTTCCAAGTCACATGTTTACCAAATCACCAGGAGCCTGGTGAGATCTAAGAAAGGTTGGTTACTTGCAGATATGGCCGTCTAGGCGTATTAAACAAATTGGCTTTGCAACTCTTTACATTCTATATTAAGCTGATTCTAGATCATTTAAAATTTCCCCATGCTGGTAGCCTTATAAATCATTACTATATATGCCTTGTTTTATAGTAGCAGTCTGTGGATGTCACTAAGAAGTGTCGACATATATTTTCTAGTCTTTGATTATATTAAAACAAGTTATTTACATATGAATTTTTACTTAAAGTAGTGATGATATTCAAAATAGGAATTCATGGGGGAAACTCTCCCTATAACCCCTTGCCATGTACAACTTCAATGTGATGAATTTTGTTTTACATATATATGTATATATACATATATAGTTTTTATCTTGTATTATATTTTATTTTGTTGAAAATAAAATGATATATTTTCTCCTAAGTGTGTTCAAATAACTTTGTGTTTATGTGTGAATTTTTAGTTACTTAAGTGTTGATGATATTTAAAATAATAATTTATGAGAAGAAAACCATCAACGAAAAACCATCCTTTCTGAACTTAGAGCTTTTTAGACCATACTACCTGTGAGCCTAGGTCTTTCAAATAAAAGCAAATTAGAAACATTCATACTAAATGGTAATTTACAGTCTGGAGGAAGCCAGCTATGTCAACCCTGAATAGCTGATGGATCTTGTTTATTCAACCCTGCAGCGCATGCTTTCAATTACACTTGCTCATCGTCCTGGGCTCTTATTTTAATATATTCTGTTAACAATTTTATAAACATGATAACACTTCCCAATGGGAATCTTATTATTAACCAGAAAATATTAGTCTAATTTAAAAATTTCTCTGTTAATTATGTAAACATAACCAACAAAATAGGATAGGAAATAAAAGACATATTGGCAACATTATTTAAAGATGAATGAATCTCAAATCATAGTCTAAAATACACAGTGTACTTGTTCCCATAAGTGAAACACCTAAGTATCCAAATTTGTTGCTGAATTTCCTGTTTTCTTTCCAGAGCAAATTATACTCAGCTGCACAAACAAAGTAATTGATAGTAGAATTTCAGCAGAAAGAAATGTTTTCAGAATTAGGAAACCCTCTTGAGAGAAGAATGCTTAACAGCCATAGAAGAAGTGTACATTTAAGAGTCATGAAACTAAAGGAACTTCAATGTAAAAATGTCATTTCAAAGAATAATGGCGCCTAATTCTACTTTAAAAGCCAGGAAATATGAAAGGTTATTGCTAGGAGGGTGTTAACCAGATGTTCTCAATCTCTATATGGAAGTAATGTCTGGAGTTAGACAGAAGACAGATCAGCCATACACAGAAGGTTATTAAGCCTTGGGAAGGTTAAGATGTTAGGATGGGAACAGTATTTTACAGAGTAATTAAACTTCACCTATCCAAAGACTGTGAGTTGGAAAAAGGGCAGGCTCCGTCGCTACGGTAACTCTGTGTGTCTACATCTGAACCTTTCTTGTTTGATGAAGTGCTCACTCTGCTTGTGAAAGCAATAAACTAAAAATAACAATGGAAATCATCTTCTTGGCCATAAAATAGCATCCCCGATTCACTTTTCTACCTACCAGGGCTGTACATTGAGAAATAATGGGCATGCTGTCTTTAATGCATTGATCCTAATGATGAAAACTGGGATCAGAAAACTCTGAGTTAAACTCTGTTGCTGTACCACCATAGAGCTTGGGGGAGGAGTGTTCCATGGGCATGTGACATTGAAAAGCTCTTTTTTTTTTTTTTTTAGTTCATTGTTAATAACTTTATTGGATATTAACTTTTAATAAACACTAACAAAACATAGTATCTATTATTCATTTATAAGACAACTATCTAAGACGTAGGGCTATGACCACACACAACCCCAGATTTAAAATAGAGATATATTTACATCGGCAATTAATTTATACTATATAGTGTATTCAGTATCTGAGACAAACATTTCTGGCAGTCTGTGTGTTGTTTCTACATGTCCATTCCCAGAGACTCAGAACAAACATTTTCATGCTATCTGTGTGATAAAAGCTCTTTGAAGATTACCAGCTAGTGTGTCTACAAGCACAGAATTCAGAGCAGAATTTGGCAGGAAGGGGTTATCATGACAAAGTTTATCACCTGTTTCTCTGTAGGACTCCATTTCATAAAGGCAAAGAATTTTCACCAAAGCGTCAAGCATTGTGGTTTGTAGTATCACAGCTATACATTGAACTCTTAATAAATAATTCTCACTGTCATATAAAAACCTTAGTTAAGCTGCATGCCATTGAATATCCCTCAACATGCTTATAACACTAAAATTTGAAGAAAAGAAAAGAAAAGAAAAGAAGCCTCTTACACATGTAAGGAATTTGACTCTAAAAAAAAAATTAAAAAGGAATAATTTCATGTTAGTTAAGAACAACAACAAATATTTCAATAAGTATTGTAGGATAACAGCTAACCTCCGGGTGCTGATAAAAAGTCTAAAGCCATTCTTGTTACAACTCCCTGAAGGGTAACACAAGAAAATGTAATAAACAGAATACAATGTCATCAGAGGCATTTCAGGGTTTTGCTGACTTTCTTGAGGGGCTGAAAAAAGCAAATATGTGATTCCCATGCGGGAGATGACAGCCAGAAGAGCCTCTAACACACCGTAGGCATAAAGGAAGATAAGCCTGCATACATATTGAAATGTGTTCTGGCGAGAAAAAAAAAAAAAAAAAAAAAAAAAACTAAGGCAAGCCAAAACACCACAAAAACCCATGACAACTCACTTGTGCTTACTGAACATTATGTCATTAAATTAGGATGCTTTGTACACGGTAGGCATGGCCACAAGCATGTTATCTAACTCATAAACCTTGTAAATAATTAAAGGCTTGTTCTTGAAGGGAGTTTATGGGAGCATCTCTCACATATTCAAATAATTACAAAGCTTGCTGCTAAAAGATGAAAATGTTGCTTGATGTTAATTATTTAAGGTAACTTTTGGGGAATATGTCTGTCTAATATAAAATAAGACAGGCAACATTAAGATTAATAGAAACTGGGTTCTGGTGATATTATGTTCTGCTTCTGAGATCCTTGAGTCTTCCTTTCTAAGCTGTGCATTGTTTTCCTTTGACGACGAAATCACAGGCCCCCAACTTGTGCCTTGTAAGATTCCTGTCTAAGGAAAGCTGTAAGGAAAGGAGTAAGGTGTCAAAATAAGCTTCAGGAATCCAACTCTGATGGGAAACTCCTTACGCTGATCAAGCATAAGAAGGATGACTCTCAACAATGCAGGCTTAACAGAACAGCCACAGAATCATCTGTAATAAAGATGAGGCGAGGAATTCAGAAGGCCAGAGGCTGCACCAGGACGCTTACAGAAAAGCAGTAGATTCGCTTCCATCCCCAACCTAAGCGTTTGCAAGCCCTTGGCCTGTAGAGATAATTCCCTGACAGGTCCCTCGATGTCAGTTCTCAATAGGTTGAAACACTGTTTGAAACTTCTCACTAGAAGTCATTTACTAACGTCTTCTTCAGAAAGAAGAGCCATGCTTACTTTTCTTAACTATTTGAAATCTGAACATAACAACAGGGAAGCATGTTCTTGATTGCCTGCAAGGTACAGAAGGAATGGTTGAGCGCCATCTTCTATGTTCTGTAAATGTGGGAGCTCAGTCAAACTGTTTCAGCACAGGTCTATTTCCTACAGAATAATTGCAAATGACTATAAAACTCCAAATATATCCCATCTCCTAGGTGGGGAGGCCTGGTGGCACTCAGAGGAAGGACAGCAGGCTATCAAGAAGAGACTTGATACCCTATGAGCATATACAGGGCGAGGAGGTCCCCCTCAGTCACAGTCATAGGGGAGGGGAGCAGCATGAAAATGGGAGGGAGGGAGAAACAGGAGGATACAAGGGATGGGATAAGAATTGAGATGTAATATGAATAATTAATAAAAAATAAAAATAAATAAAAATACAGTGTATCTGTACGTGTGAGTTTGGATAACTCTGATGAACAAAATAAAGGGAGAATCTATTATGATGTCAAAACTGGACATGATAGTAAAGATATTTCATTGAAATAATTACTAATTATGAAAAAATGGAATCTGGAACTTGTTCAGACACAACTTTACAACTATAGGCAAGGCCCTATTGTTTAAAATTGTTAGGTGGAAATTCATATTAAGTCTGACAAATTCAGGTACAAAGCACAGAGAATGATATGAGTTGCTTTTAAACATCTGAAAATAGAAAATTACTCCAGTGGAGGCATTTCCAGTATGATATATAATATATTTATACTGCTTAAGATGCAATTTCAGTTATTTAAGGTAAATAGAAACTTAAAGAAAATTGAAAAAAGAATTTGTGTTCAAAATCTTTGTTATATACCTATACATTTATTAACAAATTTTATACTTAACAATACAAATTTATTTTAGATTTTTTTTGTGTGTTTTGCAATGAGACTTTATGCTATCTTCCTATAGCATACCACTTAGTTCAAGAAAACCAGTTACATTTTTTCCATATTTGTATTCAACTGATGATAAATCCAGTAATTTGTTACATTTTATGGGAAGATTATAAGTGGCATAAAATAATTTCAGAATGACATAGTTCATTCTAGTATGTACATAAAGAACCATCAGGTCACACAGGCATTTGGATAAAAGCCACAGACCATTTTGATTCCAATTTAGCCAAGGAATTCCAACAGCTAATTGCATGTAGACAGGACATGTGACAATGTAGACTCTATCCTCCTGTCCTTTGCCTCACCTGTCTGGATCATTGTTTGGTAAAGCAGTGGCCCAACTGTCTCACAAACACTCATATCTTTTTCTCTTCACATGACAGCTGCCTTGGGCCCAACATGGTGCCTCTCATATTTCCTGTGCTAAAAAGACCAATTTTTCTTCTCATTCACAAACTAGTGTTTTACTTGTAAACTACAGTAAAAATTACAGTGGTTAGAAAAGACACAGGATATAACAGCATTTTAAATTATGAGTTTGGTAGATGTGGAATTATCCTGTCAAACTACTTTAGAAGTCTCTATGCATTTTCTCTCAGTTTCTGTTTTTGTATCATCATGGGCTCTTGTGATTTACAGGATAGTATTTGCTTGAAGTATTTGTTCAGTTGAATATATAGATTGTGTTCACAGTTGTATGGATATAATTTAGGAAAAAAATATATATAAAGAAAACAATAACTGTCCAAAGGGGGGAAAAAGAGTGTTTTCTTTAGATGGAAAAATATTTCATCCAGCTTAACAATTATATTTTATTTACTTTAATAAGTGTGTGTGAGTGTGTGTGTGTGTATGCAGTGTGTATATACATTGACATATGATGGCACTAATATGCATGACCACATGCAGAAGTGAGAAGATATCCTTGCATGAGTCCTAGTTAGAAGCGGTATCTTTCTTCATGTTTTCCACTGTGCTGTCTATTCCAGGCTAGCCAATGCACAGCCTTTCTGGAGTTTACTGTCTTCATCACTTGTTTTGCTATAGGAGTGCTGAGATTATAGGCATGGCCAACATGTATGGACTTTACTAGTGTTCTGAGGACCTGAACTCAGGTCATCAAGCTTGCATCGGATGCCATCTGAGTCAACCGGTGAGCTGTCTCTCAGGCCTGCAACAGGTTTGTGAGAACAGGAATCTATGCTGTACTGTGACATTATTTTGGAACTTATAATGTTAATATGTAGCTACATGAAAATCTTAAATATTTATTATTTATGCAAAAGTAACATTTAAATTTCATGGGTATGTGTATGGGTGCCCAGAAGACATCATCAGATTTTCTGGAGCTGGAATTACAGGTTGTTATGAGCTTTGCTACTTGGGTGCTGGCAATAGAAGTTGAGCCCTCTGTTCTCAACTTGATGAGCCATATCTCCAGCTCCCATTCTTTCTGTTCAGTCTTCTTTAGTTCAATAAAATGTGGTCCTTAGCAGCTTGTTCTTATTTTATACTATGGATCAAAAGGAAACCATGTCAGACAGATTCTATTCTTGCTTTTTTTTTGGTTTATACTTTCATATCTGGTTCAAATGCATGCAAAAAGATGGACAGAAACCTGAGACACTTCCATATGTGAGTCTAGTCTACTAAAGGAGAAAATGCACTGATTTTAACTTAATCAAACGAGAACTATGGAGAAGTTGTAGCGTGAAACATAGTAAATATGCGAAATGCTGGAAGAGAACTCAAAGAAGAAAAGATAAGTTTCCTTTCAAGAGTGTGTCAAAAGCAGATTTCTATAACTCACTAGCTAATCCAGCATTCTGCTTGGTTGACCATTCATTGGTAGTTGAGTGTGATGCTTACGTTGTGTTCCATCATCAATGAATGGCTACCTCTCATGCCAAGATAAGGCTCAAATGGCTTTGTTCTGAATCAAATGCAATTCTATAATCATGGATAGAACCACATCTGTCTGACATTAAGCAGTTGGATGCTAAAAATGGCGATTTTCTTTTCATCTGCTCCATAAAACTATCGACCTAGGGATATCTTCACAAAGCACTCCTCCTCAAACTCTAAGTCATCAAGGAGTTCTAAGAACATCATGGAATTTCCCATTTTTAAAGGGCTGTAAGTTATCTTTATAACTTCCTCATTTTCCATTAAAACAGAACAGATAAAAAAAACTCAACTCTTTTTTAATTCATTCATGTTACTTGAGTTCATTTTAGTTTTCACAGGCTCATACAGCATCTAAATACCACTTTTTGTGTTTATATCCATAATTGTTTCTGGCATCTGTATATTTTGTAAGCTATTTATGCAAGCTGATACCTCAGTGTCCTTAATCATGACTTATTGTATGTGGACTTTTGTAAAACATTGTCTTCTTGATATGGGTTTCTAATAATTGCATTTGTTTCTTCAAAAATTGCAAGTGCAAATTCTTTTATATTTGACCTGTGAATAAATGCTAAACTTAGGGGCTCAGTAAAAAAAAAAAAAAAGAATGTCATTATTCTGTAATTGCTAGCCTAGATTACTGTGAAAATCAACGTGCACCCCACAAGGTCTTAACCTTTCCTTCTCCATTCCACACAAATATCTTGGTTGGTCACAGAGAACTGCAAATACCTGAGGATGCAACCAGTTGAATAAACTTTTGGCTTAAGCACTAACTATTTTGTATAAAGGCGTTTGAGATATTTGTTGAGCCCATGGACTCATAAGATAATGATAACACTGTAAGTCACATTATGGTCCCCAAATGATAAAACAACAAAGGCTTCAACCTTGAGATCAGAGACTTAGTAAATTATGTGTCACCCCATGCATTGATTCTACATATTTCACAAACAACAATTCTAATCTTCACTTACAAAAGTCAGATTGCAGCCGCTACAGGCACGGAGGCCTCATTTTAGCAGCTTAGGAAGCACGGGTACCTCTTGATATCCTATTGGCCATGTGAGCTCTTATAGCAGCAGGGATAAGAGCAGAGAAGTGCCACTAAGCAGAGTGGTTGTAGAACACCCTTACACTGCTGTTTTCACTTACACTGCTTTGAAGTTCTCCAGACAGGATTGGAAACAATTTGCTCTTTCTACAAAAGACTGGTATTCTCCAGGGATGTGAGAAATGCAGTAACCATAGAGTAAGGTAACAGGATGTGTACCAGGGCAAATCCTCATTATAAAACAGGGACAGAAGTGATTCTTTCTACCAAGAGGTGGTGTGTCTTGTATGACAATTTTGCTTTCATATCTTTGTAGCATTTTTGTTGTTGTTTGCTTTG
>OU015748.1:6664319-6702473 GCA_907169655.1 Acomys percivali
TTTTTAAATGTTTGTGGTATCATTTACCCACTGCGTTATCTCTCCAGTCAAGTATTTTACCAGAAGTTGATAAATAAGTTTATGTGCTTATGAGGTGATTTGTCACAGCATATTACTTTATAAACTATTCAGATTAATTAACATCTTTCTTTCTTTCTTCCTTCCTTCCTTTCTTTCTTTCTTTCTTTCTTTCTTTCTTTCTTTCTTTCTTTCTTTCTTTCTTTCTTTCTTTCATCCTCAGGACACACAGGGAGGGAGGAGAGAAATGACTGAGCCAAGCTGTCCTTTGATCTCCACATGTGCTGTACCTCATGTTATCTCTTGTTTTTGTTTTTGTTCTTCATTTTTTGAGACGGCCTTGACTTTCCTGGACTCACTTTGTAGACCAGGCTGACCTCAGACTCACAGCAATCCATCCGCCCCTGCCTCCCGAGTACTGCAATTAAAGGCATGCGCAACCACTGTCCAGTCTCTAACATATTTCTTTTTTTTCTAGTTTCTTTTTTAAAATATATTTTATTAATTTATTCGTATTACATCTCAATTGTTAGCTCATCCTTGTATCCTCCCATTCCTCCCTCCCTCCCATTTTCCCCTTACTCCCCTCCCCTATGACTGTGACTGAGGGGGACCTCCTCCCCCTATATATGTTCATAGGGTATCAAGTCTCTTCTTGGTAGCCTGCTATCCTTCCTCTGAGTGCCACCAGGCCTCCCCATCCAGGGGACGTGGTCAAATATGGGGCACCAGAGTTCATGTGAAAGTCAGACTCCACTCTCTACTCATCTGTGGAGAATGTCCTGTCCATTGGCTAGATCTGGGTAGGGATTTGAAGTTTACTGCATGTATTGTCCTTGTCTGGTGCCATAGTTTGAGCAGGGCCCCTGGTCTCAGATCCGCCTGTCATAATATTCTTCTTGTAGGTTTCTAGGACCCTCTGGATCCTTCTATTTCCCCATTCTCCCATGCTTTCTTTATATTCAGTCTGTAAGTTTTGTTATTTTATTTTATTTTATTTTATTTTATTGTTGTTTTTGAGACAGGGTTTCTCTATATTACCTTGACTGTCCTGGACTCACTTTGTAGACCAGGCTGGCCTTGAACTCACAGTGATCCACCTGCCTCTGCCTCCCGAGTGCTGGGATTAAAAGTGTGTTCCATGATGCCTGGCAGTTTTGTTAATTTTTATACTAAAAAGGGTAAAGGCAATACCCAAACTCTAAATATACAAATTCCACAATGTCAGGATGAGGAAATTTATACATATAATACTTTACGTTGTTAGCAGAGAGTCCAGACATTGCCATTTGAGAAACTATTCTAGGCAGTTTGGAGTGGAAAGAATGTTCTGTGTTTTAAAAATCTAGGGAAAAAATTGTCACTACTCAAGTTGGAACTGCATTTTCCCAACAGACAATTTACTATATAAAACGTCCTTAGAAAATATATTATGAACAACATTGCATTTGTATGTTGAGTAATCCTAGGATGCATAAAAGTTCAAGTTAAAACTGAACAGAAATAAAATTATTAATACTCAGTACTTGATTGTGTGTATGTTGCTTTCAACTCTTTCTAAATCATTACCTTTTAGGTTGAAATATAAACAAAAGTGTTTTTAATTTGCAATGTTCATAGGCTGGAGAGATGGCTCAGTGGTTAAGAGTGCCGCCTGCTCTTCCAAAGGTCCCGAGTTCAATTCCCAGCAACCACATGGTGGCTCACAACCATCTGTAATGTGATATGGTGCCCTCTTCTGGCTCGCAGGAGTACATGCAGGCAGAACAGTGCATATATAGTTATAATAAATAAATAAAAATTTTAATTTGCAATGTTCAAATTGAAAATAAGATGTGGTGTTGGGAATTTGTGTGATCCTATTAGTGTCAACGTGAGGTAAGAAAGTTCCTAAGTAAACACACCTAATTCTCATTCTGTCAGCAAACAGGTGCATGTTGCAATGTGGTTTTAGGAAGTGTGTTTATTCACACTGCATGAATGTTTCATAAAGCTTAGTCCCTAAATACTCTAAAGCCATTGTTTCGGGACCCATCTCTATTACTAGATTTCACATGAGGAGCATTGTGCCACCTGAGTACAATTTGAACTTGCAGAGGACATCGAAGGCTTCTTTAACATGTGGGATTTCAGTCTCAAGCTGAAGTTCAGGGTTAGTGGCGGAAGAGGACTTCGCACTGTTTTTAAGAAGGAGGGTGGCATGCATTCTTCCTCACTATTTTCTGTTACCCTTCAGCAGATCAACTGGGTCTAGTCAAAGCTGAAGAAGAAAAGGAAGGTGGACAAGCCGCTGGCAGCTCACACAGGAGAAGGGTTATGTATTAGGCCAGGGAACAAAGAGCGTTCAGCACAGGCCAGGCACCTCCCACTTTCACCGGGAAGTGGTGCCTCTAGGTGTCAACGGGGCTGAACTGCTGCACAACATATGCTTTCAGTCACTCACATCCCTCTGTCCTTCAGAAGCCCGTGTCTGAGGCCTGGTTATCAGTGACATGGCACTAGCCTTACTCATATGGGATGCTCTTGGTCTGTGCATTTTTACATGAGAAAACCACTCTGTGAGCGTTACTATGACCCATTTCTACAATCCTGTAGTTCTAAAGAGGTTTCTCAAAATGACTGCCACTTTTGATTTTGTGGTCTTACACATCTTTTTTTTCCTTTGAGGATAAGGTATGAAACTTCTACATAATATGTAATAAGCCGTACAGGAAAATATCCTAAATGAGCTACATGGAAAGCCTGATGTTTGAAAACTAGTTTCTCATACTAATAAAAGCCTCACTGAGCAAATCTAAGAAGGAGTCCCAAAGCCCTAGTCACCCACACACTGCATTTCATAGCGCTGTCTACACAAATCAAGAGGAATGCCGTGACGTAAGTGGAAGCGGCCCGGGCACAGTTTACATGGTTCTCAGTAGGGAATACTATCTTTTATATTTCAAAGAGATTAAAGGGAAAAGTTGGGAAAAATCAGACATATTCCTATTTCTGATTCATAAATAATGTAAAATTATGTTAGCATGCTGATATATCCAAATACATTAAAATGAGAATACAGTGAGTATTTTTGTTTGTTTGTCTTGCCTTATTTTACCACAGGCAAAGCCTTAGCCAATGACTTAATGGAACACACTGAGTTTTGGACAGTGGGGTTGAATTTACCACAAAACAATGACGAGTTAGTAGTAAAAAACTTTCTGCCTGAAAGTCTGTTGTGAGAGTATTTCGTATATTCTTCATAAAATACATTTAGGTAAGACCATTAAGCCGTATGAACAGCTGCTAGTGTCGAAGCTTCCTACAATATACGCAGGTATTGAAGGGGCTTAGAGTGGGCAGCACTACAGGAGGAGGAGAAACACACTCCAAGCAGGTGTCATATACTAAGAAATAAAACCACCAGTGCTAAGAAAGACTCAAACCTCTTCGCGTCACTCGGCAGAGGTGTCCCATAGAGCCCCATCACCAGTGTTAGGTGTTCTCTACAACTTCATGATAAGACGTCAGTGCTGAACTTTCTAGATATTTATGTCACAGAACGTGGAAAATACAGTTAGTATTCAACTGGAATCCTCAGTCCTACTGGCTAAAGTATATAGTGCTGGAAGATAGTATGATCCAACAAGAAGAGAAACAAACAAACAAACAAACAAAAACAAAAACAACAACAACAAAAACCCAACAACCAGTCTCACCCAACCACAAGCCGCACAGCTACAATAATGACCAGCTTGTAAGGTATGTCCATTGGAGCAATGGTGAGATGAGACCATGGTCACAACCTTCCATCTCATGATTGTATTTCAGTGATGCCTGGAACAATTATTGGACTAAGAAATAATAACTAAACATATCATAGGTCCTATTGGAGAGTTGATCACTTTTTGGTACTAATGGGCGTAGTATAAAACTGACACCTATTGACCCATTACTGAACCTATAGATAGCACATCACTCAATCCCCATCAGAAAAGCCTCTTATTGAAGTAGATGGTAATAACGTAGAGACCCAGAACTGAGCAATTTTCAGATAGCGAGCGAGGGATTTCTGTAGAGCTCAGCCCTAAAGGATGTGATTGTATCACAGGCCTCCCCTCAAGATCCGGGGAAAGATGAAGAGGGGCAGAAAGACTCCAACAGCCAGAAGCGGAAGAAGATCTCGCCGAAGCGGCATAGTCTTGATGCCATAGGGGAGATGAACTTATGAATGCACAGAGACTGTGACAGTGTGCACAAGGCCTGCACGAGTGCAAGGAATGGGAAGAAAGTCTCACCCCACCAAGAACACTATTCACAATGGACGACCGCTGTAGCCACCACGCTTCCGGGAGCACACATGCTCAGAGTAGTGGGCAAACGCAAAATGGAATCCATTAATTATTTTTCCAATTCTTTAAAAATTAATTCATTTATTATAATTTATTCACATTATATCACCTTGTTACCCCCTTGCTCTTATCTTCCTGGTCCCACCGTCCCTTCCGCTTCGGCCCTATTCCCCTCCCCTGATGATCCTTGCCCTCTTGTCAGATGTAGCTGGTGGACGGCTCATTCTCCAAGAGTGTGGGAGGGGGTATAGAGGGCACTGCCTGTGATTTGATCATTGCCCTCGGTGGGGCGCCTTTGTGGGCACACAGAGGAAGGGGATGCAGGCTTCCCTGGTGAAACCCAATAGTCTGTGATCAGACAGTTTGGGAGAAGACTCCATTACTTTTTAAGAGAGAGAGAGAGAAACATAGAGTTGTGTGCATAGAGAGGGGAGCGGGGAGCTTAAAGAACTTAGAAAAATGGAAAGAATATAGTCAACTCTATTATATAAAATTACCAAGAAACAAATACGAATATTAAGTTAATTACAAGAAAAGAATTGTGCAGGACAAGTGTGGTACACACCTGAAATCATAGGTGAGAATAATTCCTGAGTGTATATCCTTTAACATTGATCTTACAGAAACCCATGCAGGCCTTCTTAGAATTTAAATGGTGATACGTAAAATAAATACAGGGAGAAGCCATCAGTGAAATGACAAATCTGTCCTTTATATATTCAAGTGATTATATGACATACTATTTTTAAAACATCTATTTTATTCAGCCACTGTATTCATAGTTATTGCTGAGTGTAAATTAAACTAAGGAACAATTGTTCTGATTTCTAGGGATGAGATTGTAAAATCAATAGTAAGAAATATTTGCATGTCCATCTTTCAATCATCCCCAAGTAAGCTCAAGGGATAAAAACAGTGAGATTGGCACTGGCTCCTCTAAAGTGAACTTTGAGCTCTGATGATCCTGTAAAAGCAGATAAGCCATGGTGATACACAGTGAGGTTGCCTTAATCTTAATGGCAGCAAAACATCAACTTATGAACAATTGTGTAGGAAATATCTAATGTCAAAATGGGAATTATGGTTTTAAAGAAATTAAATGGTCTCAGGATTCAGGGAGGAAAGACTCAGTCACTGTCACAGAAACAGAGCTGGTTACCCATCTTCCAAGCATTGCCTTGGAAACTCACAAGGCCTCCTTTGAATGGTTCAGGGGCAAGACAATGTGTCAAGACAAACAAAGATTATATTTGAATGTATTTATGCGTCCAGAAATGCTTAAGGGTGATTTAAAACTAAAAAGCACATGAACAACACAGATGAGAATTAGGGAAACAGAGACTCTTTAATCAGGGGAGAAAGCAATCACATCCGATTTGAAAGCAATCATCATTATGGCTTAATCTTTCAGCTCTGACCTGGATAGAGTGGGCAAAATGGGAACTAGGACCAGGGTTCTCCTCTCAGTACACTACGACCTTTTCTGACCTAGCTCACACCTGTGTGCTCCTGCTCACTGAGTGCCTTTTCCGGAAGCTTCTGTGGCCAAGTATCCCACTCTTCCGCTTCCATTTGTGTCAAGGTTCTTTATATATAGATTGCTCCACTTAGATTCCTCTTCATATTCCTATTTTGAGTTCTTTGATCAGAAGAAAATATTATTTAATAATTGGTCAACTTAAAAATTATTTTAATGAATTATTTCATAATCTACAATTGATCATTTTAATGTCTTATTTTCTGTGGTAAATTTTTTTTGCTACTAAGTGGAAATATAATAATTTACTATATTTATTTGCATGAAGAATGGTGGGATTAAATCTATTCAAAGGAAAAAGGATAGCATCTTCAACAAATGGTGCTGGTCTAACTAGATGTCTCTTGTAGAAAAATGCAAGTAGACCCATATTTATCACCATGCACAAAACTCAAGTCCAAGTGGATTAAAGACCTCAACATAAAAGCAGAGACACTAAATCAGTTAGAAAAAAAGTAGGGAAGAGCCTGGGACTCATTGGAACAGGAGACAACTTCTTGACAGAACTCCAACATCCCAGGCCTTAAGGACAACAATTAATAAATGGGACCTTATGAGGCTGAGAAGCTTCTGTAAGGCAGAAGACACTGTCAACAGAACAAAGCAACAACCTACAGACTAGGAAAATCTTTTCACCAATTCTACATCTGACGAAGGTCTAATATCCAAATTATATAAAAAGCACAAGAAACTACACACCACCAAACCAAGTAACCCAATCAAGAAATGGGGCTCAGAACTAAACAGAAAATTCTCAACAGAGGAATATTGAATGGCTGAGAAACACTTAAAGAAATGGTCAACGTCCTTAGCCATCAGAGAAATGCAAATCAAAATGTCCCTGAGATTCCAGCTTATACCCATCTGAATAGCCAAGATCAAAAACTCAAGTGACAGCATATTCTGGTGAGGAAGTGGAGAAAGGGGAACCCCTACTCAGACCTAGCCAAGGGACAGGACATTCTCCACAGTCATGTGGAGAGTGGGGACTGACTCTGACATGGACACTGGTGCCCCATATTTGACCACTTCCCCTTGGTGGGGAAGCCTGGGAAGAACAGGAAGGCTACCAAGATGAGACTTAATAGGCTGTGACCGTATGGTAGGGGAGGAGGTCCCCTTCTGTCACAGACCTAGGGGATGGGAACAATGTGAAAGAGAGAGGGAGGGAGGAAGGGGAAGAGACAAGCAGGGGATAAAAAAATTAGATGTAATCTGAATAAATTAATAAAAAGGGAAAAAAGTTCATGAATACAAGATATGATAGAGAATGATTTAGCTAGGAAACTTTAGATTCACCTAGATAGGATAGATGATACTTTTGTTCAAAGCTGCTAACAAATGCAAATGAGCTAAACATTCTGAATGCAACTTTTATATATGGCTTTCCAGATTGTTTCATAACTATTCCTACTGTATATTGTTTATTATAAATAAATTTCAAAAGAGAAAAAAAAAGAATGGTGGGCTTTAAAAAATGACAGACAGACAGATAATAGACTCTTGAATTGAACATGGCATTTGAAATCATAATTTACAGTACAGTAGAAACAATGATGGGTTAATTTGTATGGGATAAAACACAGACACTGTACATAGACAAACAGACTAACATTATAGGGTGTCTAAAAATACTATTGTAAAACACAGAAAACATAAACTTTACCATATTTGCCATTTTAATTGCAGAATTCAATCACACTAGATACATTCAGGACTTGTATAAATTCCCAGGACTGCTCTGTCCCCACACTGAAACCATCTGAGCAAACTCACTATACGAGAATTTCCCACTTTATTCTTCCCTCAGCATCTGATGCACTCTATTCTACTTTCTGCTTCCATGTGTCTCTTCATTCTTTGAACCTTATATGAAAAGGGCAATGCTGTTCTTATCCTTTAGAATACTCGTTATTTCACTTGGCACAATGCTTTCAAGGTCCATTTAGGCAGTGATTCTCCACCAGAAGGTTGCGCCCCCTTTGGGGGTTGAATGTCTCTTTCAAGGGGCTCACATATCAGCTAGCTTATATATCAGATGTTTCCATTGTGATTCATATCAGTAACAAAATTACAACTTAAGAGGTAGCAAGGAAAATAATTTTATGGTTGGTATCACCACAAGATGAGGAACCAAGGATACCAGGAAATTTCTAATCTACAACTCACTCAAATACTTTGAGTTACTACTAGACAGGCAAGAATCAGGAGAAAAAAAAACACAGCATAACAGGTTCAGAGGGGAGCAGTATGAAATTAATAAGGAAATAATTATAATTCTGTGAGAAAAATAATAAAAAGGAATGGAAGCAGCTTGGTAGCCAAATTAAAAACATTTATTTTAATGTTTAACCCAGTGTAATAAATGTTACAAGATTTAAAATGTAATATCAATATGCTTTAGTTATCAGTTAAAATGAGTTTAAATTAAAAATAAAGAAGTCTGCTTCCTAATTTTATTTAGTATGTCGATATATCCATTAATCATAACCATGGTAAAAGCCTTATATTTTAACCTTATTGCTCCCCATAGAAAAAAGACTGTGATGCTAACACTTAAAGAACTCTGATGCAAAGAAACAGGGAACACAGAGTTTCTTGTATATGGGAAGATCTGAAAAGCACATAGAGTTATCTATAGCTGCCCAAACTGGCAGGTGTGCTAGTTTGCTTTCTCGTTGTTATGATAAACACAACTACCCAAAAACAAGTTGATTGAACAGGGTCTATTTCAGGTTATACTTCAGGTCTCAAGCCATCACTGAGCAGAAGTCAGAGACAGAACTTGGGACAGAAACCTGAAGCAAGGAATGCTGCTCGCTAGTTTGACCCCTCTGCTTCGTGCTCCATCAGCTTTCCAAACACAGTCCAAGAACACCCGTCCATGGGAGGCGTCAAGCGGGCTGGGCCCTCTCCCAGCAACCATTAGGCAAGGCAGTGCCACACAGACATGAGCATGGGTCAGTCTGATCAAGGGAGTTACTTCTTCAGTTGAGGGTTCCTGTTCGTAGGTTGACTGTGTTACACTGGCAATAAAGTCTAGCCACTATAGCTAATTATCAATTATAAATCCACTAAAGTCCTTCACTTCTGAGAGTTTGAAGAGAGCTGCAGTTTTAGACATTTTTTTTAAATGTAGGAGTGAAAGAGAAGAAGAAGAGAACTGTATTAAAAAACCATGTCCCTTGGATGGAGAGGCCTGGTGGCACTCAGAGGAAAGCTAATAAGTCACCAAGAAGAGACTCGATACCCTAGGAGCATATACAGGGGGAGGAAGTCCCCCTCAGTCACAGACATAGGGGAAGGGAGTAGAGGGGGAAGCGGGAGGGAGGAAAGAAAGGGAGGATACAAGGGATGGGCTAACAATTGAGATGTAATATGAATAAATTAATAAATAAATAAAAATAAATAAATAAATAAAATAAAAATCAGGATGGTAGATTCCTGCATTGCATTAACCTGGGAGGAAGCAACTATTCCACTGTCAAGGACAGAAATGAAAAAGTTTTTCTAACCCTTCTTTCTAGATAATGAAACACAAAAAAGAATACCAAAGAAAATGTTTCAATAAAATACAAACTGCCACCTACATGAAATGCCAGCTTAAGGCCTTCAAGAAAGCTCAGTGGATAAAGTCACTTACAGGCAAGTATGCTGGCTAGAGTTCAGTCCCCGTATTCTAGAAGGTAGAAGAACAAAACCAGTTCCCAAACAGCTGGTCCTTGACTTCAGTATGTTTGCTATGGCATGCATAATCTCACTCTGGTTTGTATGCACACACACACACACACACACACACACACACACACACACACACATACCACATGATAATAATAATAAAACAAGCAAGAAAATATATAAATACAATTTTAAAATAAAATAGAAAAATATATGGAAGGGAAGATAATGTGTTTGGATTTTTATCTATGAGAAACTTCCAGAAAATAAGCTAACAACTCCAACCTCATCGGCATGCATCTGAGAAATTAAGGTGCATGACAGAGGACTATCCACATTTCAAAATAAATTTGCAAACACATGGAACAGAGTAAACGTGTTTATAGTGTTAAATGAGGTGTTTCACAATTAATTTTAAATGGCAGGTGTTAAGCTTTACATTTTCTGGCATTTTGTGATATATCCTGCCAATGTGAACTTAAAAATATGAGCATAAAACAAACAAACACATGCCTCATACTCTGCACGGAGAAGGTCATCATCAGCAACACAGACATGCTTTCCCTCGGAACACTTGGACCTGGTCAAGTAGGGTCTGAGACACAAGATGGCTGCCAGGCAGCCTGTGAAGGGCATGCTCTTCAAACCCTGAGGCTAGAAGCCAACTCTCTCTCAGGTGTCCTTGGCACCATGCAGAGCTTTTCCGAGCCGGCTGAGGATTTTCCTGTTGTCTACCAACAGACTGCTTTAAAGCCAATACTCACTTTGTCTCAGACACACAAAGAGGTCTTTGCAATTATGGTGGTTCACTTTATTACATGCGAGTAAGCAGTAGAGACTTAGAAGAGGATAAGAAGTCTTAAGAACTTTATTGTAAATCAGTTTCAAAGTTCTTATTATTTGCTATTAGATTAAACAAGACATTTTTAATTAAGACAAACTGATGACTTTGGTAGCCTTGAACTGACCTTACTGTTTGCCTTCTCTGTTGTTTGAGCATGCTGGCCTCGCCTGAGCTCACCTCTTCACTGACCAGCACCTCCACTGCAGTGATTTAAGGTGTGCACTATCAAGCCTTGCATTCATGAACGTTTCATAGCTCCTCTTTGAATGGGAGAAATAATAATAATAATATGTTTTCTGATCTACTTTCTCACATGTGGATAAACCTATGGCTCCTTAACTTCAGCGATCTATAGTGTTTCCTATTCAATATATGTTTTAAGTATGATTCTTCGCATAACGTTAAAATAATTCAAATTTTGGTAAAACAATGTTTATCAATTCTTTTGTTTATTTTATTTGAGACTGGCTCTTGATATGAATCACTGAATGGTCTAAGATTCACTATGTAGACTAGGCTGACCTCAAACTTGAGGTGATCCTCCAGTGTATGCCTCCTTCGTATCAGGATTATACCCGTGTGCCATTTTGCTCGGATCTATACAAACCGGGCCTATGGTATATATGTATTTAGAAATTGTCAACTAACTGTAAGTCACCATTCTAAAATCCAGAGATTCATAAGGAAACAAAGTCTCCCAGTTAACAGGAAGACAGTGAAAACTGTGCAATTCTTCCAGGCTCCTGTCTTCAAACATAGCAGAGTATCATTAATGGTGTCACGGGATAGGCTCTTTCCATGGGGTGGGTCTTGGGTTGGACCACGCATTGGTTGGGCATTCCCTCAATCTCAGCTCTATCTGCTCTATCTTTATCCCTTTGATCCAAAACTTACCATGAATGTAGGCAGGGTAAGTTTTGGACTGAAGTGTTTTTGGGTGAGTTGGTGTTCTCCTACCTCCATGAGGAGTCTTGTCTAGTTAGAGAGTGTCCTTCTCAGTCTCCAGGACTCTCTGCTAGAGTTCCCCTCATATGCTCTCAGAGCCCTATCATGACTTAGGACTCCACAGAGATGCCACTGGCTACAGATTCTCTTTTCTCTTCAGGCCTTCTGCTTTCCCGCCCCTGTTCTCCCCAAGTCTGATCTGCACCCTTATTTCTCTTTCCTACCTTACTCTCTCTCTTAAGCCACTACCTCTGTCTATTCTATTTCTCCTTCTGAGTGAGATTTACTCGAAGAGGCTCCATGCAGCAGCAGTTCCAAACAGATGCTGAGACTAACAGCTAAACATTGGGGGAAGCTTAGGAAGTCTAGTTGAAAGGCTGGGGGAAGAATAAAAGGAGCTAGTGATGACAAGACCTCCACACAAAGACCAACAAAGCTAACTAACCAGGGCCCAGAGGAGCTTATGGGGTCTGATGCACCAACCAAGGACTAGACCTAGTTCCTCTACATAGACAGAGCTGATGGGCAGCTCAGGCTTCATATGGGTCCTCTAGTAAGTGGAGCAGAACTGACTCCACAAAGTTGTCTTCTGACTTCTACATGTGTGCCATAGCATGCATCCATACACACAGACCCAAGGGCAATAAATACAATAAAGATACTCCACCTATTGTATTTGATTTTTGCAGCCCAAATAAAGATGAGACCCAAATCACTTTACCTTAGAATTTCCTAAGCTATATAAAAGCTTTCTACAAATAAGACATATTCTCCAAGATCAAACCATAAATTCATGGTTATATGATCAGTCTTTCAAGGCAGTAGTTCCAGTAATGCTAGTAGTTCAAAAGTTAAGTATAAAAAGTTAAAGGTAATATGAGTATAGTACTTGAGCCTTTAGGTGGCTAACATAATTTTGTTGTAATCATGATACTATGTGTATCCAGCAAATATGTATGTGTTGGACTTACTACATAGTTAAAGGTGAATCTCATATACAAATGGAATCCCAATTCTTATCCTTATCCAATCCAATCCTTATCAAATATTCCCATACCTAAAGACAAAATGGAACAGCATAAGAAAGTACACATCTGTTTGATAAGAATAACTTGTAAAAAGTTTTTAATATTGAGTTAGAAGTAAGAAAATATTAGTTCTAATATTTACCTAGTGTAAAACATAATATTCCTGTGGCTTTAAAAGAGCAAAGAGAGACTTTCTACTTGCAGCACATAATGACTGAATTCATTCATAGTAATCGTGACACATATCTATGAACCAATTGATATGACTTTCATGCGTCAGACGAATCTTACACATTTTACTGTCTGTGTAGACTCCTCCTTGTCTTGTTGAATGATGATCCATTTTAAAAGGCAATTTATAGATTTCAACAAACACAGAGCTGTAAATATTGAATATTTTTAAAGATTAAGAAATACTTAATGCATGAAATTAAAAGCTTTCCTTGGAAATGTGATTTTCTACAACTCTGAGCACAGGGACATTGTGGAAAATTGCCTCCATCCCTCCATCAGTACTAAAGTTTGATTCTTCCTGGCTACAGGAATGTCAGTGGATGAAATCTTTCATGGGAACACACAGAATCAATCATACCTAGACATGAAGCCGCCACTGTTAAAGAACAAATGGTTCATTCGAACTGCCAACATGATGACATCTGGGGTCACTTAGGAGAAGAGCTTATGGGCATGCCTTGGGATTACTATCTTTAGTAGGTTAAATGAAGTGGGAAAACATACCTACTGTAAGTGGTACCATCCAGCCATCTAGTGGGTTTGGATCCTAGACTGTCAAAGAAGAGGGTGAGAGGGAGGGAGAGAGGGAAGGAAAGAGAGAGAGAGGGAGGGAGGGAGGGAGGGTGGGAGGGAGGAAGAGAGAGAGAGTGAGTGAGAGAGAGAGAGGGGGGGGGAGAGGGAGAAGGAGAGAGAGAGAGAGAACCTAGGACAGTGTACAAGTGTAATTCACTGTGTTCAAGAATGGATGAGGCGTTAGCCCTGGAGAGCATCCCATGAGGAGAGCTGATCTGGTGGGACTACTGTTTGCACAATATGGCAGTTTAACTTTTCTTTCTGCACTTCACCTCCCATACTTCTGCACCTGAAGACATTGTCCCATAAACTGGCTTGCAGGTCTGTCCTCAGCCCATCAATCTACCTTCTAGGGAAAGCCTCTGAAGACAGTGAGTTTACAACACCCTTTTATTACTGTCTGCCCATTACCCCAGTAGTCTGCCAGTGAATTAGTGGTATTTGTGGCTCAACTCTTCAGAATATTGCTAGTTGTAAGCCACTGAGGCCAATATTTTCTAAACAAAATACGCTAAAATGTTCTTTTCTAAATTATAACTGGCCTAGAAAAAAAATCAATACAATTAAATGGCTGTCGAAAAAAGATACTAAAAGTTAAAGTCAAAGAAAATAGAAAAATGAATCTTGCAGGCATAACACAGCTAAAAATCAATGAAACCTGTAGCATATATCAACGGATAAAGGCAATAAAACAACCTGGCCAGCAGCACAGGCCATCAGTATCTCTTTGGGTGATAGTAAAAGCTAAAGAAAATTTAGACCTTCTCCACAATTCCCAATATCAGATCATAGGTGGAGCATCCCTGTTCTATGAAATACATTTAAAATGGATTGATTTCTTTAAAACCCCCAGAGGAAGCATTGAAATTGCCATGATAAATAACCAAATATCAATTTCTCATTGATTTCTCAGACATGTTTTACCACTGTAGGTAACACATAAAGATAGATGGTTTGGGTTCTCTGAGTCACATAACATAATGAAGTTTTATTTAATATCATAGGACATCCAAATTGATTTCTATATTTTATTGCCTCCGGTTTTTATTGATGGCTCTCCCCATATCTTCCTTAATCAGTTTGACAAGTATTCACAAATCTGTACATAAAATCTCCAAGTTTTGCTATTAACGTGCACAGCAAAAATGGATTCATGCATTTTCAAAAAAAAAGCACTAATCTACAAAATATCCTACATCTATTAATATAAATATATAACTTGAAAAATAACCATTGGCATTCTTGTAACTAAATTGCCTTCAGTTGTATAAAAATCTTAGTTTCTGGAATCTTGGTTGTCACAAATAGAAAAAGTAGTCAGGTTTCTATTTGGTCATCTTGTTCTGATTCATCAGATTTTTATTTGTTTATCATTTTTGAGGAACATGGAAGATGTATTAGAGTTGGAGTGAAAACAAAAATTAAAGGAGTGATACCCTCTTCCCTCATGGACACATCATTGTGATCAGTACATTATTTCAGTTGAAAGGTTCTTCGTTTGTTGGACTGATCTGATCTCATTTTCACAGCATCCCTGGACACAATGGAAAGAACCATTGTGAAAAGGGTTATGAATTGTTAACACAAATTTAGAATATTTAACATATCTATAGAATGTAATGAACGTAACTGATATATCTATTTTAAAACCCAGCTCAAGAGTCACAGAAGCAAAGTTGTGATAAACGCTATGCAGAAAAAGACAGCCATTCCCCCAGCATGCACTGCAGGTGTCCTAACTCAAAGGCAGCACATCTTTTCTCTTCTTCCCTCTCCTCTCTTTTCTTTTCCTTCCCTTCCTCTCCACCCTCAGCTCCCCTGAATGTAACAAACATGTACACCAGCACTGAGACACATCTTTAACCCTCAGGGACTTCTTATCTGAACTTTGCCAGCTGCTTCCCAAGGGCTTCCTAGTCTGGCTCCCCTCCTATCCAAACAAACATCCTCCATCACAACACTTGCTCCTCCAAACACTGAGTCATCTGCAGTGAAACTCACAAAGAATAAACGCATAAGTAACTAATTCTTCCAGGTCCTGATACCTTCAGCTTTCCATGTGGTGGAATAAGATCTAGAGCACTTGGAAGGGACTAGATGACTTGCCTTTGGTGCAGAGTTGCTTCTTCCTGTGACTAATGAGGCCCACATAAGCATGCTTGCTGTCAACCGAGACAGCTTGCTTATGGATCTGCATTAGGGCAGCAGCACAGCCTTGTAAGACCCTCCCCAGTGTCCGTCACCTCCTCTTTCAGTTGCATTTTCTATTCCTTTAGGAATTGCACCCCTCTGATGTGTCAGATTACTATGACGGTTCTTCGGCTTCACAGGCTGCTCTCTTAGCTCACTAGAACTGCCATAGCAAAGTCCCCAAGAACGGAGACACATTGCCTCTATACACGGGAAGGTAGACCTTTAAGCTGAGGTCCTAGTAGTTTGTTTTCTTCAAAGGGAGGCGAGTGCCTATGCCAGGCTGCTTGGCTTGGCTCTTAGAAAAATACTGTCACCAAATCACTTTACATCACCTTCCATGCATGTCGCCGTATCTTTGTTACCTTTCTTGTAAGGATACCAGACACAATGACTTAGGCCCTCCTGTATCAGAGGCCACTTTATTCTTCTAATTCTAACAGGATTTACTTGGCATATACCCTATTTGCTGATAAGGTCTTTTTTTTTTTTTTAACATGTTCACATTCTGTGTGTTGGGCGTGGCGACGTCATATAAATTTTACGAGAACTATTGAATTCATGATAAGCCCCTTTCCCCAATTCTCCAAATACTTCTTCCTCATTTGATAGCCATTTAGTCATGACGTTTTCATCATGACACCCTTCCTTGTCAGCTATCCAGAAGCTTCATTCGATTCTGTGTAAAGCCTGAACCGCAGTAACAAATCATATCTTTGACCTTTCATACTAGTTATCTGTGCGGACACATGTTTGTGGAAACTGACAGCTCCACGGCCTTTTTGTTCCTACTCATAATACTCAGCACAATAAATAATCAGAAAGATTCACTCTGTGAATATTGTTCAAATCACTAAACACCCATCCATCTTAGTAACAGCTTCGGCCAAGTAACAAGCTGATGAGGCACAGGAAATATCAAATATTTATAAAGAACCTAAACATTGAGACTTAGACATTCTGTCCTGGACATTCCTCCAGTGAGGGAGTCATGCGAGTGTGCACAAGACTATAAAGAACGTTCTGTCTCCTCCAGTTTCAACACCCATGTGTCTAGATAACAAGATGACCTTTGGAGATAATCTCGGTTGAAGCCAACATGAGCCAGCAAGATAGTGGTATAATTCTAAAAATAAATGCTGACTCTCCTCTGCTTGTCTAGCTACAGACCCAGCAGCAAATTTTCCCCTCTCCCAGGACTGGCCACAGTTAGTCACACCAGTTGCCCGTAAATCAGCTTAACAGCGCCTATAACTCCATGGCCTACTGGTTATCATTTCTCTTGATGGATTTAAACTTTTGCGTTCACCATTACTGACCCACAGGACACTAGACCGAATCAAGCATCAATCTACAGCTAAAAGGACATGTTCTCCTGGCTCCGTTGAACAGAAGGGAACTGTACAATGCACAGCATTTTAAAATTCTTCCAATTGACATCTATCCATGCAGATGCTACGAACTCCATGCCCATTCTATGGAAAAACAGTATACCATATATATCCACTAAGCAATGTGGAAATCAGAGCGAGGCTTTCCAGGAATATAGAGGCCTTTTCTGGGTATGACATCTAGGGCCGTTCCTTATTTGAACAGAGTAACAGGGAGGAGAGAGAGAGGGGGCATACAAATGCCCTTCTTACTCTGGGTAAAAGGCAGAATAAGAGACCAGGCTAGACCCATGTAGCCAACCTGTCTTCTTCTGACACCTTCAGCACCACAGAAACCTTCCAGAAAATATGGAAGCTTCACCGTGGAGTTATGTTTGACATTCAATTTGATGTGTGGGACGTCGGTATGACTAATAGGGTAAGCTTATTTGGTCAGGATATTGGGAGCTATAAGTCAGAATCTCCTGAGTGTTGTAGCTAATTTAAAAAGAATTGGTAATGACAGACGCCAAATAACCAGGAAATCTGGAGCAGGGAAGAGCTCTTGCACATTTCTGGTAAGAAGGAATGTTTGCTTACAACTATCTGTATGTATTTGTCACTAGGCACACTAGTACTAGGAATAAGCAAACAGGTTGGACTGTCTACTGGGTGCAATGGTAATTTTGTTAGAGTCAGATAGTATAGCCACACTTCAAGAACACAGCTGGTATAAGAGCTATAGTATTTAAACCACATGTGGAATTTCTACTATAACTATAGCCAAACATACAGAGCATTGCATGAATAGCAATTATTGTAAATATTTGATTTTCCTTGTTATCAGATTGATAAAGATGACTGACTTACCCATTGAATAGAAGGCTCTGTGTATGCAAGCAAAACCAAGGTTTTCCATGTAATTCATAATGAAGTCTCTCCAATAGCTAATGTGAGTGCAAAAGTGAGCAGGGGAGAGATAGAGGTGTGTATATCATTTGCATAAAACCCAAAGACAATGGATAAGCCTATAATGACATGAAGCACTCATAAACAGAATAATTATCTTTTGGAGAATAGTAGCTGTAGTTACCATAGGAACTGGAAAATTATGAAGAAGAGGTAGAAACAATATTTTTTAATATAAGTTTTAGTACTTATCTTAAAGTTTGGATCCACATACATTAATAAAATATGAAATTTAATTTAAATATTAACAGAAATGCATTTGGCTATATCAATATTATCCATCCTATTCTGTGATCTATCTACAGTTCAAAACCTATTTAACAAACTTATAGGTTTTATAGAAATAATCTTACCTCCTAAAATTAGTTTTCCTAGGCAATGAAGGTTTAGAATTGACATAGCAACACAGCTTTAGTTCTTTGTTTAAACTGCTCTGGCCTTCTGTGACATCCGCTGATTCATTTATACAGTCAGGTAGAATTTTGTCTCCACTAATTATATCCATGGTGAACTAATGCCACACGGATGCTAGATTGCTGGTGACTTCATTGTTTGGAGAAGTTTTAAGTAATTATTACGTGCTATTAATAACAGTATGGGGCTTAAAAATTATGATCTTTAGTTACTAATATTCAAATACAAATAAGCCTTGTATTACCCTGCTGACCCACTCAAGACTAGCAAAGAATATATCATCTCTGCCTACCATCACCTAAGAGGACTGTCTTAGATATGCTTGCCTATGCCCTATACAAAGGAAGTATAAACTTTAAATC
Source organism: Acomys percivali (assembly GCA_907169655.1). Classification (NCBI taxonomy): domain Eukaryota; kingdom Metazoa; phylum Chordata; class Mammalia; order Rodentia; family Muridae; genus Acomys; species Acomys percivali. Next base: position 6,682,813 of record OU015748.1, read on the forward strand.
AAATGAGTATTAGAGTGTGAAATGGGAGGGAAATGACATGATTTATGTGGTGCCATGCCATCTATAACTGAATTGGTTAAGTCTTCACCCTATTCTCATCTCAGAGCTGTGAAGGTACCCACCCTGAGTCTTTTACCTTCTGTCTGTCTGGAACATTAGAACAACCTCTCTCCACTAACATTCACGTGTCTCGTGTTTTCGCAGTACCAACGCTATTTATCCATAAACACAACAAGAATACACTTGGAGGCACAGCCTCGCCTGGTTTTTCACAGGGATGCAGAAGACTCCCCTTCTAAAGGCAGCATGCCACACCCTGCCGTCCCTGCAATCTCACCCTTCCTTCTTTCAGTTTCCCAGGGGATTGTAAACAGCTTCAGGTCTGCCAGCGCATGTTCATTCGGCTTTCTTGATCTAGAATGCATCAATGGAACAATTTGAATGAATAGCTGAATGGGGTCAATGCACGGGTCCTCTATCCAAGGAAAGAAAGCTCTCCACAAAAGAGACCACACCTTGAGGAAATTTGGAACATGCATTCTGTTCATTTAAAAATACAACCACAAGCATTTGAATTCAACCTATGACAGGTAGAACCGAACAGAGTCTGTCTTCAGACTTTGGAGTACCACATATACTCAGGCATGAAAACTGCTCTATCCTGTCTTTCTTTGGAGAGCACATGTCACAAGAAACAGTCAAAAGTCATTTAGGGACTGACATTGACATAACTTTGCCACAAGCAACTAAAGCAATTACTATGCCTGGTTTGGGCACAGCTGAAACACCTTGATAAGGCAGAAGTGAAAAACGACACATCATACAACCTGAACGGTCCCATCAGCACAGCACTAAATCAGCATGTATGTCTCCAGCATCCCTCATTCTGTCCACAATAGAATAATCCAACAGAAAAGGAGAGTGCTGGCTCTGATTCTTGCTGACAGTAGGAAATGGGAATAAAGTGATACATGACAATGTTGTCTTTTAAATGTATTTTAGCCAAGGCGGTGTCCGATAAACTTCAACATACTTTGGAGCAGCAAGATTCATAGTAAATAAATACCAGACAAGACAAGCCTATTTGATTTGATTTTTTTGTTTGTTTGTTTCATTACAAAGAGGGAAACTGAATACTCCTAGTAACAGCTATATCCAAAGACAGGATTTAAAATTAGGTTCAATTGCAGTTGATGGGATCCCATTTATTTTAGGAAGGATATGAGAATTGTCTCAACCTTAAAAAATTTAATAATGATCTACAGCCTTTTTGAAACAATTCTCTCTCTCTCTCTCTCTCTCTCTCTCTCTCTCTCTCTCTCTCTCTCTCTCTCTCTCTCTCTCAAACACACACACACATTTATTTATTTATTTATTTATTTATTTATTTATTTATTTATTTATTTATTACTTTAGGACCAGCCTTAACCTAGACATAGATATACAGTAAATAAAAGTAAATGAGCTCTCTGCATCTCTCAGCCTAATGACTTCTAACTTGATTGACAGGTGAAACAGCAAATTGTTTCATTTCTTTTACTTTCTGCCACTTGCAACTTTACTGTTAACACTGGTCTCTGTAACACCCTGCTGCACACTGTCAGACATCATACCCTCCTTGTTCTTCCTATGTAATTTATCTTTTCAGCAAAGCTTTTGTCTTCTGCTCTTAAGCACTGTACTTAGAGAAAATAAAAAGGCAAGCATTGCTAATAAATCCTTACACGGAACTCTGATTGGGATCCAGCATATTCCAATACTGTTGAGTTCAAGGGATAATCAAATTGCCACCATATTGTAGTGGAATTCAGTTTTTCATATAAAAAAAAATACAAAAGTAAGAAGCTAAATGTATGCCACTTGGAAAAAGTAAGCTGAAACTCCAACATGTTTATTTTCAAATTCTATTTGTGAATATAAGAAATCTGTACTTGTTTATAATGGCAATGCTACTATTTTAACAGGCCAACTGTATTAGAGATTTAATGCAAATTTACTTTGTCTTGCAAAGGAGTCAGAATGAGGGTATGTGAGATGGGAGAAAGTAATGGCTTAGTCAAGCTCCAGTGCAGCAGCGAGACATCTGCTAATTCCCCAAGGACCATGACTCCTCCCTCCAACACCTTTCCATACAACCTTCACTCTGCGAGTTCAAGTTCAAGGGGCAATGCAGTATGGGTTAGCGACATAAACAAGTGACCACAGTTTAGAGAAAAAATGCTACACCAATCAAATTCTTTGCCTCTCCCTGTATTTTCTCTTACAGAAGTAGACCCTGACCTCCACCCACTGCTCCAGTGGCGTTCAACTGTAGAGTAGACAGACTGTAGCTTGCCCATCTTTTGAATGACCCTATGCCTCTCTGACTTACTGCTGGCAATAGTCCCATGTTATGTAGACAGGGCATTATTTTGAAAATGCTATAATAGTAGAGGAATCTGCTTGTACATGACTTTTCATGCGGAAGAGAAGCCAAAGAAGCCAAGGAGACCTCTGCTGACATAAAAGGGGCTCTAGATGTGGGTAAAGAAGGGGGGGAGGCTGCGTCCCAGCACTGGCTCACTGAAACCAGTGTAAGGGAGATGGTGAGTGTTCAGCATCACTGAAAGGAAGATATAGCTCACAGTGGTCTCTCAAATACTGCGTAAAAGGAATGGGAAATGCTTACTAAGATGGGAACGCCCATCTCCATAATTTAAATTATACATTATAATTATTTATCTGGTTATTATACTGTACCTTATAAGTATGTGCACCCATTACCTATAAAATAACAAAGAATTACCAAAAGAGTGGTTTGTAATTTACCTCATTGAAAAGGTTATTTTAGCAGACAAAGCATTAACATGAGAGTATAAATTTAGGGGTCCCACTCAAACTAAGGCACCAGCCAAGGACAATACAGGTGGTAAACTTTAAACCCCTACCCAGATCTAGCCAATGGTCAGAACAGTCTCCACACTTGAGTGGAGAGTGGGATATGACTTTCTCATGTACTCTGGTGCCTCACATTTGACTATGTCCCCTGGAGGGGGAGACCTGGTGGCACTCAGAGGAAGGACAGCAGGTCACCGAGAAGAGACTTGATACCCTATGAGCATATACAGGGGGAGGTAATCCCTCTCAGGAACAGTCATAGGGGAGGGGAATAAGGGGAAAATGGGAGGGAGGGAGGGAAGAATGGGAGGATACAAGGGATGGGATAACCATAGAGATGTAACAAGAATAAATTAATAAAATTTAAAAAAAAACAAAAAAATTTACTTATTGATATAAATTATGTTAGCATTTGGTCTATCTTTTTTATCATCCATGGGATGGATATATATATGATGGGTAGATAGATCACACATACATATCTGAATTTTTATAAACAGCTACCAAAAATTCTAGTTGAGAGAAGTGCCATTCTATTTTTTACTTCCAATTTTAATATACCATATAAAAAGAGGCAGATAACACAGGAAAGCCTACACAATTTTAGAGGAAAACTCCCATTTTAACATTTCTTATTTTATGTTTTATCACATATCATCAAAAATCATACTTTAATTTGTCAGTGCACTCACATGCTTGGCTCACTAAGGATAGCAGTTTTTTTTCTGACAGAGACTGGAAAATGAATATCTAAGGGAAAATCGCTTGTGATGTTTTTAAGTGCCTGACAAAAGCCACTGCAGAGATACAGACCCAGTATTTATATCCACATGTCAGCTACAATGTACGTGGAGTTTCGCATGAGCTTATCCATGATTGGCAAAACAGGCTCACACATTGTCAACACTGTGGGATGAAACATCCAAGGGGCTGCAGCCACATAACCATGGAGACCCGAGCTCTGTCTAGCACTCATGCAAACACAATCAGATGTGGTGGAGCGAGGTTGAGGTCTATCTCCATTGTCTCCATGCTGGGGGTGCAAAAGGCAGAGCCGGGGGCTAGCTGGTAGCAACCTATCCTAACCGGCAAGTTCCAGGCCCCAGATCTCTATCTTGTGTTAAAAAATAACGTGGATGGCTCCTGGATAACAACAGAGAAATCTCTGCTCTCTATACACAAGTGTGCATGCGCGCGCGCGCGCGCACACACACACACACACACACACACACACACACACACATTTGCACCCCCCCCATACACACACAATCACAAAGCGCTTTGCCTGTACTCGGAGTGAAACGGAATCTAGCACTTTTTCTTTTTATCCTATGCCTTGTTCTTCCCTTCCAAACATATTTTAAAAATTTCCTTTGTAGCATTATTAAATTAACCATAGGCTACATTAAACTGATTAATGACATTATCATTAAGTCAACCTACTGAATCTCTCTATGATGAGCTGTACGTGAAATGTCCTGAGGTTCGTACAAATGTGTGACACTTAGGAGAGTGCCCTCCAGCCATGCCCTCATAACAGATCGCCTAACGTTTACTTTGTCTGCTGAGGAGTAAGCAGTGCAGTAGCCCTAATAGTGGCAAGGTGATTCAACTGACGTCAGTGAGATGGACTTATATCTGAACTCTCAGTTCACATTCGGACTAAAAGAAAACGTAGATTTCATAGGTGAGATGCCAGAGCCAATAGGATGATGATCAGGTTTGAAGACTGTGCTGAAGAAGGGCAAAGATTGAGTGTAATGGGGCATTGGAGGGTCGGAAAACCCAGCAGATGGAATGAGCCCAGTGTTCCGTGGGAACATTTGCATGTAAGCGGTGACTATGCAAACCAGAAATATCCCCAAGGAAGAATACAGCTAAACAGCTCTTTAAGAAAGTTTACCGTCAGTGCTCCTAACTGCTAAGCCATCTCTCCAGCCATACAATACACTTTCTTAAAAAATTGTTTAGCTGTATTCTTCCTTGGGGATATTTCTGGCTTGCGTAGGACCTGGGTTCAAATCCCAGCACCCACATGGCAGCTCACATCTGTCTGCAACTACATGATCTGACACCCTTACACAGACACACATGCAGACAAAACACCAATGCACATAAAATAAAAATAAATAATTGTGTTTTTTTAAAGAACGTTTACTGTAGTTAGTTCTTTTTGTATCTATAAATACTTGCTGATGCTGATATAGGAGGCCAGTTCAAAAGTGGGGTCAAATATTTGAAGGTATGTCATATTTAGAATCATAGAACGTATTGATCAGGCCAAGGTTTGCCACAGAATGAATTTTCCCTTGAACCTCATTCACTAAGAGATACTTTGCAGAAGAAAAGCTACAATTGGCATGACCAAATAAATCTCATCTATATTTCTATTAGTAGGTTTAAGAAATATTTCAGGACAGGTAACCATCCAATTGTGTTATTCTCAACTTCCCAAGTGCATATAATTGTACAGTAAACCCTTTAAAATAATATTCATGAGATCAATTTTTTTTGCAAGTACTCCTACAAGCAATGAGAAAACAACCACTAAAAGACTTTATGCAGATGGTTGTAAAATGACCCTTTGCTTTGCCAACAGTGTGGACATATGTGAAAAGGTAAATCTAGGAGGAGGAAGAGGTCCAGAGTTTTCACTTTTAAATTAGAGTTGAAGGGAATGAATTCAAGAATGCCCCAATGTTAGCATGCTGTGATACTCAAAAACTGTCACTTAAAATGTATTCAATAACAACCTACAAACAAAGCAAAGGACAAAAAATGGTCTTTGTTCTTTCATGTACATCCAAGTTTGTCATTTCCTTTCGCACCCTCTACCAAGTGTCTACCAGTGCAACCCAGTGACCATAAACTCCCTGTTTGAGATTTTCAAGTTCTTGACTGTTAAGTCCTTAAAGGTAACATATACAATAAGCAACTTTATTAATGACGTAGAGATTGGAAATTCATTATTGAGGGAGACACATAACTTGATGTTACAGTAAAATTAATCAATATATAATTACAGTGTCAGTGTTCAAATAATTTCCATACTGAAAATTATCACTTTTCTTTCACTTTGCCTCCCTTAAAGTTCTAAGCAGCATTTGACCATACTGAAAAATACCATTCTCACTCCCAGACACAATTTTAATGTTTCATTAAATTAGCAAGTACATAAAAATCAGAGACATATTTCATGGCCATACACATTTTATATTGTACCAGATGAGTAATATTTTTGAACATTAGTGTAAAAGCCATTCAGCAGATCACTTTCATTTCAGGTAGCAATTTTAAAAATCAATCTGTGTAGCTGTTATCTTCCAAATTCCTATCCAGAGTATAAAATGATGGTTACGACCATCACCTTTGTCCAGGAGAATCTGACAGAATACTGCAGCTCCCGCCTGTGGACGAGGCTGTTATTATGTCAATATTGACTGGAGAAACCTAAGGATGAGCTCTACTGGGTGTCAGTCCCTCACATTAAAGGCTTTGCTATGGCAGGCAAGCTGGCTGGGAGCTGGTAAGGCCAGGTTTATTGGCTGTAAAAGTATCTGTCCCCAGGGGCGACTTAGCTGCACTCAAGTCCTTGATGGGTCACCAGTTGGTTACACTGCCAATTTAGTCTCATTTTGTCAACTCTGAGAGAGCGCTGAATGACTGGAACCAAGGACAACAAACCTGGCAGCCATGACCTTCCTTCTGTGAGAAGAAAAGCCACCCCACTTGTGAATGGGTTGCTAAAGACCTTTTAGTAGGTAGGAATCTTTTATCAATTGCGAATTAGCAAATGGATCAGTATCTAAATGTAGGAATTCAATGTGCCTTTGGGTGGTTTTTCTTTCTTTTAATGTCATTTTTAATGCTTTTGGGCTTAGAGCATTTCACACGCCTTGAATTCAGTAGGCTGAGGTGTGTGACACTACAAATCTTTCTTTCTACAAACACGTTGAACTAAAGTTTCTGTCACCACCTGCTTGTCCTTTTTTGGCTCTCAGGGGATGGTTTCCCAACTTCCTCATTTATCTCACTGCTGCCTCTTGCAGAGGCCTTCGCTTCACTGTTGCTGTAGCAGGGAAACTCAGCTATGGAGGATGGTTTCACAGCTCATGTGTGCCCGCGCTTCAGCAACGTCCTGTGTACCTCCCCAGTGGTGAGTACACGTGTAAAAGCACCTACATTATTTTCTCACATGTTCTGCATCCTTGTGGTGTCTTTCTACACATGCACTACATGTACGTATGTATTTCCAGGCAGTCTGCTTATCCAGCTGTATTCTTTTCCTGCATTGTCCATAAGTAAATACCATGAATGTATCATGCTAAAAGAGCAAGAAGTTCTTCTCTTAGTGTTGAGTAAGTCAGAAACCTAAAGTCAAGTAGGAAGCGAGACCACATATCTCCCAGGATTCCAGTATACAACTCTTACTTTCATTTTCTAGCCTTTGGGGGTTCCTGGAAGTCTTTGCATCACTTTAATCCCCCAGTTTCAGTCTTCCTATAGTTCTCTCTCTGTCTCTGTCTCTGTCTCTCTGTCTGTTTCTGTCTGTCTGTCTGTCTCTGTCTCTCTGTCTCTGTCTCTGTCTCTGTCTCTCTCTCTCTCTCTCTCTCTCTCTCTCTCTCTCTCTCTCTCTCTATCCAGCTTCTTGTACCCATTGAGCTTTTAAAAGGACTCTCATCAACTCTGCTAAGCCCAGAGCCCTGTGAGTCAGCCCAGGCCTCACAGAAGGTGAATCTTACAAGGCTTATCCAACAGAGCTAGGCCCATATCTTCTTTCTTTCTCTTATCCAGATGTAAAAATGTTAGTTGTTTAGGAATTAAGATGTTTTTAGGGATATATAGATGTTTTAAGTTGATAATGATAATATATGATGGAGATTGATTTACATTCAGAATTTTAGATGCACCAATATAGGAAAGATGTTTTCTTCAATGCTGCCAAATATGAATAACCAAAACACTAAGAATGTACCATTTGTATAATTCCTGATTTTGTCATGGTTCTTCTTGCTGTAGGTAATCTATTGTATATATGTGTAATAATATATATATATATATATATATATATATATATATATTTAAAAGTAAAAAAAAAAAAAAAGGACTCTCATCATGGGTTCAAGTCCTGTGAAGCTAACCCGGGATAATACCATGTCAAATCCTCTTTAATCTTGAAAGCCCCAATTTCCAGAGACAGTTGCATCTCTGGGACCTGAAAGGTTACATCATGAGTTCACAAATGTTATCTCCATATAAACCAAAGGGAACTTTGTATTTTGACCATAATCTCTCCTAGTCAGTTTTATTATGCTCAAATGCCTCCACAAAATACATGCTTAGGTGTAGGAAGAGGACAGTTATTGATACATATCAGCAGGTAAGTTTCTTATTTAATTCACTAATCAACAGAGCACTGCTTTTTTAAAAAGATGATTTTAATATGAGCAAATTATTTCACATTTCTAATCTTTTCATAGCAAGTTATATTATCATAAATTATTAAGAGAAAGAAGAAGTATAAATAATTTAAGGCAGGTTTCCACAGCTAAATTTACAGAGCTAGAGGTCAATAGACAGCAGAAACCACAGCACGCAGGTGCTTTCGTTAGGGTCGGGGTTCTCTGGCAAGTGATCTGGAGTGTGGGGTTGGTGGTTGCTGGTCCATCTGACTGGAATAATGCTGAAGCAACTCTGACAGGCTGATGCAAACAGAAGAGGATTACTGAGTTTCTTATTCATTTTGAAAGCAAAATTGAAGCATGTTTATATAAGTATAATCTTATTATGGCGGATTTCTATGCTGGGAAGCATTGTATTACCTTATTTGTAATTTTTTTTTGCTATGTTTTGTGTTTTGCCTTTTTTGGAAACAGGTTAGCCTTGATCCTATGATCCTGTTTGCACAATCACTTGAATCTAGGAATTGTAAGAGTGTCCCAGAATGTGTTTTCACGTTAATCAAATCGATCATATTTCAGATATCATCCTCATAATTATTTTCATTATGATAAGCATCATCTTTAAATGTTTTCTACTCTTATGAGGAAGCACTGGGCACTATGTGTGAAGCTTTTCCCTGGCCTTAGATGGACTGACCTTGCTGGCTCTGCATCATGGAGTTACAAAGATGAGGAGAACAGGAGAAGCCTTAGCTCAGGTTGTGGAATTCAGGCTTTCCTGATCAAACAGCATGTGTCAGATGCTCTCTGGTGATGCTGAGCAGTAGCAGCTAACCACATCCTGACACTGTCCGGACTGTCAAAGGGTCTCAGCTGGACTCACTGACATTCCAAACTGAGCCATGTTGCTAAAGTGGGATGCTCAGCATGTTAGGTATACTTAATGTAATCTTGACTTATGACTTCTTCAATTTTGTGTGATACTATCAGGGTATAACCTCAGTGTAAGTCAAAGCACAATTTAATAAAGTTTTATTGAGAAAACATGAGTTCTGTGAAAAATGGAAGGTAACATACATTAAGATAGCTCATCATCTACGAGTTTTGAGTGTCAAAGCCTTAGATTATGTTAGTATTCATGAGCTGACGTAATCTTGTTCTGTCTAGAAATGAAACGGGAAAGAGATTAATTCCATCTTTCTTGAGCTACATTAATGATAAATGGGATAAAGTGGACCTATGAGAAGAACATTTCATTCATTCAGGGATCAGTGCTGAACTCTCAAGATCAGTATGGCTAATAACCACAAATGACTTAATGCTCATGGGTAATTATTAAGTAATATAAAAGAGAATAAGAAAATAGTGCTGGGTACAGCAGTCCATATCTTGAACTTCAGTACTGAGAAGACAGACAGACAGACAGACAGACAGACAGACAGACAGACAGACAAAGGAAGATAGAACTTTGAAGGCCTGACTAAACTACATAGAAAATGTTTCTGAAAACAAAAATTCCTTTTCCCAAGAAGACTCCCACAAATAGCTCCAAGGTTAGCATATCTCGGGAACAGCACTATAGCTGTTTGTGTTTTCCTAGCTCACTGCACACATCTGGCTTCAGCTGAGGGACCATGTGCTGCAGAAAGCATTTTCCTGATTGCATTTTTAGAGAGAAAAAAAAAAAAAACAACTCAGGCTGTTTTATAACAATTAATCCCAGATGACTTCATATGATGTATATCTCTCCCTTCACATAGAGATTGTTACTAACTTCCAAAATCTGTGGTTATCTTTATACATACAGATTTTGATGCTCTTAATCTTGAAACTGTATCTGCAGTGTATTCCAACTTCTCTTTCTAAAGTCTGAGATCAAGATGCTTATCCATGCCAAGCATTTTAGAACCATCCAATAAAGTTTGACAGGAGGAGCAAACCACTGGAAACAGTAGTGATACAATCAACATCTGACTGGCAAAGTAGAGATCTTCTCCGAGGGCACATTTTTATCCTTGTGTCCAAAAAAAGGCCAACCAAACCAAAAAAAAAAAAAAAATCCTACTTCAGAGTGTTGGCAGGAGCCACACTGTTCACTAATGTACTGAAGGTCCTTAATTTAAAATGGAGAAATGGCTTGAAAAACCAGTTGAAATCTGGGACTATACAAAGCCAAGTGTGTGTTTAATTAATATGCCTAGCCTTTTGATCATCATAGTTCAACTTACTCAATCTATAACAATATAACAAGCACATATATGCATATACATTTCAATAGTCAATTAAAATAATCTAACTCAAAGCCTATTAGTTCTATTAAAAACTGCCAGCTCTGTAGCCCCAATAGAATATCATTAGATTGTCCTGTGGTCACTTGGTGACTGGGCACTCTAATGTGCCACTGCTAGCCAGCAACACACAGGGAATATGTTGGAAAAGATAAAAATAAAAGTGTTTTCTACTGATGTCCTGTCACTCTACAAGAGAAACCATCATAAACTGGCAATGTGTGCATTTATTTGTTAACAAGACATAGTCTATATTATCAGATTTTAGTAGTAAAAATATATTATATAAAACAAATATTAGGAAATGTAGAAAAGTGAGCCAGGCATAATAGCATGTATTGCTTATTCTAGTATTCAAATGAGAGTGTCCTAGATTCAAATGAGAATCACGTGAGTTCAGCAATTGGAGACCAGCTTGTGTGATATAGCTGGCCCACATTTATAAAAGAAGTCAGAGTTAAAAAAAAAAAAAAAACTCTTCCTAAGCACACCATAAAATGTAAACTTCATTGACTAGTCAGTGCATTGTCTTGGGTATTGTTCCTGCTTTGTTACAAATCTCAGTTTTTTTTCTGTTTCATTCTTTATACAAGGGTCTCTTCAGGAAGTATTCTTAAAAGTTATCAATGGGAAGATATTAAGAGTTATAAGTAAATAAGCAATTGCCAGTTGGTGATATGCTCCTGATAGAAACATATTTAAATAAATGTTTCAACTTAAAAATCAACCTTAAGTGAAGAAGAATGGGATATCTCTTTTTTGTTCGTCTTCCCCTTCCACAACTTCTACCACCAGTAGTATTAGCCTTCAATGATAACAAATGAGCCCGAATGACTAACTGCGAGGAATAATGTCAAACGGCATGGGTCATTCTGGTTACTTAAGTATTTATGAATGACTGGGGCCTTGAGAAGAAGTAAAGAAATAGAACATACATTAAATCAAAAATACAGCACAAGCCTGGGGCCACAGAGCCTTAGTAGGATTGGATGGATGAGTTTTGCTCACAAATGGTAATGTCAGGGCAATCAGTACAATATATAAGGTTGTCAGTATGAGCAGCATTGGGGACTGGCAATATTCCAAACCATTTAGTAGGGTTAAGCAAAGTCCAAGCGTAGCCACTTAGCATGGCTCCTGTCACTGACATATGGGTAGCCCAGACATGATACATAGAGTGCCAAACTGTTCTCCTCCAGGAGAGGCTCTTCCAAAAGCAGTTCATTATAAAACACTCTCCATCATGGCCGATGAGACAAGGGTCTATGCCACTGGGGAGTAACCGATTGAATTCACAGCAATGATCCATAGTCCTACCCCATGGATCCTTAATCAGAATCCTGTGATGGCATTCAATGTGCTTGGTATAAAGCATACTTATGTACAGTTCCCTAGGACATGGCGTTACCATCAGCCTATTGGGTTCTCAGTGCTTGAGAGAAAGTCTGCATCCTAGCTGTGGTCCTTTGAATGAAAATGGCACCCATAGGGTAATAAGGAGTGGCGCTATTAGGAGGTGTGGCCTTGTTGGAGAAAGTGTCTCACTGGAGATAGGCTTTGAGGTTTCCAATGCTCAGCCAGGCTTAGTATGACTGCTCTTCCTGCTGCCTGCTGATGCAGGTGTAGAACTCCCGGCTCCTTCTCCAGCACCATGTCTGCCTGTACCATGTGACCATGCTTCCCTCCATGGTGATAATGGACTAAAGCTCTGCCTGTAAGCCAGTCCCAATTTAATATTTTCCTTTGTGAGAGTTGCTGTTGTCACAGTGTCTTCTTCATAGCACCAAGACACTAGCTTCTCTGAGGCTTTGTAGCAAACCTCGGTCCCAGGTCCTAGGTACTGATTCAAATACTTTGTACTACCCCTGCTTAGTTCATTTCCTTCAACGTCAAATGGTGCTGCTGAAAACTAAGACCACAAATATAAATACCACGTGACGGCGGTGCATGCCTGTAATGCTAGCACTTGGGGAGGCAGAGGCAGGCAGATCTCTGTGAGTTGAAGGCCAGCTGGGTCTACAAAACAGCTCGTTGACAGCATGGACTACACAGAGAAAGCCTGTCTCGAGAAAAACCAACCAACCAAACAAAAACAAAGGAAAAGAAAGAAAGAAAAGACAGAGACAAAGAAAGAAAACGAGTAAGAGTAACGTAAGAGGACAAGAGTAAAATAAGAGGGGGAGAAGGAAAAGGAAGGGAGGGCACAGTACATCACCACCTCCCTGTGTGCTGGCTCATGTCACAGGTCTCCACTTACTGCTCAAATGCACCTGTGGTCACTACACTAACAGATGAGCTGGTGGGTCTCACACCAGGTGCAGATTCTTTCAGCTAGTTTGCTGTAGAACACCAAAGACATCACTTATAGAGGATCTTCAGCCTGTATTCCCTCCTCGAAGCCCAACTCTGCTCTGGAAAGAGGAGGATCTCTTAGGTGGGTCGTGGCTGTCACAGAACCAACAGCCTGACAACGCTTTGTTTTAAAAGAAGAAAGAGTACCAGCACCTGTCACTCTCCTGCTAAGGAGCTCAGTGTAAGCGAATGTGGTCCCTAGAAGCCTGTCTTTCAAAGTTCAAACGAGTCCTGAGAGCATGGCTGGATTGACAGTCTCCTTCAGCATCCCTCACCTGGCGTCCAGATACAGAGGCAGCGCTAAGACAGAAGAGCTTCCCAAAGGTGAATCCAGCAATGTAAATTGTATTCAAAGACTACAAAATGTGAACAGATTGAACAAACAGATTGGCTCTCAAGGACAAAGCATGAATTTATATATTCTTCCAGAATCATAGGACCGTGGTTTTATAATACTAAGCAATCTGAATCCTAACTTTCTGCAACTGCCTTTCCCCCCCCAATAAGCCTCCTCCCCTCTTTACATTCAGAGTGGACAGTAAACAGATTAGTCTTTAGGCACAAGAATTCCATAATAAATAGCACAGATACAAGAATCCATAATCAATGGGCATTCTCTATGAAGGTAACTGTCTGTTTCCTGGATCCACCAGGTCAGTAAGATGGAAACACGCCTGTGGAAGGAAGTCCAGGGCTGAAGAATAACTTTCACAGTCTGGCAAATTGCCTCGTAAGTAATTTATATGCCCTATTTTACTTCCCAAATTGTCTTGGAAATGAGAATTTTTAACTCACTGCTTTTTGAAAATATTTGATGTAATATTCCTCTATAAGACTTTATTTAGCAATATGAAAATATGTGTAAAATGGAAAATAATAATTCTTTCTACTTTCCTGTTCTTTAAATATATAAGTAATGCCATGTTCATTTTAGGGTCAACAGAGAACTACTTAAAGTGTCTAACATACAATTAGCGGGCACACCCTGACCCAAGCCATACTCCTGCCTACTCAGCATTTATCCACAATGATGTGCAAAGGTAAACTGTTCTAATCGACCATGCTGCGACCCAATGCCATTCTCAAAGAGCAAGGCCATCATTTGACATTCAGAAGGTTCTTATACATGAAAAGATAACTAATTAACAAAAGAGATTATATAAAGATGAGCTAATGAACACACACACACACACACACACATTCACCCTTTTAAGTAAAAACTAAGCCTTATAAAATTAACACATCACGTTCAGGTGTAACTGTGGATTTTACCAGCAGAACTGAGGTCGCTAAATTTTAGTGCATCCTTCAGCCCACCTCACATCCTATTCTAGTTGATTTCATGGCGCACACATAGATGTTTTTAAGATAGGTTTCACATCCTTCCCCCCCAGTGGATAATTTTCTTGATATAGAATTTTCACAACCATGGCTGTAAAACATGCTTAAACATAGGACATTTTTGTATGCTTGTAACTGGGATCCGTCAGTCACTGACATTCCAGCAAGAGGCTATATTTAAACCTTTATACCACCTCCCCTTATCAAAGGAGCAGTTTGGCATTTGGTATTTGGAGGCAGCTATAAAGTAGCACCATCTGGACCACTCTGTTTCAAGAGGGACATCAATTTTTATCCCTGCCGGATCCTGCAGGAATACTCTGCTCACATCCAGCAAAGGCAAGGCTCTGTTGTAATTCAGTCATCTCTCTGTAGCCAAGGGTATCTGTGGCAGAAGGAAGCACTTGTGTTCATATATTTGGGCGAAAAAGAAAACTATTGTCAGCTAGTCAATCTCTGAGGCATGAGACTCCCAAGCTACATTGTCTCAAACAATACTTGGCTTCCGTGGACGCTTAGGTTCTGCATTGATAGTTTGCATTTAGAGACTTTTCCCCAGTCTCAGTTCAGTTGGACAGTAAAAGCTTTCTTGTTCATAGATGGATTATATAGGGGGGAAGAGAATAATATCTAACCAAACCTAACACATCTTCCGTATGTAGAAATTAGAGGAAATTCAAAACTAGAAATTACAGTTTGTCTACGTTTTCTTTAAAGAAAAAAAAGTAATTACTAAAATCTAACCACCTGGTGGGTCTGAACCTCAAATAATGATGAAGAGAGAAAATGGCACATCTCAGCGAAGGTGACAGACATTTCAACATGGGGGCGTATTCAGCTGATAACAGAGTGGTAAAAATTGGCCCTTATCTCCTTAAAATGCACAGAATGAATAAGGCACATGAAAGCGCAGAGGAGATGAGACCTTGGCATGGACAGCATATCCTTTCTACCTGTGGAGGTGGCTAAACATTGGACTCATAGCACCAGCATCCTTGGCAGTAGGAAAAGTAAGCACACATGTGATTTCTTTTATTTGTAAGATTTCCTCCAAAAATCTAAATGTAGCTTCATTCATTCTAGGGTTCCACAGACATAAAACAGACAAATTTGCACATGCTATTGATAACTAAAGGACTGAGGGAAGACAGTGGAACCTAAGGGAGAAAAATTTAGACAGGCAAACCACTGATTTTGTTTATCACATTTCCACAACTGCTTAAACAAAGCCTTGGTTTCTCTCACTGAAAGCCACCGTTTTAATCTAAATGGACCATGTGCGTGGACATAATTAATAACTGTCAATGTATTTTCCTGAATCAGTGATCTAGTGTCTCCCTCTAAGTATTTGAATGTTATGAGTGGTATATAAAGCAATATAAATGTTATACTGTTAAAAGTAGGTTATTTCCAAACCAATTTAAGCAACTTAACTGTTCCAAGAACAAAAATCACTTCATTTGACAGATGTATTTTTATACCAATAGTCAAAATGTTCTAGCATACACACAAAATGTGATATTCAGAGCCTTACCAAATACACCCTAGATCAAAACTGTTCAAAGTGTTGAACATTATTTATTGAAAACATGGTAATATGCATACCATTTCAGTTAGGATCTCAGTATGATATGAGAAAAGGAGAATCTCTAGTTTGGTTTAAGCTCAGATTCACCTATAAATGGGCAGATGTGGGTAAAGGTCTTTCTTAAAGCCGTAGGTAAGAGGTATGGAGGAAGTTGCACACTCAGGTCATGATTTTATTCCCAGTGGAAAGAAATGAAATTTCCACAGAAGTGTGAATAGGAATAACCATCCCTTGAAACTTGTTCTGCGGGCTGGATTTGGTGGCAGGCCCCTGCCCTCTTCCGTGAGGTTATCAATGTATGTGGAGTCAGGAGCGCACGTTAGCAGTGGCACAGTTGGAGTGGTGGAAAAGGATGGTAGCCAAGCTTGTTGTAGAGTTGAGTGAGGTCATTTTTGAGTTGCCCGCATTAGCATGCCGGTGCACAAGGGAACAGTGTAAACTAACCTTGGACTTACATTTGTCATCTCAGCAGGAGGATGGCCATGAATGAGTTCAAGGCTAGCCAGAAGTACATAGTGAGTTTGTGATCAGCCTCAGCTAATATTCATAGATGGACTCAAAAGCAGCAAACTAACAAAGATGAGCATCCTCGAAGAAGATTCATCACTGGCTAACATTAATGGATTAGCCCAAGAGCTGGAAATACAACACGATATTTCCATAGCAATGTTAAATTACACAAAAAGGAAGACCTAAGATATCAGTTTGTTTATTGTACACTAGTTGTGTGAAATGCTCCACTCTGACTTCAAATGACAGATCTGTCAGAATTCCTAGGGTTTTTTTTTTCTTTACTGAAATTAGATTTATTTCTAGTGACTATGGTGGTCACCTTGCTTTCCCTCCATTGAAATGAAATTTATCACTAAGGTGATGTGCTTCAGCTGCTGCTGCAGAAAGGCATCTCCTACGGGCATTTAGGATCCCATTAGCAGGACTCATGCTACAGGGTTCTGCTTTGATTGGCCTACAGTGGTGTATAGCCATCCACCTGTGTTGCTTAATGGTTCCCCAGGTGAAGTCAGACTTGAAAACCATTGATTTCATCCTGGTTTGCAGTTTATGAAGAAATTGTGTAGGGGCAGAGCAAGGAAACCACCCAGGCTAGGAGAAGGAGCTGGATCCCTCCTCATAGGCAGAGCCTGTCCACGTGGGCTCCTTTGGAAAGAAGTAGGTATCTGAGGGATCGTGATAAAAAATCTGAATCAAGATCTGAGAATATCACCTGGCTCTCGCTTGTGGCTGAACCTGCCCACCTAGGCTACCAGGTATCTGCAGGCAGGATTTCCACATTAGGAACAAATCAAGTTTGCATCAAATTATAATAAGGACATTTAGTTGCTGGTTGTGGTTACTTCCTAAGCTAATCCACAGCACTGACACTCCAGAAGCTTAGCTGATTCTAGAGATTTATGTGCTTCCGTAGTCTTCATCAAAATCTGTTTTATGCTAGAAGACAGGTAAAGAGGAAGCTCGTCCACAAAGCAAAATGGTCAGATGCTGCCAGTCACTTCTACCGAAAATAACTAAATGAAAAAAGAAAGAAAGAAATATGTCATATCTATGTTTTTACAGATTTGAGAAAACAAACCAAAAACTTTATTTTCTTAATTTAAAGAATTATTTTCTGAATATGCTAAGGTGACATATAAAAAAGTTCACCTTTTTAAAAGCAATGTTGAGTGGACTTTCTTGCATTTCCCTACATATATTTATGTACATAAAATGAACAAAAGTCTAGAATTTGTGGGCTTTTTTGCTTCTGCACTCAGCCCTATTTGTGAGTGCACATATTTTAAGGAAGTCATAAAGCGATAACATCTGTTAACCCGCCACCATTGGTCTTGACAGCACATCATTACAATACTCAAAAGCAGGGACTCAAAAATGGGGTAGTGAGGGGAAAGACAGCACTCTCTGAGCAAATGTGTGTGCCTGTGCACCCCTTCTACAAACTGGACTGGCCGTGAACTAAAGATACTTAAGAGGCTCCATGTCTCCAAGTGATGTTACAATTGACCAGGAATGTACACAACAAAAGCAAATAACGTCGCTTTTGATGGTGGAGTCAGTTAGTGGTGGTCAACAGGCTAAGACCCACAGCTTCTGCTTTCAAATACTAAGGGTAGAATTTTTCTATGTATATGGAGCCTTATCATGTAAGCCATAATGATGACGAGCATGGAATGATTACTCTAAGGGTTCAGTAGGGACAGGCATGTCTTGCTGGTAACCAACAGCTCTCTAAGTGGACTTAAGGTCCACTCCAGAGGAAAATCATACCTGGTACTCAATACATAATGAAACACAAAGGGCTACTGAAGTCAGGCACCTTGGAGGAGAATCTATAACTGCCACTTCACTAACCAGCATAATCCCTAACTACATTCTAAGTATTTGTCCTTATATCCAAACATAAGCGTAGCACTTACCCCTCATCAAGGAAATATCTCTGTAACAAAGGCCATCAAAGAAAACCACACAAATCAAAGTTCAGACATGTGGCTTACTGAACCAATGGAAACATTTGTAACAGAACTCCTGCACTGATGTAAGATGAAGACCTGGTGGTACTCAGAGGAAGGACCCCAGGCTACCAAGAAGAGCATATACCTTATGAGAATATACAGGGGGAGGAGGTCCTCCTCAGTCACAGTCATAAGGGAGGGGAGTAAGGGGAAAATGTGAGGGAGGGAAGAATGGGAGGATACAAGGGATGGGATAACCATTGAGATGTAACAAGAATAAATTAATAAAAAATTAAAAAAGAAAACAAAACAAACAAACAAACAAAAACAAACAAACAAACAAAAAAAGAGAATCGGGGAGTTTGCAGTGAGCCTGTATGTCCTGGAAATATCTGGAAATACCCACAATGTCACACTAACACGACTGACCAAAACATGAGCTGAACAGGGAGGGCACCAACACACCCATGTGAATGGTAGAAAAATATATATATATATATACACACACACACACACACACACAAACACACAGACACAAACACACATACACACACACACACACACACACACACACACACACACACACACACACTCTCTCTCTCTCTCTCTCTCTCTCTCTCTCCTTATTTGCAGTAAACTGGATGCCTTCTGGGTTTTTTTTTAAAAAAAATTTGTCTACCTAGACTGTCAGAAGGTCAATGTATAATCTTTTATCCTATGTCTTTGAGGGATTTTCTAGAGCAGAAAGCTAATTACATAGATGATATTTCTAACATTAACCTACCAAACCACTCTGGGAAGAACAAAAAGATACAAGTGTTAGGCAAGAAAACGATCTTTTATCAGATTGGATTCTTTATATTTTGCCCCCAAATACAAATGTAGTGTTGGAGACACTTGAGAATTATGGCAAGTAGAAAATCAGATACATACATTTCCCTACCTTTCATTTTGGTAAGCTAGCTTCACTACATGCAGTATCAGCTCCTGAAGGCTTCATTGTCTTAGAGGAAAGAGTGTAATGTAAAACTGTTGAAAGTACTGACTTTGTGAAAAGGATTATGCAACAGACATTGCTTTGTAGGGTGCTCTGTGAAATCAAGGCATACTGAAAATGTTATATTTTGGAGCTAGAAAGATGTCTTGGTCTTTAGGAGCTTGCAGTGCTTTTACAGTCGAGAGTTTGGTTTCCAGCACCAAGTCAGGGGATCCGAACTACCTGCATCTCCAGTTCTACTGTTTCTGATACTCTGTTCTGTATCTCCAGTTCTACTGTTTCTGATACCCTGTTCTGTATCTATCTCCAGTTCTACTGTTTCTGATACCCTGTTCTGTATCTCCAGTT
>OU015748.1:6712180-6745538 GCA_907169655.1 Acomys percivali
GTAGGTTTTAGTTTGTTTGTGTTTTATTTTGGTCTTTGATTGAGACTCTATAAGATAGCCCCTTTCCATGTTAGCAGATCTATTGGTTCATTTTTGCTAAGTGTAGTTCTCACCCTTCATCAAAGAAGCATTGCCTTGTGTCACTATAGAAAACCGTCAAGATGTGCAGGGATAAAGATGGCGCAGAGATTTATGGAATGCCCAACCAATGCCAGGCCCAACCTGAAACCCACAGTAAGGGAGAGTGTTAACCCCTGACACTATTAATGACATGCTTCTACGCTGGAAGAAGGGAGCCTAGCATAGCTGCCCTCTGAGAGACGCCACACAGCAGTGGATTGAAACAGATGCTGAGACTGTCAGCGAAAAGCGGGGTGGAGCCCAGAAAGTCTTGTGGAAAAGTGAGAATGGGGCGGAGAATAGAGTCATCCAGAGGGGACAGGAACTCCGTCAGAAGGATTGATAAAACCAACTAACTTGTGCTTAGAGGGGCTTGAGGAAACTGGTGTACGAACCAAGGACCTTGCACGGACTAGACCTAGTCCTCCTACACATACGTACCCGATGGGCAGCTTGGTCTTCATGTGGGTCCCCTAGTAAGGGGAGCTAGGTTTGCCTCTGGCATTCCTCTGTTGCCTGCTTTTCCATCACTCCCCTCTGGCGGGGCTGCCTTGCCACGCCACAGAGGAAGAGGATGAGTTTGGTCCTGATGTGATTTGATGCGGTGGGTTTGGATGGTGGGGTGTGGCTCCCCTTTTCTTGAGGAGTAGTGGAGGGGGAAGAGGGAGGGAGGGAGGAGGGAGGAGGGAGGGAGGGTGGGACCTGGAGGAGAGGAAGGAGGGAGCTAAGATGAGGATGTAAAGTGAATAAATTAATTAATTAATTAATTAAAAAAGAAACCCACAACTTATCAAAAACAAAAAAACAGATAACAAGAAACCATGTAATGTACAGTTCCAAGTGATACTCCTAGAACACAGCAGCAGCTATCCTTAGGGCTCAGGAGCCATAGTGTGAGAGGCAGCAGGTAGACTGAGAGCCAGAAGAATGCGAAGCCTGCTGTGGGACTCTGTATCCAGGATGTGTTGGGGAAATTAGCTCCAAGAAGTAACTTGTCTCTCACAGATATTCCAAGTGGGCTGCTATGAGCTCATAGCTTTGATTCGGGTCCAACTTCTTCCACCATTGGGACCTAGGGTACTCTAGATCTTAAAAAATGTCATCATTCTTCAGAATAGGGAACAATATAGGGAAATGGGGAACCACACAATGGTTCTTAAAGCTGCCTAAAGGAACCTATTCTGTTCTGGTTTTCTCTCTTTTTTCTTTTTTTAATATATTTAATTAACTTATTCATATTACATCTCTATTGTTATTCCATCCCTTGTATCCTCCCATTCCTCTCTCCCTCCCATTTTCCCCTTACTCCCCTCCCCTATGACTGTGACTGAGGGGGACCTCATCCCCCTGTATATGCTCATAGGGTATCAAGTCTCTTTTTGGTAGCCTGCTATCCTTCTTCTGAGTGCCACCAGGCCTCCCCATGCAGGGGACGTTGTCAAATATGAGGAACCAGAGTTTATGTCAGAGTCAGTCCTCGCTCTCCACTCAGTTGTGGAGAATGTACTGTCCATTGGCTAGATCTGGGTAGAGGTTCGAAGTTTGCTGTATGTATTGTCCTTGGCTGGTGCCATAGTTTGAGCAGGACCCCTGGGTCCAGATATGCCCATCATAATGTTCATAGCAGCCTTATTCATAATAGTCAGAACTTGGAAACAGCCTAAGTGTTCCTCTGCTCTGGTTTTCTTGATTTCCTCTAGTCAAAACAAGTCCAATGACCACAAGGCTGTGAGGCATGGGTATGTACTTTTCAAGAAAAGAGAGCCCTCCCAGATGGAATCCTTAGCGATATGTGAGAACATATTCTAGCATGCTATGCTCCTCTGCTAAGTATTCTATCACTATAAATACTGGAATTTTTTATAGAAATTTTAGAAAGTACCTGAATGTTATTTGCCAAACAAAACAAGGCAACCATAAATAAAAAAACAAGCCATGATTTCAGTGAAGGATCTCAGGTGTTTTCCATTTTTTAATGCTTGCTTCATCCTGACAGTGCATAGACCATTAATGAATAAGTGTCCCTTGACCTTCAAACACCAGTTGCATTGCAGATGTAATATTTACCATTTTAATATGAACCTTAGTTTGTTTTCATAACTTGAAAACAGTCTGTAGCCTTTTAAAACTGAGATAATCTTAGCTGCACTATTGTTGCTCCCTCCGTTGACCTTCCACAGAGGCCAGCTTCCCCAAAGAGCTATCATCTATTTTTCTTCATCCTGAGTATCAGTATGCATGTTTAATCTCTTCCTCTCTCTACACTGTCATAATTATGGGATGTGGATCTGAAGCTTTGGTTTGCTTGTTGAAGAAGTCCTTGAATATACTAAGTGGTAGGTTAGTCATTGGGGAAGAGTAGAAGCCATAGAACCCTGCAGGAAAGGCCACGAGACTAAAAATCTAGGCTCTGTGAGCCCTGCCGTTGATCTCCAGAAAACTTAACACGTGTCAGGTGCAGAGTGTAGCAGAAATCAGGAATACAAGGAAAAACGTATTCTCCTTTTTGCCTGTGATAGCATCACTGAACTAGTTTGCTCAGAGTCGTTCTTGCTGCAATGTGCCAGGAAAATCTACACTGAGCAGACCGCGCTGCGGGACTTCTTTGATGTAATAGGGATCGCCAGAGTCACCCTTGTTGCTCTAATGAGTGAAAGGTACACATTTGAATGCCCACTCACATGGCTGAGCCAAAACCAGTTATGTATTTTCCTGAGTAGGCCCCCGAGTCAGTGTTTGAAATCATAACAAGTTGTACAAACTCTAGCGTCTTAGAATGGCTGCTGCGCATCTTTGAAAGCATGCCGGTGACTTAACTTAATTATTAGTCATTGCCGGAGAGTCACCACTGCCAGCGCTGCTGCTGGGCAGCTTTGTCCGTGGCACATTTCCTTTCCGGTTTGCTCCTGTACGTCAAACCGGGTAGTGCGTGGCAGTTAAACACATCTCTTTCCTTCCCTCGCTATAGGAAAAAAAAAAAAAAAAAGCTCTCACTCTTTCATATTCACTTGACTGCACACGAGCATATGGAACTGTTTTGGCTAACGAGAGCGTATAAATAAACTTTACTGGGAAAACCTGGAAAAGCCAGAATTTCTGTATGCAGTGCCACCCTTCGCCTTTTCCTTCTTTATTCCTGTGCTTTCTGTCTCTTGCATCTCTGAGCTTTAATTTGATGGTATCTAATCCTTCTATCACACTACATTCATGCACTGAACCCTCCTAATCATTCTTTGGCGGGAAACTATAATTAAACTCAGTAGACAACACACAGAAGGAAAACTTGGGAGCAAGAAGTAGTTTTTGGCCATCCAGCCCCGAGGACTTGAGAGGTCAATCCCAGAGACCTCCATGATGAAAGGACGGAACCAACTCCATCTCCGGCCTCCACCTGTGTGGTGTGGAGCAGACACCTTTCCTAATACACACATACTGCATAAATAGATGAGTGCTTAGCAAAAAATTAAACACAGAGAAAATGCGAGTTCATTGTCTCACTACTTAGTCACTACATTTTAGTGGTTTTGATACTTCACATATGACCACAACTTCTATTATCTAGAGTTCTAATAAGCTAAGACTGGATCTGAAATGATTAGCAGTTCTCATTAACTAGGCTGGGTATTCAATGGAGCATGGACAGGACTCAGTCAAACTGAGAATAGCCCAGCGAGGTCTCCCCTAGAACAGAGATGCTCAGGTTTTGCAGGGGTCTGTAAACCTCCATTTAGCTACCAACATAGAAAGATTTTACACTTAAACAACATCTCTCAAGATCTAAGAAGAGACAGAGTGTACTGACAGACAACTAAACCAGAACTGAAAGGGAAGGCCAGTGTCAGGAAACGGAGGGTAGACCGTGTAGTTCCCGGATCAGGGTTATGAACTCATGCCTTATGGAATGGGAAAGTTCTCAGGAACCAATGGCCACCTTAACCGGCTACAGAAAGAAAGCAGAGGGGAGCATGTGCTTAGTGATTTGAAATTATGGGTTTTCAACTCTTCAGTCTCAGCTCCTGATTAAAGACTTCCTGAGATGCAATTCTGCTCTAATAGTAAAGAAATTAGCAACAGAACCAGCTGAACAATTTCAAAACATGAATTTAAAATCCTCAAAGGACTGCAAATCAGAACCTGATTTTTCTTTACTTTCATTTCCTAGACTCTGCTGTTTCCACCTCTCTCCCTCTCCCTTCCACTCCACCTCCACTGCCTCCCTCCCTTCCCCCCTCTTGCCCTCCCTGTCTTACTCAGTTGTGTTAAAAAAAAAAAGTTTAGTTATTTCTTAAAGCTGGAAACTATTCATAAAAGCAAATACCTCCATTTGATAGAACATGAGGATTATTACTTTTGTTTTTTGACTTATGTAAATTTCCAATAATTTTTTCAATTTTGATAATTAGGCTTTTACAAATAATCCTGTGTATTTTGGCTGCTTAAATCCCTAAGTGATTTTTCAGTTTCTTAAGGCTAATGGAGATGTGTTAAGGGTAAAGATGCTTGCTAACGTGTTGGGCAAAGTGTCAGTGGTCATGATTAAAGGGTATGGGTTAATACCATGAATATAAAATAAATGAACTTTTAAAATTTTCACAAATAATGTCTCATGAAGAATTCACATGTATTTCCTTTGTAGGAAAGAGAATTTATTTTATGAGGGGAAGTGACATCACTGCTTGATGTATTTCCAAATTTTCTTGAACATCTATGTATGTTCATTGATCTCCATCAGACACATTAAAAAGACTAGGATGTGGTCTTTGGCTCACTACCCAGAGCAAGGGACTGTGCCAGAACTTGTGGGCAAGGGGAGAACCAGCAAGCAGACTTCCAGCCAGCTCCCAGCAGGTCTCACCCATTGATTCCACAAACATGGTTTGAATGTGGGGATCTACCAGACAATGCCGAATCAGAGGACACCTGTCCTGTGAGTCTATGGAGGAGCTAACATTGTTCCACATGGAACCTAATCAGGGAAACAGCCAATCTCATCACTCAAAAGATCCCAGGAAATTATGGAATAAAACAAGGATTATAACACCTAAATTTTATTTCTCTGCTGCCTGTGGCCAAACCTAACGCCGTGTGCTTTCTGTCTGCCAGCTGATTTCTTTATCTCATTGTCCAGTGTGTTAGACACACTGCAATGCCAGAGAACAACCATTCTCAGGCCTGTAGGCAGCATGCTTCCCCAAGGCAACTACGTAGTATGTTTCAGCGATCTATACAGATTTATACAGTTGGGACCCAGTCGTGGTTAACTCAGCCAAAAGTACATTTTTACAGATGTGAAAGGAAAATTCAAAAAGTTGAAAAACACCCAGGGTTACAGCAGCGTGTATTTATGCTGCAGGTCTCACAGTGGTAAATGTCACAGGTAAGAGGACATGGATGGGAGAGAGTTGTAGTCACTTCTCTTTTCAATCGAGAGATGAAAAAAATGGGAGAAGATACTAGGAATATGTACCTGCTTTTTCTATTTCTGTGCAGATTTTAAGGCCTCAGAAACTTCATGAGTACAATATCAGTACAAGGATCTTTCATATACAAATAGTGAAACTGTACTGAGGGTTATGCATTGGGATCTTTAGACCCACTATAAAACATGCCTTATTACATCTTAATCTAGAGTCAGGGCAATCTGTTCCAAGTTTGAGGCATTATATAATATTATTTCAAGGTAATTGGATCTTATGACCTAATTGTGAAATATAAAGATCCGGGGGAAAATAATAGCTATTACTACATATTAGGTTATTTTAGAGACCGGTTTAAGCATAATCTTTGTATTTTCAAATAAAACTGCATGACTTTTTTTATTATCTATTATTTTCAAGTATAAGCATGCTCATCCAAAAACACATGCATACCTATTTTCCTAATAGACACAGCAGGTTACAAAATAAGGAAGAGAATTTCCAGATGCTTAAGGAGATTCCGGAATATCTGAATACAGCAGCAAGCAATGCTGTGCCAGATTTCAATATGTTCACTAGACTCACTATCTGCATAAACAGAGTGTGAGTTTAACCTTTTCCTGAAAGCTTTAAGCTGATAAGTAGAACTCAAAGATCATCCAGCTGGACCCTTAAAAGGAGTCCTTTCAAGTAAGTGGATTCTTGGTGATAAATAATGGCTTTCAAAAATCGATATCTATTTCTCTGGTAAGAATGACATTTTTACATCTCATTCTAAGTTACTGATTCTTTTCTTCATTGGGAAAAACTTTGCAAAATGTAACTGAATTTCCTTGGTCCTTCTTTCTTTAATTTTTAAGTGTTCCAAGAGTCCCTTTGGAAGATGTATCCCTATTCTTAATTTAGTCTGATCATTTTTATGCTTTTTTTTTGGAAAAAAACCACACTTTTTGAGAAGTTTTTAATACTTTTACGTTAAAAATCATTTCACAAAATTGACACGGATAGACAAAACATCTTCTCAAAGTATAACTTTCATTTAAGTGATATTTTAAGTATTTTAAAACATACTAATATGTTTAAGAAAATATCTTCTTCCAAAGTCCAACCTACTTACTTGTGGTTATGGGAAAGGGAGGAGACAAAATCAGAAGTGCTCCAAACTGAAGATCCTGCTCAACAGATCTTTATACACAACCATTTATATAAACCAAGGCAATAAAGATATTACAAACAATGGGCTGCACTTTTAACTCAGTTAACCAGGACTGGGTACCAGTTTCATCACTGTATAAGTCACTGGAACATACTCACATAGTTGCCTTGGAGAACTTTGTTGGCTACAGGCATGAGAATGGTTGGATGTTGGCACTCAAGTCAACAATTGCTCTTATTAGCCATGAAAGAGCCACAGATGTGTGACACGGAGAAAAGATGGGGAGGGGAGGGACATGTTTGTGTTCTGAAAATCTGAGCTGGATGTGATGCAGGACTGAGGCTACATACAACATAGGACGGATGGGCGTCACAGGTCCCTATACACAGTAGATTCTGTATCGGGATCGCCGCATTTCTGTGACTCATGAAGCTTGACAAACTAAATTCCAACTTAGTCATAAGCATCCAAGTAGGTTGAAATCTGCTTTAGCATCACCCCTCTGAGCTGCTCAAGAATTTTACACGGGTGTGTTACATGTTCTCAGCCATTCTTCTTGTCTTCCCCGAAGCAACTTCACCCAGGGCAGCACAGTGCTTGCGCCACGGCACCGACTTGAGATACTTAGATCTTGGAAAGCGTATTAATGTGTGGTGTATGGAAGGGATGCAATGCTTTCAGATGAAAACCATATATTCCCAACAAATGGAGGCTGTTCTTTACAGGAAACCATCCCATCCCAAGAGGAGAAACTCAAGGTAGACTAACTCCAAATGTGGTACCGGAGGGGAAGTGCAAGCAAGCTTAAGGAAGGAGAAAATAGTTTGCAAGCTGGCCGCTCTAAGGCAACGTTCTTTAAGTCCCTTGACAGAATTTAGCCCCATGCACACGGAACCGAATTGGAATTAGGGATCTTTTATACTTCTCTCCTGCTTCCTGCTGAGCATCGTGTGAAAATGCCTCCCACTTGGAAGGCTGTCTAGATCCTGGGCCAAAGTCTGCAGATACAAGGGATAGAAAACAGCCAGGTCTGGAAGGAATCTCTGGGAGCACGCTCGCTGGAGGCCAGGAAGGCCAAAAGAGCATGGTCCTCAGTTTCTTGTTATCTCTTAGGAATCTGAAAACCTGTTCCACAGAGACACATCCTGACTGGGCCAACTGGACTGACCAGCTTCTCTTCCTTCCTATGTCTCACCCTAATTTCTGACATGTCTTTTAACAAGTCCCCAGAGGAGCAGTGCAAAGGTACCTCAATCCCAGGGACCCACTCCTGCCATACAGGATCCCTGGCCTCTCTTAACGTCTCACTAGGACTCTGTAGTAAGCATCTCCATAAACCTCATCATCTGCGGACCGTGGATTTCATTCTTCAGATTTACAGGAGAAGAATCCAGAGACCACAGCCATGGAAGGGTTGTGTGACCGTGAGAATCTAGCGTCATAACTTCCAAATTAAAGACTCTCCCCGCAACCACCCACCCACTCTACCAACCCCCGAGGCAAGAGGAAAGTTTTCCATGGAACTCAGCGAACCACACATGGCCTTTACCTCCGGTTTCAAAGAAGCAGAAGAGCTCCCCAACAGAAGAAGAAATCCACCAGGCAATGACTGTCAGTTAGATGACTAGAGATCCCACGCAGATCTCCTCCCACCCCCCACCTGATGTCCGTACTCCCATCAAGTGTTTTCTACAACAACAGAGATTTTTAGACGCTCAATCTCGTTTTCCACTGAAGGTGGTCTAGTCACAGAGCTTGTCCAGTTACACTTTGTAGTATGACTTTGGGGTAATGTCCCTGATGAGACATGCCTGTTTTGACATCTGTTTACCGAGAGCAGGTGAAAAGCAAAGGGCCCTTGACTGATTCTGAGAGGTTTAGCTGTAGAAGACACAGCATAGTTTTGCTGGCTTGCTTGCTTTTTCTAAGTTTCTCTCAGATATATTCACAGCGAATAAGAATATAATTGAGTGCCAGCACATTTTACTTTATCGCCATTCAGAGATTTCTGCCTTACACATTGCATTTCATTTTATTTCCACAGATTGGGACGAATTCTGAACACAGGAAGTTTACGTATTTAGCTGTAAACCACAAGAGAGAAACAATGTTATTAAAAAAAGATTCTTTCAAACCTCCCTCCCATGGAATTCGTGTTTGCCTCCATATTCCACTTCCATATTTTTATTCTAAGCATCACTTAATCTCAGCCACAGGATTAAAATTTCACCCTTGAAAGCGCTGGCATTCAGTTACTCCTTATGAAAGGTTTATCTCCTATACATGCAATCAGCTTCCAGCCTTTGGTTTGTTTAAATCTATTCTGTGATGATAAGAGGGTAGGGATGTGTTGATTTACATTCTTTGTTAAGCCTTTTATGGAGGGCTGGCTTGGTTTTCTACACATCTGGTTATCAGGTGCCATTAACAGGCTCATTACCATAATTTATTATTTACCTGCCTGTGACTTCACCCATCTGACATTTCACTAAGTGCCACACACCTGCTACTCTGATTTACTTTATAAAAAGATTACTTTTCTACTTTTCAGAGAAAAAATCAGGAGGACTCTGGTTTTTATCCTCTTTTCTTAATCTTGCATTTCCACTCACAAGGAAACAGCTTTTGGGCCTTTTAGTATAGAACCAAGTTCAAGATAACACAGAGTGAGATTCAGGCACACAAAGCCCAGCTTTTGATATGAAAATGTTCTTTCAATAACACCACAGTCTCCTCAGACCCACAGTGTTTCAAATGTACTTTAAAATGAGGCAATCCGTTTCTTCCTGTGAGATGTATTATTTTAAGAGAGCTTCTCATATTTGCTGTGTTGCAAGTTATTGGGTCTTGCATTAGCTCAGCACCACTGGCTCTCAGATCATACAAGGACAGTGGGAGAACATTCACTATAATGGCAATTTTCCATATTTGTGCTCAGAGGAACTGTGCCTTTGTCTAGAAGACAGTGAAGAGGAAAAAGGAACTGAAAATGTGTAACATTCAGGTACTACTGGTGAAATACTAACGGTCAAAATCAATTTCCTTAAATACAATGATTTAAATGTTTACTGTTTTGAGGCCCCAGGGATGCAGGTAATTAAAAAGAATAATACAGCATTTTCTTCTCTACTTTGAGAAGAATCTAAGTTGTGTATGTGTGTGTGTCTCTCTCTGTGTCCTGTGTGTGTTTATATGTATGTGTGTTTGTGTGACTATAAGTATTTTTGTGTCTGTCTTTATGTGTGTGTGGGTATATCTGTGTCTGTGTGTTTGTGTGTATCTGTGTAAGTATGTCTCTGTGTCTGTGTGTACTTGTGTATGTATGTCTCTGTACCTGTGTATCTATGTGTGACTGTTTCTTTGTGTGTACATCTGTGTTCCAATCTATGTGTCTCTGTCTATATGTCTGTGTGCACACATGTTTTTGTGTATCTGTATATGAATCTATGTGATGTTGTGTGTATAATTGTGTGTATGTCTCTGTGTGCACAGATGTGTGTGAATCTGTGTGATCTATGTGTATAGTGTATGTGTGTGAATGTCTCTATGTGTGTCTGTGTGTGAGTCTATATGTTTGGTGTATGTGTGTGTATGTGTCTCTATGTGTGTATCTGTGGTGTGCTTCAGACACATTGAAAATGCTCTGTAGCTTTATAGGGAATAAATTCATGTTTCAAAGAGGAAAGAGCATTTGCCAATGCTAAAGCTTCATTCTTGCCTCTGTTGCACAGTGGTGGCCAGAGGAGCCTGAGAGATGCTGGACACAGATGCTCTCAGCATGGCACCTACAAGGCAGGGTCCTTCTCACTACACTGCAGCAGCTACAGCACCTACAAGATCAGCTGAAGTTTTACTGCAATGTGAAATGTGCAGTTGTGACGCCCCTAAGAGATGCTCAGGACTTAGTGAGGCTGTTGACTGAGTTAGAGAAGTCCTGTTCTAAAGATGAGCACACTGTTAACAGTAGTTGCTTATTTCTGCTTATGGTATTGGCTTTTGGTGATGCTAATTTTGTAATCGCAATTTAGCATCGAAAAGAATTGCCCCGGGAACTTGTCCCAGAAAATGCTGACATGGACTGTATAAGGTACAGACCAGGTGGTTGCATTTTGAGGAAAACACTCAAGTGATTCTTGTTACCAACGTAGTCCAATTAAAAAATAGTCACCATAGGATTCACTAAAGGACATGCCATCTGTATTGCCACAAAGCACTTTACAGTGCAACCATCAGGGTACTCAGACAATAGCACAATCATTTTCTCTCCACCTATTTTCTTCAGGCAAGGGCCTGGGAGTATTTTTCTCAGTGACTGACAGGAGGGCTATAGATGACAGCTAGCCCAGTGCAGTTGGACACAGCACACCATGCTCTGACCCTTTCTTGGGATGAGTCAGTATTGCATCACTAGAGGGAAAGAACTGAGCAGCAGCAGCAGCATTTGGTGGCCTGGTTCTCAAGGCACCGCAAGGAGCAGGTGTCTTTTGCACTCAGTACTCACTCTGCATTGAGCATAGGCAAGAAATACATCCTTGATGCATTTAACATCAATATCACAACAGAAGAATTCTCTGTTCATCAAATATGCTGTGAAATAAATAGGTGAGTACCATGAAGTCAGTGAACAGAATAACACAGCCCGCTGATGAAAAGGACTAAATCTTCTAGGCTGGTAACAGAAGTGTTAGCGTTGGCTGTGAGAAGAAAGATCTGGAATTGGCAGAAAGAGCAGGACTGGAGATAGCGGTTAATTGCAGGAAAAACAGCCACTAACCGAGTCACTTTATTCCTCAGTCTAAACCTGTATCATCAAAGAGATTTCTGCTTTGAGCAATCAGTGGTTGTTTTGGAAAATCACTATAAAATGAAGGATGGACCAGATTTCTAGAGTTCAGTTGGGTTTCTGGTGCCCAGAGAACAGCCTTAAATATTTAAACTACTAACATTAGACCAAAGATGATCTTAATGGTGATTGAAAACATCTTTTGAATAAATAAGAACACATTTTGCACACTTTCTTTTAAGAGTTTATTCATGGCTTAGACCAAGCCAGATGTAGCTTGGAACCACTCAAGAACTAAAGAAATAAAACTTGATGGGGTAAGAAAACCACCAAAGAGGAAATGAACTGATATGATTTAATGTACGTTATTATTACCATTGTAAATTATGTCAGTCACTGCTGCCTCAAGTAGAACTTAACTTGATTTAAAGCCAAACAAGACCACTGAATTATTTTCAGTTAATTAAGAGCGAGCCATATGTTCGCAACGAGAACAATGTGTTAATCAGTCAACACCACCTCAGTGTAACAGAATGATAAGTTTCCATTCTGCTGGACAAAGTATGCCTCGCCAACGGAAGAAAAAGAATGTAATGGGTTTGGGTCCAGAATAATCTTATTAACTGATTTTTGAAATTTCAAACAGATGCTAAGGCTGTATTTATAAGGTATTCTCCACAAAACTCTGTTATCCTTAAAGATGTTTTTATGATGTGTGTGTGTGTGTGTGTGTGTATGTGTGTGTGTGTGTATGTGTGTGTGTATGTGTGTGTGTATGTGTGTGTATGTGTGTGTATGTGTGTGTGTGCATGTGTGTGTGTATGTGTGTGTGTATGTGTGTGTGTGTATGTGTGTGTGTGTATGTGTGTGTGTGCATGTGTGTGTGTGTGTGCATGTGTGTGTATATGTGTGTGTGTGTGTGTGTGTGTGTGTAGACTAGAAGACAACTTGAATGAATGTGTTATCTCCTTCTACCAATTAGTCTCTGGACACTGAACTTACGATATCGGGCATGAGGACAAGTACCTTTACTCGCTGCACCAGCATGTCTTCCCAAATGCGTATTGTAAAAGGGATATAAAGAGGTTCTGAGTAGTGTGCTGGGACAGAAGCTTAGAGACCAGAGAACATGGAGCTCATAACTTATGAAGTCAGTTTAGCATATGAGCCATGATATGAACAGTTTGAAGATATTCAATAGTCATTCAATAAGTAACAAAAGTCACAGAGAATGGTGCTATATCTGAGCCCCGTGTTAAAGGAAAAAAAAATACAAGAATCCAATTTCATTAAAATATCCACCTACCCTCAAAATGTGTTTTATATTTATAACTAAAAAAGCACAAGCAGTGAACAATTGTAACATACTTTTATGATGGCACTTTAAAAGCAGATCTTCCCGAGTTCCAAAACTATTCACTGTGAACACGCAGTTCTAAAGCTGTGAAACAGACATTTGCTTTTCTTTAAAGAGAATTTATGTAGTCATTGTCTGAGGCCAAAGAGAGAGCACAGGTTGGCTTATCATGCAATTGACATATTTAAGGGACAAACTCCAGCGGTAGACAGTGTACATTCAGCTTTTACACACACACACACACACACACACACACACACACACACACACAATAAACCTACTATATTAAACAACCCATTTTCTAACATGAGGGCGAGACATACAACAGTATATGCAACTGAAAGAACATTATTGCTTAAACTGCCAGGCCCTCGTGCGCCTTAATTTTTAATGACAATCTCATATGTGCCATTTAAGATTAATATTAAATATTTAAAAATAAACCCCGGGACTGTTACCTCAAATGTTAGAAGCATGATAAAAATATGTTGAATCATCCTAGGAGGAAAAGGTTTCTTTCCATAAGAGGTACCAGGCATGAATCTCCAATGTCTTTTTCAGCCAATGCATAACTAGAAACAATGTGCTCATGGACACCCACACTGCTAAGCCCCGTCCCTAAAGCCTTGATCATAGGCCCCCTAATTACAGTTCCTCAAAGTCCTTTTCCACTTTGCCTGAGCCCTGTACCACAGAGGCGACTAGATCAAGATGAGGGTGGCAGGCTCACTGATTTCATTGAAATTCTTAGTAGACTAGAATTGCAGGTCACCACTGTCTATTTATATTATTTTCTTATCAACAGTTTACTATGCTGTAGATTTCAATGGATGACTAATAAAACATTGGCCAGCTTAGTAAATAAAATAAAGGTAAGAGTAACTCTCTCTCTCTTCCTTGTGTGTGTGTACCCATACATATTCTTTAGATCAATATTCGCATAAGGATCTATCTCTATGTTGATATATCTAGATGAAGTAAAATATCCTTAAAGATAAATTAGTGGTAAATTACTCCCCATGTTCTAACATTTATTTTTTAGCATTTGTTTTTATATGTGTAAATAATAGTATACCTGACCTTTGGAAGAAATTATATATAAATGTTGGGTGTATTCATCATCAAAGCATGTGTTAAATAGCCATGTGGATTTAGAGTTAGTGGGTGAAAGGGCATTTTCTTTTATGATTTTGGCTTCTTGGAATGATTTCTCAGAAAGAAAAATGACCCACGAGATTAGCACAGAATGTTCTTTCTGACTCCCATTAAAATATATGAGAAAGGAAGAGGGAAATGAAGAAGGGGAAGAGAGAGGAGAAAGGGAGGGAGGCAGTGATAAAGGAAGGAGAAAGAAAGGGGGAGGGGGAGAACGGGCATGTACAAAATCCACTTTATTAAGCATCATGAGAAAATTAAATGCAATAATTTTCATATTCCACTCTAAGAACTGAGGGGTCCACACAACTGTGTCTGAGAAGTCTCCCAACGCTTGGGTAGGTTGGCCATAACCCCAGGCACCTACAGCATAATGTCAAGAAATTGCTTTTAAAGCTATATCTCCTTTTCCATTATTTGGCATACAATTTTATTTTGATGACATTGCATCAGACAGCATTACAGCTAGCTGCCGCAGATAAAATGACAGGCAAGGAAGGCGAGGGACTCCTTGATGTAGCTTATACAGTTCATTCTTAGCAAGCTCACAAGGAAATAGGAAACTTGAGCTTCTTTGCCTAATCTCTCTTACAATGATAAAGTTGCTTCAAAGGAAAATGTATATCAATTATTTAAAAATAAGAGCCACGCTATGTCATCAATCTCTTCAAAGAGGGTTTCTCCGAGAGTTTTCTCCTCAGCCACAGTCTTCCTCCAATATCCGCTTCTCTGCTCCAGTGTGGGCTACGTGTGGCTTTGATTTTGCCTTAGCTTCCACATAGTCCCCATTCTAAATGCCAAATTCTGGGATATTTCAAAATTGTGCAGTTTAAAGGAGGTTAAAGCATAGCACGCAATCTGTCTTGGGGAAGCAAGGACTGTACGCCCCACAATAATGTGT
This sequence comes from Acomys percivali, assembly GCA_907169655.1. Lineage (NCBI taxonomy): Eukaryota > Metazoa > Chordata > Mammalia > Rodentia > Muridae > Acomys > Acomys percivali. The sequence continues at coordinate 6,727,070 of OU015748.1, forward strand.
TACTTCCTTCTGGTTATGTGGTCACACGCTAGAGAATAAAGAATAACCATAGGTATGTTAGAAAGTTAATAATTCCTCATGATTCAAAAAGAAAAGACAGGGAGGAGAGGTGGATGGTGTTGAAAGGTCTTGACCGGTACTCTGTCCTCATAAACACTTTCCCATTGATTGTGGGAAGTGTGGTTTGTGTCTCTTCAATCTCTGGGCATTCATAAAATGGTATTTTAAAGAAACACTTCTTATTTCTAGAAATGACTGGTACGTTGTGGTTCTTGCCTGTCTATTTCAGTTCCTTAAAGTGACTAAGAGAGTGTGCTATTAGGAGGAGCAAGCACCTTGTGTGACCTGACTCTGTCTCTTTCAGCATCTCATCAGGGCCCAGATTACAGAGGTAACCTTGATTTTGAGACAGTGGCACTTCCTCCCAGTGTGCCTATTCAAACTTTTACTTTTTGTTTTGTTTGCTCTTAAAAATACATGCAGCTACAAATGATTTAATCATCTATTTTGAAAGATCTGAATAATTTTCCTTTGAAAAGATAATGGTTGATCTCCTAATCAATCACCAAACCAAACAAAACAAAACAGAACAGAGCAAAGCAAAACATTTAATGCACTGTTTCCACACTTCCAAAATTTTCTTATTAGGAATTTATGTTCTAAGCCACACATAGCCATATAGGCCTGGAGGACCAACCTTCCAGCTGAAGAGACAGAGGTTTGAGAGGTCAGGGCTACACTGGACTACATGCCAGATACTGTCCAAAAATGATAATGAATGAATAAACAACAACAACAAAAAAACCTAATAAGTAGAAATGAGAAAAACAAAGAGAGTTCATATTGCAAATTTTATCAACTGAAATTATACTGTCATTGTTTGCTTTAAGATAAGGCCAATAGACATATGTTTATTCCTTAAATGTGCAAATGGGAATGAACACAAAGGTTTGACAGACAGCAAATTTCATACAGATACATATTGCACAAAAGAGGGAAAATCTAAAATAAAGGATGAAGACACAAATTTCTTAGGAAGATAAACTGAACTAAAACACGTACTCTTTAAAATTTAGTTTTAAAAGTATGTGAGCACATTTACACTGAAGTTTAATTTTAGACATTTAGGTCACACACATGTAGACATGAGGATATTGCTGTCCCTCCATCAGAACTCTAATGCAACTGAGCTCTTTTTAAACAATTCGAAATGCTCACAAGGTTATTTTTAATTCATTGGTAGAGAACTATGTATATTGATGCAAAATAAGATTAACTTTGATACATTGGTATAGAATTCAAACTTAAGATTATTCTTCACATACATTATATATTTCTACTCTAAATGAGGTTTTGTACTCATAAAACTGAAGTAGAATACCAGGTTTAGCTCCAATATTTTGAAAGTGCTATGGCAGGTTGTTTAGGATAGTAAATAATACGAGTTAATTGTTTCTTGATCGAATCATGGTCATGTCAATTACTAGTCTATCTTTTTCACAAGAATATACATCCTAGGTGTAACAGAGAGATATGATTCTACATAGATTAAGTAAAATAGTTAGGTAAGGTCTTCAAAATCCTTATAGAATATGTAACTTATAGGTGTTTTTATTATTTTAAAGATTCACTGATAATGAGACAAGGTTAACTCCTGAGAACACCAAGCATACCTCAAAAAAGATGGTGAGCATCAAAGAATCTCCTTATGGAGATGGCTTCAAATGTGTCAAACAAGCCACTGGGCAAAATGTCCTCATTTCTACCACAGACAGAATTCTGCCTAAAACTGGGCAAGCTTGGATGCAGGCGGAGTTGACGGACAAACTCTGCCAAGACCTCAATAGTTCCTGCATCACAAATATGTCTGTCAGATATATTGGGCCAGAAGGCTGAAGAAGATGCTCCAACATTATAGAGAGTCTTGGTTGACTGCTCAGGCAGCAAACCATCTCTGTCATCTTCTCATTTGGGAAGCTGCTAATCTGCACTCCCTGTATATGCAGATTTGATTTTATCCTTTCTCAAGTCTCTGATGGGGTTGAAGACCAGACAGTTCAGTTTTACAATTAAGCTTAGTTGTTTAGGGGATAAGATGTTTTTAGGTCTAGATAGACGTTTTCAGTTGGTAATGCAGAGATATGATCGATAATGATTTACAGTCAGAATTTTGGACTCACCAAGATAGGAAAGATATTTCTTCAAGGTTGCCAAATACAAATAGCCAAAGCACTTTGATCCCTGATTGTTTTGTGGTTCTTCTTGCTATACATAGTTTATTTTATATATGCATAATAACATGAATATGTATGTAAAATATATTAATAAAATGTGTATTTATTTATTCGCTTTACATCCCTATCACACCCCCTCCATCCTTTCCTTCCAGTCCACCTTCTCCCTCTCCCACATCCCCCCTCCCCTCTTCCTCAGAAAAGGGAAATCTGCCCACCAACCCACCCTAGCACATCAAGTTGCATCAGGACTAAGCACGTCCTCTCCCGCCGAGGCCTGACAAGGCAGCCCACCTAGGCAGAAATGATCCAAAAGCAGGCAACAGACTCCATGGATACAACCGAGCTCCTCTTTAAGGAGTCCCTACCCACTCCCAGGCACCTCAGGTCACCTGCATTAGCTCACTTAGTTACTGCACATCCTGTTACCCAAATTAGGGATTTTTAACATTTAAAGAAATGTAACATATAACATGACTGGAAACTATATTGACATCAAACATCCCACAAACATTTATGAGCATCATCACAGCCCATCTCAGGGGATGGATAGAAGTCCCTACATAAAGATATCTGTCTAAGGCATCTCATGGAAACCCATGTGTAATAGGCGAGCTTTGTGTAGAGTAACTATTTTGGATGGCATGACAGGGGAGAAAAGAGGCATAGGAAGCAGAGCTATTCTACAAAGAAAATGTAAATTTGGGGGGGTATGGGAGACTGGCCAGTAGATCAAAACTAGGTGGCTTGTATATGTTAAGCAAGTGTGCTCATGTTTGGCTATACTTTAAACCCTTTAAAATTTTAATACCCATAGCATCATTCTTCCAAACCACTCTCAGTGCTCTAGCCAGAGTCCATCAGGGTGTCCACAGCATTTATCCTGATACCCTGCTAGTTGGAGTCTCTCTGAGGACATCTATGTTGGGCAACTATCCACTCATAAGTGAGTATATACCTTGTGTGTCTTTCTGGGTCTGTGTTACCTCACTCAGGGTGATTTTTTTCTAGTTCCATCCGTTTGCCTGCAAATGTCAAGATTTCCTTGTTTATAATAGCTGAGTAGTATTTCATTGTGTAAATGTACCACAGTTTCTTTATCCATTCTTTGGTTGAGGGACATCTAGGTTGTTTCCAGGTTCTGGCTATTACGAACAAAGCTGCTATGAACATAGTCGAGCAAATGTCCTTGTTGTATGGTACTGAGGAGGCCCACGAGGAGACTATCAAGGCTGGCAGATCTGGACTCAGGGGTCCTGTACAAACTGTAGCACCAGCCTAGAACAATGCATGGAGTAAACCTAGACCCCCTTGCTCAGATCAAGCCTGTGGACAGATCATTCTTCAAGCTTGTGGGGAGAGCAGGGACCGCCTCTGACATGAAGTCTGGTGCCAGTGATTGACCATTTCACCTTGGTGGGGAGGCCCTCCAGTGCACAGAGGATGAGACCTGATTGGCTGTGGTCATATGGTGGGGGAGGAGTTCCTGTTCTGTCAGAGACTGAGGGGAGGGGAGTAGGTGGGAAGAGAGAGGGAAGGCGAGGATGGGAAAATACAAGCGAGGGGATAACATTCAGGATGCAATCTGAATAAATTATAATCTATTAAATTTTAAAATTAAAAAAAATTTAAAAAGGAAAAAGCAAAGAACAAAATTTAATATCCAAACTGGCTTTGAGTTTAATCCCAAGCCCAGGCTAGAATCAAAGTTGCAATCTTTCTGCCTCAGACTATTGGTACCTGGAGCTATATCTCTGCATCACTCGGCCTGGCTCAAAATAAATGGGCGTTCCCTTCCATTTGAAGTATCTACTAATTAGTATTTTTCAGGCCTCTTGTCTTATGACTAAGATAATAAAGCACATTTCGAGTCTTAAAGACTGTGGTGTGTGTTGACTGTACTGCAAATGAGAACACACCACAACTCCTAAATCCTGGTAATGAACAGAGCTCACAAAGACAATGGCTTCTTTGTAGCAACCATCACTTTTCAGATTTCACTGTGAGCACCATATGAGTAGCTAGTAATTGTTGCTAAAACAAAATTTCAGATTAGAAAGTAGGTTTATCCAATGCCCTCAGGGTCAAGGATAGATGAGTCTATGCCTAGATGTCTGTAAACTCATGTTTTAGGCACTTGTTTGTGTCTTTTGTGGATCCACATACCACAGTTTGGACAGACATGCTGGAGTAGTCCTTGATAGTTAAATACTGTTTCCTGGGATATTGATCTGTAGCTCAATCTAAAATATTATAAGAAATAATAAACCATGATTCACTACATCCAGAAAAATAACATTTATGTTAACCCAGTGATAGAGAATATTGAAGTTCTGACACAGTTTCCTGATTACTTGCTGGATAATCAAAAAATATTGGAAGGGGTAATGAAACCTATTACTCCTTGGACATCAATGCACCAGGAGACTGACAGCTTTATGGCATTTGGGGGTTTTGGGCCACAATAACTGCCAAAGGAGATTGATGGGTGATCTAGTCCATTGACTGCCAATTGTTCCAAATTTACTAGAATTCAGGCAATTTCTACATTTTATAGGCCACAATGAAAAGAAGCATTATTTCTGCACCTCACTGTAGAGAAAGAAGAAATGCCCACACTTAAAGGGATACTGACCTTTTGAGAAAGGGGTTGTAGTGGTGTGGAAACACAGGACCAGATCTGAGAATGAGCTGTGGGAGTGATTAGTGGTACAGCTCCCCGCTAATTTGCCTTCTGCCAGGACAGGCTCTGACTGATGGCCTCATAGGTGGAGCAAGGAGCAAACATCACACAATGATCTCATTGAATTGTAAGGACAAAGCCAAGCAGTCAACAAAAAGACTAGCCTTTCTAGGGAAAAGGGAACAAACATTTGAAAAACCAAAGTGGCATCAGAGGAAAGAAACATCTTCACACTGTATGCATTTGTGTGTGCCTTTATCCATCTCAGAATAAAAGACTGGGAGAGAAGAAATGAGTGATGGGAAAGAGGCAGTATGAAGGATCCTGTAGTAGCCCAGGACTGGAGAACCTATCTTTCTAACTTTATAAAGCGGTTTTATACATTGTATACATTACTCCCAATGTTTATACTTAGAACCCACAGAAATCACTTGCCTCCACATCAGGTCACACTAAGACACTAACTCAGGAGATGTGCAGCTGTCTACTTCTGCCCTTTGTTGGTCATAGCTTTGCCAAGGTAACACTGACTGTTGGGCTAACACATGAAGAGGTGCTGGGCTATTGTCAGGGCACACCTTTTGCTCACCCACTGCAGGTCATTGGCCTTCGTTTCAAGATATGGATCGCATACATGCATTAAATGCAAGGAACAGTTAAAGAGGACGGAGCCCCAGCCTTCGCAGGTCTGGAGTGATGCTTGAAAGGAATGGCATTTGGAGAAAATTCTAGCCAGATTTTGGGGAGCAGATTCTGCCCACTGTCTTGTCTCCAAGGCTCCAAATACCTCCAAGGGATGATGTTAAATTCACCACAACTTACTTCAATGCGTTTACACTCATGCACATTGCATTTCTCTCTAAGTGTGTTGGAGGAAGAATTATATAAATTGTACTTCATCTTCCAATGGTCTCCTAGAAGACGAACAGATTTTCCATTGTAAATTAGCTTTTTCCTCCCATCTCCTGTCATTTCCATCACTATCTTTAGGCAAGGTCACATCACAGAAGATTTCTAAACAAAACTGTCCAATTAAACCCAGCAGTTGAATGTTACCATTATTTTAATTTAAAAAAAGGAGCCAGAGTTTTAGCTTATGAAATATTTTTCTGTATATAACTACAAGGAATAATTAATCTAGTTTAGTCTATTGTAGGAAAGTATATCATAATTCATTACAGGCTATAAAATATCATTAATTATTTTTAGAAATGAGTTATCACAGACTTTAGTCCTAACCAAAAGGGCCATTGCTGATTACAAAATAACAAACTGCCGTGTAATGCAGGATAACCATACTAATATACCAAGAACCAAAGAAGCAAAGTGACAAGGAGGGCCCAGGGAGGGAGGCTTGAATCTCACTCAGAGGGGAAATAAAATAGACATTGGAAGTGGATGAAGAGCAAGAACTGGCTGGGAAAGCTAGTGGGGAGGGGAAGGAGGATGGGATCAGATGTGGAAAGAGCAAGGGTGGGACTTGAGAGGACTGGAAGAGAGAGATGGAAAACCACAGGGGGTCGGCATCTCTAAGACAAGCTGGAGACCTGCATGGGGTAGGTTCCTGGGAGGATATGGGGGTGACTCTAGTTGAGACTCCTAGCAGCAGGGGATATGGAGACTGAACTACCACTTCCTGTATTAAGGCAGGACTTCCAGAGAAGGGAGGAGTTACCAACCCACTCACAAAACCTTTGGCCCCAGAGGAGGGAGGGAGCTGAAATCTGACATAAAGTAAATAGTATACAAGTTAACTAATGAGAAAAAATAAAATAAAATAACAAATGCAGTGATTCTTTACAGGGAAGCTTTGAAATTTTATTATTGTTTTAATATTTTCATCATCACCATTTTCACCATTATCATCATCATCGTCATCACCATCATGAGCATATCATCATGCCAAGACCAAATCCATGTCTTTGCTGTACTGGAGGCAAGCACTCCACAGCTGGGCTACACACAGCTCTCTTATTTCTGTTGTGGAGATCAGAGGCTACAGTTACTTTGGTAATTATGTGTCACCTTTAAAGATGACAGGTATGATTTTAATTTCATTAATGACCTGGTTTATCAATAATTAATTCTACCCTACATGACCTCCGAAAGCATAGATCTAAATAGTCATGCCAGAAATTAATCTTTTCATGCAGTTAGCCTTGCTTAATTATTTTATTATTATAATTAAATGTACCCTGTAAATGGTAGAATGATTTCTTTATCCATGATTTTGCTAACATGAAAGTAATACTATTTAATTCCCTGAAAATTTCTACCAAATGAGATAAACAACAACAACAACAAAAAATCCAGTTTAAACTGGAAGCATTACCTTGCTCTGCCTACCTGAGGATTTACATTCCTGGTGCAACTGTGGTATTTGTTTCAATACTCAAGTCCTAAGTCTCCATGGATAGAACGGGAGCACTATTAATGACCTATACTTTTCAAATCTTTACCTAGAATGCTCATGGTTTGTAGCCAGGTGTGTGAATATAAAACATATCTATAGCTTTACAGTGGCAAATGTGAGGAAAATATTCTTGTTTCATTATTTACCAGCAAATGATAGGTACTCAATTAAAATGGTTTGCTACAGGCAGTAAAATTAGGAAAGGACAAATACTTTCATCTAACTTCCATGCAGAAAATATGCAACCATCACAGTTGTAACCGCCTCCCCGGCACATTCTTAAAATAGAAACCATTGTCAGGATGTCCAGCAGGGAGGGTGGCAAACTGATACAGCACCTGCCTCCTGCGCCTGAGGCCTTAGGTCCAACAACTGTCACCTCAGAATAAAAACGTAATTTTCAATGACTAAATAAAAGACAAAGAGATCATCAAACTGAGTGGAAGTGGAGTGGGGCGGGGACGCATGGGACGGTTAGGAGGAAGGAGAATGGCAGTGGATGGAGGGGGAAAAAGAATGGAGAAGTGATGTAACTATATTTTAAACAAATGTATTAGAAATATAAAAGGAAATGTGAGACTAGATCAACCCACACACAAAACACCTGGTCTTAGGAAATTGATGCAGACCGTGGTCACTATGTAAAGTCCTCACCCTGTTCATTTATACTTCTCCACTCACCAGTCACCTGATAGGGTGGCATAGTAGCTGAAGAAAAAGAGTCAGTGAAGCGGAACATGAGTAAAGTATGGGGTGGCGGGGGAGCCCAGTGTATCATGCGGATGAAGAATGCAAACCAGACTTAAAGGGCGGTCTGCTCATTGCAACACTAGTGGGAATTTATGATCAGGTATCAAGCTGAACTGAAAGAGCCAATTTGAGACTTTCCGGTGTCAGAAGAGAGGAAGATTACAGAAAGAGATGACTAGGGGGTGAGCTGAAAATACTCAAAGGCATCGCTTTGATTGAAGTGAAAGAATAAAAAGAATCTAACTTTCTTCGGAGTTGGGGAAGCTACCAGAGGACTTAGGCACATCATGGTCAGACTTGGGAGTTTCTTAAAGAATAGGAAATCCAGAAAAGCCAGGGCAGGTGGGAGGGTTTTCACCGCATGGCAAGCGACACAATTATGATGCACTTAGTGTAGGAATCAGAGTTGGAGGAGATTTCAGAATAAGGGAGAAAGTGGAATCAGCATACAGGAGAAACCACCTCATTCTTGGGAGGGCACAAGGGCATGGGAATCAACTGGACAGAAGGAAGGTTAAAAGGACCAACTACGGGACCAATGGGGGAGAAGTGACTTCTGTCCGTTCATGCGTTTGCTTACGTTTTTCGGTGTTGGAAGAGAGCCCATTGCATTGTGCCTGCAAAAGAACGGACTGCCACGCTACGTCCCCACTCTCGGGCAATACCTCCAGGTCTAGGAGATACTGGATTGCATGTCTACCCAACAGTGACAATTCAGCTGCAGCACCCTGTTGGCTGTATTGTGTGCATCCTAGTACTGACTCTGGGGCAGTGCACACTTGGTAAATGCTGGCTTCAACTCCCTGACATAGAAGTGACAAATCTCAAAGACCCTCATTGACATTAGCGACTGGGGACTCTGCAGAAGTAACATCAGTGACCCCACAAGCCTTCTCGTTTCTGTTTCTTTAAGGCTGGGAGATACAGAGAATAAATCTCTCCTCATTTATAAAAAAGACTTTCCTCTAAGGCCTGACTTCCTCTCTAGTGTTAACTGCATGAAAAGTAACAGTTGCCAAGCTTCAGCTGAGAGGGCCAGGTGTATGCTACTGACTGGGTACCTCCCTACATTCTGTTTTTAAAGACTTAGAGAGAGAACCCCAAATATTTCGGGTCAACATAGCACACAGAAAAACGTGGAAAGCAAATCTAAATTTAGCAACCCTCTTTAAAACATGGAATGTAGAAAATGCGGTGTTTAAAAACACACTGCAACCACAGTTGTAAATGCAGAAGAAGGAGAAAAAGAATCAATGAAGCCAATGTTAACTTCTTTAATTACTCTTTTCCTTTGACCTATGTAGTAAATACCTGATACTTATTTTGATACCGTTTTTAGAATAAGAAATATAATCAATGGGAAAATATGGGGCAATGATACATAAAAGAAAAACAGTGTATCAGCCATTGAATAGAGAATGAGAACAAGTTCCATAAAAATTGATTCAGAAGATGCATTCTTTCCACTCAAAAAACCATCTCCTGAAGTCCCAGTGCTTTTAAGCCAATATGCTAGACTTCTCAGTGATCATAATGAAAGAAGCCTTGGCAATGCACTCTCAGCTAATGGCCTTGTATTTGGGATTAGTCAAGACCACAGACAATCAAAACATGCAATACTGTGAGCGAGGCCAGAATAAATGTTCCACCTGCCACAGGAGTGCTTTGAAAACCAAAAAGAAAAAAACTAGTATGGAGAAGAAACAAGATTCTTTCTTACAGGGAAGAAGACGCTAGTCGTACTTGGTTAAAAAAAAAAAAGTTGATTCCAGATTCTGGCTAAAGAAATTGTGGTACATTTACACTATGGAATACTACTCAGCTATTAAAACGAGAGGATCTTGAAATGTGCACGCAAATAAGTGGAACTAGAAGTAACCATCCTGAGTGAGATAACCCAGACCCAGAAAGACACACATGGCATATACTCACTTATAATTGGATATTAGCCCAATATGGATGTCCTATAAGAGTCTTCACTCAGTGGGGTATTGGGATAGATGCCAGGACTTGCTATTGGACTCCAGGTGAGAGTGGTATGGGAAAATGGGGAGATAGAAGGAGTCGGAGGGCCCAGGAACCCCACAAGAAGCCCATCAAGGCTGGTGAATCTGGACCCAGAGGGGCCTGCATAAACTGCTGTACCAACCAAGAACAATGCGTACAGTAGACCCCCTACTCAGATCTGGCCAATAGACAGCTCATTCTCCATGGTTGTGGGGACAGCCTCTGACATGAATTATGGTGCCCCCTATTTGGCCACTTCCCCTTTGTGGGGAGGCCCAGGAGCACTCAGAGGAAGAAGAAGCAGGCTACCTGGATGAGACCTGATAGGCTGTGATCATATGGTGGGGGAGGAGGTCCCCTTCTGTCAGAAGTTTAGGGGAGGGGGATAGGGTAAAAGAGGGAGGGAGGGAGGGAGGGGGAACAAGAAGATACAGGTGAGGGAATAAGAATTTGATGTAATTTGAATAAATTATTAAAAAATAAAAATTTTAAACATTAGAATAAGCTAATGCCGTGTACTCATAAAAGGTAAGGTCAGGATTAATTAGTAATTTCGATCTGATAATACAATTCTAGGTCATTAGTTCTGACAAGGTTCAATAAATATACTATGGTTTTCCCATGCATGTTAGAAAATGGGAAAATGTGTAGAAAACATTCAATTGCCACTTTCGAAAATTTCTGTTAACATTTCAGAGGTATGGGAAATAGAAGCTTTGCCAAAATGCCGTGAATATTCCCAGCACTTTAAGGTCATGCTGAGCACCGATCAATTTACAAAACAGATATTTAAAGGATTTACAGTGACTTCAATAGGATGTACGTTCATAGGCAATGTTCTTTTAATTAGGAACATAGCACAAGATCAGAAAAAAAAAAAAAACCCAGGAAATTAGTGCTCGTCTAACAAACATGATGATGTATACTTCATCTATGCTCCTGTGTACAGAGAAGGTCATTGCTCTGTATCTAACAGCAGGCTCTCCACAGCATGTGCATGCCCCTTCCCAGGCCGTATTGCATACTGCATACCACACCGTCGGACAGACAGCATGGACGCTTGACTCATTTGCTTTATACTTACTGCTGAAATGCTCATTTTCCGAGCTGAGGTATGTTTAGCCTACAGGTGGGCTAATCATATGAGTCCTTGTCCAAACAGGAATCCCTTTCTAATTTGCCTGCCTGATAATTACATAGATAAAAGTACGATTGTGTAGCCAACCCTGAACATGTGTTTATCATCCGTGGATGTAACACCTTGAATATCAAACACTCAGCCTCCCCAGTCTTCCACACGGGCAACCAAATGCTGGAAGTAGAAGTCTCTATGTACTCACAGTCTTATTTGTACTCAGTCAACTGCCAGTTGTTCCCAACAGTCTATGTCCTATATTTGCCACAATAAAAGAGACCAAGTGAGACCATACCAAGAGCTTTGTGTTCTATTTTCTTTGTTTCTCTTCAAAGTAAAAAGTAAGGTGAAATCACCTATAATCTGATGATAATAGTAATACATTGTCATTTATTGGGGGCTTGGTGTGTATCATACTATATTAAGTTCTGTGTGTGTCTCTCTCTGTCTCTTTCCCCTCACCCCTCTCCCTCTCTCCTTCTTTCCCTTGCATATTCTGCTGAATTCTGAGTTCTCGTTTCTTTTATAGGCTGAACATATTTTTTTTTTATCCCTGACCTGTAATTGTAGCGGCACTTTGCTTTTCAAATATAGGGGCAGACAGGTTGACCCCCACCCCCAGTGACTTACACGCAGTGTTTACCTGGGGAAGGGCATGGGGGCTGTGAATGTGTGGCTTTCTAGGGTGCTAACTAGGGTCTGAAGAGAGCACTGTAAAGATTGCTGGTAAATGGTCTCCAGGTGATTTTGCACAAGTCCTGGATCTATTGGCCTGAAGTCCATCAGGTTTCTGTGAGCTCAGCATGCTGTGATTTATTCTTGGTGACTCATCTCCTCTCCTTTGGAAGTTTTAAATAATGCATTTGGGTTTCTAGCAAGGGATTGGCACTAAAGTTGCCTGTCTACACTTTTTAGAGGGTATGCCTCTCCCATGAAATATATCCTGAAATATAATGGCTGTTCTGTTTCTCTTGGCATTCCTCCGATTCCCAATTTTTGGCATAGGTTATGAGTAATGACTTTAAAACCACATTGACTTGAGAATTCTAGGAATTTATTTAAAGTCTAAACTATAGACAAAGACATTATAAATTCAATTTCTTTTCCCATATTATCGACAATTACAATATAGGCACTTAAAAATAACTTCCCTGTTGCTAAAATTAAAACAAATCAACTAAGTGACAGAGACACACTGTGCAATCCAACTTGCTCTCAACTTTGTGATTCTTCTGCCTCTGTCAGGAATTACTGGGGTCACCACACCATGCCTGCTTGACAGAATATTTTTAAACATTTCCCTACCAGGCCCCTTACTCATTATCTTACTCAAAGAGTTCCTTCATTTAGTTAGAGTTGTGACATGTGTGTCCATAAGGCATCAGGAAACTGAACATACTGTATACTCCATGGTAGTCTTCTCAAAACTAATGCATGGAGCGGGCTACTGTTACCTAATATCTAATTTAAAGTTAGAAGTCTGGACCCTCCTGAAATGCAAGATGAAAGGTGGAGCTCTGTGCTTTAGTAGCATTGCCATTATCTTCTGTTTACCTGTAAAGAGACGCAGACACAGAATAGCTGTGTCTCTTGGACAGAGCAACTTACAGAGGTTAGGTTCAAGATTTGAACGTTTGAATTTGCAAAGCCTCTGTAAGTTTCTATTTAGGAACAATAGTTCTACTACACAACGTGAAAAGCAACTGTTCATTGCCCCACCGATTTACTAAATATGTTGTAACTACTGTCTCCAAGAGAGTGTTATTGCTTTCTTCTGCATACACAATGAATCTGCTTTTTAAAGAAGTGACAAACCTCAAAATATTTTCATTTGGAAAACAGGAGAATGTGTCACTCTGAATCAGGGGTCCTGCCCAAATTATGGCATCAGCCAAGGAAAACACGTGCAGTAAACTTTGAACCCCTACCCAGATCTAGCCAATGGACAGGACATTCATTCTTCACAGTTGAGTGAAGAGTGGGGACTGACTTTCATACGAACTCTGGTGCCCCATATTTGACCACGTCCCCTGGATGGGGAGACCTGGTAGCACTCAGAGGAAGGATAGCAGGCTACCAAGAAGAGACTTGATACCCTATGAGCATATACAGGGGGATGAGGTCCCCCTCAGTCACAGTCCTAGGGGAGGGGAGTAAGGGGAAAGTGGGAGGGGGGAGGAATGGGAGGATACAAGGGATGAGATAACAACTGAGATGTAATATGAATAAATTAATAAAATATATATTAAAAACAGATGTGAATTGAATGTGCAGAACTGCAGCCTTCCCACGTCACTGTGCCCGCTAGTGAGCAAGGTTTTACCGATTTAATTCCATTCCCCGTATTCAGAAGGCACAAGACTTAGCAGGTTAACAAGGAAGCTCAGTGGTTTTATGTTGAATGTGTGAATGTCTGCCTCCACAGAGCACGGTGTGGAACAGGCCCATAGGAAATGAGCTGCTGTCATTTAACTTTCCTAACAGATAATAACTTCTTAATGGTCCCTTGCCAGTACCAAAAAAAAAATGACACGACTTACTGTATGAAATATCCTGAGAGAAGCAAATGACACATATGTACACCAAATATGCTAAGGGACCAAATATTTTTAATAGTAATGGAAATACTAAGATATACATAAACATGAAGAAACATTTTAGTACTGGCAATATAAACTGTTTGTGAGAAATAATCCTTGTAAGGCTTAAATAACGTCAATGGGAAGTGATCCTCGACAGAGGACTATGTGTCTTTAGTGAGTTCATTATTATTAAATACTTCCCATATTTAGGGGAAATTTTTCTAGAAATTGGTAGCACAGGTTTTCTACTACCCCTGACACTTAGCATATGTGTACAACTAATTTCCGTGTCTTCCTCTTTAGTCAATATTTAGTTCACATAATTAATTGATATACACTAAAATGTATTTTTAAAAGGCTGATGTAGTACACTTCATAACATCTCATATCAACAAGATTACATATGCACGTGTGCATAGCTTAATATGTGTGTGGTATTCATGTACACATGCACACATGGAGGCCAGATATTGACACTAGATGGCTCTCCATCATGTACTCTGGAACAGGGTCTCTCATTTTAATAGAAGCTGATAGTCCCAGCTAATCCAGCTGGGCTTCTTGCTCTAAGGGTTGCCTGTCACTCCCTCCCACAGGCCGAGGTCCCAGGCAGTGGTAGACTATAGGCATGACTCCATGGCCACCTGGTCTCATTGTGTGTTCTGGGGTGCAAACTCCTGTCTTTGGGTTGTGCAGCAGGTAATTGACATACCAAGGCAGTGCCCACCCCCAGGATTATTAATAAGAGTAATCGTTCAGGTTTTCCAATTTCCCTCACATAGCCTCTCAGAAAGTAACTGTAGAAGAATATTCTGGAAAATAATAGCACTCCTAGGAATTGGACTTTCCTGGGGTCATTCCACATTCAAGGATAGTGCCAAACTAATTATCCTCCTGCTACAAATGGCAGTGAATGAGAATCAATTGCCTTTCAGACATACTCATTTTAATATTTCAAGAAAGTTTGGAAAGGCAACCCCCAAAACATTATGTTTCCTCAGTTTGTATCAAGAATAATATTCATACTGGTTGAGAAAATATAAAGCTATTTTCCAGAGCCATTGTGGAGTTATCCTCGGAATAAAAAAAAAATCTAGTTTTGCCTGAGAGCTCAAAGCCATTAGTTCAGAATATTTTATCCTTCTCAAATAGACCAGGAGTATAATCACGACTTGAATTGATTTTCATGGGCAGAACAGGAGCTGACAATGTGCCCTACCCTTTCCAATTACATGTTCTAAAAACGAGGGTACATTTTACTTTACAGAATGTCCAGTTTACAGGGATCACACGGCAACTATTACTTCTCCAAACCCTACGAGCTCAGGAATTCCAGGAAAGCAGCCCACAGGACCCTCATGGTAACATCTGCACGTTTGTAATTGTAGGCAGTGCAGGAACCCAGGAGAGGACAAAGCGGGAACCAGGATCTAAGCATCAAAATTCACACCTCATCGATGCTTTCCTAAACTGTCTACCATTTGTATTATGGTGGTGCATAGGAATCTAGAGAGTTCAGCTATTCTCCTCCCAAAACATCCCAATGTCTGAGCACGCAGCTATACTGGATACACTCTGAAAGGTGATTAGATGAATAAATGAATGCCTAACCCTATGTGAAACAAGAACTAACAAACTAATGCTTGACCAGTTAATGAAAACATAAGACTATTTTACATACTTACAGAGGCTGGATGAGTCAAGAAGAGATGGGACCAGGGAATGAGTCTGGTTATACCTTCTGCAGGGGACAGTTCTTATCCTGGGAGAGCAATATTCACCTAAGCTGTGAATGGAAGCTGTTCTCCATGGTTACTGTGTATGCTCAAAATGCAGGTTCATAAAAGTCTGCTTTTTGTCACAATTTCCTCTCAGTAAAGACTCTATGGCATTGCTCCTATTCTTCCCTGTGTTGTCAGATTTGTGATTGTAGAAAAATATTTTTAATGAAGAATAAATTTTTAAAAATAGGGTTTAAATGGGGCTTGGAACTAAAGAGACAATTCTCAACAGAGGAATATCGAATGGCCAAGAAACACTTAAAGAAATGCTCAACCTCCTTAGTCATCAGGGAAATGCAAATCAAAACAACTCTGAGATTCCATCTTACACCCATCAGAATGGCCAAGATCAAAAATTCAAGAGACACCACATGCTGGCGAGGATGTGGGGAGAGAGGAACACTCCTTCATTGTTGGTGGGAATGCAAACTAGTACAGCCACTTTGGAAATCTATCTGGTGCTATCTCAGAAAACTGGGAATAGGGCTTCCTCAAGACCCAGCTATTCCACTCCTTGGAATATACCCAGAAGATGCACCAGCACACAACAAGAAAATTTGCTCAACCATGTTCATAGCTGCCTTATTCATAATAGCCAGATCATGGAAACAGCCTAAGTGTCCCTCAGTAGAAGAATGGATAAAGAAACTGTGGTACATATACACTATGGAATACTACTCAGCTATTAAAAACAAGGAATTCCCGAAATTTGTAGATAAATGGATTGAGCTAGAAATGATCACAATGAGTGAGTTAACCCAGAAGCAGAAATACTCAAATGGTATATACTCACTTATATCTGCATACTAGCCTAAGGGGCATGTCCCACGAAAGCCTTCACTTACCAGAAACTGGGACAGAGGGGAGGACATCCTATTGGGACTCTAGATGAGAGAAGCATGGGAGAATAGCAAAGTAGAAGGATCCAGAGTGTCCTAGAAACCTACAAGTAGAACATTATGAAAGGCAGATTTGGGCCCAGGGGTCCCACTCACACTAAGGCACCAGCCAAAGACAATACAGGCGGTAAACTTTAAACTCCTACCCAGATCTAGCCAATGGACAGAACATTCTCCATAGCTGAGTGGAGAGTGGGGTATGACTTTCACACGTACTCTGGTGCCTCATATTTGACCATTTCCCCTGGATGGGGAGGCCCGGTGGCACTCAGAGGAAGGATAGCAGCCTACCAAGAAGAGACTTGATACCCTATGAGCATATACAGGGGGAGGAAACCCTCCTCAGGAACAGTCATAGGGGAGGGGAATAAGGGGAAAATGGGAGGGAGGGGAGAATGGGAGGATACAAGGGATGGGATAACCATTGAGATGTAACAAGAATAAATTAATAAAAAATTAAAAAAATAAACACTGAGTGTATACAAAAAAAATTAAAATAGGGTTTAATAAATATAGCCTACAGTATATGTGTAACTAACGCAGACTCTCTCTCTCCAGATTGAGGCTCTGTTGAACCCGTGTGACTTCTTCCTAGCGTGTTTTAAAAATAGAATACCACCCTCCATTACAAAATGAAGCATAGCGCCCCGAGTAAAGATATGACTGTGCAGTTTCACAGGATTTGAGTCAATATACAGCCAAGACAATCCACTCGTTCTCCACAATTACTTCTCCAAATGCTTTGACCTGTGGCGAATTTACTTTTCTCTGAAACCTCAACTGTAATTACATTAGCAACACGCCACTTAGCATTAATTGCTTAGCTTCTGATAAAGTTTCTCAGCTGGAAGGAGCCAAGAGCTTCCATGATCTTTGCTGTTTCTTACTGGATTGTGTTTCTGCTTTCTGCCTCATCTGGGCACGATAAACAATGATATTCATTTAATTCTACATAGGATTCTTTGTCCTAAGATAAGTTGGCTGTTCCCCTTTGTGCAGTGAGAAAGAGCGATTCCACAACTCTGGAGGCACAGAGGTCGGTTGTGAGTTTGAGGCCAGTCTGGTCTGCAGAAAGAGCTCTAGGACAGCCAGGGCTACACACCAAAAATTGTCTTGAAAACAAAACAGAAAGAGAGAGAGAGAGAGAGACAGAGACAGAGACAGAGACAGAGACAGAGAGAGACAGAGACAGAGAGAGTGAGAGAGACAGAGAGAATTTAGAAAATATTTTGACTTTGGAGTTCATATTAATAGTCACTTGAGGCAGCTCTTCCTAAGTTCCTGTGTGTGTGTGTGTGTGTGTGTGTGTGTGTGTGTGTGTGTGTGTGTGTGTGTGTGTGTTCCTGAGCATCTCATGGAGAAGGAAGGGACTACTAAACATGTTTGTTGCCACATGAAGCCTCTTTCTTTTACTCTCATCCTTTATTTCACCTCTATAAGTCATAGTGTGATGTCTATATTTAAAATGTACTAAAGTGACTTTAAAAAGAAAGTGGTGGTAAACATAATGGTTTTAAATTTTATTTTCACTCTTACCATTGCAAGGTTAAAACTGTTAACAGTAAGATGTACTTGAGGAAGTCATTCTGCATCTTGGAGCTTGAGACTGGGTACTGTATTCTGCTTTTCCTCCCACCTCAGTCAGCTGACCCTACAAGCTGCTGTGATAACCTACAGAGAACTCGGGCAGGACCAAGTGCAGCTGCTGTTTCTGTAACTCACTGTTTGGCCTCTTTTTTAGATGAATCACACAAGCAGGATCATCAAGAGTGAGCAGAGTGGAGTGACTTCAATTCCAATAGGCCCTCCAGATGCTCTCAATTTCATGCCTCTGTGGCCAGCTTTATTTATAGTAAAATGGATCTCTACGAACAAACACTTGGAATATATATATATATATATATATATATATATATATATATATATATATATAGTGTATGTGTGTGTGTGTGTTTGCACTGCAATATTATTTTTGAGCTCCTTAA
>OU015748.1:6764367-6809361 GCA_907169655.1 Acomys percivali
GCTCAGCGGCATCTGGCTCCGTGATGTGCTGGAGGACTGTGGGTGATGATTGCTCAGCGGTATCTGGCTCCGTGATGTGCTGGAGGACTATGGGTGATTGCTCAGCGGCATCTGGCTCCGTGGTGTGCTGGAGGACTGTGGGTGATTGCTCAGCGGCATCTGGCTCCGTGATGTGCTGGAGGACTGTGGATGATTGCTCAGCGTCACCCAGCCCCTCTCACTCTTCATATTCATTTATCTCCTCACATGCTTTACTAATGTGTAAGCTGAATTTTGGCTAGATCTTAGTTAAATTTGAAAACTCTTTTCACTGTACCTGCCCTATGCCTATTAAAGGACAAGCTAGGATTGAAGCCTCTTGACATTTTTTCCTTTCATGTTTGAATGCCTTTTCATTAAAAAATAAAAAAGGAAAAGAAAAGATTAAATGTGGCATTTCAATCAG
This sequence comes from Acomys percivali, assembly GCA_907169655.1. Classification (NCBI taxonomy): domain Eukaryota; kingdom Metazoa; phylum Chordata; class Mammalia; order Rodentia; family Muridae; genus Acomys; species Acomys percivali. The sequence continues at coordinate 6,764,813 of OU015748.1, forward strand.
TCATTGGGAATGCTGGTGCGTGTGTTAGGGGAGGGGGTGAGACCCTTCAAAAGTAGTCATAGACAAAAACTGTTAGAGAAATCTACTTATTCTATCAAAGGAAAATCCACCCCATGTGAATGACTAACTTATCCATGACATTATCCACATCTTAAAAACATCTCCCATAACGCTTTCAAATTTTAACATGGGTATCGTCTACTTGACCGTGATGGTCACTGTATACAATAAAACCTACCAGTGTTGGGACCATCACCCATTTTCTTTTCATTGAAAACTCACACAAGTGGATAAGAATAGCATATACTATGACCCCAGTAGACACTCACTGGTTTTGTGGAATGCCATCACTCATACAAGTTGAAAAACACCAGCCCTTCCCTTGCCTTCTCTAGTGCTGCAGGTAATGTCCGCCTTTGACCTGGGTTTCCTTGTAACTGACTGTCTCTCTTCCCAATGCCTCTGCTTTCTTTTGAAATACCATGCACAATAGGATATTTCCTTTATATCCATGAGGTATAAGGAACTTAATATGAAATGGAGAACCAAAACATTTTTTGAGGTCTTACAGTTCGGCATAGGAAGGAAAACTGTTCTGAAAATGCAAAGCTCAGCTTAACAAAGCACTTAACTGAGTTCTAAGGGTTTCCTCTGCAGAGAAAATACAAAAGACTATTCAACTAATAGTCAATAACATTTACTGTCTCTTAGAATTTATAGACTTTTGCATTACTCCAGTGCTCTATGAAATGATGATGCATGTCTAAATATCACTTGGCCCCTAAGAACATGTAGCAAGTTTCTCCAATTGTCACCTTCAGACAAATCACCAGACTTGTTAGAACAGAGGATTCTGGGATGACTTTCTGAGTATCCCACTGAGCGGCCTTGGATGTGGTCTGAGATGGTGTTTGCACTGAGTTACCTGTGGAGCTGATGCTGCTGGGCTACCCACTGAGAACACACAGGTCCTCGCAATCTACAAGAGCTCATTTATTTCCTCTTATATCTGACATACACATTGGTTCCTTACATGGAAGATAACATCCAAGATTTTTTTCTGAATCATGAGTTAATCAAATTTCCTGTGCTGAGTGTTTCTTTTCCTTCCTTTTTTTTTTTTTTTTCCTTTTGCCCAACTCTCACTATGAGATACCACACTATGCTTGAGAATCATGAATTCCCAAATGAAATCCCTGAAGAGCACACAGAAAGATTCTTCCAGGGTCTTTTTCAAAGACTTCAGGCACCTCTATAGCATCCTTTCACATAATTTGGACCAAATGTATAATAAAAGAAATGTATAAATATCTAGGGTATGGAAGACCAATGCACGGAGCCACAGGCTTAGGTCGGGTGGTGTGGTTCAGATACATTATCAAGAACCCATGAAGACAATGAAAGAGAAGATTCTCACCAAAGTAAATAAGAATGTTAAAAATTAGTCATATTCTTATATTTGACAAGTGAAGCCAACCTCTTCAGCTTTACTTTACAGATGGAAACTCTGTTAGTAGCTACATAGCACATCTTGAAACAGTCATAGGGAAGTACATGTATTTCTGGAAGGTATAAATTTATAAAAGGATAAAACCATACAAAACAAATCCTTACTACTGATTTTCTGCTGCATTAAGACCTTAAGTGAACCAATTTCATTTCAGATAATGAAAACAAGATTTCTTTGCATGCAGATTTATCTCAAACCAAAGCATTCTGAATTTAATTCTCATGTATGGATAGGTAATCAGCAGAATTATAACTTTAAAACCAGAGTGGTGGTGGTGGTAGTGGTGGTAGTAGTAGTGAAAGCTGAGCAAATAAGTAGGAAGCAGGAAGAAGTAGGTGGTATGATGATGAGATTACTTCTAGGCCTTCCAGTGACTCTGCTGCAGAAGCAGGGCAGGGTTTTCTCTACAATGCAGTGCCCAAAACTATACCTCATAGTTTCATAAATAAAACAAATGTACTAAGTGATTTCAATGTTTCTAAGAGGTACAGTAAAACATATAATATACATGCAGAAAAACCACAGACTTCAACATGCTGGAGATGATTAAAAGGTCTAGCTCCAGCCAATCAAATTGTAAGTAAGGGAATATCACTGATATCATATTAAATGCGATATAACTTTCAATTTATAGTTTATTGTGCCAGGCATTTATTAGATATTCCCTCAATCTCTGCTCTATTTTTATCCCTGCACGTCTTGTAACCAAGAGTAAATTTTTTTTTGTTTTTTTTGTTTTTTTAAAATTTATTTATTAATTTATTCATATTACATCTCAATTGTTAGCCCATCCCTTGTATCCTCCCTTTCTCCCTTCTACTCCCTTCTCCTATGTCTGTGACTGAGGGGGACCTCCTCCCCCTGTATATGCTCCTAGGGTATCAAGTCTCTTCTTGGTGACTTATTATCTTTCCTCTGAGTGCCACCAGGCCTCCCCATCCAAGGGACATGGTCCGATATGGGGCACCAGAGTTTGTGTGAAAGTCAGATCCCCTTCTCCACTTAACGGTGGAGAATGTCCTGTCCATCGGCTAGACTGGGTAGGGGTTCGAAGTTTACTGCTATATTTTCCTTGGCTGGTGCCATAGTTTGAGGAGGACTAGAGGGCCCAGACCCGCCTGTATTTTTCCAGGACCCACTGGATCCCTCTATTTCCTCATTCTCCCAGGCTTCTCACCCCTAAAGTCTCAATAGGATTTTCTCCCCTCTGACCCACTTTCTTGGTAGGTAAAGTTTATCATGGGGGCGTACCCCTTGGCCTAGTGTCTCGATATAAGTGAGTATATACCATTTGACTCTTTTTGCTTCTGGGTGAACTCACTCATTATGATAATTTCTAGTTCGATCCATTTGTCCACAAATTTCGGAAATTCCTTGTTTTTAATAGCTGAGTAGTATTCCATAGTGTAAATATACCACAGTTTCTTTATCCACTCTTCTACTGATGGACACGTAGGTTGTTTCCATGTTCTGGCTATTATGAATAAGGCAGCTATGAACATGGTTGAGCATATGTCCCTGTTGTGTGGTAGTGCATCTTCTGGGTATATTCCAAGGAGTGGAAAAGCTGGGTCTTGAGGAAGCCCTATTCCCATTTTTCTGAGAAAGCGCCAGATAGATTTCCAAAGTGGTTGTACTAGTTTGCATTCCCACCAGCAATGAAGGAGTGTTCCTCTCTCTCCACATCCTCGCCAGCATGTGGTGTCAGTTGAATTATTGATCTTAGCCATTCTGATGGGTGTAAGATGGAATCTCAGTGTCGTTTTGATTTGCATTTCTCTGATGACTAAGGAGGTCGAGCATTTCTTTAAGTGTTTCTCCACCATTTGATGTTCCTCTATTGAGAATTCTCTGTTTAGTTCTGAGCCCCATTTCTCTATTGGGTTATTTGGTTTGGTAGTGTTTAATTTCTTGAGTTCTTTATATATTTTGGATATTAGACCTTTGTCAGATGAAGGGTTGGTGAAGATCTTTTCCCAGTCTGTAGGCTGTCGCTTTGTTCTCTTGACAGTGTCACCTGCCTTACAGAAGCTTCTCAGCCTCATGAGGTCCCATTTATTAATTGTTGATGCTAAGGCCTGGGCTGTTGGTGTTCTATTCAGGAAGTTGTCTCCTGTACCTATGTGTTCCAGACTCTTCCCCACTTTTTCCTCTAATTGGGTTAATGTCTCTGGTTTTAGGTTGAGGTCTTTAATCCACTTGGACTTGATTTTTGTGCATGGTGACAAATAGGGTTCTAATTGCATTTTTCTACATGTAGACATCCAGTTAGACCAGCACCATTTGTTACCAAGAGTAAATTTTGAGTGAAGTTTTGTTGGTGAGTTGGTGTGCCCCTCCTTACACTAGGAGTCCTGTCTAACTAAAGGGTGCCCTCTTCAGTCTCTGTGACCCCTGTTACTAGGAGTCTCAGCTAGAGTCACCTCCATATCCTCTCAAAAGCCTACCCCATGATCACAGAGATGCTCCCACCCATGGTTTCTCTTCTCCCTGTCCTCCCACCCATGCTCTCTCCAGATCTGATCCCCACCCCGACCCATGGTTTCTATCCTCTCTGTCCTCCCACCCATGCTCTCCCCAGATCTGATCCCTCACTTCCCTCCTTGCTTTCACTCCTACATTGTTCCCTCTCTTAAATCACTTCCATATCTGTTCCATCTTCCCTTCTGAATGAGATCTCTATGTCCTCCCCCAGTCCCCCTTGTTATCTATCTTCTTTGGGTCTGTGATTTGTAGTATATTTATGCTGTACTATATGGCTAATATCTGCTTATAAGTGAGTACACACTATGTGTATCTTTCTGGGTCTCAGTTACCTCACTCAGGATGATACTTCCCACTTCTATCCATTTTTTTTCCCCTGCAGATTTCATGCTTACTTTGTTTTTAACAGCTGAGCAGCATTCCATTGTATAAATGTACCGAGGTTCCTTATCTATTCTTCGGTTGAGGGGTGTGTGGCTTGTTTCCAGTTTTTAAAATGAACCATACCAAAACCTCTATATTATTTTGTTTTGTTTTGTCTTGTTTTTCTTTTTTTGGTTTTGATTTTTTGAGACAGGGCTCCTCTGTGTAGTTTTGGCTGCCCTGGACTTGCTTTGTAGACCAGGCTGGCCTCCAAGTCAAAGAGATCTTCCTGTCTCTGCCTCCTGAGTACTGGGATGACAGGCGAGCGCCATCATACCTGGCTCCACTCTTTATATTGTTAACATATTCTTGAATAATGTCTGCACCTCTCCTTCTTTCCATTTGCTATTCCCTGCACTCCCTTCTCTCTGTCATCCTCCATCTCTAACCCATTCTGTCTCCTTGATCTAACCTCACATCCTTAAGTTCAAAGACAACTGTTTAGCATCAAATAGAACATTCTCTGGAGCCTCACTTATTAGTCAATGTGCCAACTTTACACCACTTGACACCATTACTACTTCATCATAAACTTTTGCCATGTATTTCCAATAAGTTAACTTCTCTATTTGACATGCACTATGGGTGTTGATGTGATCAGAAAATGATCAAGAAAGCCCAGTTTGCACGCTCCTAAGATAAAATACAAGTTTGTCATAGAAACCTGGATGCCCCATTTCCTGAAGCATTTTCAAGGAAGGATTATAATTCATTGTTTGAAAGTACTAAATAGAGATTCCATTGTAATCAGCAGACACCATAGCCTTCTCTCAAAGTCATAATCTGCAGAGACTGAACTTTCTTCTGCAAGTTACCAATTTAAGGACCGGGTTGGTCCATGTTCACATAAAACCTATCCACAACCAGTGATTGCACACAACCGTGATAATCACAGGAATGTTGACACATAGAAGAAGTGTCAGGATGATTGATACAGTCCGAAAACTGCCATTTTATATTTAGCATAACAGTAACGTGATTTGTTTTAAATCTCATAAGGGCCATAAGAATCGAACAAATACATAAAAAAATACAAGAAACTGTACCTTTTATCTATATCAAATAACCTTTTGTTTCATAAATTCTTCTTTCTGTCTAATACTTCAACAGAGCCCATTATCTCTGCTAAGAATCCACTGATTCTCTGAGATAGGTGATTCTATCCTGTGGCCAGAGCTCTACACTGACAACACAGAGTAAATTCTCAAACTGTTCTACCAACAAAACCTTCTATCTGATTAAGACCAACTCTCAAAGAAAATACGTACCTATAGCCCAAGGAAGCAACCAAAATCTTACCTAACCCCTATTAATGGAAATGGGGCATGCTTCTGTTTAGGTATCTTCTGGCTGATTTAGGATGAAAAATACCTTTGTAAGGACCCAAATAAAATTGGGAAAAATGGTTAAACAGTTTCTAAATGGAAAAACAGTTTCTAAATATTGAGAAATTCCAGGCTTAACAGAAGTCCTGTGTGGGACAGTCTGAAATGCTGGACCAATTGGGATCAGAAGTTACTTCCAATACTTTGAAAGTGCTATTGCAGGCTATTTAGGGTAAGTAAGTTATACAAGTTAATTGTCAGTTGATCAAATCATGGTCATGTGAATATGAGTCTATTTATATTACAAGAATATACATCCTGGGTTTAACAGATAGATATGATTCTATAGATAGATAAAGTAAAATAGATAAGGTCTTCAAAAATCTCAGAGTCCTACAGAATATGGCACTTAAAGATGTTTTTACTATTTTAAAGATTCATTGACAATAAGACAGGTCAACTCCTGGCAACACCCAGCCTACCTCAAAAAAGATGAAGAGCATCAAAGAACCTCCTTATGGAGATGGCTTCACATATGGCAAACAAGCCACTGGGCAAAATGTCCTCATTTTGGCCACTGACAGAATTCTGCCCAAAACTGGGCAAGTTGGATGCAGGCAGAGTCGACATCCAAACTCTCCCAAGAAGGGTGAGCAAGTCCTCAATAGTTCCTCACAAATATGCTGACAGATATACTAGGCCAGAAGACTGAGTTTTGGATGACTGACTGTTCAGGCAGTAAATTCTCTCTGTCATTTTTTTTTTCACTTTGGAAGCTGCTAACCTGCACTTTCTGTTTACTCAGGCAATTAATTTATTCTTTCTCATGTCTTTGATTGAACTGAAGACCAGATAGTTTGGATTTATAATTAAGCTTAGTTGTTTAGGGTTAAGATGTTTTTAGGTCTACATAGATGTTTTAAGTTAACAGAGATGAGATTTGATAGATTATTTATTTACATTCAGAATTTCAGACTCACCAAGATAGGAAAGATGTTTTCTGCAAGGTTGCCAAATACAAATAGCTATAACACTATGAATGTAACATTTATATAATTCCTGATTGTTTTGTGTTTCTTCTTGCTGAATGTAGTTTATTATATATATGTATATATGTGTGTAATAAAATAAATGTGTGTTAAAAAGAATTAATAAAAACATAAAAAAATTAAAAGCCTTCTCTTCTTAACTATCTCAATACTTTTGTAATCTTTGTCTTAAACATTCACTCATAATCAGAATTAGGTGGCTCACTAGATGTGTAAGACTAAAACATGATAGTTGCCAATTGGTGCACAATTGTTTGTATGTTTACCATGCAGGTGAATATGTGCATGAAAGTTGAAGTAAAAGACATATTAAGAAAACAATATACAACATGTTTAGTGAATATATGACTTGGGCATTTCGATAGAACAATGCACTGCAGCATTTCTTACACAGACCATTGTATACTAACTTCTTTAGTAGTTATCAGTGATTTAAAAGATTATATCTAGCAAAATAGTGACTATATAAGTTTTATGGAATATCTAAGATTCTCAATGTCTTAAGTGTATGCATTAATTACTATAACCTATTAGGTGCTGTTTAAGTTGAATATCATCCTAGGTCAGCCATATGGCCATCTCCCATCAATAGGCAAATCACACTCATTACTTTCCGCTTCTCTCTTAATGCAAGTGAAGAGAATTCACTGACCAGAATTATATTTAACAAGTCTATTTTGTCAAGGTGACTAGATAAAAAGAAACATCAGTGTACTTTTTCAAAATTCAGTCAAGTAGTGATGTCTTTACAAATCAAGAAAACAGAAAGCTAATGAACACAAGATTGAAAGCCTTCCAATTATCAGAAAAGACAAGGAGGTGAACGGAATCTCAAGTTTGGTAATTCAAAGGATATACATTTCTTCATCCCGGAGGAAGCTCCTTTTAAAACCTTGCCATGTAGGCATTGGACGAGATCCCATTAAAATTCCATTCAGAGCTTTCCCCACATACATTTCATTTCCAAAATTGCAGAGGGGCCAACACCTGCCAGAGTGGAGCTGGTATATAATTGAAGTCTGAAATTGCAGAATGTTACACCGAATGGAGTTCCTCCCTACTGACAACAAAAATGAGGCAGGAGGAACACAGAACCGGAGCAGAGATCAAGGGAAGATAAAGGCACTGAGTTCAAACACATGGCAGATGAGCTAGGCTGTATCTGTGAGAGGAAAAACCCTGCAGAAAAGCAGAGACATGCAGGCAAAGGACAAGTAAGGATTTTAACTGCGGGAAAGGGACATAAACAGAAAATCCTGTGATGTGACAGATCATCCATTTCTCTTGATTCTCTTAGGACTCAGTTTATGAACAAAAGATAATATTTTGAGGTAGTATAAGAAAAATCTAACTATAGGAAGGAACAACTGAGTTAAAAAGAGAGTATTAATAACAGTTGTTCAATTCCCAAAATCTAGCTCCTTGTTAATACCTTAGTCAAAATATAAATTCTTTAAATGCTGCATTGGCATTTTCCTAGAAGTAATTCGTGTGACAAAATGTTATTTTAAAGACAAAAAGAAAACATTATAACATCCAAATGTCAGAGCCATTCACTTCCCGGAAGGTGGTAAGTGTTTCAGAAGACAAGGGGAAGCGCTCTGCAGAAATTAGAAATGTTCTATCATCGATCTTGACGTGAACATGGTCACTTTGAGATGGAGAGTGAGGGGCAGAAAGCAAAAAGACATAGAAACCTGCCTCCAGAATACAGCACTGAGCGAAATTAGTGATTTCTTTCAGTACAGTTACAATTATGCTAGTGTTATTATAATAGAAAACTCTTATATAAAAAGAAATATGCAAAAGCTACAAAATAGTATAAATTATAATAACTTTTGTTCTCACCCAGAAATGTTCCACTCTATCAATTACCAGGTACCTGAGTGTTATAGCTAAGCGCGCGCACACACACACACACATGCATCAAAACAAATATTCACACAAGCACAGTGTTCACATTTAAACAAAATTGAAATCCATATAAAAGCTATCATAATTATTTATTATTAAGAAACATTACTGTTTTATGCATTCAAATATGAATACGTCAACTTAAAACTCTACCAAGGTCAAGCCACAGTACTGATTTTTTTTTTTTTTATCATTTCCTAATGATAAAAGGACATGTCATTGCATTTGTCAGGGGGTTATCTTTGAAAGATTCCAGCATTCATATTAAACATGATACTACCTACTATTGGATTCTCATCCTGTAGAGGTCAATTTTGTCTGTAGCAATGAAGGATGAGGTTCCATTCCCGGGTTCCAAGCTTGCTAATCTGTTTGTGGGAACCCTGCATACCAATCTAATTTCTGAGACCTTCTAGTTGAGTTAAGCATCAAGCTTTCCTTGTGAGTTCTGACTTACCCTTAAACAGGGACCCATCCTCAGCAGCCAGGGCTGTAGTCTCTTGTAGGAATCAGGCCTGACTGGGCTGCCTGCCTGTCTTGTTGTTTCATGTCCTGTTTCTAGCAGCTTCATGTCTGTGTTTATGTTGGTTAGCTAGTCATGTTTACTGCTCTGAGAACGCACTCCTCCCCTTCTCGAGACTTTCCCTCCTGTGCGTAATCACCTCTTGAGGGATTTCACCTACGAGTGGCATTCCTCTTTTGCTGTCTAGAAGAAGGCTCTTTGAATACTGAATAAAGGTTATTGTTGAAACTGCTGCCGCTGCTGCTCTCTTAGCATGAAGGACCCGCTGTGTTATTGTGTGTGTATGTGTGTGTGAGTTAAATCCGCAGTCCCTAGCCCTTGACTCAGTACCGCGGTGGCTCGCGCACCACAGTCTCTCAAGGGTTAGTTGTCTCTGTGTAGCCTTACATACTATCAGTTTCTCTCTGGTGCTGAAATTCTGGCTCTCTCTAGAGATGCCTGCTAAATTAGAAGAGATTACAGACTGCCTTGCTGACTGCTTCTGGTGGCTCAATTTTTCAGATACTTCCTCCCTACTCGCATGTTATAATCATGGCACCATTATCTATGTACACCTTGGTGTGGAAAGGCAAAGGTCAGGCTATCAGTCGTCCTACATTTAGCTTCATCACCTACAACTTTGTCCAGTTAAGAAGGCCAGAACATAGACTTACTCACAAAATTCTTCTGACAATTAAAACTACGACTCTATTTACAAACTTGCATAGTCCATGAATTGGAACACAGAGAGGGGGGGAGGGGAGGGAGGGACAGAGAGAGAGAGAGAGAGAGAGAGAGAGAGAGAGAGAGAGAGAGAGAGAGAGGATGGTTAGAGGCACTAGAAAGTGAGCTGGAACACTTCATTTCAAGACAATTGACTTGCCTTCCCTTCTGGAGGATCAATGTGGTAGAGTATAGAACTAATTAATTTTTCTTATTGCCTCCTTCTAATTACAGGACCTTATTCACATTATTGAAGTTTCTTTTCCTTTTAAAATATTTTTATTAATTCTTTTACAAGTTCATAGAATGTATGTTCATTATGTTCATCCTCAGTCCTCCTAACTCGTCTCAGATGCATCACCACCTCACTAGAGACCCACTAGTGTATTCTGTAAACAGCCAAGCAGTCCAATCTGTACTGTCCACATACACCTGGGCATAAGGTTGTCCATCTACTAGAGCAGCATTGTTTTTTAATTATTGAGAAAATAAAAGCAATTATCTATAAATAAAGGAAATAAGTAAGGAAATAAAAACAATTTTATTTATCAGAAAAACTATAAGATAATATTACAGGCTTGGCAAATACAATAAAAGCTGAAACTATGCCAAAGGTCATATCTCATGCTCTATATAACTCTCAAAATATCTCTTCAAGTAGAACTTACTGCCCCTCTCAGACTTAAATTCTGACCATCTCAACCCAGTGAAGGCATTAAGTTGCGAATCTCAGGCTTGCCCGGTACCCATCACGTTCTTAGCCTCTTGCATCTATCAGGCTCCAATTTAGTACTTTCTTCACCAGAGAGAGGCTCCATCAAAAACCATAGCTGAGGCAGGAAAATAAACTTGGATTCAGCAAATTAACTTTCAGCATAGCTTTCAATGACTAGGGTCTCAGGCTATTAAGTTTTGAATTTCGGAAAGACACTCTAGCAAAGCACAACAGCTGCTACTGAATCCCAATCCACAGAGCAGCAGCCGCTACAGCATCTGGACCAACAACTACCGAAGATACATCAGTAAATAAGGGGAAAGTCCACACGCAATTTCACCCTTCCGAGTCCGCTCCCCAGGCCTGCTATGGGTGGCTCAAAGGTATTTGCATGGCGAAGGGAAGGGCATATTTTTTACCCATCTGTTCAAGCAGGAGTCAGTGACCTTTGCTCTCTGTTGGTAACAGGGATGCTAACTTTGCCAGCTGGATGTAAACGGAGATTTTAATTGAAAAGCATGCAACTATCTCTAACTAGGGGATGGGAAACGCAAACTCCAGAGTCTTCCTGAGTTGTATCTAATGAACACCCTGCACGGCTCAGTGCTCCACAGATGATACTCCATTAGATGGGGCATGTTTTGAAAATACTCAGAAAGAAAACCACTCTGATCTGGCATACTCAGCTCTACTTCCAACAGTCAGCAGTGTTAGCCTGTGGGAAATATAGAATATAGTCTAGGGCCATGCCTTTTTTTTTTCTCCAGGAAAAGCAGAAAGAAAAACCCACCAGAAAAAAATTGCATGTTTATTTGCAAAAATAAATAGTGGTTTACTCTACATAAAACGATAGCCAAATATGTAAATCATTATCAATCTCTCTGAAGTTGTTTTTTTAAGAGAAACAAATTCTTCTTTATTCTTAGATGGTATGTATGCTATTTTGGCAAATCTTACTATTCCAATGGAAGAATTTAATTATAGTATTTAAATTGAGGATATTTTCACCTAGTGTAAGGGGAGAATCAACTTCTCTGTTTAGTGTACAAAGTTGCCTCCCTGACAGTGTGGCTCACTGCATGTGCAGATGTTTGTTTAAATGGCAAGGAAATGTTTATGAGACAAAAGGTCATTAGTCATCACTGCTCATGTTATTTAGCCTTCTAAAGGTTGCTGGGAATTTGCTTCATCACACAACTTTTAAAAACACTGCATGTAAGGTTAAAATACATAACAATGATGATGTATTTTCTCCATTGCTTCTGAAATGCATAAAGATGAATTTTTGAAACAAAAATGAATAGGCAAGGAGAGCTGAGAATAAAGTTGTATTTGAGGTTTTACATCGTTGAGGAAAAACAGCCGACCTTTCCTCTCAGTTCTCAAAGCACTTTCTGCTATGCTCATAGAATCTTATTCTGTTATGCTCCGTATTGAGCAAGATTCTACCAGGGAAAGAGAAAGTATTAGTATTGTTCTATGACTTTAAAGCAAATACAACTGTGCACAAAAGAACAATCTCTTCAAAGTATAGTATTCATGTGAAATAAGAAAAAGAACACACAGGGCCAGGCAACCAAAGGACCAGAGGCCTGGAGCACACACCCAACAGCTAGTTCTGGTATTACCTCTACAGGCCATTAAATGAAGGAATACAGTAGTCTTTGGCAAGAAAGCCATTAATATGTTCAGGGTGATATTTATTGTGATGAATCTTAATATCTTGGCTTATTAAAAATGGCATAAATAAACTCAGTTCAATGTTAATTCAGTGAATGAGCCTTAGCATAAAATAATACCAGTAGTTATTGAGAGATGCGTGTCTCACTCAAGTGTGGCAGCCTGCCAAGACGACCTCATGTTTTGTGTATTTTTCCATTCATAATACCTAGTGAATAAACAAATGAAACCTTTAAGAAATGGGCATTTTGAACACAAATTTAAAGTTGTTAGAATACAGCCATGAAAAACCAATACGTATTATTTAGGAATAACACTATAAATGTGAAGTCATTGGATATGCGTGTTTTTATAATTGCATTGAGATTTGCAATGATCTGAAAATTTAAGTGCATGAAATTGTTTATACTCATCCATCCCCAGTGATGTGTACATTAAGTCAGTTGTGTAATAAATTTGTTTCCTGAGAAAATTGTACTCATTGTACTTATTGAACAACTATCACCAGCGTGAGCTGCTGACTCAGGTGTGCTAGGGTGCAAATACTTATGCAAGATATTTGAAACATGAGCATAAAGTTTTACAAAGTAAGAAACAGGAAGTATCACAGCTTCAACATGTACTTCCTGGAGAACGACATGTGATAGTATCACGAAAAGAATTTCAGCACGGGAAATAATCGTATAAACTGATAGGCATGATGTATGTGAAATAGCTCCATGAAAAACAGCAACTTGAAATTAATTTTTGGAATCAGATGACCGACTAATTTTTGTAATGACATTATTACTGTTGATCACATGAATTGGAGCTAGGCAAGCAAAGGGGAAAAGGCCCAATTGTAAGCCTAACACTCGCCGCACATTGCTTAGGGAGTTGGGAGCTGAAATCTAATGTGTTAGCAGCCATTCATCTAAGCATGTTGAACATGACTGTAGGAAACCCAGTGAGGCAGACAGCAAGAGATGTACTCATTCTTTGAAACTCCTGTTACGCTGGTAAACACAACACATACAGGACACAGAAACAAACGAGGAGTGTTTATTTCTTCACCTTAAGCCAGCTCTAGCCGTCAATCACAGAGAACTGCCATATACGCTTTGCTAGCTGGTATTCACCAGAGATTTTAAGTTGTTTAAATTTAATTTTTAATTTTTAAGTGTTTAAATTTGTTTACATTAAGTTGTTTGCATAACTTGATCTCAACAATAAGCTCAATTGTTTAAATGAACATAAATAAGAAAATTATCATTATTAAGAGAAAGTCTGAAATCTCCCACATTACAAGCATCCTAATATTGGTAAATAAAGACCCATTCATGTTTACTTCAAGCCTGCCTTCCTTTCTTTCCCTCTCTCTATGTCTCTGTCTGTCTATGTCTCTCTCTGCTCTCTGTCTCTCTCCTCTCTGTCTCTGTTTGTCTCTGTCTGTCTCATCTCTCTCTGTCTCTCTCTGTCTCTCTCTCTCTTTCTCTCTCTCTGTCTCTCTCGCTCTGTCTCTCTCTGTCTCTCTGTCTCTCTCTGTCTCTGTCTCTCTGTCTCTCTCTGTCTCTCTCTCTGTTTCTCTTTCTCTCTCTCTCTGTCTCTCTCTCTGTCTCTCTCTCTCTCTCTCCCCTCTCCAGTATTTGAACCTAAGTTTTCCACTTATAACCTGTGCTGTTCACAGGGTGACTTCATAAAATGGAGCTTGACATAATGTCCAAGACAACACACTGCGTCCCACCCTGCCCCCGCCTTAAAGACCAAATGAAGTCAGGGTTATAGAGCCTTCACAAGTCACTGGAGTCTTGGTGGGGATGGTTTCCTGAATTAGAACTGTGAAACAGAAAAGAAAATCATCCCAATCATTGAAACCCCTCCCCAGATTTTATTACCGTTTTCTCTGAAAAGATTACTCCATACTCACTCACTAAAAATCTAAGTTTTTAATGGCATAAAGATATATAACACATCCTAACTGTATTTTCCTCCTCTTTTCTAAAGCTTTCGCGATAAGATTTAGAGTTTTAGGCATTAGACCTAAAGATAAATCCTCATATCAGGGCCTCACTGTATACGGGATTTGTGAAGTCCTGAACATAAGACTAGAAGTTACTTCCTTTACGATGTCCTTATGGTGTTCTGGTGAAATTGAAAACAATTCTGGATGACCAAACCATTGACTAGGCACGACTAACCAACTTGAAGTTTGTCAAGGAAATAGTTAAAAGTTTTCCAAAGCTTATGCATTTATTTTCCTTCTATCAACATTTTTTTTTTACATCAATGCATCATGAAATGATTTATTTTAGGTATTTTAAAATATAAGACATATTGCATTACTATGTATCACAAATTTTCCTAAACTTCTTATTCCTGAATTCTGTCTGTATTCCGATCAGACACAAGTTGGTAATGGTGACAGTGTCTGCAGTCAAATTCATCAAATGCCATAAAGTGCTAGGGAAAAGGAATCTTATCTCCGGAAAATAGGATATGTTCTTCAACCTTCAGGTACTGGAATCCACTTTAAATTTATGTTTATATTAAACACAGGAATTGCCATTTTTAAATGTCAAGGGCTCCGCATATAAACCAATGGAGGAACACTTTTCTAATGTGTATAAGCCTCTGGCTTCAATTCTCAGCACTGTTGACCTGCCTGCTGTTAATTCCTCAGTTGATTGAACACCTACAGATAAGAAACTATATATTAAAAATGTTGTCATTTTACACTCATTTCTAAATGCCAGGATTTTGTTGTTATTTTCTGCCAAAAATTAGCTATATACTAGAATATATGAACTAGAATGTAATAGAAAAAACATTGAAATAAAAACATAGTGCAGATCTTCTAAAGATAAAACGAGCTGTTATTATTGGATATAATTCACTATCATAATTAGTAGGAAAGATGAGAAACATGCTTAGTGTGTAAAACCTGTTATTCCCCAACCCCTTATACAATGGAGCCCTGTGCCTGTCTGACCTTGTGGAAATGGAGTTTTAGCAAGTTCTAGAGCTTCGGTCTAGAACTTGCAACAGCCCCACACTTTCCTAGAGAGGAACTATGTCATAGCTGGAACATACTTCTGCAGAATAGAGATTTCTGCGTCTCGCACAGGTCAAACAGTCATAGCCTCTAGCAGAATTGTTGTATTAATGACTGTCTAAGAGAAGATGTGTTTTCTAACCCTTCCTGTGTGTGTGCATACCTATCTGTGTAAGTGTGCTTGTGTGTGTGTGTGTGTGTGTGTGTGTGTGTGTATGCATGTTTGTGAGAGAGTCCATGTGTGTCTGCATGGCTGAATGTTACAGGGATGTACATGTAAATTTGGAGGATAAAGTTCAGTCTCATGTGTGACTCCTCAGACATTGCTTACTTTGGGGAGAGGGGAGGGGCAGAGACTCTTGGCCCTGAAGCTCATGGGATGGCAAGCACACACCATACCTGGCATTTTCATGTGTGTTGTGCTGCTCTCACTCCATTAATTTAGGCTCACACTAAAGCAGTTCTCTGACCAAGGAGTCTCCTCAGCGTCATCCTGCTTTTTAATGAAAGAGCTTCCACTAGCTTCACCTTAGGTGAAGTCGGCCTTTGTCTTGGAAATTAAAAATTAGTTCCATTAAATTATCTGGAACAAGCACTGCTGAAATCAAATAGGACTTCCAGGTTTATGGACCCTAAGAGTTAATAGATAACTAGAATTCAAGGCTTCCTATTTTCTTCTGTCATATTTATTATGGGACCTTAAGCAATCCATCTAGACAGTGTGTGCCCTTGGGTCTGCACAGGTTAGTACCACAGTGAAACAACACTACAGCAATATTAATTATGCTCTATATTAAGTCAAGTACGGGAAGAGAAAATCAAAGCAGCAGGCAGAATTTATATATTTAATCAGAGTAGACTTAAGCAAGGACTATTCAGTGGATCTTATTTTCAAAAGAATACTAAATAAGAGAAAAGTTATAAGAGGTCAAATAACTAAATATTAAGAAGAGTCTGATATGGAAGGTTTCTGTAATCCCCACAGGAGGATTCCTTTTAGAAGAGGAATAGATGATAGTAGATGAGAGATAGATGGATAGATAGATAGACAGATAGATGATAGATAGATAGATAGATAGACAGATAGATGGATAGATAGACAGATAGATGATAGAGATGAATGATAAATAGATGATAGATAAAAATAGATAGATAAAATATGTTATAGATAGACCTCTATCTATAGGTGGTAGATAAAGAGAAAGAGATTATAGATAATAGGTAGGTAGATAAAAGGAAAATAGATAAATAATAGATGAATAGATGATAGATAGGTGACTATTTCTTCAAAGATAGAAAGAGTTCACAGCCTCTGTTTTTTCTCTTACATCACAGTTTCCTTTCCATTTTCAAGTTGTTGGTATTCAATTAGAGCAGTAGGTAGAGATTAAACAATGTGGAAGTTATGGATGGACATTATCAAGATTCTCAAGATTAGTATCTGTCCATTCAATGAATCTTTTAAAAAATAAAAACAGCACATTCTGAAATAGCAAATGTGTGTTTGTAAAATCTAATCTTTATTAACTAAGTAGGTTATTCTAAGCTGGTAAGTAATGCTGCCTCAGCATTGACTTTGGGATCCTTTTCCTGTAAAACATAATTTTATAATCATAGAAAAGTTAATACTTGTGGAAACACTTGCTTTCTTTGAAGTAATGAAATGCCTAACCATATTTGCCACTAACAGTGTCATCCAATGAAAATATGCTAGCAAATGATAGAGAAGTGTTATTCATAAAGAAAATGATAGGGAAATAATACTTCTAATTTATTTTTATGAAATATTACATTGTCTTCTGAATCTTGGCAGTTGCATTAAACACAGTATTAATTAGATTTCTATCACTATAACAAAAAGACTGGAGATAACCAGTTTATACAGAAAAGAAGATGGATACTGTCTCAGTTTTAGAGGTTCTAGGTCACAATCTCCTAGATTGCTGTCTTGGTTCTGAGGCAAGGCAGCCCATCCTATTTGGGGTCTGGAGGAAAACAAATCAGCCATTCAAACCATGGGGGAAAAGTACAGTACAAAATAATGCAAGGAGTAGAGCCCTGCAGCTCATCCTGAAGGCACATATTCAATGACCTGAGAAAACCCTACTACGCCCAACCTCATAAGGGATCCACTATGGCATTCTAGTTACATCTAGCTGATCAAGGCTTTTTCCACACAGTGTATGGTAGAAGCTGCTCCATATCTAAGCTATAACAAAAACTTTCCTTTTATCTGCTGTCTACATACATTCTATAAAAACGTAAGCAAGCACTTTGAATAAAAACTATTGAAGATCTGGAGACAGAGTGGTGCTCCAGCAGGCTCAACTTTGTACTGATCATCACAGACACTACTTGAAGAAAAACAATCATAGATGCTTCTATGGAAGCAGGTCAGTGGCATTTACTAAGTTACATGTGTCTTTCTGACGAGAAAATAGTGTGCTTTTTGTAATTGACCATGGTTGCACACACACATACACACACACACACACACACACACACACACACACACACACACTTAGAGCAGCATTACGAGCAGAAAATTGCCACTCTACGAATCCATTACTAGTAACTCTTCAATTCTGTATACATCCTAAATGCTATAGAGAACACACAGAACACTATTTTGTGTAGGAATAGTGACAAAGCTCAGAGTTGCAGCACTTGCCTAGCATGCACAAGGCCTGTGTTAAAATTGCAGCACACAAATATCTACATGGATTCAGAACTTTAAAAAATTAGTGTGTTGTCATAATAGTCCATGAGTCTACCAACTTCAGTGAGTACTGTCTTTCCTACCTTCCTTTTCCTATCTGTTGACCTTCCTTAGTGACCTTACAATGACATGTTAATTAAAATAAAAAATAAATAATCACCTGAGTCATTTTCTTTTGAATTTACACAAAGGCTTGTGGGGACTTATGGTTTTGATATTTCATTTATTTGGAAATGGACAATCATATGCTGTTCCATAAATGAAGAATGGTTTCTGTCCCCATTTTGCATCTCTAAGGAAGATTGAGTAATTCTTGATACTACATGCCAACTGCAGAGTCATTGCCTTCTACTCCATCATGCCGTGCATAGCTGAGTTCACTGAAGAAGCATCTGGCACCACACAGTGTTGTTAGAGTCTATACAGAGCTAGTGTGTCCTCAGACTACAGGACAAAAGCATTTCAAGCAAGGTCTAATTTATAATTCTGTTAAATATTTTTTCTTGATTTTTTTTTTCATTAAAACAAGAAAATCAGTTTTTCTCCATTCAGTGGCAGATCAATTTAACTTAAATAAAATTTCTCCTGTAGTTTATCCGTACTTTCTGAACGTATTAGTGAGCCTTTGTCACAGAGTAGATACTTGTCTTCTCATTAACATTCATGACCAGGAACCCTTCTGGTAGGGCTGTTTTCAATGTCTGATGAAGCAATCCTTAAAAGAAATTGACTTGTCATCAAAATGGCTCCTCAGCAAAGCCACTGTGCAAAGGGACTGGCAATAATAAGATGATAGTATTTCAACCACACCAGGAGAGGAATATATTGTAAGTTCCTGTGAGGTGTGGAATAGGAGTGTCTAAGAGTTAGATAAGGCTTGCTTGCTCCTCACATAATCCACGTAGCATTTGATTGACATTGCACGCCTTTGTGTTGGAAAGATTTGCCAAAGTCTAAACAAGAAAGAGATGAAAGACAGGAGAGGCCCAAATGGCATCAAGGAGGAAGGACGCTGCAGAGGAACAGAGAAGGGAGATGAATACCATCTGTCAAAGATCTGTTCTCCTCATGGCTGTGAGTATCTGTCATGGAGTTCTGCCTTGGACAAATCCAGGGCACTTGTAACTCATAAACACATTCCCTATCTCTGTCAAAGTGAAATTCCTGTTCAGGTCATTTTCATTTTTGGAAGGCCACCCTTAGAGAAAGGTACCAGATAATATTCTAAAGCCAGAGAGAATATTTCTTGACTTTTTAAAACCCTACCAAACACATTCTATCCTCAAGAAGACTATGCTGCAGATAGAGCGCATGTCAGTGTACTAGGTGATGACCTGAAAAACATAAAGGAGGCATTGGGCTAGTTGCTTCCCATGATGGTTGGCATTGTAAGTCCTATGAATTATAGTTAACACAACAAGCAAAGGAACAAGTAGCACAAGACGTTGAGGTATTATGCCTCTCTCTTCTTGCAGCAGCCTCATGGAAATGGGGACAGTGTGTGCATGTGTGTGATGTTACATAGCTACTCTTCAGTGTGCTTTGACATACAATGGAATCTAGTGCTATAAAGTTGTGTCCATCTAGGGATGCTTTATTTAAAAAGCACTGACTACTCTTGAACATCTAGAGAAATCTATTAAAATCAAAGCCATCTGTGTAAGTAAAATATTGTATGATATAAGCAATAGGAACCAATAGAGAATAATAGTAGACAGGGTTCTAGAGAAAACCATCCTTCCCACTCTCCATCTCCGTAGATGAGTGTAATTGAATTCTGCTCTGCGGTTAGCGGGGTGGGTGATCATGACCACGAGGTTCACTTTGGTCTACCTAACTTGAGACCACATGCATTAACTTTACTTACTACTTCAGTGAACACCTTGCTTCAACTTTTTGTCTGTCTCCATGCTTCACCAATAAAGAAACACCCAAATAATATCAAGTATATAAAATGAATGCAACCAATCCATCATTTTTTAATTATTTTACTTTTGTACATATACATTTATATTATTACACATATATACAATAGATTACCTATGACAAGAAGAACTGTGACACAATCAGGAATTATATAAATGTTACATTCTTAGTGTTTTGGGTATTTGTATTGGACAGCCTTGAAAAAGATGTCTTTCCTATCTTGGTGCATCTAAATTTATGACTGTAAATCAATCTCCATCACATATTGTCATTATGAACTTAGAACACCTATCTAGACCTAAAAACATCTTAACCCCTAAACAATTACACTTCATTGTAAAACTAAGCTACCTGGTCTTCAACTCCCTCAGAGACTTGAGAAGGAGTAAATTTTATTATCTGAGTATGCCAGGAGTGCAAGTTAGTAGCCTTCCAAATGAAAAGATGACAGAGACAGTTTTCTGCCTGAATAGTCACCCATAACTCTCTATAAAGTTGGAGCATCTTCACTTTTAATCATGTTAGCCTGAGCACAGATTAGAAAAACAAAACCTAAATAACCTAAAGAATTAAAGAAAATTAGACATTTCTTGTTTATTCCTTAAAACTTGTGGTTGTTACAAACACTTGAACATGTTATAAGGAACAAGACATCTCTACCTAAATCAGAATACCTAAGCTGATATATGCTTGCTGGAAAGCAATGACTAGTAACATACATATATGCATGTATGTGTGTACATGTACATAAACGCTCTGGAACCCTGTACCTTCTGCAATTTCTTTGATTATCACAATTTTGTTTAAGGTTATTTACAGTCAGCTCCTCCAATAAGTCTATCTTGGTTCCTCTGTGGAGAAGAGCTTCATATTTTCCCCTTATGCAAAAGTTCTCTACCCTGGGATACAGGTCAATTCTGGGCTGTTATTTTTATTCTGTTTTTGAGATAAGGTCTTGTGTAGTCCAGGTTGGCCTTGAGTTCCTGATCTTCCTGCCCCCATCTCCACACTATGATATTTCATGTGCGCACTATCACATGCAGTCAACCTGCTTTTAGCGTTAAGTGAATGTTTATATCTCTCTCAAAAGATGACCTACTGCGAACAATGAACATACTTTAGTCATTGCTCATCATCCTCCCATATGTTCCACACTTACCTGAGAGTGGTCCATCTATAGAGAAAGCTTTTCAAATTGAATATACATGCATGCTGTCTCTCACACACATACCCTATGGCCAGATGTCAGAAAATGTGGACGATTCCATAACCATGTGGAACTCTCCCTTTTGTTTTCTCTTTCATGTAAGTGCCTTCTCTGAGGAAATTAGACTATATTTTTAAGAAGTTATTACATGATTGTCATCTCTGTGGCATATAGATGAGAAATGGCATTTTAAAGGAAAGCATGAGCAGAAGTTACACTGTGAAAACATTACACCTCAGCACATAAATAATCCATACATTCAGTGCAATGGGTGTTCTAAGGGTATTACTATAGAATGTGTTCTGCATAAGAATGGAAATTGCTGGTTTTTTATTTTCAAGTTTGCTTTTTTAAAATGTACTTGCTGCCAAAACTCTGGACAAATGTAGATCATTAAAATGCATAAATAAGAACCAGGAAGAAAAATCCAATAATAAGATTAAGAAGAACCCACCAAACAACAACAAAACAAAACAAAACAAACAAGCAAACAAAAAATGCCAACTTCATAGAAAGTTCAAATTATAAGTAAATTTCAGGTTGAATAAATATAAAGGAAAAACACATCCATCCATTCAAGCAAAGTGATAACCTGTGGACCACCAGCATTCTGGGGAAGGGGTTCCACTGCCTACGCCATGATAGAATTCAGATGCTTACTGAAGCTAAGGAGGATATACAAAAGGCCTGCAAAAAAAAAAAGAGATGAATGTTGTTTCTGTAATCTTCTAAACTTTGGACCAACTGTCAATGGAGTCTCTCTGCCTTTTCCATGTGGCTAGATTCCTAGTGAGCAACTAATGCAATGGTTTTGTTAAAGGGGCATCAAGAAAGGTTTGCCAGTGCCTACTTAAAACAAACAAACTAAATATTGATTGCCTACACAACACTGCTATTTACAAGACTGTTGTAGGTATCTGGTTACAATCTTGGTTTCCTCTTCCTTGATGGAAACTTGGCAAGGCACCTTCTCTCTGGAGGCTCCAGGATCCTCAGGGAATTGAACTATATTTAGGTGAGTAATTTTCTTTCTTTTTTTATTTGTAGGATTAAAAATATCTCTAAGGTTTTTTTTTTTTCTGACAATCATTCCCACTTTTTTTCCTCATCATAATCAGGCCATGACAGGCAGGGGAGACAGAAGCATAGATAGTTGGTTGACCATGAAATGTCAACACATATGGAGACTAGATTACGGGGTAGAAGGGAAGAGGGCAGTGAACAAGACGGCAATGCTCCGCAGGAGACAGAAGTCTGTCTCTGCCACTTGATACATGTGTGGTTTTGCATGGTAGCTTACCCATGATGAACAGGGTAAGCATCTTACAGTGTGAAGAATGAAGCCATGTGTTGCCTCTGGCTACTATTACCACCGTCAGAAGGCTTCCTAAGGGCCCCTCACAAACAAATCACTTAGAGTCATAAAAGCAGTGAAGGCTCAAGCAAAGATGCAAATTTGACAGGCCCAGTGGTCACTGACCACAGATTTCTACTCCCATGAGTGAGTGCATGAGGCTGACTCTCTCATGGTTTACATTCTTACCTAATCCTGTTGCTTGGTTTTGAACATCTGAGCTAGGTGGCAGACTATGGTCAGAAGTGAAGGAAACAAGTTGTGAGTTCAGAACCCTTTGCTGGTTCCTGTGTATTAGTTGAACTTACGGAGGGCAACTGAAACACAAGTGTGACGGTGCTTGTCGGAAGCAGCTCTGCCTACTTCCAAATGAGACACCAGTTTACTTCCAAGTTTTATTCTTTTTTTTATGATGCATAATTCAGAAATTTATTTTGAGTTTTTTTTTTTAAGTGGAAGGTGGCGTGGGCACATTTGTTTCTTGCTTTTCTGCACTTGTTGGCCAAGTGACCAATATAAATACCATCTATCAAATTACCATTGTTTCATGCCAGGATAAAAAGTGGTGGTGGTGGTGGTGGTGGTGTGGGGTGGGAAAGAGTTGTTCTGGACAGAAGTGAGGGGAGGGTAGAGCTGATCTCAAGCAGCCAGGTGGTGAAGTTGAAGGTGTACAACCCTGTGATCTGACAGGTAGGTGACCAGAATGGCCTCTAGTTTTTCATCTTAAAGAACATTGTCTACCCAGATCAATATCTGCCAAAAAAAAAAAAAAACAAAAACAAAAAAAACAAAAAACCATACAATCTCCATTCCTGTCTTCAAATATTAGCCTAATGAGTTAGAATGTTATGGTAACAGCTCACATGTATTCATGGCTATATTTCCATCATTTAATAACTGTTTATAATATACACAATAGATCTCCTAAATCGTAGCCAGAATATTAATTTAAAACCAAGAAAAATATGTAGCCATACTACTACTATGTTTTATTGTGCTAAGATTCAAATTCTACAGCTCCATCACTACTAGTGGGGGGGGAGGCATCTCTAAAATAATACGGAGGCCAACAAATAGAGACTTCTTTACACTGTGATTAATGGTGGTCTCTGTATGTACTACTGATTGCATCATATATACCAATGGAACCGAGCTTAATAAATATAGGAATCAATGTTCTCAGATTTACGTTAAATGGTAGTGTCTTTCCTATCAAGAAGTATCACTAGCAAAGACACGTAAACTATAAATGTGAAGGCTACACATCTGAGCAAGTGGGCCATGCGCAGGACCTTCACTGGGGTGTTTTGGATCCCAGCCTTCGGTAATAATCCAAAGGGACTCACCAACTTAAAAGTATCTAAAACTAAACACTAAGCTACCCATAGCAGTGTGGATAGTTATGCAATAAAATGAAATTCATAAGGTAACATTCCACAGATGGTTCTAGATAAGACAGAGTTCTTCTGTGGTTGCAACCGGGAAATGTTTCAAGGATGGCTTTTCCTAACAAGGAGAGGGAGCAAGGTGGAGAGAGAAAGAGAAAAAGTGGGAGAGAGGGAGAGAGGGAGAGAGGGAGAGAGGGAAGAACAGGAGATGAGAGGAGAGAAAAAGAGGAGGGTGTGGTGAAGGCCTGGGTCACAGCTCTCAGAGGTGCAGGGACTTGTCTAGCTTTATATTCTAATAAGATAGATCATAAAATCATGTGACAGAATTAGACAGAAAGAAAGGTAGAAACAATTGCAGTAACTATCGCACACACATATTCAAGAATAAACGTTCAAAGATCCCACTCATCTAGATCACACTTAGGTTTTGTTTTAAAATCTCATGAAATTGTCATAAAAATATCTTACTTTCTCTCCTATGGCAGTCTAATACAACCGCAACAAAAGAGAGCATTGCTAAAGAATTCATCACTCACTATGTCAGAAACAGTCCCAGCAAAACCAATGTCCTCTTCTCACTGATCGAGAACCTACATGCGGTAACACAATTTAAAATTCACCTGGTTTTGTTCTAAGGGGAGGAAGATCTCTTAATCAGATGAATTGATATAATACCAGAAGTATCTGGCTTGGTCTAATTGAGTAACTTTCTTTCTCTATACACAAAAACAAACAAACAAACAAACAAAAATTTCTTGAAGCTAGTTGCCCATGTAATAGCTTCCTTAGGAGGAACAAACATCCCCGGCTCTGAACTCTACCCCAGAATACGCGGCATCATTTTGGAGGACAGCCTTGTAAGTGCATTAGAATTAGTTTCCAAACACAGGATGAAAAATTGCAGCAGCAAACCACACTCAGCTGCTCTCTGCAGGAAGGAGAAGATGACTCAACGTATAATGACAAATTGCGGGTGCCGAAACCCAGAGCCTCCTGAATGCCACTAGCCTTGTAATCTGTCAATCAAGGGCAACCTCCAAGTACTCCCTCATTAGACTTAAGAGAAAACTCCAATAGCATCACACTTAAATATGCAGTTGCCTTCACATGTATCCACGGATAATGTTATACACAAAGCAAGAGAAAAGACTGAGGCGGTGCTAAAACAGCCTAGCATCAAGGGTACATCCATGCACCCATCTTTTTATAACTTGTAGATGCATTTTGAAAGATAAAAATGTTACAATAATAGTTTAAAGCAGCCGTTAAAAAAAAAAAAAAACAGAAATAAAAACATAGGCAAGCCTTTTCCAGCTGGATCTGTGCTGCTCTGACTGAAGAGGAAGAAGAAAATAAACAGGCTCTTGTGGACCTTGGGCAGGGCAACATGTGCAGGGCGGAATAAGGAAGTCTTGTACAAGAGAAAGTCTGGTCCACAAGGAATCATAGCATAGAACATGTATTTCTTAGACCACTAAGAAGTATGCATCACCAAAAAAAACACACCCCTAACTGCTACCCTTATGGAAACTGTTGTAAAATTCAAACTATATTAGGAGATTTTTGAGGCCCTGCTTAGAAATTCAAGCTGAAATTATACTCATAATTGTCCTCACTCTTGGTGCTTTTCTAACACAAGAATATTTATCAAACTATAAAAATGAAGGTGCTTACTTATGATCTGGAAATGAAAGGAGGGTTGAAAACCTTTGTGGAATGCACCGCCCCTGTGTACACAGTGTGCCACTTTACTGCACAACAAACACTGAAATAAAGGAGACCCTGTTGCTGTCATTCAGACAAGTCTGCCCTCTTTAAAAGAATATGGTAGTGCAAGTCATTTTAAGTGACAAGACTTTTCAAGAGAAGCTTCCCACTAGAAAATAGAAGGCAAGGTAAAGTGTAAGAAAACTTGAATTAGGATTACGCAAATAATGAAATGATGAGCTTCATTTTGCTGAGCAATCTCTAAGGCAGAACACCAAGCACAAGGCAGTTTTGGTCACTCATATTGTCTTCGTCCATGACATTATTATAAAACAGTATTTTGTCACGAATGTCCATGCCTTTCGTAAACACAGACAGGATTATGCATGTTTGAGAAGGAACGCAAACCTCTGTCTTAAGAATGTTTTTCCTAGGAAAGCAAAAGCCTTGTATAAAAACACTGTGAAGGGCTCCCAGGGTCACCTACCATCAAATTTCTTGTGCCTTGACACAAACGTGGTGCGCACAAAATGACTCGTCTCTTCTACAAGGTTTTCAAACTCCAGTTTGCTCTGTTGGCTTAACTTGTCTTCCATTTCTGTGGTGCAGCACGTATATTCCTGAGGACAGATGCGCAAGTGCTCCCCTGCAAGGAAGAAAAAGGAAACATCAGTATGAAATGTCAAGGACTTTAGGTAAATTGGGCAGATTTTATTCAAATCTTGGGTGCACCTGTTCCTTCTCCTCCCTAGCCATCTGCCTGAACCTAGTATGGATCTCAACACCTGTGTACTTACCACCCGAAAGGCCTGTGAGACTTAAGTTAAACTTGATATTTGCTCTCTGTCCCCACCACATAACTACATGCAGGTGTGTGGAAGCTCTCAAAACACCTGTTTGTATTTTTTTTTCTTCCTGCTTTTATTTGAAACGTACCAAATGACACCACCAAGTGACAAGAGGTATCAGAGAGTCTTAAGTGTGCTTGTCTTTGGAAATGTCAACAAGGTGAATGACTCTGAATCCCATCACCACAGTCTGTTCAGGCAGCAGGGGCAAGAGATGCTGGCAATTGATGCTTGTGTGTTTCTGCCAGGCTGTCTGTGGGAGCGCAGGGGTGAAAGGGAAGGCATTTTTAATGGTGACCTCTTGTGTCACAGTGTTCAACTGGCATCTCGTGTCAGATAGAAATTGCTCTGGAAGGGAAATGCCACAGATAGGTTTAACTAATTCCTGTTTCATGCTGAAATGTAGAAGTAAAGGGGGAAAGTCTTATGTTTAATGCAGCCAGTTTGATGCTGGGACATTTCCTTTGACATTACTTTCTTTAGTGCTGTGTTACGGCAAGGAAAATTTTATCTGTTTCCGGATTAAAGTAAAATGAAATTTAAATGTAAAAAAATGTGAATTTCCAATGTAGATGGCTCAGACTGTGTCAGAAATGTTTATCAGAAAGTCTAGAAAGAAGAAGAAGATGGACTGAACATACTGCTATATAAAACCAAAATTCACTCCCTGATGTACTCTGGGCCATTGAAATCAAATGAAGGTAGTACTTAAAGCTGTGACTAGTAAGTTAACATAAAATGTTTAATGGGACAAGTACCAGTTCCTTACAGCCTAGTGTGAAGTGTAGCGTGTCTCACACGCCCATAAGCAGTTTGATACTTAAGCCTCTTATGAAAACATGACCTGGGTGACATGTTTTCCCAAGTTAACATATTAAAGGTAGAATTTATGTGACTTCTAAGATGGTATGAGAGGATTCAAATCTCATATAACTTTACCAACAAACAAGGAAATGTATCATTCTTGAAAGTAGAAAAAAAAAACAAAAAAGAAAAACATTCAATCCAGGTTCATTGTCCCCAGGAGGGACTAGAATTTTATAGAAAGAGACACATTGTACCTTGTCATTTTTATATTTTCTATATACTTAAGTATTCTGTAATACACTATGGAAGTTGGTCTTAAAAACCAAGCAGTACTGGAGATGTGCTGGAGGAAGAGATATGGTCAAATAAGAAGAAAGAAAAGGAGTGCTCATGGTCTCCAAAAGCCAGTGGGGTGTCCACACTCTCATAGACTCCAAAATCACCTCACACGACCGCATCCCAGACGGAATTACTCATAGGCCCCAACAAAATTGACATGGCACAGCCACTCAAAGTCTTGTCTGAGCATAGAAAACAAGGCCACCGTGCCATCAGGAAAGGGCCCAATATTCTTCTACTTGTTCCTGTAGAGCGTTACATTTTCTCTGCAGGCTTTTCAGTAGGTGCTTCTGTGGGTCTTCTGGGCAAGGAGGCAATTTTTAGGAAATGAGTTGGCCTTTGAGGTACTGCCCTATGTCAAAGAACAATCTCCTACCACAACGGGGAAGCAAGAAAGGTTCTTACATACAGAAAACTACAGGTATAAGTACACATGGGTGCAAACGCACATGGGTGCAAATGCATTTACACGCACAAGCACATACAAACACAGATAAATATAAGGAGCTTAGGAAAATTTGCTTTTCTCTGAGGTCATGCTTGGGTAAGCATCCATTAGTGTGTTTCCTTCATGACCCCTCTGTCAAATCCATTCCAACCCCTACTTCTATAGATCTGGTGAGCACAGCT
This sequence comes from Acomys percivali, assembly GCA_907169655.1. NCBI lineage: Eukaryota > Metazoa > Chordata > Mammalia > Rodentia > Muridae > Acomys > Acomys percivali. The sequence goes on from OU015748.1 coordinate 6,793,094, forward strand.
GGGAAAATATCAAAGAATAATATTTTGTATTATAATGAGGTCTTATGAAATTCAAATTCAAGTATCAGTAGATAAAATGCCAACAACGCAGCAGAGCTGATGGTAATCTTCGCATATTTCCTTGGGCTCTGTCAACATTAGAATGCTCTGAGCACAGTTACGATAGAGGCTGCCTGAAATAACAAAATCATTTAAGTTCCTTTGGTCATGCTCAAAAGCTATTTCACCATATGAAGAAACTAGATATAACCCATAGTATGAAAATTTTCTCAGCTTGAGTAATTTGAGCACTAAGGAGTATTTAGTATAATAGTGGTAATTTTAAAGCTACAAGTTATAAAGAGAAAAAAAAGTGGTCTTTAAGGATTTCCCAATCAAGTTCCTTTATCAAACTGCCTTGGATCCTCTATAACATATCTGATATATAATTAGATATATCATTTATCTCAATTAGAGAGTAGCTAGACACATCAGAGCCTGCTAATGGTAACGAAAATTATCATAAGTAGCCACAAATGAAAGAATGCACAGCTGAAAACTTAAGTGTATGCATAGTTATCAATCCCTGATTGACAGGCTGTATGTGGAAATGGCTATATAGGTTCACGACCGTAAGATCTGAGGAAAGCACAGACAAGAGGAGCGCCGTATGTTGACCCTTCTTGGGAAAGTAGAGTTGATGCCAGCAAATCTGTGAACTTTTTGGTCCTCAAAATTTTGAAGTAAATATGCTAATATTCAGTTACAGAAGAAGGTTTCTGTTACAGGAGGCTGAAAAATGAACTCAAGGGCATACAATCAGATCTAAAATTGTCCTCTGTATTCTAAGAAATAACATATGAGGGTGTCCCACCTCTCCATGTCCTCTTCAGTCATGTCAAGGTTTACAATATCTTTTCCCCAAAGCTAGCCCAGATGCTCATTTCCACACCGAGATGCTGTGGTGACAGCAGAAATTTGATCCCAGCAAATCCCACTCCCTCCAAACATGGCTTTGGGTCTGAAAACTGCCAAAATTAGACTTGGTGAGTGGCACAGTGTTTAAGGGTAACAGACAGCAGAACCTCATTAACCAAGCGAGCTAGCCTCTGCAGGTCTGCTACCATAAACTCTCTGAGCTCATAAGTGACAACCCAGGGACCTCAGAGTGAGAATCCCAAGCAAGCAAAAGGAGTGATGTGCCAGGAATGAGTGACATCTCAGACTTCAGGCCACCACATTTTGGAATTACCTAGACAGTGAGAACCCTGAGAAAGACTAGTATCCAGGCTCTTTCTAGATAGCAGGCAGGAGATCAGAAGCTAAAATATTTAAAGATAGCAGGATGTTACAAAGAGCTTCTGTTCCTAAACCTCACATTGCTGTCTGATGATGGGGTAGCATTTGCTTTGCATCTGGCCATCTTCAGAGTTCCATCATTGTCTACCTCTTGAAATGCACTGAACTTAAATACATGTTAGAGAGCCACAAATGCCTATCATTTGGTCTTTCTCCAATATAAAACTAGTCAGATTGATTATGGGGCAAATCATCAAAGGAAACAGATGAGAGTATGTGAGCACATTCTAGAATAAGTTAAGGCTTAGCTACAGTTTTTCATAGGGGAGACAGTTTTTTTTTGTAGACTGACAACAGCTCCTAAAACTATGGCATACAACAACCAGGTATGGCCAAGCAAAAAACCAATCATCACTTTTTTTAAGTGATTGGTTCCAGTTTACTTGCATGAATTTAAATTTACCAAACATTCAAGTGAGTTTTTTTAAATTTTCAATTATAAAGTTTATTATAAATGACCCTTTCATATATTTAAAGACAGCTATTGTTTAGGGACATTAATCAATATCATAACAAATGCTCAAACTTTCCCACTACTATGAGAAAACTAAATTAATATTCTACTGTTGAAGGCTTCATTCAAATCACCTCTACTGCTGTATCCTTTGATGTCAGATTCCTGGTAAAGGGCTTTAAATGCTAATTCATGTGTTTCTAAAAATTCACTAAGAACCTTACAAAAATACTCCTTTAAAAATACAATCAAGAAGTTAGTTGTTTAATTTGATCCCCAGTATTACACAAAGAGAATTTCAAACATACTATCCTAGATGATGCAGACAATAGGTCATAGAGACACTGTCCATAAGATGGCTAATTTTTACACGTTAAAGAGTCTACTGTGTAGGGACAACAATGATGACAGAAGATATTCTGCTCAGAGTGGACAAGACATGAGACATATGGATCATGGCTGTGAGAAGGGCTTAGATGTCAGCAGGACAAAAGGCAGACACCATTCCCAATATGATATCTAACTTTGGCTCTATGAAATTTTTGCACTGCTAATAAATTGGTCAACTTCTCTCTCCTGGCTCTCTCCCCGTAACCACCTGTGCCAAGTGGGAGAGCTGGCCCTAAGGTTGAGAGAGCAGGAGAGCTGGCCTTACCCCTCACCTGCAGCAACACTTGGGAAAGAAGGCCCTTAACCTTGGTGGGAAATACTTTAGAGCTGATTCTAGTGGCGAAGATGCAGGTGAGCTGACCCTGAGAGCAGGAGAGCATGAGAAGAGAAGAGCTAACCCTGCCCTGGCTGTGTTTGATGCTGGGTAAGCAAGCTGGGGCAGTGGTGGAACGCTCACCCTCGTGGTGCAGGCACAACAGAGCTGGCAGGATGACCAACTCAGCTACATCCCAAGCCCAGATCCAGAGCTTTGAGTTAGTTTTCACCACCATCTACCCCATCTATGATCTGCTGGAGTGTGTGAAAGGGCCAATCCCGATCCTGCAAATCCAATGCTATAGAATCTCCATCACACAGGGCAACAACAGGATGAATGAGAGGAGTTCCAGTGAGGACCTACTATTAAAAGTGTAAAAGAAGCTAGGCAGCGGTGGTGCACTCCTTTAATCCCAGCACTCGGGAGGCAGAGGCAGGAGGATTTTTGTGAGTTCGAGGCAAGCTTGTGAGTGAGACAAAGTGAGTCTAGGACAGCCAAGGCTACACAAAGAAACCCTGTCTCGAATAAATAAATAAATAAATAAATAAATAAATAAATAAATAAATAAATAAATAAAAATAAATAAATAATAAATAAATAGTGTAGAGTAAGCCAGAGGCCGACAACCAGACCAAAGACTTGCTGCAATTAACATTGGCGAGGAAATAAGTGTAGACAAGGGGGATCCAAGATGGCGGCGAGCAGTGTGGACCGTGTTTGGAAGCTCCAGTGAACAATTCAGGGAATTGCACAGATTTCTGAGCCAGGAACACCAAGGTCCCGACACCACGGCAACAGGAGTGCTCCACGGTTCGGAAGGACCAGGGTGCGGAGGACCTGCGTGCCCCTGCACATGGAGGAGTGCGGATTTTCTCAGATCAGAGCAGCAGCGGCACAAGCAGTATCAGCGGCACCAGCGGCAGCGACTGAGGTTTGCAGCTCAGAGCCTTCCAGTGGAGGCGGTTAGTGTGGTGGCTGGTGGGAGTTGCTGTGGGAGAGGGGACACTGGACAGGATTTGGGTCGCGTGGTGCCTTGTGACCCAAACTGGACTCGGTGGACAGTTCAGCCCCAGAATCCCGGGTACAGCTCAGTGCGCAGTGCTGTGGAGACGCTGGCTCAGCACAGCAAGCAATTCTGCCCAAGGCAACAGCTCAGCGCAGCCGCAGTTCACCTGCTGTGACGCAGGCTAGGCGGAGCGCTTGGGCCCACCGAGGGCGCCATCTCAGCGCAGCCGCAGTTCGCCTGCTGTGGCGCAAGCTGGGCGGAGACACTGTCAAGAGAACAAAGCGACAGTCTACAGACTGGGAAAAGATTTTCACCAACCCTACATCTGACAAAGGTATAATATCCAAAATATATAAAGAACTCAAGAAATTAACCATCACCAAACCAAATAACCCAATTGAGAAATGGGGCTTGGAACTAAACAGAGAATTCTCAGCAGAGGAATATCAAATGGCTGAGAAACACTTAAAGAAATGCTCAACCTCCTTAGTCATCAGGGAAATGCAAATCAAAACAACTCTGAGATTCCATCTTACACCCATCAGAATGGCTAAGATCAAAAACTCAAGCGACACCACATGCTGGAGAGGATGTGGGGAGAGAGGAACACTCCTTCATTGCTGGTGGGAATGCAAACTAGTACAACCACTTTGGAAATCTATCTGGTGCTATCTCAGAAAACTGGGAATAGGGCTTCCTCAAGACCCAGCTATTCCACTCCTTTTATACCCAGAAGATGCACCAGCACACAACAAGAAAATTTGCTCAACCATGTTCATAGCAGCCTTATTCATAATAGCCAGATCATGGAAACAGCCTAAATGTCCCTCAGTAGAAGAATGGATAAAGAAACTGTGGTACCCATGGGAGAATAGCAATGTAGAAGGATCCAGTGGGTCCTAGAAACCTACAAGTAGAACATTATGATAGGCAGATTTGGGTCAAGGGATCCCGCTCAAACTAAGGCACTAGCCAAGGACAATACAGGCGGTAAAATTTAAACCCCTACCCTGATCTAGCCCATGGACAGGACAGTCTCCACATTTGAGTGGAGAGTGGGATATGACTTTCTCAAGTACTCTGGTGCCTCACATTTGACTATGTCCCCTGGAGGGGGAGACCTAGTGGAGACTCAGAGGAAGGACAGCAGGTCACTGAGAAGAGACTTGATACTCTATGAGCATATACAAGGGGAGGTAATCCCTCTGAGGAACAGTCATAGGGGAGGGGAATAAGGGGAAAATGGGAGGGAGAGGAATGGGAGGATACAAGGGATGGGATAACCATAGAGATGTAACAAGAATAAATTCATAAATAATAAAAATTAAAAAAAAATAAACTGTGGTACATATACACTACGGAATACTACTCAGCTATTAAAAACAAGGAATTTCTGAAATTTGTGGACAAATGGATTGAGCTAGAAATGATAATAATGAGTGAGTTAACCCAGAAGCAGAAAGACTCAAATGGTATATACTCACTTATATCTGCATACTAGCCCAATGGGCATGTCCCACGAAAGCCTTCCCTTACCAGGAAACTGGGACAGAGGGGAAGACATCCTATTGGGACTCTAGATGAGAGAACCATGTGAGAATAGCAATGTAGAAGGATCCAGTGGGTCCTAGAAACCTACAAGTAGAACATTATGAAAGGCAGATTTGGGCCAAGGGGTCCCGCTCAAACTAAGGCAACAGCCAAGGACAATACAGGCGGTAAAATTTAAACCCCTACCCAGATCTAGCCAATGGACAGGACAGTCTCCACACTTGAGTGGAGAGAGGGATATGACTTTCTCACGTACTCTGGTGCCTCACATTTGACTATGTCCCCTGGAGGGGTAGACCTAGTGGCACTCAGAGGAAGGACAGCAGGTCACCGAGAAGAGACTTGATACCCTATGAGCATATACAGGGGGAGGTAATCCCTCTGAGGAACAGTCATAGGGGAGGGGAATAAGGGGAAAATGGGAGGGAGGGGAGAATGGGAGGACACAAGGGATGGGATAACCATTGAGATGTAACAAGAATAAATTAAAAAAAAAAAAAAAACAAACCAAAAAAAAAGAAATGTAGACAAAAGGGTTTACTGTGGGACACACTGTGATGCACTACAGCACCCAAGACAAGATCATTTTTTATGATTTTATTTTTTGAGGGGGTGGTTTACAAGGGCAGAATGTCATATGAACAGAGGGGAAGATGAGTGGGATTGGGGTGAATTTTGTGAAATTCATAAATGATCAATGTAGTTTTTTTTTTTTCCTACAAGAAGCATAGGGGTAAAGACAGAGCCAAGATTGATGGAATGACAAACCAAAGACTGGCCCAACCTGAGAAGCACCACATAGGAGAGAGCCAACCCTCCACACTGTTAATGATACTCTGCTATGCTTGCAGACAGAAGCCTAACATAACTGTTTTCTGAGAGGCTTCATCCAGCAGCTGATGGATACAAATACAGAGACCCATAGCCAAAGAATATGCCATGCTAGGGGAGTTCTGTGGAAGAAGGGGATAGATGGAGCCAGAGGGATCAAGGGGTCAAGGATACCACAAGAACACCTACAGAGTCAACTAAGGTGGGCCCATGAGGGCTCACAGAAGTTGAACAACCAACCAAAGGCCATGCAGGGACTTGATTTAGACCCCCTAAACATATGTAACAGATACACAGTATTGTCAACTTGTGGGTCCCTTAACAATGAGAGTAGGAGCTCTCTCAGACTCTGTTGCCTGCCTCTGCATCTGTTTAGGCAACTGATCTGGGCTGCCTTGTCAGTCCCCAGTGGGAGAGGACACCCTTACTCCTGCTGTGACGTAAGGTGCCAGGATGGGTTAAAGGGGAGAATGGGAGAAGGGGACATGAGGTTGCGACTGGAAGGGGAGGAGGGGGCTAGGATCAGGCCATAAAGTGAATAAATAAATAAATGAAAAATTATATACTTTATTTCATTTTCTAATCTTTCCTTGTTTGGAAAAAACATACTCAGAAAAAATGTATAGACTATAAAAGTAATAACTAGAAAGGAAAATCCGACATCCATATCGGATTCTTCTGTGAGGTTCCCCCTCATAAGCTTACCCTTCCCAGAATTCCACTGTCCTGAACTATCACTTTATTGCCAGTATTTCTACTTGTAAACAGTATAAATTAGCTTTACGTGATTCTTAAAATCTGCATCCTTGTGTTGGAAATCCCAAAGCTAAAGAAAAGTAGCCAAGTGGTATAATGAACTCTTCCACACTTTTTAGCTAGAGTCCCAACTTCAGGGTTTTACTGTGATTTCTTTGTATCTTAATTTACATGTATGTTTATATGACATGCACGTACATACATATGTGTGTATATATGTGTATATATGCTGAACCACTGAAAAAATGGTCAATTTAAAATAAAATCATTTTCTCCTTGTCTTAAATGTATACACATATAATACTACCTCAACACAGGATATTCCAGAAGATATAAGGATAGCTATCACAAACATTCCTATGCAAACATCTCTCATGTATGTCTCCCACAATAATGGAAAAGCATCTCAGAAGAAAACTTGATATGCTTCAATATATGTAGCTTTCTACAGAAAGCAGCCCAGCAAAATTATAGCTGTATGTCACAGGAATAATAATAAACCACAATAATGTGATTCCACAAGCCAACATATATTAACAAGTAACTCAGTAACCATGCTAACTTATAGCAAGGCTCACTGGAGAACTGTAGCAAGAGGGAATGCTGACTTCTGTAGGAAAGAACATAAAGGCACTTGTCGGAGGTAGATTATATTCTCAGATTCAAATAGATTACATTCCTCTCAATGGCATTAAATCGCTGCATAGCAAAGTTTTCCCTTACAATTCAGTTCAGAAACAGCAAGAGAAAATTATAACAGAGCACAAGTGAGCATGGTGGGACACAGGTTACGATGCTGTTGTTAACGTGTTTTACTACAAAATCATGACAAGTAATAATTAAAGTATTTCATAATGTATTGTGACTTAAATGGCTGTTAAGATCATTAGAGCGTTCACCATGTACTTGGACTGGAAAGTAAATGAAATAGTTCATGTTTCTCTGACCTAGAATGACATGGACAGATTATTTAGACACTAGAATATTTAAGTATGTGTCCTGGGATACAGCACTTCTGGATCCAAACGAGGAGCTAGCAGGTGATGTAAAGGCATTTGGAGGATGCAGTTAACATCTGTAAACAGCTGTTTTTTTAAAGAAGAATCTTACAGTCCTTAACCAATCCTTAGAAATATTGTCAGAGCGAACTGAGGTGGCATTGAGAAAAATATTCTTCCTCAAGCTTGCAGTTTCAACCCTCACCTCAGGCTTTGGGTTGCCATGATGCCCCGCAGATTGTGAATTTGTCAATCTGGGTCTTCTTATTTAATACAAGACAATCTCTCAAAGTAACCTTAACATGTGTGTGTTTACATATGTGCAGATGCACATATGCAGCATTTTGTACAATTGATTCTGGTTTTCTGAAGAGCTCTCTCACACACACACAGAAGCATTAGGAACCTCGGCACAATCCACTGCATTTCTTAGTTTCCGACACTGTGCTTATTCCAATTGCTCAGGCTTAGTATAAGTTTGACCCATGGCTTATGAACATGTTCCTTTCAGTGTCAATCAATAGTGATACCTGAGAGATTAAAAGTGCACTCAATGTTGTGTTATTAAGTATTCCCTATTAGTGCCACAGATTTTTATTCGGCGGGGTTTGATGTAAAAGCAGTACATATCCCAGTGTAGTTTCCAAAATCATACAAATTGCCATCGTAGAAGTATTTCCAGTATGGCTGACTTCTAGCAGCCAACATGGCGTTTCCAGATGTGGCCGTGGGAGAGCGTGTGCAGTCACATCTATTATAGAACACGGCCTCACCAGATCCAGTGGGGCTGGGGATGGGACTGGCAGGAAAACAGGCAGAAAAGAATGAGATTTGTGTCTCCCTACTTCTCTTCTAGTGGCGAGTCACTTAATTATAAATGTATACATTATAGTTGTTTGGTTTGATTTGGCAAGTGTTATGTCTGATTTACATATTCGAGACAGGTTTGCATTATATGGTATGACTGGCTTTTCTCATAAGGTAGCTATGCAGCCTAAGCCAGTATCCAGCCTTTCAATACCCTGCCTGCCACTGCATCCTTTAGGTAGCTTTAGTAATTGCTGTAATTAGTAATAGATTCTCCAAATAACTAATAATCTGAACATCATTTACCCAAAGCCAGGCCATACCATTACTAGCATGGCAACAAGGAACCTGAAAGTGATGTGCATGGGTGGTGTTTGCTCGAATCCTCCCCTTAGTTAAGCCCTGAGTCCAATAGCAAAGCCCCTAGACTATGAGAATCTGCCATTTCAAAATCTACCTAAAGACCTATGGTTAAAATACCCATTTGCTCTAAGGAAAACTTGGTTCACCATCATTGGCCACTGTCAGGGCATAGTGACAAACTGTTCTGCACAGAAGAGGGATGGCCTTGTGTATCTGCTTTCAGAATGGCAGATGACGGGGACCTAGGCTCCCTTGCACCTTGAGAGTGACCATCAGTCATGGCTGTGCACTTATAGTGCTAGAGGAACCATGGAGACACAACTAACTTTTAGAGTGGCCGAAATCCCAGCACAGAAAGTATAGTTGCAAAAAGTTTTAACTGACACTAAAGGAATAAACTACCTAAGGTGCCTTAGTCCATGGACAGCTGTTTCTCCTCACTGCTCTCCCACCTTCTTACTCCCTCCTAGGAATTGTTTAAGTCTAGGTTTTGGAAGAATATTTATAATAAAGACAAGGTGGGGGTGGGGCTTAGTTGTAGAGGGCTTATCTAACATGCATGAAGCCATAAGAGTCATCGTATTACAAAAGGATGAAACCTCAAAACAAAGCAAAAATGGCACACTATTTATTAGAGTGCATGAGATTCTCATTCATTCATTCATTCATTCATTCACTTATTCACTTCTCCCATGCATACAATACATGAGTAAACTGATAGTTATTGAGTTTAATGTTAAGCGATGCTATACTGAAGTATCCCAGTATAACGTAGATAATCACATCCATGCTTTCTGTCTTCCCTTAGCATGAATGCAGGTTGTATGAGAACACATATCTGTTACCTGTACATCTCCCAGACTTTGATGCATATAAAAGAAAATTTAATTACAGGGGCTGTGAGATGATATTTTCTTGCTTATTTGATCTCAATTGCCCATGTGTCTGTAAGGTCCATTTCAAGTAGGAATACCTAAGTAGAAATTGCTCCAGGAGTGGTGGCGCACGCCTTTAATCCCAGCACTAGGGAGGCAGAGGAAGGCGGATTGCTGTGAGTTTGAGGCCAGCCTGGTCTACAAAGTGAGTCCAGGACAGCCAAGGCTACACAGAGAAACTTGTCTCAAAAAACCAAAACAGAAAAAAGAAAAGAAAAAAGAAATTACATCTAAATTCTTTGCCCTGACTAACATCTTCTAAAAGGAAGGAACTGAAATCTTTTAGCAAGGAACAACTAGCAATCAAGTTTAAAATACAAAATGAACATTTCAGAGTTCATCATACAAATAAGCATGTTTCTTGGAACCTTTTTGTCATAGGTACATTGTATTATGTATGTATTAGGATGCATTATATGATATAATTCTTATGGTGATTCTGGTCTAAACATCTGAAAGTTGTAACTTAACACTGCAGACAGAGAGAAAGGAAGAAGAGTACAGAGGACAGCAAACCATTAGTGCATGCTCATGAACCACAAATAGCGAATGCCCACTCAGACATGTTTAATTGACTTCATCTATGTCCCCTTCATCCATATAAAAAGAATCTATGGATTTACAATAAGGCATTTTCTTGGTTTCCAAAATAGTATTTATATACAGTAATTTATTTCAAATGTGTTTATAAAACGAATGCTCTCAGTGCTCTGAGGAGATGGTGGCCACTAACCCCAAACAAGAATTTTAAGTTACATTCATTATCATGCTGCAAATATCAGACCTCCTCACACACCTGTCACCCTTACTTTAGGGTCTATCCATGTCTTCAGTCTTCACATACTGATGTTCAAAGATGCCATTTATCCTACATCCTGAGTGGCATCTTCTCTTATTTGTCCCCTCTGCCCAGGTTTCATCTTTATGGACCAACCCAGCAAGGTCTAGTTAAGCTCCTTCAAAACTGCTTGCCAAACACAGGCGAGCCACATAACTCTCCAGCTCCCATAACCTTCTGCAGCCCCACGGACCAACAGGCTGACTTATTTCTTTTGCTTTTTGTGACCCATATTGCATCCATCAAAGCAACTGCCTCCGACAAATTCACCCACAGATGACGATCAATTTCAAGTTTTATCACTGCTGTAATCCCACTCTCATCTTTGCTTACTCAAAGTTAGCCATTTCTACAATTGAATCCGGTGATCCTGTGGTGATAGACAATAAACCAATTTACAAAGTGCTTGTTTTTGACCTTGATAACAGCAGATCAGCATTCCTACTAAATTATATGACAGCTCACTTGAAAACTTAGGATTTACTGTTCAAAGCTCAATAGCCGTAAACTAGTTCAGACTGATTCAGTACAGGGGCCAAGTCTAGGTGAGAGTGATTAAGAATCTAATCAAACTGAACTGCATGTAAGCTTTTATGAAAAATTATTCTCTCCTCTCTAAAATATTGCTGTTTCAGTGGGCATCTGTAAAACCATGACTGCAACACTGATGGTATCAACGGGGAGAAAAGCAATAAAAGGCACAGTGGCTGGAAATGTCACAAGATCTATAGTGCAGTCCACAAGTGTATATTTCACTAATTGTCTGCCTCTATGACAATGAAACTCCGTAATATCCAACCTTTTACAACTCATAGAGTCATTAATTTGTAATAATTGCTTTAATTCCCACTATTCACTGAAGATAGATGCCCACAGGTAAATAGCATCAGTCTCTATTTCACAGATGATTGATGGGAGGGAGGCTTTTCTAAAACAGACAGCCCTCATCCCAAGGCATTTCTTCTGCAATTAGTAAAGGGCAGGAGGTGGCTTTCTGAAACTTGTGCACAGGGACCATGATCTTTACAAGACACTGCTTCAAATGTTGTAATAAATCCAAGCACCTTTTTCAGGCAGGGGTTGTTGCCTGTTCCAAGTCAGGGGGCGGCAGTAGAGCCAAGATGCTCGGCAAAGACAGGACAATAAGCCCCTTAAAAATAAGGCATGCATTCCATATGGTATAAAGGGAAATGGATTTCTCAGTTAAAGAACATACTAAAGAAAGATTTAAAATACAATATGAATTTTCAAAATTCTCAAGTAATCTTAATAGAACTACATTGGTGACATACTAACGGCTTTTCTTTCATCTTTCCACTAATTTTCTTTCCGTACTGTTGGTGTTGTTTGTTTATTTGTATACTGCCCCTCAAGAAGGAGGCAGAAAACCATATGTACCCATTCAGGGACCCAGCATTTGAACTACATATACTGAATGATTCAATACAATTTAAATTACAATAAATCTTAGTCCATCTGATTGTTTCTTTCAAACTTATATATTAATATAAAATGCTTTAGGTCATGGCCTAGTATTAATGTACAGGATTGAATGAGATGACAATATTTTTTATGAAGAGTTCAACTTCAAAAATTAGCTTTAGTCATGGTCAATGCATCCTTCATTGTTATGGCAAGGTTTATCATCTATGTTTAAACCTCCCATATCATGTTATTAACTCAAGAAAAGAAAAAATATGAGAATAGATTGGGGCAACCCATATACAAAGAATAATTTAATGGAACAATTAAACCCAAGTTAAATTTCATGTATAACTTCTATGATCTGAGCCTCTGAGTTTACATCTTCAGAATTCCTGCGTGTTTTCTTGGAGATACGTATTTAGAGATCCTTCCCTAATTACTTGAAAAGTTAAGTTTAAATAGTTGTTGTGAAAACAAACAAACAAAATCCTATACCAATTCCTTCTGTGAAGATTAAGATACACCTACAACACAGACAAACCAATATGTCAGTAAATTTACTATACCCCTCACTTAATACACATGCCCTCAGCTCACTTGTGGAAACACCCAGGTTTCCTTCATTCATCTCTTACCACAGCCCTTCCATTTTCAGCCATGCAGGACACCGACAGCCCCAGAATGGTGTGCCCAGTTATATCCTAGAGCTTACTGAGAGATAGTATTCCACCTGCTAAGAAACCACCTCCTTTCAGTTACATCTTCTTAACTCTCACTTAAACATCACTTTAGCACTTTCCCTGAGCTTCCAGGATCTGGAGTCCAGATCCCAGCGCTACTGGCTCGTAATAAGTGCACATGGCCCTCGGTTCACATGTCTGGGCACCTGATGCCTCCCTGATGCTAGGGGAGGCTGATTCCTACTCAGTCCCCAATGATGTGCCCATGCCCAGCTCAGTGCCCAGCCCATGGCGACGTTTTATATATTTTAGCCCAACAAATAAAGGAAATAAAATGAATCAATACAATAATACAAGCAATGGACATCCCTTCAGTGAAAATATTAGCTTCACTTTGCAATAGTTCAAAAGACCATTGTGAGGCCATGGCATAGCCAGGGGAAGGCAGCAAAGCTAATGAGGACTCCAGGAGTTCGGTTCTATAGACTTAGTGTGTGGTTATTTTTAAACATGCTGTCACTCACACTACCCTTGATGAAAATGTATTTTCATCTTTTATACAAATTGTACTGCTAATGCTATACTACCTATATACATATTTATTAAATGATTATAATCCCACAGTGACATTTTAAAGGTAAAAATGTAAAAAGCATTCCATTAAAATAATACTAATGTTAATAAATAGACATCTGTACCATGAGTGAAAGTGAGGTGACGGAAAGACAAGCTACATGCTTAGTTTAATGTAATATCACTAATATAAAGAAAAATATATAAACACTGAGTAAAAAAGCATAATGTCACAACACTTTAAATATCACAATTTGTACAGGTCCTATCTCATAAACTTACCTCCAAAAATTCAGCATTTATGAAAATAGGTAACATATTTTTCTCTTAATATAGTCACATCCATGCACAATCCAAAGTCTATTATTATATAGTATAGTATAGTCTATATATAGTATAGTATACTATTATAGTATAGTATAGTGTAATATAGTCTATAATAATAGACTTTGGATTGTACAAGGGATGTGACTATATTAAGAGAAAAATATATTTGTCCCTAGCATAGACAGACTAGACTAGACTAGAGTAGACTAGTTTAGACTAGACTAGTATTCTTTGTTGGTAGTTGAATAGACTTAGGTTCTAGGGTAAATACACCACAAAAAGAATTTTCACCTGTTAGCACAAGGTGAAGGATATTGAAACATTTCAAAGAGGGTGAGTTTTCATTTTGTTGCAAGGTGCCATTCCTGATAGGGTAGTACACAAGCAACAGTAACTATATAATAATTTCAAAGGATGGGATGTTATATCATATCTGCCATGGAAAAGAATCAGACTAACTAAACCTAATACCCTTTCCACTTCTCAAATACTGCTATGGTATATGATTGATATAAGAGTTATTGGTTCAATCCATTCAATGGAAAAACGACAGCATCTTCAACAAATGGTGCTGGTCTAACTGGATGTCTACATGTAGAAAAATGCAATTAGACCCCTATTTGTCACCATGCACAAAAATCAAGTCCAAGTGGATTAAAGACCTCAACTTAAAACCAGAGACATTAACCCAATTAGAGGAAAAAGTGGGGAAGAGTCTGGAACACATAGGTACAGGAGATAACTTCCTGAACAGAACACCAACAGCCAGGCCTTAACGTCAACAGTTAATAAATGGGACCTCATGAGGCTGAGAAGCTTCTGTAAGGCAGGTGACACTGTCAAGAGAGCAAAGCGACAGCCTACAGACTGGGAAAAGATCTTCACCAACCCTTCATCTGACAAAGGTCTAATATCCAAAATATATAAAGAACTCAAGAAATTAAACACTACCAAACCAAATAACCCAAGTGAGAAATGGGGCTCAGAACTAAACAGAGAATTCTCAACAGAGGAATATCAAATGGCGAGAAACACTTAAAGAAATGCTCGACCTCCTTAGTCATCAGAGAAATGCAAATCAAAACGACACTGAGATTCCATCTTACACCCATCAGAATGGCTAAGATCAATAACTCAACTGATACCACATGCTGGCGAGGATGTGGAGAGAGAGGAACACTCCTTCATTGCTGGTGGGAATGCAAACTAGTACAACCACTTTGGAAATCTATCTGGCACTTTCTCAGAAAAATGGGAATAGGGCTTCCTCAAGACCCAGCTATTCCACTCCTTGGAATATACCCAGAAGATGCACTACCACACAACAAGGACATATGCTCAACCATGTTCATAGCTGCCTTATTCATAATAGCCAGAACATGGAAACAGCCTAAGTGTCCCTCAGTAGAAGAATGGATAAAGAAACTGTGGTATATTTACACTATGGAATACTACTCAGCTATTAAAAACAAGGAATTTCCGAAATTTGTGGAGAAATGGATTGAACTAGAAATTATCATAATAAGTGAGTTCACCCAGAAGCAAAAAGAGTCAAATGGTATATACTCACTTATATCGAGACACTAGTCCAAAGGGTACGCCCCCATGAAAAACTTTACCTACCAGGAAAGTGGGTCAGAGGGGAGGAAATCCTATTGAGACTTTAGGGGTGAGAAGCCTGGGAGAATGAGGAAATAGAAGGATCCAGAGGGTCCTGGAAAACTACAGGTGGGTCTGGGCCCTGGGTTCCTCCTCAAACTATGGCACCAGCCAAGGAAAATATAGGCAGTAAACTTCGAACCCCTACCCAGTCTAGCTGATGGACAGGACATTCTCCACCGTTAAGTGGAGAAGGAGATCTGACTTTCACACAAACTCTGGTGCCCCATATTGGACCATGTCCCTTGGATGGGGAGGCCTGGTGGCACTCATAGGAAAGATAATAAGTCACCAAGAAGAGACTCGATACCCTAGGAGCATATACAGGGGGAGGAGGTCCCCCTCAGTCACAGACATAGGGGAAGGGAGTAGGGGGGGAAGCGAGAGGGAGGAAAGAAAGGGAGGATACAAGGGATGGGCTAACAATTGAGATGTAATATGAATAAATTAATAAAAATAAATAAAAAAGAGTTATTGGCTCATAGTCATTGGTTACTGATTTGCCATCTCTATACATTCAGCAACTTTTCTGGTCTTTACCCATATTGGCTGGTAATGTTTTATGAATGCACCTATAATGTATATAATAATCAATTACTTCAGGGTATCCTGCATAGCCTCCAGTTTGAAAATCTCATTGATTAACATCAAGGTCAACACTCCTCAAGCATCCTTCTACTGAGAACTTCTGAGAAGGCAAGCATAAAAGAAGAATGGCTGCAGAGCAGATGATGAACAGCATCTGTCTAGACTACTAGAAATTGCTTGAAGTTGCCAGAAATGGAGGCAAGCATCAGAGGTGACAGAACCCGAATGAATGTGTTGGGAGAATGTCTCAGCATTCTCTAGATACACTCCCAGAAGCTGCTCCAGCTCACTGTGGGCAGGATCATTCTCTTTTCTAACTACATAATTGGGCATCTAAATGAAATTGTGGGAAGAACCTTTAGCTAAGTCTTCCACAGGGTGGGAGTGTGTTTGTGTGTGTGTGTGTGTGTGTGTGTGTGTGTGTGTGTGTGTG